>OY812998.1:135678046-136904713 GCA_963681545.1 Germaria angustata | reverse complement strand
TTTACATAGAAATTATAAAACAACTACAAATAAAAGAACACACAACAAATTATTACAAATACCAACCCAAACCAATAATTCAAAATAGCCAATACACAATATATTGGGACAGGTCAATTCTAATCCATAACCCACCAGATACTAATATACCCAATAGACCGGACATGATAATAATAGATAAACAACATAAAATAGCACGTATAATCGATTTCGCAGTACCGCACGACAACAACATACAAGAAACAATAGCTACAAAGAAATCTAAATATCTGCAATTAGCTCAATATATTAAGAACACACAGAACCTAGTCCATGTAGAAACAATACCAATAGTAATGAGTTCATTGGGAACCGTACCGAAAGAAACCATAAGTGCAATAAAAAAGTTAAATTTGAATGAAAAAGTAATAACCAATATGCAGAAGGCAATACTTATCAAGGCAACAACAATAATAAGAGAAACATTAGAACGACGGATATAAAACCTGGATTATATCCCCACAGAGCGTAACCTTTGGTCAAAGACCCGGTACGTGAATTCCAGCAAATGCTGAGAATGTAAAAAATTCAATAATAATAATAATAATAACAATAATAATAAAACTAGTAATAATACTATAAATACAATAAATTTTTATCGTTTATGGATTTCGTTAGACATCTTTTACCAACCACATTTCAAAGAGTGTATACATCACCGTGCACAACCAAACCAGGAATTGCCTTATCTACGAGTTCCTAAATATAAATTAAAGAACAAAATGTTAATGTTTCAAACATACGCTTTACTTTGAACTCAATAGATTGAAGTGCTCCTTTACAGCAAATTCATTCATTCATTCATTCCTTCCTTTTGTATTCTCCACTCACGTAAAACTGCTTTAAATGATAATCAGAATTTAATGTAATTAATTTAAATTAATTAAATTTCAAAACAAACAAACAACAACTATCATCAAGCACATAATGCAATACATTCGTAAGAATTGATTAAATTGCAACAATAATTAAAGTCACTTGAATAAGAAAAAAAATTTTAAAAAAATAATTAATAATATATATATATATATATATATATATATATATATATATATATATATATATATATATATATATATATATATATATTGTTACGTTTTTACCCTTTTAAAAACGTTTTCCGTGGATTCTTTTATTGCAATGAAATTAAACGCACGCTTCTTTGATTTTTAGTACTTAACAGCTACTACTTTATTTACTTTAATACTACTGTACTATGCTCAAAAGCAATAGTAACCACTTAATACGCTTTACACGATCACGGTAAAGTCTAACAACTCACTAATCACAGACTCAACACTGTCTGTCTACTCAACTCTGACTCTCACTGAGTTTAACTTTAACTCTAACTCTTTACTGACTGACTCTGCTGACGTTGATGCGCACAGCTTTTATACTCTTAATGATCATTTCTAGAATAATCATCATGTTTGTTTGTTAAAGTTGTTTACATTATCGTACACTCAAATTAAACGTAAACACAAGCCATACACACATACACACATACACGTACCCAATATTTAAATGCCGACAGACAACAACAGCAATAATCATGATCTTATTTGTTGTCGCTTTGCTAGTAAACAAGTAACTATGTATGCACGTATGTATAGCTGTTATGTGTTCATTTAAAATGAGTAAGCAAAAAGCAAATAAGACTAACAACAACAATGTAATGAATAAGAAATAGTAAACAATTCAGTACATAACAATTCAGCAAATAATAAACAACTAAGTAATAAGAATCAATAATTCAATAATTAAGAATAACAACAATGCGGTATATTCTAGAGCAATTACAATAGGACTATTCACTCCAAATTCGTAACAATATATATATATATATATATATATATATATATATATATATATATATACATATATACATTTATATATATATACATATATACATTTAATTGTATTTAATTTTCTCTAATTAAACATTGAAACACTACATTTTTATATAATCCGGCTCTTTATGGTGGGGACTCGCACTATTTTATGGATAAAATGGATACGAAAAAAATTAGGGGGGTAACAAAATAAAATTTTAGAAACATTAAATGTGCATCCATGCACAGTAGATTTGTTAAATCGTTAAATTATATCTAATTGTGTTCTGATGAAATAAGTATTACGAAACAAAATCTTTATCAAAATAAATGTATACGATAAAACCATACTCGACCAATTTTAACATTTCGATAAATGCACTCACATAATTTTCCACATCATTGATTCCGTTTGCGTGATTTTTCATAAAATTTTGCTTCCAAAAATTTATTTTATTACGTTTTTCCAAAAAAAAATTGTGTCCCCTATATATACAGTATAACCTCGCTTAACGCAACTAATAGAAATTTAGACAGTTTTTAAAATCGGATCTCAAATTTGCTTACAGCAACTGTATGTATGGAATATGCTTTGATTTTCTTCCTCTAAATATGTATTAAACCTTTTTAAGGGAATATTTTAAAATTAAATTAAATTTTGATGTAAAATAAAACTGTGGTCATTCAGTATAAATCCTTTATTTTTGAAATGAGTTAATTTATTGGAACATAAATATTATGTTTCTATTTAAAAGATTATATAAGCACAAGGTTAGTAAGTTTTATTTATGATTATCGATAATTCGATACTCATTGAGTAACATCTTCCCGAAGACTTTGTTCTTAAATAATATTTCGATTCGAATTATTAAAGAATCCAAAAAAATATAGAGATATTACAAGTATAGTATTTTTAGTAAAAGAAAAAAAATTAAACCAAAAATTAAATGAAATTTAAATAAAACCCTTAATAAAAAATACACATTCTAATATTAAGTTCTTGGCTTATACGCGTAGCTTTATTTAAAAAATTGCTGTTAGATGTTGTTAGATAAAGTATTTAAGATGAAGTATTAAAGTAGTCAGTACCATTGTGAGATTTGATTATTGCAAAAAATCTGAATTAAAAGAAAACCTAATGAAGGCCAAGAAATTGTGGAATTGAAGTTGCAATAACCGATGTTTTTTTAGGAAAAGTTGCACTAACAGAATGAGTGAAGGTTGCGTAGAGCGAGGTTGCACGTTATATAAAGGGTGTTTTTTATAGAGGTTTAGAACTTTAAGTTGGCATTACTTTTCAAGATGGCGACCGATTTAAGTTAAGTGATTTATTCTCAGTTTGGTTTGGCAATTCATTATGAATAGACTCACGTTTGAACAACGCTTGCACACAGCTCGTGCCAAAATAGATTTATTGAAAGACACGTTTGGTGACCCCCTAATTTCACGTTTTGGACCTGTGAATTGGCCTCCAAAATCTTGTGATTTAACACCGCTAGACTACTTTCTGTGGGGCTATGTAAAGTCATTGGTCTCTGCGGATAAGCCACAAACGCTTGACCATTTGGAAAACAACATTCGCCGTGTTATTGCCGATATACGGCCACAAATGTTGGAAAAAGTCATCGAAAATTGGACGTCCAGATTGGACTACATCCGCACCAGCCGTGGCGGTCATATGCCAGAAATCATATTTAAAATGTAATACCACAAGATTATATATTAAAATAAAATTCATGTCAATCGAATAATCCATCGTTGTTTTATTGCAACTTAAAGTTCTATACCTCTATAAAAAAAACACCCATTACATATACTTGTATGTACATACAATATATTAAAATCTCATAAAAACCAATTCCGATCATCAGCGTTTATGTGTTTTTTAACACTTTAAGTGGCTGCTAATATCTGAGGAATAGTTTGTGTTGACTTCATTATGAATAGCGAATGAAAGAGGCAAATGTTTCCGGTATTTTAATAACAATACCTTGTTGTATTTTTCCTGCAAAAGTTTGTTAAATAGTTTATATTTTTTTAGTATTGGCAGCCACCTAAACAGTGGCTAAGAACGGACACGTGAAATCTGATGATTATGATGGTATAAAGACAATCGAAAACAGTACAATTCGTTTCTTCTAAATCAATAATTGACTTCTCCCTCTTCCCAAATAAAAACATTTTTTTCTTTAATGATTGGCCTGAATTGACAAATACCGTAGTCGAACTCGAGACGAGACTATTTAATTGCAATTTATGCCATTTTTTCTATTTCAATATATATACTACTTCGTATTATCCATATAAATATTTAGTTGCCAAAATTTAATTTTTTCGATCAATTTATACAAGAAGATCTGTGTATCGATTTAATTCAAAAAATTTAACTCCCTTATGGGATTGTATTGTGCTCTTTCCTAATGAGTATGAGGTTATTAAAGAATACTAAATATCCTTTCACCTTTTCCATGGGGTAAAGATGTTACACTTTTTCTTAGAAAGGAAGATGTCATAAGAATAAATGGAGGTAATAAATAGAAAATTGGGCACCCGTTCTCATATACTATATAGTATATATACAACAGATTCTTAAAGGCAAACAACAGAAATAAAAATTATTTTATTTATTTGACTAGATTGAGACAATATTAAGGGAGGAAATGCTTCAGATCGAATGAAAAGCTACCAAATGAATATGAACATCTTGCAATGAGTAATTCATTAGAAAATGTGCGCCCATGTGCCCATACAATATGAGTCTTCATTGCCCCATTGTTCAAATACTAATGTAATGATAACTAATTTCCAATATTGAAAGTCTTCATTTGTTACTGCTGCCCACTACGGCACGCCACACCACCAACATTTCTAAGCACTCACTGGCACACATTCTCATACAGATTAAGCATCGACAGTAGCAGCAGTAGTTAATTATTAATTACGTATGTGTTTATGTACGAGTATGTGTGATAAGATAAAGACAGTTGCTTAAATATG
This sequence comes from Germaria angustata, assembly GCA_963681545.1. Lineage (NCBI taxonomy): Eukaryota > Metazoa > Arthropoda > Insecta > Diptera > Tachinidae > Germaria > Germaria angustata. The sequence goes on along the minus strand of OY812998.1, from coordinate 136,899,845 downwards.
TACACGTGTATTAATAATGTTACATAATGTTGAAACATTATCCTTTGGCTTTGAATTGTGTGCGGTGGGTTGGCCAAAAAATGATGTCAAAAAATTGTTTATCCTTAACAAGACACAAGAGCATGAAGTAAAAAATATATGTGTCTTAATGAACAATGACTTTAAAATAAAAACTGTTTGATTCGACAATATTTCCTGTTCGTGGAAGGACGTATTTTTATATCGATTTGAAAATGTGAATATTAAAGAGAATAATAATTAAAGAATATTTATAATTGTGTTATGAAAGAAAATATTAAATTGAATTACTAATTCTAATCGTCCTTCATTGGAGGGATGTGGCAAAGCTGTTCAAGCGAATGTAACGTAACGCAATTTTAAGGAAAAGTTTCATTACACTGCAGCAAAATTCCAAAAGCAATGAAAATAATTTAGAAAATTATATTTAAATAATAATATAAGTAGTTTTATATTGAGTAATAAGTCGAACAGACGTGTTTCAATATATATATTGATATCAAGGGAATAAATAAGTAAATTCAAATACCTTGGGAAAGTTTGGTGATTGAAAACAAAATGAACTCAACGCATTTTTGATTTTTACCATCTGTAATCATCTGATAGAGGATCAGAGGCTACATGCCGTAAATAATAATATTGGAATCTCGCAAAGGTCATAGATCGTGCGTTGAACACTGAAAGATCACGACTGTATTAATAAAAAAAGGGAAATGAACTAGCTGATGAAAAGAGAGCGGATGTACCTGTAGGGAACAAAGTGTATTAGAAAAGGGTGATATATTTATCCATAAATTGACACCAAAGACCAGCTAACATGCAACAATTGCCGAATGAATGTAAATCCTTTTGTAGGAATGGGTGCATCAAGAAGTCACCGCAAATAGAATAACAAACGAGTATGATGACTGGATGAAAAATAAAAAAATATTGGAGGGATGTGGCAAACCTATTCAAACGAACCGAATAGAAAATTGTAAAGCAAGAACAATTTTCAAAAAAAGTATTAGTAGAAAGAAAGGAAAGGTATTTCAGTGAAGCTTTTTGAATTTGGCTTTAATAAATACACAACTTACCATCAACACTATGGGATAATTTAAGTGCAGATGACTGAATTTCTTTCCTTTAAGTGTGTGGCAACGTAAAAATTAGCCATAAGTCAATAGCATCAGTCTTTAATAATATCAAAATAAATAAATAAAATCCTTTTTTTTATTCATATGCTTCAATCTTAAGTTTTTTTTTTAATAATTTTAATATTTTTCTTAATAAAATAATAAAAAAAACAAAAGTGTCACTCAAGCAATATGCAACCTGCCTATAAATTCAAATAATTATGTTTATGCCCGTGATAATGATGCTACAACCTGTTCGTAAATCGATCATATTGTTGTCAACTATTCATATGACAGGAGAGATTAAAAGAACACAGTTGACTAAGAATTACAGCTAAAACCCAATGTGGAGTTGATGTTGCAGTTGAAAATGTTGGTTGAATACACTGTGAAAGAAATTTGTGTTTTGCTTCCTGCGGAGTTTGCTTGATTTTTCGTCATTCCGTCATTTTTCTTACTAAATCGTTTTACTGTTGTTTGTTGTCATTATATAGTAACTTCGGTTGCGTATATCCGCTCGTTGTCTCTGTATACCTCCTGATCTACTTCGTGGTACTCTCTTATCGTTGTCCGTAATGATTTGAAACACCATCCAGCGAAGAAGGCACATTGGACATTCTGCACGATCATTTCACGTGTGGGTAATGTAAACTTGCATTCGAGGCGGTACGATTTGACCCAACTTAGGTCTATGCAAATAAGCCATAAACTACAACGGCCCTGAAAGAACACATAACCCATACCATCGGTCACATTCAATCTGATTTATGCGCTGAAGTCATAGAAAATTGGCTATTTCGGATGCGCGCCACCCAGCGAAATCGCAACGAATATTTGCACAATGTTCTAGTCCATACATAATGACATCGATAAAACTTTCTAATGAATAAAAAACGTCAATGAGATCGCGCAAACACTTTGTTTTATTTAAATCTGAAGATATCAAGCGCTTAATGAAAGACCCGATATTGAAGAAACTTGCTTTTAAAATGCATACACTTGTAAAATAAACGTCTCTTCATTTACAAAATGAATGTGCGCACACATACCCACATGCACACGTACATACGTTTGCCTGTTAACTTCGCCCTCCCACCACGCTTGTTTAAATATGTTTATAAATATTTATAAATATGTGTATGTAAATTAAGCTAAAAGTTTGTGCTCCATGTCTGTCGAGCAGCTACAAAATAACAGCTTCCTTAATTTTTCCCTTCACGCCCATCCTTTTACAGAATACCAAACATCTTAACGTGCCCTTTTCTCTCTGAGCTCTCCACCTCTACGTATTTTATATTTTATTGTGTGTTCATTTAAGCAGAGATTTATGACCAGGTCGCATTATGGGAAAATTAATTATTTTTGAGAAAATATGCATGTTTACGTGATGAGAGAACAAAATTATTGTAATTTTTCGTCATTAGTTAAAACGAGCATACACACACACAGCCATAGACACACACGTATGTACGTGCATATTCATGCATGTAAGTATGTAAACATGTACATGCATACAACTTTAAGAATTATAATAATAGAGGAAGTTAATAAATATTGAGTTAAAGCGGGCGAAACATCATTACATAAAGATTAAAACGAAAACAAGGTGTCACTAGAGCAGTATTTCCGCTTCCGGAAGACAACATAACTTTGACATACCTCATACTCATGTATTATTTACTCGTACAAACATTGAGTGAAATTATAGTTAGAACTTAACGTTAGTAATACGTACATCACGTTGAAATTTATTATATCTGAATTGCTCCCAACTAATCATTATAATAATTAACTTTTAATTCTTATTATATGGATATATGAAGAGCTAAACCCACAGCAAAAAAAAAAACGGATGGTAATATATTTCAAAAATTTCAACCTTCGTAGAATAATAGCTAGTGTACTAGACTAGTAATGCGAAGATCGCATGTTCGACTCCTGCCGCAGACTCCGGATGCTTCTGCAGACAAGCCATTTAACTACGCAGTTTGTGTTTGTTAATTAATTAAAAAATATATAAAATATGTAATATAGATAAAACTACTCACGCACACACAATCACAAATAACCAAAGTGCATAAGTATACAGATAGACCCCGCTTAACACGGATATTACGTTCCTCGAAAGTGTCGTATTAAGCAAAATCGTGTTAAGTGATCTACGATTTCAAAATTAAAACAGATTCTCAGTTATGTTTTTCATATTTTATTCTATTGTATTTGACAAACATACATACAGTGACGAACAAAATTATTGGCACATTAAGCTTTTTCAAACTCAAGATTGATTTAATAGCCTTATTAAAGCGATTTTCAATCAACTAAAATTTTTACTTACAGTATCTGATTTTGGTATCTGTGTGTTATTATTTTTTACGAGGGTGGGTCGATAAGTTCGTGAGTTTTTGAATTTCTCACCCCTTAACTGAAAGGGCAATACTGCTCCTATCGAAATTTTAAGAAGCTGCGACATTTATTTTGTATTTGACTACCACGTGATTTGATGAGAAAATGGGAAAAAGTAAACTCCGTGTGGTCATTAAGGCTAAGCATGATAAATAAGGGTACGATGGAAACTCTGCACCATCAATTTCAATGGTAAAAAAGTGGTTTGCTGAATTTCTTTGTGTTCATATGGCCGAACGTTCTGGTTACCCAATTGAGGTCTCTACACCCGAAACAATTGGAAAAATTTACGATATGGTGTTGGCCAATCTCATGTTGAGGGAAATTGTGAAAGCCATGGGCATATCCCATATCTCAGTGGTTTAAATTCTGAATGATGACTACCGCAATGGTGAACAACCTTCTCAGGAGTGTTTTGGGTTGTTCAACCGCAATATGCACGAGTTTTTGCGCCGTTTCGTAATCGTGGACGAAACACCAGAGACCAAATAGTAGAAGAAACAGTGATTTTCTCGGCGTGAATTGGCGCGAATGAAGACCAAAGTGCATTTTGAGACGCATGCGTTGTGACCCACATTGAATACCTTAAAAATGTTAAAACAATCAGTGGCGAATATGATGCCAACTTATTGGGTAGATTTATTGAGGATTTGAAAAATATGATCGCATTTGTCCAAAAAAGAACTTCTTTACCACCCATAAGTGTTCGGCAGAAAGAGATTTCACTCCAACGATGAATTCATTTCACGAAAAATATCTATTTTGATGACCTCGACCTCAACTAAAATTATATTTTTTGGTAGGGATAACAAATTGGGGAGACACTAGACAAAGTTAAGTGTATAGAGCTCAAAGGAGACTTATTGACCCACACTCGTATTTATCATTAATAAATGTTGCTGTTTGGCCTTAATATGCTCCTTCTATGTCAGTCTTCGATGTATGTATATGCCTACCAAGGTATTCAACCAAATCTGATTTTGGAATCTGTGTATTATAGCTGATTAGATTTGGGCAATAACCTCTTTTTAATAGAAGTGTTACAATGAAGAATTGTTATAAAAATTTATTTTGAAAACGAATACGCTTAATTGCTCCCAACGAATCAATTATGCGAATATACCTACATATGTACCTACTTGTATATATGTCTATAATGAATTCAAAAGAATATTTAATGAAAAGGGAAAATAAAAACAAAACAAATATTTTATTAAATAGTATTAATTCATTTCATTCATAAAAAAAGTAAACAAAAAATTTAACTCAATGAAAATGTGTGCAGGGTTGTGACCAGTAAGTGCTTTAGGTAATTAAATTTAAGAGAAATTTAAATTCGTTTTAAGATATTTGATATTGTTAATCAAAGCGGACTTTTGTTAGAAAAAGAAGTGAAATGGGTACTTAAGCGTGGGGTAATTGAACGGATTTTACTGCATAGAATATTAATATTAGTAGGTTTAATGATAAGAAATGGCAAAAAGTAGATTTACAATAACGTTAAATAACTTGCAGTGTAACAATTTTACATATAAATAGAATGAATATATAATTAATAAAAGTTGCTGAGAGTTTGATTTCGTTTTATGGGGAAGAACTATTTACATTCGACTGTCTTCTGTTTAAGCTGAAGTCATCTATAAAATTTTCTAATATTCAAAGATTATTTTTGTTATTTTGGCATTTTATCTGGCGCCAGTACGTTTAGCCTGTTTAACAAGTAGTAGGCCAGTGGCCAAAACTCGACCATAATTACTTCGAAGACCAATACCGAATGTTCGCTTTGGAGCACCAAAAGCTCTTAAATATCAAGAGACTTGAACTAAAAATCAGGAGAGAAAATGGTTTTGAACTGATTCGCCTTTGCTTACTTATACAAAGTGGCGCAAAAGTAATATCATTATTTGAATTGGCTGTCATTTTTTCATTGAAATTTATGATGTAGATATACTTATAATTAGAATTAGTTGTCAACAAGCCAAGAAGCGATACACGCCTTAAGAATAAACTTTTTTTACGAAAAAAAGAGCTTTGACATTACCTTTTGCGCCACATTGTATATATATATTTAATTTTTTTTTAATATCAAATTCATTCATATCCACCGTTGCAAAACAAAGTTATCTAAAAGAAAAAATTTTCACTTCGCCATTATTGCATTTTCTATGGTTGAAAGTTTGTGGATGGTTGAAAATTTCTGAGAACTTATAACTTTTATTTTAATTTAATTTTTATAACAGAGTCTTCTGCTTAACCGCTTGCAAGGGATAAAAATGTTTCCAAAGTCCGAAGTAATTGCAAAACCTTTTAGCCGATCAGCAATGGAAGACATGTTTGAGAGAAAATTCAACCCAGGTGGAACAAATCAATCTTCCAATATTTTAAATAGAGATGACAATGTTCGTATTATGTTTCAAAATGTTTCAAACAATGCTTAAACTTTCAAATTAAAATTATACATCGAATACAAACACAATTTCACATTATTTACATTAATTTTCATGGTAGTACCCGGGTACCCTGTAACAATGTTAAAGATATTTATTTACACAGTAATTATTTTTGGGATGCACACACACAGTTCAAATAAATGGAAGTCTACGTTCAGACGAATCATGTCTTATTGACATGATTGCTATTTTATAGGCGAGATCGACGAGGGGAAAAGAAACGAGTATGCAAGTTCATGTACTGTCAGTTCATTTTGCTTTCTCATTCGTAATATCAAAAATGCTCAAACAACGTTTTTTATATACACATACATAAAAAAACAAGTCGTCAACAAGACATGACTTGTTTGAACGCCAAAGAAAGTTCAAAGAAGAAAAAGTAAAAAACATGTCAATAAGACATGATTCGTCTGAACGTAGACTAATTCAACATTTCATTTAAGAAGTGCAGTGGCCTCTGTTAGTCAGTAGCTTTAGCGATTATATACGAAGCAGTGCGTTTCAAACATTACATTTTACGCAGTGAATATTAGAGCAAAGCGGAACAAAATGAGAAATAATCTATTGTGCTGCCACCCTTAAAAATAGCATTGATACAAGTATAAAACATGATGGCAATGCATATTGTCGGTAATAGTGTTCTTGTGTTGGTCTAAAGAAAATTTGTGTAAACTGCAAAGGCTCTTCGCATGTAAAATTTTGTGTTTGCCCATTAAGTTTTCTTAGACTATTAACGCACGATGTGTCTTTTCTGTATTGCAATTTAAATGGCATTTTATGCTTTACCCTAAAACTTAACTTATTTAGACTCCAAATATTAATTATTAATTATATAATATATGGCGAATTCCCCGATATATTTTCAATTGTTTATATGCAATGCTATGGAGATGGCAATCAAAGGAATCATAAAAAAATAAACATTAACGAACACAATATCCATATTTCAAACTATATATATATATATATATATATATATATATATATATATATATATATATATATATATATATATATATATATTCAGTTAATGAGCATCAAATTGGTTTAAAGAAACTAATTTTTTGCATTATAATTAATCTCGTATACTATTTATTATAATTAAACTTGAATATATTAACAGTCGATATGATTAAAATATATTTTGGCTAGCTTTCAAATTAAGTTTGAAATATGGATATTGTGTCTGATAATGTATACAGTCAGTTCGTTAATGTTTCAACGACGTGGCATCTCTATGGTTTCTGAAAAGAAATATATATGTATATGTATATATGATACGATTTTGTATTAAATTTACTCATTCCCTCTCTGTGTGTTTTTAGCACAAATATAACGTTTTTAGTATACTTTGTACAGAGCGTTAGTGAACACGTTGACTGTGCTGTACCCCCGGAATAAAGGCCGTGTCACATAAAACTTTGTAGCGTTGCGTGACGTTTTTAACTTTGAGAGAAAAGCGTAACGCAAAAGGTGTATGACACAATGAAAACTTTGACACAACGCGCGCATTGTATGTTTACCAAAAAGGTGGTTATGAATTTTGCTAATTATTTTTTATTATAAAAATTAAAGTCAAAATATTATTTGCTTTTGTGTGTTTATTTTGTTATCACCTATTGTAGTTTATTGAAAATACACCACTATACCATATAAAGCTTTTAATTGTCATCAATTCATTTGTTTTTTGGATTTTCAAATACATACATACATACATACATATGTATGTATTCATATAAAAAGTTAAAATATTATTAATAATACGCTGCCACTGATTTTTTACAATAAAATAATCTTATGCTATATACTTACATATAGCATGCAAATAGGTACTATTTTATAAATTTGTTTTAAAAAAACAAGCTCCTATTCTTTAACAGGAAATAAATTTTAAATATAAAAAAATAAGTATTTTTCATATCACATCACATTTTCATATCATATTCCAACATACATACATACATACATAACTTTGATTGTCAAAGCACGCAAAAAGTTGAGAGTTGCCGAACTTTTTGCGTCACGCTGCGTTAAAAGTGTTTTATGTGGCATGTTTCGTATAAGTATGTACATTTCAACTTAAATGTCAAAGCGAAGCTGTAACGCAACGCGAAGCAAAAGTTGTATGTGACATGGCCTTAAGAATAACAAAAGTTTTTGTATGTGTGTATATAAAAAAATTAATCCTATCGGTGAGGTGCATTTAAAAGAAATAAAATTTAATTTTAATTATTCATTAGCAAAAAAGAAAGTAATAATAACAAAGTTGGAGAATATTTATGTAAAAACAAAGGTGATGAAAAAGGGTATGCAATATGAAACGGAAAGTGAATGATATTATTTACTACCGTCGTGTGATAGTTGAACGTACGCAAGTTTGTATTAGATACACATGCATGGACGTGTGTGTATTCATATATACGTATACTCGGTAAATGCCCGAATACATGTTTGTCTCTTAAAGAAAAACAACGTCGCTGCTTGCTCTGCAGCTGCGGGCATTCTGTTGTGCGTAATAAAAACGAAAGAAAAAACTAAAAGAAATGCATGCTAATATGTGTGTACACGAGAAATGTTAGTAATTGTGCTCTCATTAAAATTCAAAATAATAAAAAAATAAAATGAGAGAAATAAACGGTAAAAGTTGGGTGTTTACGAAGAAGAAAACCAAACATTTAGAAGAGTGTCAAAAGCAGCAGATATATTTATGTGTGTTGTTTTAGAAGGCCAGTCTACTAACTAGAGTAGAGTTTAGTAGTGAGTTAATATTGTGTTCATATGCATTTCTACCTACAAATCGTTTTGGACTAACCGGAAATACACAAAAACAAATAATTTTTTTTTGGTGAAAATAAAAATAATTCTATTGTAAAAAAATTACGATGATTGAAATGTAAATAATATAACAGTGGGTTTGAAATAAAATTAAATTTTTCGTGAAGAAAATGTGACAAATGCGATGAAACACGAAAGTGTGTATGTACTTATGTCCACATACATATGTACATATAAGTATATTCATATTTAGTTTGTACATACACACATAAACTAAAAATAGTTTGTTTAAAATAAATTTTTTTCAAAAATACATATTGCTAATTTTATAACCAGACGCAAATAAAGTGATAGTTTTCTTTTAGACACCAAAAAGCAAAGAAAAAAATAATAAAACGAAAATATCTATTGTATTTGTTATTTTTCTACGCATTTAAAAATATTGAAGCAAGAAACAGAAAATCCATACATACATATGTATGTACATATGTATGCATGCAGATGTGTATATTATATACAGATATACATAAATGTGTATGTATGAACGTACATATGTACATATGTACGTGTGTATATTCAAGTGTACATCCATATGTATTAAATAAATAAAATAGCGAAATAAATGTACATAAACACATAAGTATTTGTATCAAATGATTAATTAGTTAATTAAACATCGTAATATAATGAGAGCAACATACATACATACATACATAAGTATGTATGTAGGATTAAAGTGATATGTGTAATAAAATAAAAAAACGAGTTGTAATAATGAATTAGGGTGATGAAATTCATACTGTTATAACCATAATAAAAAATAGACTAATAAATACTAGCTGAAACTAATAAACAGTAATTAAAAATTAAACAAAATAATGTATTTATGTATATACTTTTGTATGTACATACATATGTACATACGTAAGCATATAACAAATAGTACTTAAGATTATATGCATATACTCATATACATACATATAAATATGTACAGACATAGAACATAGTAATGAAAGTAAAATAATCTACAATGGTACATATTTTTTTTTTGCTTCCAAAAGCGAAAATACAAAAGTATTTCGTAGTAGTGAATCCGAAAGATACTTATTTAGCAAAAAATTCTTTGAATTAAAAACAAATACTGCAGCAACAACAACATCAACAGAAAAACAACAAAATGAAGAAAAATAAATATGTAACTAAGAAATAAAACTACAAAATACTACGCAGCAAATTATGCCGTATAATTATTGTACATGTGTATAGAGAATCTTTTCGTTCTTTTCCTTCACAAAGTATCTCTCTCCATTCAAACAACGTTCCCGTATTCTCACAAAGATGCCACATGTTTATACTATAATTAGTATATCCCTTACATTCATGTACATCGGATAGGTAGATTGTTTAGAAAAGGGTTTAGACCGGACTATATATATTTTGATTGAATTATGTTACATAAGATTTTAATTTCTGTGTATCGAAGTTCCAAGTCAAAGTTAACATCTATTAGCATGATATTTGTGTTCTTCACGTGTTAATCAGAAGCATCATTGCCGATATACATACATACATACATATGTATGTATATTTGTGTAATGCAATAAAATATTTTTAAACCTTTTGTTAAATAAATCGTTAACAGCTCCAGCTGATATTTTTGTATATTCCGTTTTCTTATACTTGTCCAGTTTGAATATGAAGCATATTTTATATGGTGTTAAAAAGTTGGTATTACAGTAGAATCTCACAAATTAGAACACAAATTGTGCACCGGGCAGTTGGAATTTCTGAAAAGTTCGAATGTCTGGAATTTTTTTTACAGAAAATGATGAAATTAGTATAATAAAACTAGTTACGTAAGCTTTATTTTAACACAAAACAGTATTTATTTATTAACATTTAATTAATTGAAGATATTAAATTCATAGAAAAACTTTTTAAAAGTTTTCTGATTATTATTTATTTAATTGGATTTTGACGTAAAATCGGTAATACTTGTTTGTTTGTTTTTTTTTTATTTATTTAAACTGGATGCAACGATATCGATTTGTACAAGCATATCAAATTTCGCACACATATAACCGAATTGTGTACACATCAGGAATAACTTGGTGATTCCCCGTTTTATTATTACTTTAATGAGCGGAAAAAGATAATTTGTAATGAACATACAAAAATAAAACTTCCAGAAATTAGAACCCCTATTCTAATTTTAGGGCGTGTAATTTGGTTTTTCTCCTTTTTAGTTCTAAACAATTGAAAAAAATATTTTCTACTGGAAATAAAAACAAACAAACAAATCTTCCAGAAATTAGAACCACAGGCTCTAATTTCAGGGCGTCCAATACATTTAAATGGCCGGTTCTAATTTCTGGACGGTTCGAATTTGTGAGATTCTACTGTATATGTACATAAGTATATGTAAATGACTAACATGCCAACAGTCTGTCAAAAACTAGTATCTTCATAAATAAATAGAAACCCAAAAAATGGAGGCAAATTTTAAATCAGAAGATTTTATATTTATAAATATAATTTCTTTTATTCTATAAATATTTATTACCTATATATTAAATAAATGTTAATATTAGAGTGCAAAGTAAAAAGCTGTGGTGTAGTATATCACAACCATTCACTATTATACAATTTCATGTCTAATATACTTCGCCATTTCTCTGTTAAAATTTGAATTTTTAATTGAGTTTATATATATATATATATATATATATATATATATATATATATATATATATATATATATATAAGTATATATATATATATATATATATATATATATATATATATATAACATTCTATGAGTTTTATATTATTAATTGGAGACATAATTGTTCTACATATTTACGATATGTAAACTAATATTTAATTATACGTTATTCGAGCTCTAGGTCTTTTAATATAGAAATTTATTAGGATTGTACTCAAAAATGTTTAAAAATTTAATTTTCAAATTTTTATTGTGTGCTGTTGCTACACAAACTCTTCTGAGAATTTTAAGAAGTTTAAAATCATTCAATCTTGTAATTTACGCCAAACATTAAGAAAAAATATGGGAATCCCCATACAATGCTTTTATACAAAAAACAATTTATATTCCATATGAATATATATTATTTTTCTTTCAATCTAGATATATATGAAGATTATAATTCTTATATAAAAAACAAAAGTAAATAATTTATTTTTGCATTACGCTTATATATATCATCTCATAATACTATTTTTAGTAGAGTTCAACAATCTTTCTACAGTTCCTAAATAGTTAAATGAAACAACATATTAGCAGCGAAACGTAGCACATAAAAATTAAAGATAATTACATTTTAGGAATATGTTAGTAACAAAGCGTTATTAAAGTATTAGCACTAAGGGCCGTGTCAGATAAAACTTTGTAGCGTTGCGTGACGTTTTTAACTTTGAGAGAAAAGCGTAACGCAAAAGGTGTATGACACAATGAAAACTTTGACACAACGCGCGCTTTGTGTGTTTACCAAAAAGGTGGTTATGAATTTTGCTAATTATTTTTTATTATAAAAATTAAAGTCAAAATATTATTTGCTTTTGTGTGTTAATTTTGTTATCACATATTGTAGTTTATTGAAAATACACCACTATACAGTATAAATGTTTTTGTTTTTTGGATTTTCAAATACATATTCATATAAAAAGGTAAAAACTTATTAATAATAGGCTGCCACTGCTTTTTTACAATAAAATAATCTTATGCTATATACTTACATATAGCATGCAAATAGGTACTATTTTATAAATTAGTTTAAAAAAACAAGCTCATATTCTTCAACAGGAAATAAATTTTAAAAAAGAAAAATAAGTATTTTTCATATCACATCACATTTTCATATCATATTCCAACATACATACATACATACATAACTTTGATTGTCAAAGCACCCAAAAAGTTGAGAGTTGCCGAACTTTTTGCGTCACGCTGCGTTAAAAGTGTTTTATGTGGCATGTTTCGTATAAGTATGTACATTTCAACTTAAATGTCAAAGCGAAGCTGTAACGCAACGCGAAGCAAAAGTTTTATGTGACATGGCCTTAAGAAATATCTAGCATATTCACACGTCAGTCTAGTGGCAAGATTTCTTAGATCTGGTCACACTGATGGTAGGGATAACAAGAGAGCGGCTTTTAAATGTCTCTCACAATTTTATCTATTTACTGGGAGTACAAACATGAAATGAAAATTTGTTCCAAACAAGAAAAATTCCAAAACATTAAAAAGAAAATAACGATGTGAAAACAGTGACAAGAAAATAGTCTTGTTTTTTGTTTTATTACTCCCCGTTTTATCACATCTATCTCATGTGGTGTACGTAAGATACTAGTACTGTTTTTCCTCTCTACCTTGTAGAGTGTATCTTTTTAACATTATACACATACATACATATGTATGTATATACCCCCTTTCCTTTTTAATTATTTTCTATATGTGCTTAAGTACAGTATGGAGTAAAAATGAACCAATGTTAGAACAAAATGAGAGAAACAAAATTATTCAATGGTAGTCCAAACTATCGGATTTATTAAACATACTTATTTTATTAATGAACATTTCATCACCTTTTTTAATTATATGTACATATATAAGCATTTGGTAATAGAAAAATCTAGTTCTAAATATATTAACCCATAGAGTCATTTTAGCACCAAGAAAAACTTTAGAAAATATTTAACTATAATACTTTTCAAATATCTCTTGAACTATTTAATAATTTTGAACAGTTCGCCATTGAATTGTTCCTTTAGTTTAGCCACATATTTTGGAATAATATACTCATACTCGTTCTAATATATCAGCTGTTTTTCAACTCCCAGCGATTTTCAAACGACCTTAATTTTGGGCTTTGCGCTGTCCAATGCAGCACTTATCAATTGTGGCCGCATGTTTATACATATATGTATAATAATCATTTAAAAATATGATTGACTAAAATTTATTATTGGCTGGACTGCAGTAAATAGATTTGCAGTGAGAATGCGAAAACAATAATCCTCTACGCATTATTCCATTAATTTTAATTAAAGGTCTGACTCCGCTTGGAGGAATACATACCCACACTTCATAATTTTTGAGACCTGATACAAACATACATTATGTGATACAAACATACATTATGTGTCAAAAAGCTAAAGGAAAAATGTTAATCTTGCAGAGTGAGCAGTTAGGGCATTGTAGTGTTGCCACTTTATTTTATCGTGTTTGGCGATTTTCGACTTCAAATTCGACAGTTTGTACTAGATTAAAGAAAAATGTTGCTCGGTATCTTTAGTCGGTATCTTTAGTGGCTTAAAGCCACTTTATGTACGACGTACTATTCATTCCGTTAGGATTGTCTATAATTTGATTAATGGTTTTATCGATTGTGAATACCTATTAAGTTTGATTAAATTTTTTGTACCTTTTAAACACCTTAGATCCAATAACCAATTTTATGTATCTACTCATGTTACTAATTATGGAATGCGTGAACCTTTGTTACGAGTTTTGAATAATATAAATAAGATTTTTAATATTATTGTCTTATACTTTTCATTGTTTGCTAATGATTTTAATATGTTATTAGAAAATAAGGATTTATTTAATGTTTTATGTAATTAGTTTATTTGTTAGCCTGTAAGGACTATTTTCCATAGGTGAATTTAAATTAAATAAATAATATATATATATATATATATATATATATATATATATATATATATATATATATATATATATATATATATATACAGTACGAACTCGGTAACCGCAACTAATAGAAATAAAGGTAATTGCACTTATTGAGGTTATTGCACCCAGCGAGAAAAATATATAATAAGAAAAGTGATAAATGAAAACCTTTTTATGAAACAGAAAGCTTATTTTTTATAAAAATATTAAAATTAAAATAATATATTTTTTTTTAAACATATCGGTAATTGTTGTCCGCACTTTTTTCTTATTAATACTTTTTATAATAGGTGTCTCACTAAGCTCCTTCAGAAATAATCCCCCTTATCGTGTTTGGCGATTTTCGACTGCAAATTCGACAGTTTGTAGTACTAGATTAAAGAAAAATGTTGCTCGGTATCTTTAGTCTATTACAAACTGTCGAATTTGCAGTCCAAAATCGCCAAACACGATAAGGGGGAATATCTTTTATTGGAATAATGTTTTCCTCAGCCCACTGAATACATATGTTAAAAGCAACTGATCCTTTTATTTTAGGAGATGCAATAACATCCGCTTCGCTATCATCTGAACTTTTAATTTCGACGGCTGCTTTCTCCACTTCTTGATAAGCATCACTTTCGTGCATCCTTTCATTAAGCTCTTCATTTGTGAAGGAGTCATTTGGTGCAAGTTCTTGAAGCATTGATGCAAGAATTGCGCGTTCATTTTTAATTTCCCTTTTTCAAAACATATTTAAATGTAAAGTTGCAGTTATAGAGGTCAACTTTTTTGGGTAGTTGCACTTATAAAGGTTACAATGCTATGTTTTATAGTGTTGCAAAAATCGAGGAATTGCGTGTATCGAGGGTTGCGATTACCGCGTTTATACTGTATATATATATATATATATATATATATATATATATATATATATATATATATATATATATATATATATATATATATATATATATACATATATATATATATATATATATATATATATATATATATATATATATATATATATATATATAATATATTCCTTTCCTTTTTCACTCCTGGAAGGAGCATGGGGCTTCTATAAAGCATATCTATCTTTACACGGGTTGTTGTTGCAGTTGTTTTCGCATTGTTATTTGTTTTTTTTTTTTTTTTTTTTTGCCTTGTATCAGTTTCGGTAATCAGTTCTTGTTCCAGCTAAGTAGATGATTAGTCTGCTGTAGCAGGTCTAGGATAATGGGGCTACCATCTGTCGTTGCGTAGAAACAACGCATATGTTACATATGCGTTATATGTTACTACAATACGAGAGATGCTAAATAAATAAAAAATATGTATGTGAAATGAAATATTGAAAATAAGCGGCAATCAAGACTTCTGGCAACTGTGCTCGTAAGTCGTGTACTTACAATTCAGCTCTGACAAATCGGCATATTTCATATGAAATAACTCACTGTCCACACTTGCAATTTAGTTGCAGCAATTCTTGGTTGTTTTAGGAGAGAGAGGTAACTCACTGTCCACACTTGCAATTTAGTTGCAGCAATTCTTGGTTGTTTTAGGAGAGAGCGGTAAGAAGCTAGGGGAGGGGTACACAGTTTCGTGTTCTCTGCAATTCTGTTTTGCTTTGCTATCCTCACTATTCAACTTGATGTTTGGTGTTGTTGTATTTGATGTTTTACATACGTTTTTATACAAGAATTGCAATACTAGATTTTTTCTAATGTGGACACTAAAGCAATTCTGCAGCAGAATTGCATGCAACAAAATTGCCAATGTAGACGGGGAGTAAGAAGCTAGGGGAGGGGTACAGAGTTTCGTGTTCTCTGCAATTCTGTTTTGCTTTGCTATCCTCACTATTCAACTTGATGTTTGGTGTTGTTGTATTTGATGTTTTACATACGTTTTTATACAAGAATTGCAATACTAGATTTTTTCTAATGTGGACACTAAAGCAATTCTGCAGCAGAATTGCATGCAACAAAATTTCCAATGTAGACGGGGAGTAAGATGTGTTTTTATTCTTACTCGTATAATTTATCAACCGCTCTTTTAGGCGGAAAATAAATAAAATTCCTGCAGCGTTTATAAATATAAGATGTATTAGAAAATGCATCCTTTATTAATTGGGCTTTATATTTGCTTATTAATTGGTAAGACATACATACATAAGTACATACGTAGATAAACTCACACACGTGCATTCACATACACACATATGTATATACAACCATGTGCATACAGATAATATTTCGCTTTCGTATGTAGTTCTTCGACATGTAATTGTATGAGTCTCATGTTTTGCTTTCATTTGGGTAACGTGTGGAGAACAATAAATACGGCGACGACGACGACTAAAACCAAAACAACAGCAACAACAAAATAATAAAAATAGCTACAAAATAGCATAGGCGTAAATATACCAATAGATAAGCGACCGTACAAGTCTAATAGACAGATGCGGAAGCCTACAGTTAGACGAGTGATGTTAATACGTTTCTAAATAGTATAAAAAATAGTAAAATAGTGTTTGGATGCTTTACAACATAAAAAAATTATTTCAAAATAACAAAAGGAGATCAAGATAACAAGTAAATGACTTAAATCATACGATCATTGTGGTATTGAAGCTAAATAAATATTAGTGTACATTCATACATACATACTTGCATATGTATGTACGTGCATACGCAGCTATGTATGTACATATGTATGTATGTACATATGTATGTACGTCCATACGCACCTACATATGTATGTACATATGTATGTATGCACATATGTACATGATCATAGAAACATTTTACTTGCATATTTATGTATGATCGTCTCGTGGTAAAAGCACCACCGTATTATGTTTATTAGAAATTTAAATATTCATGTTGTGTATTTGCATTATATACATATGTATGTACTTATATATGTACATACATATGTACACATACTTACATAGACATGTATGTATGAGTATTTATACCCAAACATGTACTTATTTACAAAATTGAAGAAAAACAAAAGTAAATTTATTATATACATATGTACATACATACATACATATGTACACTAGATGTCTTACAATGTACAAAAAAGACTAACATAAAGGCAGGCTAAAACATAGACAAAGTGCCTGTTTACATTGGACGATTTTTGTCGCTGCAATTCTTAGTTTGTTGGTAAATAGGGGGAATAGAGCTAATAGGGGAAGAGAGAAACTAAAGAGAGTACACATAGGCATGTACTCTTGCAATTCCTTTTTCCCGCAATTCGTAATACGTAAATTCCTTGTTTGTTTACCGTAAGAATATACTTAAAAAAGAAAATATCAAAAATTACATACGTATGTATGTATGTATGCATAAAATATCTGCGACAAAAATCGTTCAATGTAAACGCAAATGCAATTTTAAAGAAAGGAAGACAAAAATTGCAGCGACAAAAATCGTTCAATGTAAACTGGGACAAAGAGTCACGACAACAATAATAACAAAAAGAAGAAAAGCATGAATAGAATGCATAGAAGAAACGTGTTGCTATTGTTGCCAGACATATATTTTTTCTTACTGTGTACCTGAGAATCCGGATAATGCCTACGAGTCATTCAAAAAGTAATTACATAACTGAAATTTTGGGGAAATTTACTTAATTTGAGTTCATCAAAATGTTTTTGTTACGGCGCCAAAGCTGCTTTTTACTAGAACGGTGTACAAAATTTCGTCGCTGTTAGTAAACAAGTTTTTCTATAAGTACCTACAGTAGCGATACCACCTTCTAAAGATAATACAACTTGGTTTGTTTTAAATATGTATGTTTGTGAATTTTTAGAAGTAAAAAAATCTCCAAATCTACCACGTTGTATTGATTTATACCTATTCACGGTATTTAATTAAAATCAAAAGTTGTGAGAGATTTATATTGGCGCACATAGAAATGTACTATATATGTAAGTACATAAGTACATACATACATATGTATGTATAACATACAGCCATGCCGGCATCATCGCAAAAATTGAAGTGAAATCAGATACTGCCCATTTTTTAGACCTGGTTTTAAGTTAAAATTTATGATTCTCGAATTACGTGTAAGTCTTCTGCCCAAATTAAACATTCACTTGCCATCATTAGAATACAATTAAATGCTCGAAAGCTTAACTTTGGCACTTAAACTCGATACTCGTGCCAAATCGTCGTCAAAATGTTTTTAATTGAAAATCAAGGAACGCAAATAAAATACCACGTGTGCGTATGTACATACTTACATACATACATGTGTATATGATAATCTACGTGTGCATATGTAACTATGTACTGTTTACATACATATATTCAAAATATCCAAAGGTTTAAATACATATATGTACATGTATGTATGTACATACGCATAATTAGAAGAATACATGTGTATGTGCATACATACATACATACATATGTATGTACTTATGCGTGAACTTTTGCAAGCTAGTATTAGTGTATGTACACAGCGTTTTGTCCAGAAATGTTTAGTAATTTGCTCCTCTTAATTGGAAATTATTGATAAATTAAAAGCCTAATCTATCGGGGATAGTGGAATGAGAACTACTGGTTTTGAGAAATTTTGAAACTGCTCGCATACATATATGTAAGTATGTATGTACATATGTATGTATGTATGGAAGCATGTGTACATATCCATACATACATACGTACATGTACGTATACACATATAAGTACACATATAAAATTTACATACGTATATTTACATACATATAAGTATTCTTAAAGAGATGAAAACAAAATCTTCAAAAACCTACAGCAAATAAAAGAAATTTAATTCTATTTCATGTGTATAAGTACCTACATATTAAGAATGTGTGTTTATTTATTTCCATGTAGTTATGTTGTATATGTATGTGGCATAAGAATCTATAAATATGTACGTGTGTGCATTTAGATTGGTTATAAATAATTAATAAATTAAAACGAAAACTAAACAACAATGAAAACAAAAATTAAATAAGAGCAAAAAGAGAATTATATATAAAAAACAAGGGAAATATATAACAAGTGATGTAAAAAAAAGAAAATCTGCAGTTAAGAAATTTATGAAACAATAAATACATAGAGAATAAAATAAATAAATAAAAAAGATAATAATAATAATAATACCTAATAAAACAAAGTTAAACTTCCAAATCGAAATACATTATTTACGCGCGTGTGTTTGGAAGTGAGAAAAAAGAGGAGAACAAGTGAGTAAATTTGTTTGTAGCAAAAAGTAAATAAGAAATTATTTTAATGAAGTGCTCAACTCTTTTTAAAATGCTATAAATTTGAGATGTGTGAAGTTAACAACATCATAAAGAACCATAAAAAACATTAAAACAATAAAAACAAAAAGAATAAGTCAACAACGAAAGCAAACTTCAAGGCAGACACATCACATTCTTCAACAAAGTATTGTTGAGGACCAAACAAAACGAAAATTCTGTTCACCATCATTCATAACAAAGGTGGGTTTAATAAAATATACTTACATACATATATTCTTAAGCAATGCCTTTGCCATTCAGGCAAATCGACAGACAGTTTCATGTTTTATTACCCTATTTAACCCTTCTTAGCCAGTAACATATTTTGTGCATTTTAACTAGTGCTAATCGATTCCATTGACATGCTTTGAAAATATATTTTACAGCGCCAGTGTAATACATCAGAAAATTAATTTTACAGCGAAAGTGTGATACATCAGACATTTTAAATGTTAATTAAAATTGCAGCGAAAACATATTATGACTGTTTTTTTCTCTTTAATTTCAAAGAATCTGTTAGTGCGTATTTCCGAATTTTTGGGAATCGAAGTTGACAAAATTATAAATAAAAAACTAAATTATACTTTAATTTAGAAAAATTGCTTATTTCTTGAAAATGCATCATTTGAGATGATTACTCGCTTAATAAAATACAGAACAATTTTTTACCCTTGGCAGGTTTGTGGATGTATTGCAAAAAAAAAAAAAAAAAAATATATATATATATATATATATATATATATATATATATATATATATATATATATATATATACATATATATATATATATATATATATATATATATATATATATATATATATATATATATATATGTATATATATATATATATATATATATATATATATATATATATATATATATATATATATATATATACATATACAGTAGTTTTCCGATTTAACGAACCTAATTGTTGTCAGGCTTGTTCGTTAAAGTGAATTGTTCGTTATATCCAGTACTAAATTAAAAAAGAAAAGCCTTGTCAATTTTAGTCAAAACACAAAATATGTGTAGTTTTATTTTAATATTTTATTCCAATTATAATAATTAAAATACATATTTCATTAAAAATATATGGTAAGAAAAATAAAAAAACTAATATAAAAATAATTTATTGAAGAGAACAGTCAAGATGGCAGATAGCCGAAACACGTCTGTTTTTCAACCAAATTTGACGCGGGATCACGATTCATTCCAAATTATTTAAAAAATTGGTTAAGCACAGTCTGTTTTTTTTTTCTTTTTGGAATAGCTATCTATCACTTTCTTAATGGCATATTCTTGAAGCTCTGTCAAAAGCGTTAAATTTGTGCACTAATATTATGTTGAGCCCACTTAATACAAATTTCGAAATGATTAATAGCATCTTTCTGTTTTATTTTGGGATCTGTTCTGCACCATTTTCGTTGCGTTCATCGCATTTATCGTCATCTTCAAATCTCTCCAATAATATCAAGCAAAAACTTCAGAAGAAGAAATCTATCATTTTTATATTCATTCTTTTTTACTAATTTTTGTTAGAAATTATCTATTTTTTTTCAACTTTTTATTTTACATTTGTTCATTAAATCGAGTACATAATAAAATTTTTGTTCGTTATATAAGGTACTCAGTAGAAAAAATTAGGGTGTTCGTTAAATGCGATGTTCATTAAATCGAATGTTCGTTAAATCGGGAAACTACTGTATATATATATATATATATATATATATATATATATATATATATATATATATATATATATATAGGGCTGGGCAGTATTTGAAATACATGTATTTGAAATACGTATTTAAAATACAAATACGTATTTTGTATTTTGTATTTTAAATACATACAGATTTTTAAGTATTTTGTATTTTGTATTTTAAATACATATCCTGAAAGTATTTTGTATTTTGTATTTTAAATACATGATCAGCAAGTATTTTGTATTTTGTATTTTAAATACTGCAAACCATGTATTTTATCCGATCCACTGTTGTAGGAAAATTTAAATTTCTTTAAACCGTTAAGAACAGACAATTCATCTATAAAAGGGATTAAGATAGACGTTCTTCCAATATTGGAGCATGGTAGTAGACCAGTGTCTCTAATTTGATCATTGGCATAAGTAGATGAAAAGAAATCTGCAAACAAGTTACTTATTTCAGCATCCTAATCTGATTCATTTTCATTTAACTTCATTGTAGGTGGAAAGAAGTAGATTTTCTTTTTAAATTTACAAAATTGTGAAACGATACTTCTTAAGGTTGTTTTTAATTTTGATGATATAGCTGTTATAGCAATTCTGATTTTATTTGTTATATTCGGCACGAGCAACTGAGTATTTAGCAAAGTCTGATGCTGATCCAGATTTTTTATACTTTTTATAATATTTATTTTTGCTATTTTTAATTTTAGAAAGAGCTTTAGTATTCCATGGCGGTCCAAAGGAA
Organism: Germaria angustata; assembly: GCA_963681545.1. Classification (NCBI taxonomy): domain Eukaryota; kingdom Metazoa; phylum Arthropoda; class Insecta; order Diptera; family Tachinidae; genus Germaria; species Germaria angustata. The sequence continues at coordinate 136,877,637 of OY812998.1, read as the reverse complement.
TCTTAACAGGTTTTTCTTGTAAAACATTGGCTCAAGATCAAATATATCCTTTGTAGAAACTCATAATAATATGATCGATGACATTAGCTTTGTTTTCAAAGTTAGAAATTGACAGTAAACTACTCCAGTCAGTATTATAAAGTAGCTCAGTTACCCTGCTATAATTCCCTTTTTTTTTGAAGCATAAGCTATTGACTATAGATTTTTCCGCAAAATGAGATGTATATAATGAAAAATATGAATTTACTAAAATTATAGGATGATAGCGGTCTTCTGGCAAAGTTAATGGATCAGTGCGAAGAACAGAGGTGTCAACATAATCATTTACAAAAACCAGGTCTAAAAATTTAATATTATCGTTATAGATGCCATCCATCTGATAAAGGTTCACATCTAGTAAGCAATCAATAAACTCAGTGTATTTCTCATTGGCGCCAGATTTATAGGGCGTGAATTAACCATTATCAGTAGAACGGTTCCAGGAAATAATAGGCATATTAAAATCACCAACTGCAATGATAGTATTATTATGATTAGACATTCGCACAACGGAGGAGATAGCGTCTGAGTGTTTCTGGTAAATTATTTCAGGTGAATTAGAAGGGATATACCAACACGGTACGAAAATTCTCTTATGTTGAATTTTGTCAAAACAGCCATAAATTCAATATCCAGAAAAGACGTAAACGATAAAGCTTCGGAAGTGAGCAGGCTAGAAACTGCTATCAAGACACCACCTTCCTTTATGTTATTGCTACGATCACGTCTATATATAGTATACTTAGCAGCAAAAATTTCCGTGTTCAATATACGTATTATCATTAAGCCATGTTTCAGTAAATGCTATAGCATGATAGTCAAATGAGTAACTTTGATTAAATAACGCAGATAACTTAATGCCACGAAAATTTTGGTATATAAGAATAAATTTTCAATATATTTGTTTAGTTTTTTTTCAATATTTGTTGCCGTTGAAGACAATTGAACAGAATTCCTTTGTCTTGTTTTAAATATAAATTCGCGAACGTAAATACCATTAAACCAGAAATTTGGAGAAATAACTATATTAAACAACTCATCCGGTACAGTAATCTTGAATAATGCCACTATTCTTGGTTCAGAGTAAGAAAATTTATACACTGAGATATCTAAGTTGGAACCGTGCTTTAAGTTTATATATGAATAAACTTCTTCAACAGTAGTATCTGATGCTAATCGGGAAACGAAGATTGTTTTGTTTGGAGGTATGACTCTAATTGGTCTAATAAGATCTGCAGTATTATTTTTGATTCCAGTTTGAGCAGGACTAGTACATCTATTAGATAGGTTCTTAGTAGTTAATAAAGTAGTAACAGTTGTTCTTTCGGCGACTGTAGACAATTGAGTGGGTTGGCTCGTACGTTGAATAGAAGATACGGTACTGTCATTAACAATACATAAATACATACTTACATGTACATGATGTGAAAGTATTTTGTATTTTGTATTTGAAATACTTGCAATAAATGGAAGTATTTTGTATTTTGTATTTTAAATACATAGAGATTTTTAAGTATTTTGTATTTTGTATTTTAAATACATATCCTGAAAGTATTTTGTATTTTGTATTTTAAATACATGATCAGCAAGTATTTTGTATTTTGTATTTTAAATACCGCAAACCATGTATTTTGCCCAACACTGTATTTTGTATATATATATATATATATATATATATATATATATATATGTATATATATATATATGTATATATCTGTGTCGTTTTATCATAACATCTTAAGTCCTTACATATGTATGTATCTTAATATATTAGACTTAAGATGTTATGATAAAACGACACATATATACATATACATATATATAAACATAACAATTTTTATTTTCTCCAACAAAAATTCAAATTAGTTTTAGTTGTCATACAAATCAATCGATGAATGAGTTCATTGCGATTTTTATAGGCCCTCAACTAACATAAGTTCTTACGGAATGGTATTCCCTTTGTGAACAAGTTCACATCAAAACTGCTACTAAAAATGGCGGAATCGTAAATTGTTTGGTAATGATTTCGCTATTGATGTCAATGTTGTCATAGTTTCTACTGTTCACATAAGATCGGCTGAAGATATCTTTTCCTTTTATTATAAACTTTCAAATAATTTTAGAAACAGCATCCTTAACAAACGTTTACTTGGAGTTTAAACATGAGAGAATAAAACATACATACATATGTACATAGCTCTACAATGCATGTTTGTTTACGTCATTAAATATATTGCCCAATAAATCTTCACGTAATAAGAAATTAGTGTTGATGTCCAATTAAACTGCTCATGAAATCATAAAATTTTTGCATACCGATGGCAAACGCCTTAAGGGCTTCAGAGAAATTTGTTGCTTCCCTTTTTTAAATCAATGAAGGCTGTAGTAAAAAGTTAATTAAACATTTGTTGTTGCTTCTTACACCAAAGCGTACAAAGTTTGGTCAAATGGCAGCAGTACCATAAATACATACATACATATATGAGAGGAGATTTTCTTCCTTTTGCTCGAGCCATATTCCAAAAACATTTTTTCCTTTAAAATTATGTTTCATTTTATAGTTATAGAAACATGTACGGAAGGGGCTGACAACTATCTACGTTCTACTTGCAATTTTGCTAGAATTTGGATTTTTTTAACGACTTTAGAATTCTTTTAAAGGATATACCCTATTAATATTCTTCTCTATTAATATTTTTGTTTAAATAAGCACGTACCACCACATACATACATAAGTATGTGCATATATACTGGTATATAGTATAATTAAAAAAGATTAAATATAAAAGTATGCATGTACTTCGGAATTAAAACAAACTAAACACATACATACATACATATCTACATGTCTACACGTGCACGCGTATAGCTCTAAACACATAGACGACAGCAAACAGCAAGCAGCAATATGTCAAAAATAAAATCCATGTATTTAAATGAAAACGATTATTTTAACGGCAGCACGACTGCACAACAGCATTTGCTGCTGCTGCCAACTTAAGCTCTAAACACATAGACGACAGCAGACTTCACGACTTCATGGCTTCAACTGCTGCCAACTTCAAATGCTGCTCTGAAGTCAGCTTCATAATTATTTTGAAGACAGCAACAGCATAATAATAAGCAAATTTGTATTTTAGCAATACAAATTTCAGGGATGCCGGATATATATTTTATAATGAATAAAATTAAAGTTATTGATAAAAAATGTAATAATCAGGCATGTTCTGCAAATCACTTTTTGTGAAAGTGATTTGAAATCACAAAAAAGGTGTTCTGCGCACAAAACTTTTTGAACTGTTGTGATTTGAAACCGGTCAGCTATGTGGCTGGCGATCTGAAACCACTTTCTTAATTTTGGACGGCTTTTTATATTTAACTCAATAAAAACTCATTTATTTGTTTTTTATTTATTTTAAGAGTAAAGCTGATGATTTTGTACCAAAAAATTGGCTAAAATATAAAAAAATTGCAAACACTTTCTATTGTAACTAATGTTGTTATTTGCTTTTGTGATTTGATATTTTCTTTTTGTGATTTGCATTTACTTTTTAGTTGTTAGGTGCTTTTGTTCTTCGAAAATGCACCGATGCTTGCCAGAGTGGATAAATATTGCTTTCGACGAGAAATATATTTAATTTTTTTAACTAAACAAGCTTTTTCCAATAAAACTTAATTATTTTTATTAAGTTATATTCAAAATATTTATTAGCTATCAATTGTTTAACTAATTTTAAAAATAATTACTTATAAAGCAGTAGCAAATGGCAACAATAATTATATATTAAGAACAGTGGCAACTACAGATTACTAAATATATCTGTGGTGGCAACTTCGTGTGTATTCTTGAAACTACTTTCTTTTGTTAAATTAATAAATTTATTTTCAAATATATTACTGACAACAATAAAGCCCCAGACATATCAACTTGTGTTTAATTTTTATTTTAAAAAATAATTTTAGTTTACGTTCACTTATTATTTTGACTAAACCTTTATTAATTTTTAATACATAAAAAATTGTCATCAAATCAAAGCAAAACATCAGCCGTTTTCTTGTGTTTTCGAAAATGTAAAATCACACCGAAAAGTTAAATTTCTTGTGATTTTCAGAACACCACAAAATCACATTTGTGATTTTAAAATCACAAGTGATTTTGAAATCTTGTGATTTGCAGAACATGCCTGAATATCACGAAAAACTATAAAAACACATAAATTTATTTCTTTATTGTGTTTTTGTAATGTTCTTTTATGTTTAATATTAAAAAAAAAAGTTTTTGATTTTATTTATCCAATTTATATATATAGTGGCAACACTATATTTGTTTAGTGCTGCCCGTCAAAATAGAAAATAGCCTAAATTGGCAGCAGCAGCAAATGCTGTTGTGCAGTCGTGCTGCTGTGCTGCCGTTAAAATAATCGATTTCATTTAAATACATGGATTTTATTTTTGACATATTGCTGCTTGCTGTCTGCTGTCGTCTATGTGTTTAGAGCTGTAGGCTATTTTCTATTTTGACGGGCAGCATTAAACAAATATAGTGTTGCCATTATATATCGAGGGCTTATAGTCAAATTGTGCTATCTGCAGATTTGTCTAAAATGGGTTTTTGATGCCAAACTGTTTAGTAATCCATTCTGCATCTATGATATCAATTTCGTGCAAATTTTTTTTCTATCACCATTATTTTCATGTTTTTGTTTTTTGAGTAAATCTCTATTAATAAGAAATTTAAACGGTTTTTTTTTTGGTCTCCTGAAAAATTGTATTTTTGTAGATAGCACAATTTGACTATAAGCCCTCGATATATAAATTGGAAAAATAAAAACAAAAACTTTTTTTAATATTAAACATAAAAGAACATTACAAAAAGACAATAAAGGAATAAATTTATGTGTTTTTATAGTTTTTCGTGATATTATTACATTTTTTATCAATAACTTTAATTTTATTCATTATAAAATAAATGTGCGGCATCCCTGAAATTTGTATTGCTAAAATACACATCAGCTGATTATTATGCTGTTGCTGTCTTCAAAATAATTATGAAGCTGACTTCAGAGCAGTATTTGAAGTTGGCAGCATTTGAAGCTGTGAAGTCGTGAAGTCTGCTGTCGTCTATGTGTTTAGTGCTTATATATGTACATACTCGTATATAATATATATGTATGTATATACATATATATGTATATATATATATATATATATATATATATATATATGTGTGTGTGTGTGTGTATGTGTGTGATACACATACTTATGTAGATAAAAACTATACACATACTTAAGTACATGGTATGTAAATACATACTACGTTTATACGCACGTCTTATTTGCAAATAGAACTATTTGCAAATAACAAATTCACTGTTTATACGGGACATTGCATACAGAACTTGTGTTATTATTAGTGATGCCATGTGACGAAAATATGATTGTTTGGTAAGTAAAACACAAAAAACGTTCATGAAGTGGCAACGTCTTACTTTTTATTTGCAAATAGTGTCGTTATTCACGACTTGTTTAAGTGAGTTAATAAGTTACAATAAAAAAGTTATACGGCAACATTCTTCTTTTTTATTTGCAAATAAGACGTGCGTATAAACGTAGTAACAGACATACATATGTAAGAGCATGTACATGTGGATGTATGTAAATTTCTTCTAAATAAAATAAAAAATAATAAAATTTGTCTTCTATCACAAGCACTTCTGTAAAGCAAGTACATACTTACGAGTTGGTCATGAGCATATGATTATTGTTTTTGATGTTATTAAACGCTTTATTTTTGGTTTCGTCATGTCAAGAATAAAGTGAAGAAAACAAAATAAATGAATATCAAAACCGGAAACTGGTTAAAATATTTAAAGCACTTGTTAATGTAAAATCCGTTTACTGATATACATACATACATACATACTTACAAAGGCAACAGGTATTATTGCGATGATGTAAGAATTTCATATTTTCAATTTAACGATAAGTACGTTATGTATGAACTGATTTGTACAGTGGATTTCGATTATAACTAACAAAATGGGACCAGGAAATTTAGTTTGTTATTAACAACGATCGTTATAACCGGGTGTGTAGAAATCAAAATCTGTATATTTCATTTCTTTTATATATCACTTTATCAAATACTGGTAAATAATTATATTAATCGCCTAGAAAATTTTTGTTAAATAGTGCAGTTAAAATTGATTGTGGGCAAAATGCTTAGTAGGCGTGCCTAAATTATAATATAAAAGCATTCAGATACATACATACATACATAAGTATGTATACACATGTGCATACATACATAAGTATAAAGATAAAAAAACACTGTCCAGTCTTAGAGCCAGATCCGCCCTCCCAGCGTTAAAGCGTAGGAATTTCTTGGAGTGACCTGAACCATTGATGTCATTCCAATGTTGTGCAACCCTGGGCGATGTCCATTTCGAAATCTCCCCCTTAAGGAGACTTTTGTTGAACCCAAAAGAGGGGGTGGACCCAATGAAGTTCCTCTCAGCCCCTATTCTCGCACAGATGCCCGCCATCTCATTCCCGGCATTCTCCTGATGTCCTGGTACCCATATCAGAGTAATCTGATTTTGAGTCGCCAGGTCCTTGAACCTGCTGTATACAGCCGCTCAGGGCCTTATATATATATATATATATATATATATATATATATATATATACATATATATATATATATATATATATATATATATATATATAATATGTGTGTGTGTGTGTGTGTGTATACTTATGTATATATTAGTATGTATAAATATGAATATTGTATAGGTAGTTATGTATGTATATGTATAAATATGTTTATATACTTATATATACATATATATATATATATATATATATATATATATATATATATATATATATATATATATATATACATATATATATATATATATATATATATATATATATATATATATATATATATACATATATATACTTATATATGTGTGTGTGTATACTTATGTATATATTAGTATGTATAAATATGTATATTATATAGGTAGTTATGTATGTATATGTATAAATATGTTTATATACTTATATACATATATACATATATATATATATATATATATATATATATATATATATATATATATATATATATATAAGTATAGATATATATATATATATATATATATATATATATATATATATATATATATATATATATATATATATATATTATACACGTATACACAGGCATATACATATATTTAAATGCATTAAAGTATATACACATGTATGTGTATACTTACATATGTAAGTACGTATCATGTTTGTACATCGTGACTCAAATAGGATCTAATTTTTTGACGGAGCTCTCTTTTTGATTTTCTCTAAGTTAAACATGTATACATATGTACATACAGGCACACACACAATTTACTGTACGTGTTATTCTTATTTCATATCTAAAAAATGCGTCATTGGCTACGCACGCACTCCAACATTAATACAAAAATAATCAAATGAGGAAAACAAAATAAATAATAATAATATTGAACATTTGTTTTGTTGTTTTCTTCGTCGAACTATCGAAAGATACGAGCTAGCGCTAGCGTGCGAATGACAGAATTAACACATAAGCAAATATATGTACATATGTATGTGTACGAGACACATGTAAGTAAATAAAAAAGTTGTACCAGATGATTATTTTAAAATTTTCAGCAATAAACTGACTGTTATTGGCATATACTCTTCGTACATGAAGTTTCCAATAATATTCATGTTAGGACACCACTTTTCTCACGATTAGAATTCATAGATTCGTCACGAAACCAATTTACCCTATGTCCGTTATAAATAATGATGCCGAAATTTCTTTACGTAAAGTACTTTGGTTCCTCCCATAGATCACATCGGCGGTATCCTAGTAGTATCATCAGTTCTATTCCAGTAAATAGTCAATAATATTGTGTAATCTCGAAGTACCTTCAGATATTAGTCTTCCCCAATTCGGAAATTATTATACAATTGCTCTGCTACCTATTGCCATTTTGTTTTCTTAGAAAGAGTTTTTAGTACGCTAAACAATATTGATATACATATGTACATACATATGTATGTACATAAGTATGTACATACGTAAGTAAGTATATGCCTGAAAATAATTGTCAACTAATAAAACAATTGTATCTATAACATTGCTACGGAAGAGAGTATTGAAAAAATTGAGTTGCATACACACATACATATGTATGTATGTATGTATATTTTACTGGGAAAAGTAATATTTATGTATACATTTATTATGCAATAAAAATATATATATTTTTTTTGAAAGAACTTATTATAAAGTTGATATACATTACTCTGTGTATGTAAGTAGGTATATACATAATATGTTAATTTTTTATATGTATGTATATTATTAATAGTTAAATATACGTAAATATGTATGTAGTTAATGGTCTACATACATATATATTAATGTTTTAAAGTACAAATATAAAAATATAAAAGTTTTGTTTTGAATTTTCCAACGTTTTTTTCTTTGTGCTGTTTATAATATAAACATAAACCATATTATGGTTTTGTGCTCTTATCTCAAATTCTTAACAATTTGTTGTTTTACTGGTGGCAACGCTGTGTGTTGTAAAGTGTCTTATACGCTCAATTTTAAAAACATACTTTTTTAATTGTCGGCTGATGTTTTGATTGTAATAGGATTGTATATACTGTGCTGTGTGTAGTACACTGCCGTCCTCCACCTCCTCTTAGTAATTCAAAATACTTTTCAATTCTTGGCTTTTACTCACTGTACACTATTCTTTATTTTCTTGTACAGTTTTTAAGCATTCCTCTTCACATCCTCATTTGTTTTTTCATTTTTGGTATTTGCTTTTAGACACCGTATTCGTTTTAGAGCTATCGCGAGCGTGAGTGTTTTTTGGTTGGTGTGTGGACTGTCCAGAGAAAATGGCTTTAAAAAGACAAGTTTAGAAAAAGAAAAAAACTATACAAACACAGAACGCGTTGAAAGCGTCGGCAGAGACGATGGCGTCGAGAAACAGAATTTTTCTCTTTTGAATGTGATGTTTGTTGTTGCCGGTATAGTATTAAAATTGTTTATGCTTGCTTTAACTTCTTTTTAATTAGATAGGTATTTGTTGTTCGTATATACATACTTATGTATGTATATATTTCTGTTAGATTGACATTCCATTCCTATGTCCGTCCATCAGACTTCTAGTTGTGAATGTATGTCTTTAAAGTGCGTTCACACGACGTGGATTTTCGGTATGAGAATATCGTATAGTATGTTTAAAATACTCTGATATATGTATGTATACATATGTATGTACGTATGTATGTAGCTATACATAGTTAGGAGACCATTATTATTTTATATAAAATCCATCTTCTCTCGATATCCACCATACTATCAGTGTTGCCACTAAAAAATCTTGTAATTAAAATTGAGATTAATTAATATCTAGTTGCTAAACCTCTCTAAAACATCGTTTAGTATATTTGACATAGAATTAAAAATATGTTTTTAATTTTTGCTTCAATATTTTCCCATTCTTGATGAATAATTTGGGTTTTGCTAGAAAAATTGCCGCTCTCCTTCCAAGCACATCCCGAAGATGATTAATCGGATTCTTGTCTGATGATTGTGGAGGGTTTGGAAGAATATGTAGAACATTTTCATATACGGACTTCATGGGAAGTATACTTTGGATCATTATGTAGTTGGAAATAAAAATTATTACCAAGACCAAATTTTTGAACACTGTTTTATTGGTTATCCTTCAAAATGTTCAGTTACATGTTCTTGTCCATAGTACTATTAATGAAAACGAGGTTACCAACATCGGCTTATAAAATTACAGTTGGCCATCAATATTAGTTAATTATTGCCTACAAGGAGTTCATAACTGCTGTCTTTTTTTTAATGTCGGCTTGATGTGACGTCGATGTTGACTATCATAATAAGGGGAAATAATTTTGTTTTTTTAAATATCTCATATGTTTTTTACATATCCTAATGCTATTAATTTACCTACTTTAGACCTTATTTCTCAGCTACGGAACCATATACACATCGAGCCTTTGCTGCAATAACGTAATAATTCAAAAAGGTTGTTTTGCAGAAATTGAGTTTAAAATTTTGAATTTACACACAACTTAATGGTAAATACAAAATATTTTTATGAAACTTACAGAATATAAAAAACGACAAATTTTGACTTACTACGGTATTGCACCAAAGGCTCGATATGTGGAAGTGAAATTAAATTAAATGCAAATTGAAAAAATCGCCAAAGTTTTTTTTATTTAATCAATTTTTAATGAAATTAGTTTCATCCCAAAATATATAAATTACTAAGTCTGTTGATAGATTAATTTCTGTTAATCGATGAAAGTTATATGTAATAATTCTATAAATCATATAATAATCCTATAATTCGTAATCATATTGTTTTTGTTTTCAAAAGTTCTGTTAAAAAAAATATTGGGACACTATAACATTATGACTGATAGCATACCTTGTAAATTCGGCAAATATTAAACTTCGATATGTTATGCTCCGAGAATTTCGTTCGAATTAAAATTTCTGATGTACACTTCACTGGTTAATTTTTTTGTATTTTCTTATCAAATCTTTTATATAAAATTTCTCAAAATCAATATGAAATTGAATTTCAAGCTTGGGTATAAATATGCTTGCTCATAAACAGCATATATAATATAGTTTCGAATCATCACACAGTTCTATAATTCTAACAAACACATACTACGTTTATACGCACGTCTTATTTGCAAATATAACTGTTTGCAAATAACTAATTCACTGTTTATACGGGGAATTGCATACAGAACTTATGTTATTATTAGTGATGCCATGTGACGAAAATATGATTGTTTGGTAAGTAAAACACAAAAAACGTTCATGAAGTGGCAACGTCTTACTTTTTATTTGCAAATAGTGTCGTTATTCACGACTTGTTAAGTGAGTTAATAAGTTACAATAAAAAAGTTATACGGCAACATTCTTCTTTTTTATTTGCAAATAAGACGTGCGTATAAACGTAGTAACAGCCATATACATACATAATTCTAAAGAAAGTCATATATTATAATAAATGTCTAATATTTTATGGGATTACACAGACCAAAAATGGCAACGCTGCATGGGATTGTCGTTGATGTAAATGTTTATTAGTTACAAAGTTTATGTCTAATAACAATGTTTTAACAAATGTGTATGTATGCTTATGACATAAGTATATAGATAATTATCGTGTAGTATTTGATTATTATTATTCCATCTTCTATGTAGGTACGTATTTTAAAGGCTGTTTGGTATAAGCGTTTGCATCTTATTCACATAAGCAGCCGACAACTCATTTCTCCACCTGATTCACAAATTTTTGTCATATGTACATCATTGAGGGTTTTCACACAAGACTATTTTTTAATCCCCACAACTTTTGTTCTTTCGTATTCACACTAGACTAATTATGCTGGCATAAAATTGTGTACGCATACAAATCTTTGTGTGTGTTAGTATTTTCTTTGTTTATTTCGCAGAACCAGTTTTCATAAGTGTGTATGTGTTAGTTTTGTTCTGCTTGTGCGGGGTTGAAGCTGGTTGAAAAAATTGTGCCAACCAAAAACCACTCTCTTCCCCGAAAATGCCAACAAACTGCGATTTTATGCCAGCACAATTGTTCTTGTGTGAAAAGGCTCATTCATTAATTTTTTAAATTCTCTCACTCTCTCTCTCTCTCTCTCTCTCTGTCTGTTTCTCACTCTGCAATAGCAAAAGACACTATTACACATTTAGGAATGTGCATTTATTTGTTTATGGCATTTTTCTATGTTTCATCATGTCTGAAATATCGTACATACATATGTAAGTATGTATGGATGTTTGCAGATACAATCTGCATATGCTTTTGTGTGTAGGTTTTCTACTATAAAAATATAGGGACATTCATACAGATACAGGTGTATGTACATAAATGTAAAATATAGTATATAAATACATACATATACATACACATAAGTATGTATCTATGAATTCATGGATCGATTGAATACTTACGTATTCATCGTATCTGCATCTGCACATATGTATAAAAAAGTTCATTCATTGGCTTGTTTATAGTAAAGTATTTGTATCTATGTAAGTATATAAGTATGCATATATGTATATATATATATATATATATATATATATATATATATATATATATATATATATATATATATATATATATATATATATATATATATATATATATATATATGTATATGTACGAACCATAGAGCATTATGAAGTGTAAAAAATTGGAGTATGGTATGTGTATGTATGTGTTATTTTCTGTCTACCTTTTTACCCACATTGCAGCTACTCAGTAAGAATATTGTTGCTGCTATTCATTAATCTGTCTACAATATATGTACATAAGTATGTAAGTACATAAAAACTAAGAATACAAACCATTGAGTAAAAAACTTAAGCTATAAATTATTATTTATTTTTGTTTACATATTTGTATATTTTTAAGTTTCCGCCCTTAATTTAGGCGTATTTTGTAAGATAAAAAATCTTTTTCACACATGCATACATACATATTTTACATTCTTAAGTCTAATAAGAGCAATAAACTTAGGACAGATGTTGCCACCCGATTTAATTTTAATTGTACATATTTTTTTAAATAAATAATCTAAAATAAAAAGGTTTGGATATATATGTATATATATACACACACATACACACACATGCATATATATATATATATATATATATATATATATATATATATATATATATATATATATATATATATATATATAGAAAATATAAATCTGATAAGGAGGATATTGATTTTGGAGTTATACTATATTATGTACATATCGAGCCAGTAGATTACTTTTGTTTTGAAATATTTCGAAAAAATTTCAAGCTACCGCTTCGAACGAATCCAGAATCTACAGCTGTTAATGTAAGAAGCAACGCACCTTATTTCATTAAAATCTATAGAATCTTTCGTGACAAGTATATACAACAGAATATTCTTGTCCAGTTGGATCGTAAGAAATCTCTGTGGAAATTTTTCATAAATAGTGTTTTTAATTGCTGAGAAAATTATCCTCGAAACGAACTAAATATTAACGTATTGATGAGATGTTTCAGGTATATGAATTATTATCTTTCTGTCAATATTACTATATATAAATGATTTAATATCTATGAGTGTTAGAATTTTTGAATGTAGAATTTTGTTAAGGCAATTTTTCTGCATTGTGGTCATAATTTTGAAAGCTTTTTTCCGATATTCTTTTGTTTCTTGTTCCATGAATTAAAACATATGCTAAATGGATCTGAATCATAAAATTTTTCAATTGTATTGTTGCATTTGTCACGGTTATATCTTTATATTTTCCCTCAATTTATATTTGCGACTACTATTCTATGTAAGAAAACTTTTCAAATCGACTGTGTAAACGGGAAGTTCCAAGACTACATGTAAAAAAAATTCTTTGCCAAAAAATAAAATATTTTTCTCATATTATCTTATAGCTTTCAAGCTATAAGATAATAAAAGTTAGTTTGTAATGGGTCCCCCACCATCCTTCTATTAAGTTATTGTATGACTATCTATGTATATGTATGACTATCTAAGTATATTTTCATGACTTATGGAAATCCTTATATACTGGTTTAAATTGATGAACCTTTAAAATGGGCCTTGACCCCAATTAACGGATAGTAACATTCTTGAAAATGTCTGAGATGTTTGCTTGTAAATTATTACATTATTTTTGGCTGAATGTGTATGTATCTATATGGATGGGTGCATATACATATACCTATATATATATATATATATATATATATATATATATATATATATATATATATATATATATATATATATCAGAGACCTGCAACCGGTGATTAAAAAAAAATGTGATTAATCAAACACTCGAAAAACATGTCATTTTCGCTCAACCGTTCAAATATGCCTTTATCAACATTGTGTCTATTCTATTTTATGCTAAGCAAAATAAGGGTTGTTTGCGAACATGTAAATTTAATCTGTTGCCGCATGCCAGCTATTCAGTTTGAGTGTTTAAAAACTGTGTGTGCATGAATTTTTGGACAACTCTTCAAAGCACACATTTTTATTTAATCACATTCATGATCGAAATCAAAAACTTAGAGGCATTAATGCAAAAAGCATTAATGTGAAAAAGGCAAAAAATCAACAAGTGTACATTTATGCACAAGGTGCTGTGTGTTTATAGAATGGTTAGGCAACACGGTTGCCAGACTTAACAGTTTAATAGCATTTTTACGACGATACGCTGAAACAGATAATTAATCAAGAAATATATTTTTAAAATTATCCCGATTTTTACAATTATCATTTTGTAATTATATAGACATGTGTGTATATGTGTATACATGAAGGAGGTTATATTATAAGCAATGCGTTTTGTATTCTTATTTTTTGTTAAATACAGTAAAGTATTTTAAGCACTTATATATTAAACACTCTCACTGTCGCTCACAAAAATATAAATTAGCCTAAATCTACCACAGCTACAACGGTGGTCGTGTAGCCATGTAGCCGTGTTGTCGTGAAAATAATCATTTTCATATAAACGTGTAAAAATTTTGCGCTGTTGAATAAAATAATGTTGAAACGGGTGTATTTTATTGTACAAAGATTTTTTTTCTCACACTGAAACAAATAGATTTGTGGAATTTGCTTCGGTGCCGCCAAAAATTAAAAAAAGCACCAAAATTTAAAAAAAGCGCACCGCGCTCAGAAAAATACACTTAAAGACCCTTCTTTTTAAGTAATCTATGTACCAAACCAATAAAGCGGTATTATTCTTGGGAGTTAAAAACGACTTTAATTTCAGTAAAATTCAATAAAACAAACAAATTTGGCAAGGTTGAAGTATTTCTTATAAAAATAACAAGTTTTTTTGAATGAGTAAAAAATAATCCGATCTTTAAACGATTTTAAACCGAAAATTGCGATTTTTAAAGTTTATTGTAAAACCGACGTTTTTTGGTAACTTCGTATGGCATCCTTATTTCTCAACCACAATGTTTAACAACATACATACCTACACACTCAAGATTATGTGCCAGCATATATCATTGCATGATTTTTCTTAATATTCTTTGCAAAGAAAAGGCATGTTGAATAAATGCCATTCGTTTTTGTGTTTAATCAATGCAAACGCTCAAAATAGCTTGTGTGTTAAAAATCTTGCTTGAAAAATTCATATAGGCATTTTTGTATTTGCCTTCCTAATGATTAACACAAATAAAGATTATGAGCGTACGCGCATGCTTGCTTATGTGTTGGTGAATAATTGGACACAAAAAAGTTATGCATGAGTGAAGGCATAAAAAACGTGATTTTTGCCGGTCTCTGATATATATATACATATATATATATATATGTACCTGTGTACTGGCACATAGATGTAAGTATGTACTTACATACATACTTACATATATCTGAATTGAAATATTACTGTTTCCTTTTCATAGATATTTTTTATATTATTTTGAATAGAATTGTTGATTATTGTGCATCACTTTCGGGATTTCACTTGATAAATTTACACAGAAAACTCTAGACTTCAAAATTAATTTCGTCTCGCGCATGCGCTTTTTGGTGCATTTCATTTGTTTAAAGTTTTAATGCATTTCCCACAACTAAAAACATACATATTCCATTTATTTGTTTTTAATTCTTTCACTCCTCACATTTTTCTCTCTTCTTTGTGGCCGACCACTTTTATTACTTTGTTATTTTTCTAATGTTTTTATGTTGAATGTTTTTCTGCTCTGCTCTACTTTGCCTATATGTTTCCTGGGTGTGTGTTTGCGTGTGTAGGTATGTATGTATGTATATGTGCGTGTGTGTGTGTGTGTGTGAGAGAGAGCTTGTAATTCTTCCTCTTTTTTTTATATTTTCTGTGTTGTGTTTATTTTGGTTTTTCCTTTTATGAATTTTCGGGGTCAACGTCATCTTGAGGGTTGTTTTGGTATTATTATTATTTTTTATTTTTATTATTATTCTTCATCTCATCGTGACTGATGTTTGGGAATAGTCCACGCCGGTATCTTCTTTTTAGTGGTCGTGTACATCGTTCATGTTTGTTTTGATTTAGTAGTACAAAGTCTTTTGAAAACAGAAAATGTATAAAATACAAGAGAATGATAAAATGGTATTAAACTTAATAAAAATAAGTAATACGAAGTTTAGAAATGCGTCGTTCGTATATAGTTTTATATACAGAAGTAAATACAACATACATACATATGTATGTACATACATACATATGTATTTATTTTTTTGGTTTTACTGTAATTCTCCCAATACAGGGAATTTTACTAAAATGGATGGATAAATGTTTACACACTTACATATGTAAATATGCACATAAATAAGTATTTATACATACTTACATACTTAGGATATACATATATACTTGATAGCTACATATATAAATTAAAATGTGTATGTACATACATATGTATGTATGTATGTATTTAAGGAGGTTTTCTTAATATCTCAGCACTGTTATTAAATCAATTAGATTTGTGCGTTTTCTTACTTGTACATACGTATGTACCTACTTACATACATATGTATGTATGAACATACATACATGCAAACAAACCATCCCTACCATACATACATACATACAGTTTGTCAAGAAATTGTTTTGACATAGTGAAAAAAATTATTGTTTTGACTTTAATAATGCAAAAAATAGTTTTCCTTTGTAGTTTAAAAATTTTTTCTTTTCAATTCTATTTTATCTATATATTAGTTAACAAACAGGAGCAAGGGAAGGAGAAAATAGAGAATAATAATAAAAAAATTGAAGAAAAATAAAATAAATACAAAAATTTTGTTGTCAAGAAAATGTTTTTACAATTTCTTTTTGAGTGTGTGTTTTTTTTATACCGGTAGTTTTTACTGTTCAAACAACAATTTTTTTCGTTAGTCAAGTGACCATTGATAATGATTTAATTATAGTTTTGTTTTTTATTACTGAAAACGATAATTTTACGAGGACTTAAAATGCCTGGCAAAAGAACTTCAACCGGTGTAATTCAGTTAGTTTACTATAACCACGCGATCGGGAAAACGGTCCGAGAGTTATCTGAAATGTTTTCAATAACTAGACAAACAGTGTACAATATTTTAAATCGCGCTGAAAAAGAAAATAGTCTAACATTAAAGCTTCCTACTGGCCGTCCACCTAAAATTTCGGAGAGAACAGAACGTATTTTAAGAAGAAAGGTACACGAAAACCTTTTGGTATCCATACGAACATTTGCATGTGAACTTAAAGAAGAATGTGGCGTGACATTCTCCCACGAAACGGCAAGACAAGTCTTGAAAAAGAAGGACTATTCATCCAGATTGGCACGAAAAAAAAAACACTGCTTACAATGCAACATAAAGAAAGACAATTGTCTTCTGCTGTAACACATATTTCCAAGCCTGACGACTACTGGGATGACGTTATATTTTGGTTTGAGACCAAAATAATGCTTTTTTACAATGATGGTCCTAATAGAGTATGGAGAAAACCTTTGAAAGCATTGGAAAGTCGAAACATAATTCCAACTGTAAAATTTGGAAAACTTTCAGTAATAGTTTGGGGGTGCATTCCTAGTAAGGGAGTTGGAGATCTTTGTTTTATTGAGAACACTATGGATGCTAATCAATACCCGGGTATATTAAAGCGTCATCTAGTTAACAGCGCGACTAAATTTGGGTTTTATTCTGATAGAAAGCCGAATTTCAAATTTTATCAGCATAATGACCCTAAACATAAGGCTCTTTTGGTAAGGAAGTGGCTTCTCTACAACTGCGGTAAGGTACTCGATACACCTGCTCAGAGTCCAGATTTAAACCCAATTGAAAATTTATGGTCTTGTCTAAAAAAAAATACTGCCCAAAGGCGTCCCAGAAACCAAAGTGAGTTAAAAGCTGTAATTTTTGAAGAATGGAATAAAATACCAACAGAATATGTACAAAAACTAATTTTTTTCAATGAAACGGCGCCTGCAAGCCCTGATTGATGCCAATGGTGGCCACACAAAATATTGATCATCCTACATTTAAAGATCCAATCCATTTTTTCATATTATATTAGTATGTAAAAACATTTTCTTGACAACAACATTCTTGAGTTTCTTTTACTTTTTTATCTTATTTCTTAATCTTAAGTTTTTATTTTGTTCTCCTTGACGTTATTTGTTAGTTAACATATAGCTAAAATTATATTATAAAAAAAATGGTAAAAGAGTTAAAACACGTTTTGTTTTTTAATGATGAAAGTCAAAATAAAAACTATTTTCACTGTGTCAAAACAATTTCTTGACAAACTGTATGTATGTATCTACTACGTAAGTACGTACATATAAGTACATACAACATACATATATTGGTTTCAAATACACCTCTAAAATTCTTATCCCTTCCTGATGTTACGGAAATTTTTGGATTTGTAATACTACGCATATTACGATGTAATAAAATCCTAAAACAAGAAAGAATGAAAAGAATTCTACATAAGAGATGATAACAAATCCATACATAAGTACATACATATGTATGTAAGTATGTACACACATACTGCCTAAATATGCACATACATACATATGTATGTATGCGTATGTTAAAGAAATAAATTTCTCCAAAACATTTTGAAATTTAAGCCAAAATTTTGCTTTAGAAATCCATACACGGATCACTTTTAAAATGCTAATAGTTTCTACATATCTCACTCATATGTACCTATAGGTCGCACAGTGGTATCAAATTATACATTATATGTATGTATGTACAATGTGTCGCAGTGAAATTGGTTCACTTGTGACCAAGAAATGCAAACTAAATTCCAAAGAAAAGGTTGAATTGGATTGTCTATTGTTTGTTTATGATAAATACATTAAAAATTTTTTAGCTCGGTCATATTACACTCAAAAGTTGATGTTTTTCAAAATGATACACAAGTTTAAGTAAAACGACACATTAATTAAATGGTGATAAAATAAAAGTCAATAATTATAAATAATTTGTTGGACAGCATTTTTGGCGGAATAAATTGAATAATTTTTTCTTTAATCCGGGTTGATTTCATTCCATTCTTCCAAATGGAATATAAAAGAAAATACCTACATACAGTAGCCAGCAAAATTAAGGACACACCAGTATTTTTTAATTTAATTTCGTTAAAACTTTGTGTTTAAAAATGAAAAACAAATTGAAATGGTTAAAAATAAAAAAGTATATTATTATACTTCAAGCTTATAAAAAAAATTAGGAACTTCATGTTATTAAATAAGAAAAATTAAGAAATTAATTGCGTTTCCTCACAATTCGACACAGCAAAAGTAAGGACACACCTGTAAAAACCACTTAAATTTATTATAAAATCTAACAAAATTTACCAAAATTTAACATTTTTAACATTTTGTTTGGTAGCCTTTACATTTCCACACAGCTTCTAAACGTTTTTTCAATGAGCTGACCAGTTTTTTTGTGATTTCAGAACGTAGGTTCTTCCATTCTTCTAAAAGCACCTCTTTGAGTTGCTGTTTATTTCGAATTTCGAGTTTTCGTAAATTTTTCTTTAATATTTCCCATATGTGCTCAATTGGGTTGAGGTGCCGACATTGTGGAGGTGTTACAAGCATATGTGGAGTGTTGTACAGAAGCCACATTTTCACATTGTGAGCCGTATGCTTCGGGTCGTTATCTTGCTGGAAGTAATAGCTATCAGATAGATCCATTTTTGACGCACAATCTTGGAGATTATTTTTTAAAATATCCTAGTAAGTATACTGATTCATTGCATTTTCAATAAAAACCAGATTTCCAACACCCGCATAGGACATAGAGCCCCATATCATAACACCTCCACCTCCATATTTTACGGTCTTTATTATATTCTTAGGATTTAAAGCATAGCCTTCACTGCGCCAAACTTTATAACGCCCATCAGAGCCAAATATGTTATATTTTGACTTACTTTGTCCCAAAAGTCTTGAGGCTTACTAATAAAAGTTTTTGTGAAGTCATTGTGCTTTTGTCTGTTGATTTTTTTATATGAGTGGCTTCTTTCTTGGAACACATGATAAAAGACCTTGACTTTTTAAACACCGCCGCATAGTATGGGGTGAAACTTTTATATTTTCATATTTTTCAATCTCTGCAGCTATTTTTAGAGCACTGGTAGTGGGATTTTTTTCAACTATGCGTTTAATGTACCGTTTATCATTTTCGCCCAGCCGATTGTCGACCACTTGCAAGCTTATTTTCTACTCGGTTTTCTTTTATTTTTCGTTGAACTACTTTTTTTTACCGTAAAACGAATATGACATACTATTTTTCCAATTTCTCTATTATAAAAAATTCACGAAAACTTGAAATTCGAAATAAACAGCAACTCAAAGAGGTGCTTTTAGAAGAATGGAAGAACCTACGTTCTGAAATCACAAAAAAACTGGTCAGCTCATTGAAAAAACGTTTAGAAGCTGTGTGGAAATGTAAAGGCTACCAAACAAAATGTTAAAAATGTTAAATTTTGGTAAATTTTGTTAGATTTTATAATAAATTTAAGTGGTTTTTACAGGTGTGTCCTTACTTTTGCTGTGTCGAATTGTGAGGAAACGCAATTAATTTCTTAATTTTTCTTATTTAATAACATGAAGTTCCCAATTTTTTTTATAAGCTTGAAGTATAATAATATACTTTTTTATTTTTAACCATTTCAATTTGTTTTTCATTTTTAAACACAAAGTTTTAACGAAATTAAATTAAAAAATACTGGTGTGTCCTTAGTTTTGCTGGCTACTGTAGATATATTGAGAAAAAGTTACTGCTCCATCTATCTATGTATATATATAAAATAGGATGTGTGTATGTATGTATGTATGTATGTATGTAACGTAATGGCTCCAAAACGACTGGGCCGATTTTTCAGGTAACCTTCAGAATACTCGGGCGGGTGACACTGTGAAGTCCGGTTTTTTATTTTTGGTCTGTGGGCGGAAGGGCGTGGCAAAATCCAATAATTCATAAAATGAGAACGGCTTGGCCGATTTCTGTAAAACTTTTTGTCAGTTGTTCGTATTTAAGGAAACAATCAACTACAAAAATTTACCTAAGATCTCAATAAACAAATTTATGTCAGTTGACAATGTTGTGTACGAATTATGTTGTAGCACTTTATATAACTATCACCGCGTCACTTTTTTCACTTTTGCGGCTACCTAAGCGCTACCTAAACGGTGCTCAGAATTATTCCCAGGAAGTTTATATGTTGTAGAAATTTGTTTATTGAGATCTTAGGTAAATTTTTGTAGTTGATTGTTTCCTTGAATTTTGAACGGTTTGCTACCTAAGGACCTGAACAAGAGAAAAAGGTAAAAAAAAATCGAATTTTTTTAAGTTTTTTGCGATTTTTATCTGGAAGGTGAAGTTTTTTTGATTTTATATGTGCGCAATTTTTGTTCTTTATGACAAGAGCTACAAGTTTGTCTCAGAGAGTAAATCGAAATTCGGAACGGTTTGCAAGATATGAGCCCGAGAAAATGATCACTTTTTTGCAAAAATGATACCGAGGCCCCAAATCTTTGGCGGCCCATAAAAAAAAGTGCATGACTTTGGGAAAAATTAGGAGACACGGGACTTTTTTTAGTCTTTTATCACGTAGTGGTGTCCGTATATGGTTATTTTTTCGTGTTGCACTGTGTTATGAAAGCAAAGAAAATGTATTAACTTTTAGGACCAAGACCTGAAAATTTTTTTCTTTTCTTGTGGTAAGAAGACATGTGGAGGTAGCCGGAGCGAATCTTTTTTCCAAAGAAAACTGCAACCTATGCGTTTTATAAAGCCATTTTATAATTGAACATATGTATGAAATAAATCAGATAAAATCACAGTTCTTTAGTTTTACTCGTAAATAACGTTTTAGGTGTAATTGTTTTCACAGATGATTTTTAATGAATATCTAAATTTTGTTTTACTTAGATTAATAATAAATATGGTTAAGATAGGAAATAAAAGAAGATAGTCGCTCATTTTAAGTGTAATAGTCTTCCAAAAAACCCAAAGTTATGATATAAAACCCATGAAAAAGTTTTTCTATGTTCAGAATTTTTATATGTTCCAATTTGGACTCTATATGTTATCTTTCACATACCTCAACAAATTGGCGAAATTATTTCATAATGTCAAGGAAATACTGTCTTGCGCTATATTTTATTGCGCTCTAAACTTAAAATTTATTTTCAAAATGGAAACTTACTAAAGTGAGTTTTTAATGGATCGTATAATTGTAATCAAATTGATTACATGCTTTGGCGCTATTCGACGGACGAGGGTAGTAGTCTAAGCCATGGCAAATAAATTTTTATTGTTATTGTTTAAACCTGTGCCACAGATTTATTTTTATCTGTCATTACCTCTGCAGCAAACATAAACATACGTACTGAAGACGTCAATTCATCGTTTGTAAGCTGAAACGATGGAAATCGAGGAAAAGGAAGAAGGAAAAGAAAACGAAGAGATGCTGGATTTGGTGATGGAAATGTAATCTAAAAAAATAACAATAATGTAAAAAAATTTTCCAGGTCACTACAATAACAGTCTCTTTTCGGTTATTAGAGTTTTCGGTTATGGGAAAGAATTTCGAATTGATACATATATTGATGAAAAACTTATATCGACAAAATTTGAGCGGTTATAGTACTGTATATACACGCACATACGTGCGTTAGTGTAATTTGACATCAAATTCTCTTGTTTGATTAGTTAATTAAAAAATGTTTGATATTTTGTCATACAGAAATTTACTTTTGTAACTTTAACAGTTGTTCAGTTGTTTCTTGATCACTTCACTCCTGTCATCAACATCTTGAATTTTTCTGATGTACATTAATATGACATTGTGTTAGTTGTTGTTGAACTGTTTAGGTGATGAAGGCATAGCACTGCTCACTGAACCGTACCCGACAGCGGTTGATACTCTTCTATAATAATGTACACTACAGCGCCGTACTTCTTAATACGTCTACTTAACATCTGAGGTACTGCATAACTGCTATAAAAATTAATAAAACGCACAATAGTAGAGTTGTAAAAAGAATTAAGTTCTATTTTCTCATTTCATCACCTGTTTTCTCTACACTATCCTTTCATAAAGAAGTAAGTAGGAGGCATTAATTGCCTGATTGTAACTTCTCTATATAAAAAAATTAATAAATAATGTTTTGCAACATATGTATGTACGTAAACAAGGAGATGGAATGTGCGTGTACCAATAGGTATCAAAATTTTTCAAATATCAAAAATACTCCCAGCATAGGTTGGTTCTTGTGTTGTTTTATTGTTGTTTTGTTTTCCATCAACCTTGACATTGTTTTTGTTGTTTCACAAAGTTTTACTTTCTTTTTTCCATTTAAATAATCGTCTGTGTGTTTATATTTAACCTTAAAATACATAAAAAAAGAGAAAATTAGAAGATTTAACGATCGACAATGAGCTGAATGAGCAACCGGCTGGCTGATCTCCCTTGTTATTGTTATTATTGGTTCGGACGGTATATTGCTGCATGTACGTAGTGTACTTGCTTACATATATATAAGTATGTACTTATGTATGTATGTACATACATATGTAGTTTTAGTTGAGTTTATTGAAGTTATTCTTTTCAGTATTATATACGTGCACGTGCTTGTATATAGATAAGTATGTATCTTATTTTGTTTTAATAATACAACCGACAGCAGACAGATAGACCAAAGAACTAGACATGCCAACAACCAACGTTCTAAACATTAATTCCATATACTTATGCATGCATGTGTGCGTGTGTATGAATTTGTTGTTGGTTGGGAGGTGAGTTTGTGTTTTTATGTTCTTTCATTGTGTGAGCAAGCGGGTAATTATTTTTATTATGTTGTTTTCTTAGATTTTCTAAATTTAGAAGCTTAGTGCAAATAGGGATTTTAAAATAATTTTCTTGTGTTTTTTTCTTGAAATTTGTGGCACGCTATTTTTAACAAATCAAGAAGTAGAATCAAAATGCGAATGCTTTTTTGTTTGTTTCTTAATAGGTATGTACATATGTTGTTGTTAGAAAATAAGTAAAGCAATCATGGCTGCTACTGGTACATAATAAGTGAAACACGTTTGATGATTTTAAACATACTAAATATAGCATATGCAACTGTATGCAAGTACTTATGTACAAACCCAGTTGGGAATGTTTTTAAGGCATCTCTGAAGACGGGTGCATGTCAAGTTAAATCACCATCGGCAAATAGAAAACAGCCGGAACAAATCGCAAGACAGCTAGAGAAGCAATGTTGGTCATCTTGTCCTTCATGCTATGCGCGTGTTTGTGGACGACCACATATGTACATATACATACATATGTACATACATATGTATATGTACATACATAAGTATAAGTAGATGACAAATTCATTTAGGATTTCAAAAACAATTTTACAAAGAGATTATTGTCCCTCTAACAAAAATTGTAAGAGGAATGTGCAGAAAAAGTTCTTACAATCGTGTGAACTTTGTCTGTCAATGTTGTCAGAAAAGCACATTGTCAGATCATTGTCAGACTGCTACATGACAACAATATTTTCTGACTTCTAACAATGGTGTGAACAGCCTTCGTTGCCATTGTAATATTTGATGATATGTAGCAAAAAAAAATATATTTTTGTAAGAATTTAAATATTTTTTCTGAATCCAAAAATGTTACTTTATGACTTGACAACTTTTTATAGCAATTTCGAACGGATTTTGATGTGTTTAATGCTTAAAATATGCCAAAACGCATCAAAAACTTTACGAAGAAAGGAGCGTTGGAAAATATGCTAAGAATCTAAATTAAACAACTTACATTACATTAGAAAAGTGATTCATAATATGTTTGTTATAAATCTGAAGTTTGACTGTTGATACTACAGAATTTCATTTTGTTTTTTTTTTTTATAACAATTTCGTTGGATAGTTTAACCTTCTTTTTCTCTTATATTTTGTACAATTTACTGTATCTTTATTTGAATGATTAGCTCATACATACATAAGTATGTACATACTTATATCGATATTTCACTGGTGCTAACCAAATCACCACTGAACTTTCGTCAGTTTTTAACCATTCAAACTCTTGTGTTTATACAAAAACTAATAGGGTAAGTGTACCAGTAGTCGGCACTTTAAAATTTTTTCTTTTTTGAAAATTGTATTGTAAACTACCTGTAATATATATTGGGGTTGCAAGTAGTTATTACAATTCAATGTAGAGTTTTGTTTCAGATTAAAAAAAAGAGTTTTTAAATATCTATTCATTAAATTAAAAAAAATTTCTCTTTATATAAAATTCAAACAATTTTCCAGTAGTCGGCACATTGGTTCCAGTATTCGGCATATAATGATCCTAAAGTCGGCATGGTTTTTCGTACAAAAAAAAATTCAATTTATAAACAAATTCATATTGTTATTTATTTAAATAAAAGATATTTACATTCTGTCGTATTAAAAAAAAAAAACGAAAATTTTTGGAATTTAATGTAGCACAAAATAAAAATCTACTAAAATAAAATTAGTATATACTTATCTACATGTGTAACTAACAACTTAGTTGAGATCTGTTTATAATTACATAACAAAACAATAAAACTTAAAACATATTAAAAAAACATAAAAAACTAAAAATTACATAGGTACGTAGTATTTAGGAACTGGTTAAGATAGGTACTTAAGTACTGCATGCTTTGCATAAAAATTCAATTTCTTTTAAATCATTGTATTGCACGTTTTTCAATCCAGTACATTTGAGGTGAAACCATTGAGGACATGAATCACATCCAACGTTTTTCAAATCATCATCGTCTGCATCAGTGTCTAGTTCTTCATCGCAGGTACCGCATAATTGCTTTTGTTTTGCTTTTTTAGGCTTTACATGACTGTTTTCTTTTTCTTTCTTTCGATTTTCCCGTATAAGTTTTCGTTCTTTTATAGCATCGGATTTAGATTTCTTTGCATTTTCTTTCGATTGATAGTGCTTTCTCCATGCTAGAGCAGATATAGCGCTAGGCATCCTGGGTTTTACTGATCGTGAAGTATTAGGTGTTGTAGGAAAGTACAAATGTTTCTCAAAAGTTGGTGATACTGATACTTCTTCATTTTTGATTATTGATGTTGTACCTGTGGAATTTTGGTTAAAAAATATAATATGTATCCTAAATATGTTTGAAAATTGGATAAAGAGCAGATATCTATACGAAAATTACCTAAGATTGGGGAAATATTAATGGATTTCAAAGCATTATTGTTAATGAACGAGTTAATAATAGCTGAACTTGGAGAAGGACAGTCGGTCGATTTGAATGAATTATTGATGGGCAAGGTAACTGGAATTGGGGACGAACAATCAGTCGGTTGGAATGCGTCATTATTTAGAGAGATACCGATATCTGTTGCTGGAATTAGATTTTCTATTGTGGTTGCATCCTTTTCCAAAACTCCTTCCTCATTTACAATATATGTCCCAGACTGGATTGTAATATTTCCCAATATTTCGATATCGTGAGCTCCTTCCTTTCCTTTCAAAAGATTGATCTCGTCAATAATATGCTCGGAGTTTATTTCACGCTCAAGCAGTTTTGGAGCTATACGCTTTATAACTCGAATGGCTACATCTAAGTCGGTTTCTTCGTTTGTTTCATTTCGTTCAGCAGTTAGTAATTCCAATTGGTTTCTCACACACTTCGTATAATCCACGTTGTCGGGGTTATAGGGATATAAACCACACTTCCTAAAACCATTTTGTATTGTCTCTGTCATATCAAGATTTTTCAAAGCCATTTGAAGAAGTGGACAAAACGTTGATTTGGAAACAGTCATGTTCATATTTTCAGGTTTGAGCTGCCAATCCCTTACTGTTTTTTTCCATTCGCTCTTTAGAGGTTTGAATACACTGACGTCGGCTGGTTGCGTAATATGTGTTGTATTTGGAGGAAGCGAATATAAAATAATGCCGTTTTCATTACAAAATCTACTTAATTCCATAGTCATATGTGACCTGTGACCATCAACAAATAGCAAAATGGGGCGTTTAACATTATTTTCCGTAAGCCAATTATGCACTCCGTTGGCGATATACTCATAAAATGTTTCACTCACCATCCATCCGCTATCAGATTTCCCAAGAAACCAGTTCTCCGGAAGACTGTTCACCACATCTTTTGGCGGTCTTACGTAGGGAAATACTACCATTGGATTTACAATTCCGCCATTTGCAGAAAAAATTAGAAGTACGGTAATTGTTTCTTTTTCGTTTCCGCGTTGGATGGAATATACATTTTGGTATCCTTTTGGTGCCAGAACTTTCCCAGTTTTCGGGCACATACTAAAACTGGTTTCGTCACCATTAAATATCCTTGACGAGTCTTCCAAAATATCCAATGCATTTTCTTCAATAAGAAAGGTTTTTAAATTCGCGAACCATTTTCTTATGCTTTCTTCCGTTACTGCTGCTCTTCCCTTGGATATACCTTCTGCTTCTCTAAGAGCTAAGCTGGGATGGCGTTTCATAAAAGAATAAAACCATTTCCTTCCAGGCCGGCCATTCGTAAAAGGTGTTTGTCTGGACTCCTCTTTTATAATTCCTTGGACGGTATTTAACAAATCATCGATTTTAAGAGGAAATCCGCATTTCGTCAAGTCATGACACCACTGAACTAAGCAGTCTTCTTCAGCGCTTGTTAGTACTGTTTTTGGTCCCATTTTTCGAGGACCTTCTGCAATGCGGCCGTGGATACGATCCTGAATGGTTGATCGCGGAACTCCATACTTCTTACTAGCACCATTAATCGACAACGAATTTTTTCTTATGTCTTCTAGGGCTTGTTTTAGGCTCTCTTCCTTATATTGGTGCATTGGCCTCTTGTTTTTGTGTGGCATGGTTAATGTTAGTCTGGAATGCTAAGAAATAATTACCATTTCAGACATCACAAACAGAGTCTCAAATTTGAACCACCAGGAATCAATAGGTTAAATAACATGAGGGAGAAACATTGCTGCCGACTATATAACACTCAATACCCAGTACTCGGCAGTTCATATAGTACTCAACATATACTATGCCGACTACTGGGTATATGCAATTTCTACTCAGTTTTCGCATAACCAGAAGGAAGAGAGACTAATAATGCACATTGTGCGGTATTTTGAGTACATTTACTGAAAAAGGCTCATTTGCCAGTAGTCGGCACCCCCCTGCCGACCACTGGATATAGTGAAATTTTTTGTTCCCTAAAGTCGGCAGCCATGAATTTAATAAATATTTTAATTTTTATAAACATTTTACAAGCTTAACACAATATTTTAACTAATATCTACCTTCGAAAACAATTATGGCAGCAATATAACATATATGAATATGACTTTCTTACCTTTCCAATTTGGCGTACACACTAAAAAAAATCTTTAAAAAACAGAAAAACCGCAAGCACTAAGAACCTGTTGCCGAAGGAGTTTGAAACAAGACTGAAATACTTGTTTCAGTTGCTTTATTTTGTTACCAAGGAAGAGTTGAGTCTTTTCTTAATCCAAAAACAATTTCACATAAATATTTAAATACCGTTAGGCTTATTTATTGACAATTAAATGTAAAAGATGCCGACTACTGGTACGTGCCGACTTTAGGTACATTTACCCTATATGTATATACATACATACATATACATACTATAATCATATGCGAAAGTCACAACCACAATTTTACGTCGAAATCAAAATTTATAAGAGAGAAATATAGCTCTTATGAAGCCATGGACAATTAGTATCATCTTGGTCACACAATCTCTTCCAAAGAGGGAGAGACTGCCACAATACAAATATGACTGTTACCGAAATATTTTTTTCTAAGCAATACGATTTCGATTCATTTTCGTATTGGAAGTTTCTATGTATGTATATACTATTAATGAATTCGTATGACTCAAACAAGTTGATTACAGCAAATTCTCACGAATATTCTCACACCAAAAATATGTGGTTCCACATTCCATTCATATTTAACTAACACGGTGTATGCACATTCAAATGTATGTATGTAAGTATATAGATGCAAGCATACGTACGTGCATATATGCACGCATATGTACACATTCATACATACACACATCCATACGTATATATACATATATGTACATATACTTATGTATATGGATACATATTTCTATTAAGTATCGGCTCGTTTCTAAATTAATTCAGTTACTACTGCAACTGTAAACAAACAGCCAGCACTTACATTGTACATCTACGTACATACATACATACATGCATACAAAAACACACATTCATCTAACCACGACATTACTACACATATTGCATGACGTTTACAAAATTTTTTAAATTCTTTTGTCAATTTATCATTAAAAATATTATTGGTGTTGAGCTTGTTGGGGTATTTTTTTTTCTCTTACATACATTCATATATAAGTAAATAGTACCGGGTGGTCCAAATACAAGTATAATTTTAAACATGAAATAAAATTACCCAAACTTAATAATCTTTTAGTATATTATTGCTTAATTAGAGATAATAAATATTTCCATTATAGTATATGGAACACGACTTTTTTTCATATGACTGCCGCGACCAGCTTCTGTGTTAACAATCTCGCTTATTCCAATTGTCGTCATCGTCGTCACATTAAGTCGACATTAAAAAAATTTAAGTTCTGTGTTCGATGTGAACAACAATTGAGTGTTAATGATGACCACTTGCCATCTTTTAAGCCTTAGGAATCGTAATAGCTCATAAATAATATATAATTGTTATCGACATCGATCCTACAGTTGCCGAAATATTGGTGTTGACTTCGCGTGACGTCGACAACGACAAATAGAATAAGGGGGAATATGTTTTATACGGGGCATATACAATATACATAGTCACATAATAAAAGAGCATCATTTGCAGCGCGGTAGAGTATTTACGAACGTACCCATGTTATTGTTATTATAATAATAGACCAATTTAATACATACTTATTTACGTGCAATTTTACAGGTTAAAAAAATAAGCTGCAGGTTAATGTTTACATACCTTGCAAACACATAGAGGAAATCCCCTAAAGAAAATAGTTTAGAAAAATCCCAAACTGCCTTTTAGAGGAAAATAGTCAAGGTATAATTTTTATTTTCTTCCTTTTATTGTTTCCGATATATTTCGAAAATAAAAAAACAAAACCTTATAATTTGCAAAAAAAAAAAAATTGAAGTCTTTCAACTTAATTCTTGCTAGATTATGTTTTTGATAATTTATTAACTGTTTACATCAAAAATTTTCTCAAGTTTTTTTTTTTTAAATATGAAATTTTTCAAATCAATTTTTTTGAAATTCCAAAATTATTTCAGAAATATCACCTAATGTGCTTATTAGAGGCATGTTCGTATTGTGATATAGAGCGCGATTTTTTTTAGCAACTTTCTTTTTGACAACACTGTTTTTTGCAGCTCAACTGTTTTCGTATAACATATTACTGTTAAACATGTTCAGCTTGGTCTATACTTTAACCATGAATCTACTTACAAACGAACAACACTTGCAGATTATTGATTTTTATTATCAAAATTCATGCTCGGTTAAGAAAGTGCATCCTCCAGTTTTTTAACGGAAAATTGTGTTCAACGACGAAGCTCATTTCTGGTTTAATGGATAAGTGAACAAGCAAAATTGCCGTGAAGAGCAGCCAGAAGCAGTGCATCCAGAAAAATGCATTGTTTGGTGTGGATTATGGGCCGGTGGCATCATTGGACCGTACTTTTTCAAAGACGACGAAGGCAGAAACGTTTCAGTGAATGGCGAGCGCTACCGTGCGATGATTGCAAAATTTTTTACCACATGCCAAACAGCCCAATTGAGAGGCGAGTTCGTTGAACAGTTCGTGATCGTGCGATTTAACACCTTTAGATTGTTTTTTTTTTTGTGGGCTATGTTAAGGCTCATATCTATAGGAACAACCCCGCAAAGGTTAACACACTGAAAGCCAATATTGAGGAATATATATTTGTAAGATACCGGCCGATATGTTGGAGAGAGTAGGCCAAAATTTGACGCAGTGTATGAAACATTTCAGGCGTTAGCCGTGGTCAAAATTTACATGAAATCATCCTTGAACATTGAATTATATAGATCGTTCTATCGACTCAAGTAAAGATTTCACACATTTGTCTAAACTTTGTGTTTTTTAATCAAATCCAAAAGCTCTTAAAAAATCACCCTTAACCACAATTCTCTATTTTTCCTTAATGATCATCTTCGCAAGAAATTTTTCAAGAATATGACTATTAAATTTATTTTTCTAAAATTATATCAGAAATACCACCTAATGTGTTCAGCTTAGATGTCCGTTTTGAGCACCATTTGTAAATAATGGGATATACAGTGTAACCTCGGTGAACGCAACCAATAGAAATTTTGGGCTGTTGCGATAACTGAGTTGTTGCGCAAACCAAGTCACAAATTTCTAGTCATATTTTTCTATTTAAAAGCGTATTTTAAACCAATCAAGAATTTTATAAAAAAAACTAAGGTTAGCTTTTAATAATCGTATTTATTTGATTGAAATATGGAATAAAAACGGAAAAACAAGATATACATCTAATAAAAATTTAATAAAATATACACTCAAATATATGTTAATTTGTACTGATGGTTGTTATCGAGTTAAAGATTCATGTTTTTAAGGGAAAAAGTCTGAAATTTTCGACTGAGTTTTTGTGCTTGTCAGTTTCAGTATTTGCCACAAACGTTTTTAATCCTTGTTGATTTTTCATTACATATCGTTTTGACATGTATGCCACATTCATGTTTCTTAAGAATTTCACTCTTTTCTTTTATTGTTAGGTTAGGTTAGGTTGATTGGAGGGGTGTGATAGCCCATGTCATACGACATACACTTAAGCCAGTGAAGGCTTGTTGTGCGCTCCCTTTGATTATCAAACACAAACTGCCAGAGTTTTGCGGCAGGATTCGAAACTGGGACCTTCGCACTACGAGTCTAGTGCACTACCTACTAGTCTACGAAGGTCTTTTATTGTTAGTTTAACAAATTTTGTCACGAGAGGAATTTTTGTTATTTTGATGAAAGAACCATTCATAAACAAAGAAGTTTCTAAACTCAATTGATTTTAAAAACGAAGTATTACACACAAAATATTTGTCATTCTTAGAATAGCGGTAAATCAAAAAGAATATTGCACTTAAGCATAAGATTTTACATACACACGTTTTAGTTTTGAGTTTATTTATCAAAAACCAAACTAAAACAAAAAAGCCTTACTTGTTTTGCAAAGTTGCGTTAATTGAGGCTTTGTTTTTTGAAAAGTTGCGTTTATAGAGTCATCAATGTTAAGAAATTGGGTGTTGCCTTAAGCGAGGTGTTGCGCATATCGAGGGTTGCGTTCAACGAGGCTACACTGTACCTACAACTCTATTTTTTTGCTTGTATTTTAATTTGCGTCCTTTTATTTTATCTTCGCACACATCATGCATAATTATATTGGATCGAGTTGAGAAAAGTTTTGTCTTTTTAAAAGAACGCCTCCATTGTATAAGTGTTATTATATAATCACACTACTAGGTATTTATTTGTTTTTTCTCTAGAAGGTACACACAATTTTTTGTGGTTGGCTTTCCTGGATTTCTAAAAAAAAGGGAATGCAAATATAGGATGTGAAGTGATATGTTACCCTTGGTCTGCCTAACGAGTTAAAACTAATAATCTTTTACTTATATTTTTATAAGAAAAAAATTGATTTGGAATTTCATACTCTTTTTAATTTCAGATTGCAAAAAATTTAAATGTAGAGAAAATGCATAAAGATGCCTCCCATCGGAGATAATTTGAATAAACTTGAAGGGAAATTGCATACTGTTAGTGATTCAATGGCAAAAAAGAGGAACTTATATTTGCTAAAAAGAGTTAAAACATTAGATGACAACATAGATGACAACAGGACAGCTTGCATACAATTCAGTACACCGGTCCAAAATTTTCGCATCGAAAAGGAAGAAGACTCATTTACATCACGCCCAGTCACTAAAAAATCAAAATCGAATTCTTTATCAAAATGTTCATTTCAAAGCTTTTACTCTTTTTCTGTCGAAACAAGGATCGACGTTGAAAAAAATGATGAAAAACGATATGATTATGAAAATAGTCGTCAAACAGTGCGCATTTGTAATGAAAGCAATCTACTCATGGAATCAAATGATTGCACAGCACCATCTAAGTTTAAAAGAAATTGCTCATGTAGTAGAAACAACTACTACAGTAGTTGTAGACTATCATACTACCACCACAATAACGTACTCAAAAATAAGTGTGCACAAACACCTTCAGCGGACCACCACAACAACAATAGCAACAACAGCAACTATCAAGAAGAGATTTATATGCAAAATTCCTATTATTTGTTAAGAAACCTTAACGAGCTTAGTAGTTCAGCTCTAACGAATAACATTCAAGTTCAAGCATCCTGCGCCTCAATAGAAAAAATGTCATCGTCAACGGAAATATCCGCACCCATTCAGACCAGAATTGAATCCGTTACTGAATTTCGAACATCTGAAGATACATTTAACATAAAAAATATTCCACCCGATATGTGTAAAACGCAATTTTCAACGAGTAAAGGATATAAGAGAAAACTCGATTGGCTATGTTGTAACATATTTCTAATATTAAAAACGATGATGTTGGTCTTTGTTAATAGAACGCCGCCCTATTCACCTCCCGTTAATACTTTATTACCTTTTGTTGATAACAAAACCCAAATTAACAAACGAAAAGGCTACCGATCCCACGCCAACCACCAGAATACGTATATCCGAGTGATGTCACTCGTTAAAGACAAAACGTATTGGCATTGCAACAAACAGAAATCTTCATTACATGCGCCAAATATATCATTCACCAATATGATTTTATTAAGTTTATCGTTCCTTTCAATATTTCTGCCAGTTTCACAAGGATTGACATTTGAAACCACGCTGCAATCATCATTAGCCGCATTACATAGATCGCCGAGAGATGTTACTGTGGAAAGCGACTTGAAAACCAATGAGACATTGCCACGTGAACAAGTGCGTCTAGCACGTCCGGAACATGGTAAGTTGAGGATTTGTGAAAAAAAAATTTGCTTTCTTAAAAAAAATTTATTACAAAAATAAAACGTGCAACTGTAAGGTTCATTTCATCTGTTAAAGATGCTTTGCAGGGGTCCATTCATTGCTTATTAATTTTTTTTATTCAAAAATTAATTATGTGAAACTCGTAACAAATAAGCAAAAATCGATTACTTAATTTGTGGCATTGTACATTATTCAATTGTGACCCCAAAAGTTTCATACACTAAATACATATGTATATAATTATAAAATGCATTGTTTGTTGTGGCTTTAGCTCTTCATATGCCGACATTTCATTGGTCGCTAAACCAAATCGTCAGTGAAGTTTAAGCCGTTTGAAAGCGTTCAACCTCGGATGTTTATGCCATACGAATCAAATACAATATGAGAATTTCAATATTGCATATGAATTACAACAAATACATAATCATACTAGGCTTAGAATGCTTTTATACAAACAACACAACAAACAATTATACTAAACGTGAGTATATTTTATTTTTCTCTCAACACCCATACAATTAAACGCCCGTTGGTCGTTAAATATTGTATTCAGTCAGGCAAGAATGAAAAATAAAAACTTTATATTTATTGAAATTATTATTTGGGATATTCTCCCCAAATAATAATTTCAATATTAAGTATATAATTATAAATTTTTGTTCTTACTCAATTTGAGTTGAAAATGGTTGTCAGTGTTGCCACGACCAACAACTTTTTATAACCGAAATAAAAGTAAAAAAAAATTAACCAAATGAGAAAACAGAGAATTAATATTTTAATGCTCTCAAAATCTAGACTCCCTGATTATCATTAATTAGCAGTGAAAAAATTTTTAAATAATAAAATTTAATTAAAATGTCAGTCCTTCGTCTTTCCCGTATTTCATTTATCATACATACTTGTATGTGTACTACTCAGTTAGTTATGAAGTACATATGTATGTAAGTATGTATATCTTTAGAGAAAGTTTTTCTGGAAACAAAATGTTATCACATGTTGGAGTTTATTTTTCAAAAGGAAATACTTGATTCTTTTTACTCCCTTTTTTACAAATTATACTTACATTACTTTTTTTATTTTGTAATTTTTCCCGGTTTGCCCTTCCTATTTTGTAGACTTTTTTATATTATATACCGACTAAAATTTTTGTCTCTACTAGAAAAAGTAACTCTAAATTGGATAAGCTAAAAATATAAATAAGGGGAAAAACTTAAAAAAATGGGGAACTTATGGAGGAAATATAATAAACGCTATAATTGTTATTAATGTTTATCACTCAAAAAACTATATTTTCGACCACATTTGTAAAAAAAAAACTTTACAAGTGATAAAAAAAATTATGTGTGTAATTTTTATTTTTTTAGTTTGTAAATCTCTCGATATTCGAAATAAAGCATCAGAATTTCAACAACTAGAAAACTGTACTGTTATTGAAGGCTTTTTGCTAATCACTCTTTTAAATGGAAATTCGTTGGAGGACTACAATGGGACATTTCCTATGTTAACGGAAATCACAGACTTCCTAGTTGTATATCAAGTAAATTTTTTGCGATCACTTGGACGAATTCTGCCAAACTTGAGTGTAATCCGAGGCAGATTTTTGTTTGAAGGTTACGCCTTAATTGTATACTCCAATTCGCATCTCGAGGAACTTGGTCTATCCAAATTGACAACAATATCTAGAGGTGGTGTAAGAATTGAAAATAACGTGATGTTATGTTTTGTCAAATCAATTGATTGGTCTCAAATTGTCTCTAATACTACTGATATAGTTATTGAGGTAAATTATTTACTTACAGAATTTATAATTTGGAAAATTAATATTTTAAACGTTTAATTTAATAATAATTATTATTTTTTAGGGAAATCGCGATGCCATCGAATGCCCTGCTTGCCCGGGAGATCAATGGAGTATTGGAGATTCGGCTGCACAAAATGAGTTCGCATGTAAAGAACGTCACGGTCGTCGTCATTGTTGGAACAGTAAAACCTGCCAGAAATGTAATTATCAATTATTTAAAATTTCGAGTCGATCGCTAGTAATTTTCAAATATCTCGCTTCATAATAATAAAAAAATATATTTTTAAATAAATTAATTCATTCATAAGAGCTCCATATATTTTCAAAGACAAACTTTCAATTTGTTGGTTGTTCTTAATTGTTTTCTGAGTTAAAAGATATTATAATTTATATGTATTCTTAAAGTTAGTGTAGTGATTTAATTTATTGCAAAGAGGATTAAATTCAATTTTTTGCAGATATGCATTTATTTTATAGCACATATGGAAGATGTTGCATGAAACTATAAACGTTTAATATACTCTTATGTATAAAACAAAAACAAAAAAGGAAATGAGTGAAATATCTGCTTTAAAACTTTTAAATATGACAAATATTTCGTTTCTAAGCCTAGTATGCAGTTCTGCCTTGAATTTTATTTTTGAAATCTTGCATTTTCATATTTGCACATAGAAAAATTATCTTCTAGACATGTGCGGAGAATTCCATATGCATTTACACAAATTCAATGTACTTTTACTTGCTAGATACACACTATGTAGCACAATTACTACAAGTACATCAATACGAAAAGAAATGCAACACGAAATAAAATTTTTAGTAAATGTCTGGTTGTTTGGAAAGTAATTTACTTTAGTTTTATGAACATTTAAATTGGATAAATTTAACCTCTAAGCAGACTCACGAGTTGTTCTTTGGCTGTTTGTGTTTGAAGTGTGAAGTTGACAGTGAAAAAATAGAGAGGCAATTCCTTTCTCACTTGCAAGTTGGAAATAACAAATTGAGAAAATATTGCATGTGTACTTGTGAAACGTAAACAAATTTTTGACTGAAATGGGAGATCGCATATTTGCTACCTCTACTGCCTAGTATATTAATTTGTCTTACAAAAATTCATAAATATTTAACAGAAAAAGGTTACCACTAGAGGGTATGACATCTCCGTAATAGGCAATAAATGTACAAAACTCCTGTTAAATTTGCTTGAGAAATGTTCCAACCTGAATTTCGGTAAGTTTTTTTTTACAACCCGTTCTAATAGGAAAATGAAATTCGAGCAGAACTCCTTACTAGGCTTCTTCAATCTAGAAACATTTTGTGGGGAAATATTGGAATAATTAAATACAAATCAATCGAGCTCAAGTAAAATTAAGAAAGGGCAAAGAAATTTATCTAAAAACTAAATTAAAAATTTATTTTCTATAAGAACATAGAAAATTCAAAAACTTATTGAAAAACTTCGTTTTCTTTAATATTATTTTTCTACATAACAAATCATATACAAGTAATTGCAGTTTGTATAATTAAAAAAAACTTCCTTCGAACATTTCTATTGAAAACAACAATAACAAAAATCTCAAAATTGCTTTTGTTTCCAGTATAAACTTTCGAACAAAATTTTCTATTAAATTTGTGGACACAGGCAGATAGCCAGTCTGCCTACCACCATGTCTGGTAGTGAATATTTTAGAAATTGTGTTGGATATTATCCCAATTATAAAATTCATTCATTTATATCTTGTAGAAAAATAAATAAAGGTAGAAAAGTAAAATAAAACAAAGAATAACTGTTGTGTCTTTCAATGAGTTTTTGAATATTCTTATAGTAATTCTCTGAAATGTCAATATAGACTGTCTTGAATATATGTAATACAAAAAATAAATATAGAATTGAATTACAATAATATGAAATAAAATCATTCTTTTAAATAATGCTCAAGTCTGTCCCAAGAGATGTCGAAATAATTGTGTTGACGAAAACACCTGTTGTAACGAAGCGTGTCTTGGAGGGTGTTCGCCTGATAATTTAAACGAATGTATCAGCTGTAGAAATTTCTCTATATACAATACAACATGTATTGACAGATGTCCAGATAATTATTACAAAGTAAGCACATAAAACATTTGATAATTTAAAAATTGAAAAAAATAATAACATGGTGCAAATTATAGTATTTGGATCGTCGGTGTCTGACGGCGGAATCATGCAGTATTATTGGTACAAAATATGAAAATAACAGACAAGAGGTATTGGTAGCGTATGAAGGAAGTTGCTCAACGGTTTGCCCTGAAGGTTACACTAAGGATAACATGACATGTATAAAATGTGGTGATGTATGCACAAAAATATGTCAAGGAAGTATTATCGATAGCGTGTCGAGAGCTAGAGAATTTCATTTATGCACCCACATTGTTCAGAATCCTTTAGTTATTAATATAAAATGGGGTGGCAGTGAGTATATTTTTAAATTTTTTATTTCAAATATTCCATTTTTTATTTTTAATTTTCAGGACATTTGATGGAAGATTTGGCATACGGCTTATCATCTATAATAACAATCGAAACTTCTTTAAAAGTGCAGGGTACTTATGGCATTTCTAATCTGAAATTCTTCAAAAACTTAAAAAAGATAGAAGGTGAAAACCTGATTGACGACAAGTTAGTATTCGCATTATAATAATCATAAATATATGAAAAAAAAAACATAATTGTGTTGTAGAGGCGCAAAACTAAAGATCTCATTTTAAGAAATCCCGAAACTTTTTTTCATTTTAAACACCAGAAATTTTAAATACACGTATCGTTTTAGACTTCGTCCATCAGAAACTAATACTTAAAATATATCAATTAATTTTAATGAATCTGTTTTTCTCTTAGATGAAAACGTACAATAATACTAGTTTTAAGTAGATACAGTATGCGAAACCCCTATTCGTTTCCGACATTATATCTATAAAAATAATAATAGAACTTACATTATTTTCTTCAAAAAACCCATATTTGTGCACATTAATAAAACAAGAAATTTAATTAAAGACTAAACTTATATACGTAAAAAGCTTTCTCATTTTACTATTGCATTTAGAACTGTCGGTATGTGGTGCGAATATGAATTTGGCATACTATATGTATTTGCTACCAATATTAAAAATTCACAAAATTGTATATTTTTACGTAAAATATAAAATGTTTTTCTTCTTTGTTATTGGCTTAGGAGTACACACCTTTACACTTTAGCCGAATCATGTTTGGAATTCATTCAAAGTGTAGTTATGATTTGGTTAGCCCCAATTAAATGTACAATGTTAAGCCAACAACAACGAATTTTTGAATTAATTGAGAAAATATCGAAAATAATTTTTAATAAATACGTAAAATATTAACTTAATATACTCAATACCAAACAGAAATATGGTATTGAAAAATTATTTTGAGTAAAATAAATATATTTCGGCATCCCAGTTCGTGATTAAGCGACTCAGAACTCGAGATTATAAAAAAGCATTCCATTTTGACGCCTATGTTTACGTATACATGTTCTTATTTGAATTTTACCTATAAATTATTGCTTTTTGCGATTATAGATACGCGTTTTATGTGCTTGAGAACACAGACATAGAATCAATTTGGAATCCAAATCAAACAGTAAAAATATTAAAAGGAACTGTTTATTTTCACTTTAATCCGAAATTGTGTGTTTCTGAGATCAAATCCTTACTTCCAATGTTAAACCAAACTAGATTTGATTTAAAGGAGGTATCAGAAGAT
Source organism: Germaria angustata (assembly GCA_963681545.1). Lineage (NCBI taxonomy): Eukaryota > Metazoa > Arthropoda > Insecta > Diptera > Tachinidae > Germaria > Germaria angustata. The sequence goes on along the minus strand of OY812998.1, from coordinate 136,837,738 downwards.
TCAAATGGCTCTAGAGGCACATGTGAGTAAATAAATAATCATCATTTCTTTTATATACAATTTTAAAATTACATTCTTAACTATTTAAGGTAACACATCTGTGCTAAATGTTACTATAAAAACAATTGGTTCATTTTTTGCCTATATTGTTATTGATAATCCGATAAAATATGAAGATGATCGCACATTTATTGGTTACCAATTTTTACATATCGAAGATCCATATGGTAATGCTACTAAGCACGCTTTTCGGCCCTGTGCAGATAAGTAAGTATATACACTTGGTTATCATTGTTCGAATTACCGTTAAAAGCATATTTTTTATTCTCTTACACAAAACAGGTGGGAAATAAGTGATCCTAGTAAGAAGCCAGATTATCTTTTTCAAAATCTTAAGCCATATACAAAGTATTCATTTTATGTCAAGACATTGACAATTTCAACCGAACCTCGCAATGCCCAAAGTGAGATACATCATTTTAAAACAAAATCTGATCAACCGCAAAGTGTCAACAAGTTACAAGCCTATGCGAATTCGAGTTATAATATTGTTATGAATTGGTTACCACCCTATACAACAAATGGCAAGCTGATTAAATATAAAATACGTGCAGTATACGATAAACGTATTCAAAAAATAGATTCTCGTAACTACTGCAAAGATCGTAAGTTGATGTTTATTTTTTCTTTTTAATATTTGAGACTTTCACTGAAAAAATTTTAAAATTTTATGCATTATGCTTTTAGCTCTAAAGGAAATCAGTAAGCCAGAAATCCCGGTGTCTACAATAACCGAAAAACCAACAGTACCAACAAATTGTAACTGTAAGAGGATAAATTCTCAAATGTACGATGACGAAGAAGTTGATGCGAATATTCATGCAGGCATTGAACTGGAAAATTCATTACAAAATTTCGTTTACGTAAAGTGAGTTGAAATCACATAAATGCTTCCTTAATACTTTAAACAGAAGTTATACAAAATATTTATTTTTTTTATTATAATTAATAGAAAAGAAAGAAATAAAACAAGTAGTAGAAATGCGAATTCAAATGAAATGGCTGATCAGAATAATAATAGAAATCGACGTGCTATTGAAGGTGATCCTTTTGATAGTTTTCTCTTACGTCATATACGCAATATCCCGCACAAGGGAAATTCAATCCTTGATACTACAACAACGTCTTCAACAACGACTACTTCCACCATTGATCCACATAATGATGGTACTCTGCTATTTAATGAAACTCGTATGGATCCTGAAGGCGAATATTACGAAGTAGTTGTCGATTCAGTAAATGCCTCAACCACTGAATATGTTTTCACTAAACTGAAACATTTTTCGTGGTACATGTTAGGTGTTGAAGCTTGTAGGGAAAAGGATTCGGAGAGCGATACTTCTCCAGACTGTAGCATTGAAGTAAAAACTTATGTACGCACGTTGAAGCTTGGTACGTTTAAGTAAATATTTTCACGATTGTTAGTTAAATTATTTGTTTTGTTTTTAATCTCTTAATTTTAGATAATGTCGACAGAGTGACAGAATTTCGGGCAATGAGAGAAACTACGAACACATCAAGAAGTAATATTCGCATATTTTGGGAACGGCCAACACGACCGAATGGAGCAGTAGTGTCCTATACAATATTATATTTACTACAATCGCCAGATGCAGTTGAAGAAAAAAAGTGTATAACAGAGGCGGACTATATTGAATTGGGATATCAGCAAAACGGATATGTGCTTAGAAATCTTAATCCTGGTAATTATTCAATAAGAATAAGTACAAATACTTTAGCTGGCGAAGGACAATACTCAAAAACGATTTTTATTGACATACGAGTAAGTATAAATTATGAAGTATCTATATTTTTGACCTTTTTTATAATAATTTGTTTATTTTAATTTTTAAGCTTAAGGTCTTTTATTTTTTAACAATTTTATTAAAAAGTAATAATCAATATTTCGATACTCAATGAGTTAAGCTTAAAAATTAAAATAAACACATTAAGTTTAAATTATTTTTGTCCATTACTAAGTAATCATGCATTCAGTGTTAACTCATTCATATGGTTGTCGAATTATTACATTTTAGCCCGTCACAATGCCACTAAGTGCAATTATTGGTATAGCAGTTGGCGCAGTCTTGGCTGTTTTCTTGATAGTTGCTTTCACATGCTACCTCTGTCGAAGACGAATTTTAGCACCTCCTTCGGACTTAAAAATATTCCCATCTGTAAACCCGCATTATATTAGTCTGCAGTATATACCGGATGAATGGGAGGTAGCTCGTGACAAAGTCATACAACTGAATCCTTTGGGACAGGGTTCCTTTGGCATGGTTTATGAGGGCATTCTAAAAGGTTACAATAATAGCAATGAAGATACACCTTGTGCTATTAAAACTGTTAACGAAAATGCCACAGATAGAGAACGTATGAATTTTTTGAATGAAGCTTGTGTTATGAAGCAGTTTGATACTTATCACGTTGTTCGATTATTGGGCGTTTGTTCTCGTGGGCAACCAGCTTTGGTCGTAATGGAACTTATGAAAAATGGAGATTTAAAGTCGTATCTTCGTGCTCACCGTCCAGACGATAGAGATGAATTGGATATGCCATTGGCACTTAGGTCTGAAATACCCACACAACCACCTAACATTAGTCGTATTTATCAAATGGCTATTGAAATAGCTGATGGAATGGCGTATTTGGCAGCCAAAAAATTTGTGCATCGTGATTTGGCAGCTAGAAATTGTATGGTAGCCGCTGATTTAACAGTGAAAATAGGAGATTTTGGGATGACGCGAGACATTTATGAGAACGACTACTATCGAAAGGGCACTAAAGGTTTACTTCCAGTCCGTTGGATGCCTCCGGAGAGCTTAAAAGATGGTATTTACTCTACTGCCAGTGATATCTTTAGCTATGGTGTTGTATTATGGGAAATGGCAACCTTGGCTTCACAACCTTACCAGGTATTTTATATTTGCTTTTGCAATATTATTATTCATTGTATTTATAGTCCTTATGAAAAATATATAAGTATTTTTAAAACAAACTGTTGTTTTTCGATAATAGAGCAATTCAATAAATATACATACATATTAAGAAAATGTAATTAAGTAAAGTAAAGGCGATGTATTTTATCTAACTTTATATCTTATCTCTATTTAAGGGACTATCAAACGATCAAGTTTTAAGATATGTTATTGATGGTGGCGTAATGGAACGTCCAGAAAATTGTCCTGACAAATTATATAACTTGATGCAAAAATGTTGGCACCACAGACCTGCGGCCAGACCAACATTTATGGAAATTATCCGATATCTACTCGATTTAGCTGATCCTCATTTTCGTGAAGTATCATTTTACCATTCAGAAGAGGGCCAACAAATCTTATCAAGGGAAATGTCAGGTAGAAGTTAAAGTTTGAAAATGCTTGGTTAAATGTACATAAAATATGAAATGATTATTTTTAGAGCGAAATCAACGTTCTATAGATGTATTTGATGATCATGATAACGATATGGAAGATGTAACCACTCCACTGCGTTTAGAAGAAAGTAGTGGTTATAAATTAAACCTGGATAATAATTCATCAGTCGAACATCGTGGAGACTCATCAATGGTAATAGATGATGATGATCCTCATTCAACATACAGGTATGTCAATAGCGATAAGCAAATGGCAGAAAAATTTCGAGAATCAATACATAAGTATATTGTGAATATTTATACATATTGTGTTACAGCTTAACCGGCTCACCAATTGTCGTCAGTAGTACTCCGGACGAAAATATTCGAAACAACTTTAATATGTCGCGTATTATAAATTCGCATAATCAAATGCTCAATTCGGCGCCATCGACTTCAGCTGAACTAAGAAAGACCGGCTCAGGAATCAGTTATTATCCTCATCCACATACTCATCCCCATCATCGAAATCTTTATCAACCTACACGCTATTCTTCACAGCAGCAACAAGCACGTCATCGTTCTAACAATGCTGGCGCATATGTTCCCCCAGACTTTGAGCTTAAAGACTTGATGGAAATCAAACAAGAATCAGATGAACAAGGTTATGAAATGTACGACCCTAGTCCAAATTATAGCGAAAAAGTCAAAGCCGATGTTCACGACGATGATGAAGATGATTTAAATGTACACTCAACGGCAGGACAGAACTTGCTATCACGCTCGAAAAAGCGTCAAAAACAGCCGACAATAATGCCTTTGTCAAGCTCAATGCCTGATGAAGTAATTGGACAACCGCCACCGTCAGCCCTACATCCATCAACGGCGTCAGCAGCTTCATCAAATGCCTCTTCAAAAACAGGGAAATATCCAAGCTTAAGAGCGGTTGCAGATTCTTTGGGAAATAATGTGACTGCTAAATTTCGAAGCATTTTATTTAATACACACAAGCGATCGGGAAGTAACGCCAGCCATAAGAGCACCAGCTCGAATCCTAATACTGCATCAACAGTTGGTGGCGGCAGTGGCAGCAGTAATAACTTAACAAGAGGAGGCCGTGGCAAAAGTATGAGTGGTCAGAATTTGGGTACAATAGAAAGTGGTGGAAGTGGAAGTGCTGGCAGCTATTGCCTTAATCCCCGATTTTATACAGTGAATAAAGCAAGTACGAGCACAAGCGAAAATCCCAATTACAAAAGACTTGACGATGGAAGTGGCGATGCCCTCTTAAACAAGTCTAAGTTGCCCTCATCTTCTGTATTTTCTATGAGTTCAAATCCTAATTATCAAGTATTAGATGAATCATTAAATACAACAGGGGCATCAACTTCAACAAACAATCCAGCAATAAGCAGTTCTTCATTACATACAACCGACAACCCTAACTACCAATTAATGCAAGCACCTGCCTCACAAAAAAACGAAAACGTATCATCATATGTTATGATGAATGAACCCAAAGTTCCAAAACCTAGTGCCATCAGTGTAAGCAACAATCCCAACTATCAAATCATGGGCCCACCAACACCATCTTCCGCCTTAACTGGTACAATGTCATCGTCAGTATTACCACAACAACAATCCCCAGCAACTGATGCTAGAACTGGAGGAGGAGCAGCAGGAGCGGGAGAACGTCCTACAAAATATTCATCCTCATCTTCCACAGTTTCGACCTCTTCAAGTCATGACACGGATGCAGAGGAAGATGATCTACCTACACCAAAAGGTATGAAATCAGACCGTGTACCGCTTAGTAGGCGCAATGATCGTATCCAAAAGAAAAAGCATATTAACAATCGAAGTCGTAGCCAAAGTAGTAGTAGTAGCAACCGAAGTAGCAATACAGCAACCACAACATCACAACAACAGCCACAACAATCATCTGCTAATCCAACGACGTCAGTAGCATCTTCAACACTATTAGCAAAAGAAAATTGGTTAAAGCAACAACCTACACAGCCACATCAACATTCACAACCTCCTCCGCCGCCCAATGGTTTTGTAGGACGAGAAGCATCATAAGCTTAATAAGAATTTGAACAGAACGAAATCATTTACCAATTACGTATTTACATACATGTAAGAGATAATACTTACTTATTGACGCAATTACCTTTGTAAATAACAATTAATATTTATAATATTAATCGAACACATACATGCATAGAAATTTTAGGAATACACACACACACACAGACACTCCCACACACATATGTATATACCTGCTCATTCACATATACATACATTATTACAGTTGTGTACAACAACAGCAAAAGAACGGTGTTGATAATATTCTGATTTTTATATACTTATTAATGGACAGAAATGTTAATGACAACTCGAAATTAAAAATGCATGATTTATAAGAAAATCTTAAAAAAATTCTATAGCTTAAATGCAAAGAGTTAAAATATATATGGGTTGCGACATTTATTCCCATTGATAAGAAAAATGTAAAATTTTCAGCATTGCTTTTTTATGTTTTCTAGAAATGTAAATAGAGAATTACGCTTAATTTAAGAACATTTATAAGAAAAACATCACCTAGAGGAATTAAAATTTTAAAACTAAATATGGAAGAAACAAATGAACTATATATGTGTATAAATAATTAATTACTTATTATATGATCGACAAACGGTATGCCAAAAAAGGAAACAGTTTCAAAATCAATTAAAAACAAATACATATACATACATATACATACATTACACATACATCACTTACAAACATAAAATCGCAGATTTTTTAATTCATAAAATACCGATTTATTTTGTCCACTCACAGATTGTAAGATAGTTACATTAATAATTACAACGAAACAAAAAGAAAAAAATAAACATCTGACCTACATACGTCTTACACATTCTAGTTATTTTACTTAAAAAAGAGGAATTGAATTGCCGACCAAATTCGTATATCAACAACCATCATGTTTTATTTTCTCTTTATTTTTTGGCGTATTTTTAATGCAATTTTAGTTAGTATGAAATTTTTATTTATTAGCTCATAAATCAATAGTTTAAAATTAGAAGAGTTTATAGTACGTTCATACAACCTACGACATACCATATGCAGAGCTTTACAAAAACCACACACCCGAAAAATTAAATCTTATACTCGTACGCACCATGGGTCCGATAATATTATTCCATAACATTGTTTTGAATTTAAATTTTCCATTTTTTTAATAGTATGTAACCTTTGGCTCGAAATAGAATTGGGCCACAAAAGATCTATTTTGCTTGTCGTTGTTCTTTGACAATTTGTTAACAGTATAAAGAACAAAACAGAATCTAGGCATGATTAAACGAAAGAGAGCATTGAACAAATTATCATATTTTTTGCATATAGACTTTGTGAAGAAAAAGCACAGCAATTTGAAAATAATACTCTACATACATATACAAACATAAAACAAGTTTATTAAAAAGGCATTGTTTCAGAAAAATGATATTGTACCATAATAATTCTGACTGACAAATAACATTTAAGAATCGATCGGTTTAAATAAAATTTCTACGAGACTTTAGACATTCTTTCTGTTTAAAAATTTTATGATAGATTTGAAAGAAATTTCCCATTGAAGTATATGTAATAGAGCCCGGAATCGAATTAAAAATTAAAATCTTTAATAGTTTTAAAAATTTCGTAAAACTTATTAAATGCTAACAAAATTTTTTAATATTTTCCCATTCTGATTCATATGAACACTATTCATAAAAATGTTGATAACTTTTAGAGTCGATTTTTATACAAGATAATTTTGAAAATATCTTGTTTTACAACATTATCATTGTCTAGTTATAATCTGAAATGAATATCTCAATATGATTATCTCAACCATTACTAAAATCATTCGTCTAAGTCCCTAGAGTGTCAACAATTATATTTATTGTTTACTGAGCGTTTAATTTACAATAAATGCAAATGAATTAACTTTCAACACGTTCCTGTCTGAATAACCGTTATCGCATGTAATGCTTTTTATATCTACGAAAATACCCATGGTGTAGTATCTAAATGACGCTAATAAATTAATGTTAAGGATTTAAATTTCATTTATAATGTACTTGTCGTCGAAAGTTAGAAGTTAAAAAAAAAAAAATATATTATAGTTGGCAAAACTAGAAATAAGCATTTATTTGCAATATTATTTTATAAAAATTCCTAACTTCCGGCATAAATACGTCACACTATAAGAATGCATGTCATTTTTGGACAAAGTTTTTGTAAACTGACTAGTTTCACTTAAATATATTTGTATATATTTGTACATATATAAATATACATAATTCAAACCGTTGTAAGAAAATAAAAATAAGAGTACAAAAAAAAAGTTTTTTTTTAGAATAAATGCAAAAGTAGTTTCCCATGTATCAAACCAAGTTCCTTTTAGACTTGCATATTGCACGCACGTGTGGTGAACAGAATATTTTAATATTGTTACTTTGAAGAAGTATATGTGTCAAAATAGTACTAAATTTCATATTTTCGAATTTTCGAAAAAGCGCAAGTGTAAGGAAAACAAAATAAATGCATATATATTTGCCAATACGAATGAATGTTTTCCATTATAATTTGAAACAATCGCTGTTTGTACCATTTTATTTTATTGATTTTAATTTAATTTCTATTCAAATTCCAGCTCACACAGCTAAATTTTAAATATTTCATGCTACTGCCACATTCGGTGTGTCTACTACGCCCACGTGAGCACCGAAAGTATTGCTATATAGTCAAGATTTTAAATTAAAATTATTGAACACATAACAAGTGCATAATTGAGTTTATATTAAATACACCACATACATGTACGAGTATTTAGTTGTATTATTTACATAATACTGTGTAAAATGATATGATAATAAGTCATAAAATAAAACATTACACCCATAAGAATTTCGGGGAAATATACTAACATCTGAAAGAATTTTTGGTCGAATATTAATAAACATGTACACATAGTGTTAATAATTTTCTTCAGCATAATTTATATATATTTATGCGTTATAATACTATCTATACAACTAGGGCTTTGCAACTTCATTCTTCTGTGCATTAATTCTATCGTCAGCTTAAATTAAGGAAAATGAATTATATATGTTATTTAAATTAAAAACAAAATTATAACGAACTTTTTTTATTTTGCTAAAACAAAAATGTACCTGTATTTAGTGTTTTACCGACTAATCGTCTTATATTCCGAATATTTACTAATATCGTGTAAAAACTGTTAGTATACCATTATGTCAAACAACGAGACATTGTTAAAAAGAGGACAAGGATTTTAATAACGAATTTAATTATGTTCTTGACTACTTTTATTATTATAAAATTTTTAAAAATGTATATCGGTTCATCTTCATATAAAATTATAAGCTGTAGGCACTACAAAGATCAAGAGCAAGGACATTTTGAATTTAGCAATATTTTTTTTTTAAATATCAAATTTTATGCTATTCTTTTTTAAATGAAATTTTCTGTTTACTGTAATAAGTTTCTCTAACAAACAGAATAAATTGTTTTATTATCAATAATGTTACTTCTGAGCCATGTCTGAAAATACAAATAAGAAATAAATAGAACATATAAAATTCAACCATTCAAGTAATAACAAAACAAAAGCTGTAGATATTAAAAACAATTTTTTAAAAAAATTGTATAATATAAACGAAATACCGAAAAATAAAAGTAAAATCTGAATTAAAATAATAGCCATTAATATAAAAAATAAACTATACATAATTATAAATATACCTACAAACACACACATACATACATATATACATATGTTTACTATGCAAACAATAGATATTTTTTATACTAAAAAGACTGAAATATATAGTTCCTTTGTTTTTATGTAAATCTATATGTAATTAATATATACAGAAATTTAATTATGATTAAAACAAGAAAAATACATGAAATTATATACATACGTACATAATTACATACATACATACATATGTATTATTTATACAATATTATCTTTTTTTATTATGCATGAAACTAAGAATTAAAATTTTGTTCGTTTGTTATTTATCGATCTAATTATTTTCTATTTATTTTTGACAAAGAATAATGAATTTTTGAAAAACAAACATGCAAAAGTCTTAGTGACAAATTATCGTAAATATCAAAACACACATTCTCAAAAAAAAGTATATATATATATATATATATATATATATATATATATATATATATATATATATATATATATATATATATATATATATATATATATATATATATATATATATATATATATATATATATATTTATTTATAATCATAAACGTTCACTTTTATCAGAAGATATAACATTTTCTCTTAGCACTATCATACAATTTACCATTTATATTTTATGGTTTCAGTAGTCCTGGCATATTAATATCAATAATAGAACAAATTTAAAAAATATCCGCTCTGTGAAATAAGTACATAGGTACGTATATTAAAAATTTTAATCAATATATGTATTGCAAAACTATATTATTTCTGCAACAAAAAAATGTAGGTTGAATAGTTGTCTCTTTGATGAATTTTTAGAATGTAAATGAAATTATTCTGATACAACTTTACATTTCAATGATTGTGTTCGAATTGTTGTATTTTTGGAAATTAGTTTACCAATCGCTTTTTAATCATTTTATTTAATAATCGCAAGGCACTATCTTAGTCATTACCAAATATCTATTTGAAGCAGTAATTATTGTATCAATTATAACATATTTTTTTCCGGGCAAACCCAATAATTTTCAATGAGTAAATAAGGTAATAGTTTTCAATAGAATACATTTGAAAATTCAGCTAAAAATAAATAGAAAATTAGGAAAACTACGTGATTAGAGCTAAAGTGTAAAAATGTCATTATTGATCATTGATATGGCGGTCAAGAGTCTTATTTTTTCGCTACCATATAAGCCAAATGTAATACACTGTCTTGTTTGTATTCTTACTCTAGTCATCTTACTACTATTTTGAATGATATATTTTTTAAGTGGGTACAAAATTTCTAAATCTGCTTATAAGGAAAACTAAATTTTTATGACTTGTAAAAGTTTAGCAATAACGATCAGTAAAACATTTAGTACGCCACTGTGAATTAATTCATTGTCTTAAGAAATTCATTATACTGAGGAAAATATTAAAATTCCCTATCATTATATTTAAACCGCACTTTTGTAAAATTATTCTTCATTTATATGTATGTAGTTGACAAACCTTTTAATTAAGTTCATTAAGAATTGGTAAGAATAAAAAAGCTAAATAAAGAAATTCTCCAAAATATACATTACACACTTAATGCATTTTGTTACATATATATATTTCTTAATTTCTGATGTATTATGCAAAATAACTTTGTACTTCGTTTAAGTTATCCAAAAAGACAACTATAGTTTATAATTTTCCAATAGCCTTCTTTACAACATACTTATATAACAAAAAATAGAACTGCCAAAAAAAATATTGTAAAATTATTTCTTTATATTTCTACAACTGTTTTAAATAAAATTAAAAGGTCTTGCATTTCGGAGTTTTGATTTCCATATGTGTGTATATATGTATATGTATTACATATGTATGTATATTAATAAACATACAAAATCATATATGTATTTTAGATTAGATTAAATGTAAGCTTACGTTGTGAAAGCAATTGTTTCAACCATAAATAAATTTTTTAAATATTAAAAATTGTATATTTATAAAAATAAAAAGTAAACACATGTTAAATCTTAATACATACAATACACACACACACACACACACACACACACACACACACATATATATATATATATATATATATATATATATATATATATATATATATATATATATATATATATATGTATATATATAAATATTATATAAATTAAAATTAAGGACTTATGCAAATAAAAGAAAAAGTAAAAATGAAATAAAATTAATAACTTTAACTTTGTAGTAAAATAATTATCTTGTGTAAGACAACGTAAAGTTTAAATTGTCAGCCCTATTATGATGAGTGTCAATATGGTTTCTTTTTTAACTATCATTGTGATTGTAAAAATGGATTACGTCAAGTTACTAAATGTACGTTTCTCTTGCCGTTGTCAAAAATTCAACATAGTAGAAAAGCAAATAATAATATTTATAAATATTACCACACCGCATATAAGGCTGAACATAATATAACTCAAACATTAAGAAATATTAATAATGCAAAACGTATTCATGCATATAACAAACATTCGTAAAAAAGACGTTTTTTTTTATAATAAAGAGAGAACATACATACATATATGTATGTATGTTTGTGTATATATTTAAACCAAGAATCAAACAAAATTGAACACAATTCTCCCATTGAGAGTTTTAACAATTGTTAAAATATAAATTTAACTCGAATGTAGTTGATTCTAAAAGAAAAACTTAAAATTATTTTATTTGATTACCGTTATTTCGCTTTTTTTTATGTGAAATATTTAACATTCATGGTTAGTGTAAAGTAATAAAAACATAAATTAACTTATTTACTTACATACATACATACAAAAGCTAGGAAAATATTTAATAGTTTAAAATTTGAATAAAAAAGCTGTTGTTATTATTTATTTTTTTAACAAAAAATAAATAAAATAAAAAAAAGAGATCAAGTACGTACCAAAAAAATATCTACCATTTCCAAATGCTTTCCTCTTACAGCCTTTTAATTTTTAATTATTTCAACACACTTGTCTACCAAAATATTCATATAATAATCACTTACTTCTAAAAATTAATATCTGATTAATAATATCAAATTTGATTATGTGTTCACATATAGTAAATATTTTTATTATATTTCCTGTGTCAACATATTCGAATACACCTATATATGTATGTCGTATTTTCTAACAAAAAATATATAATTCTATTTTGGCCTTGTAATTGTGATTTAATAAATACATCTTAAGCTTGTGTTATTTTTCATAAAAATCATCGCAAGGAAACTGAAAAATTGTAACTGAAGCAATTATGTAAACTGTTATCGACAACAACGACAAAATTGACTCTTGAGTACCCGTTGTTCGACAACAATTGATTACTATTGACATTTGCCATTTGAGAATATTTAAAGACTGTTAACTTGTTATCAATTACTGTCGGCAATAAGTATACAAGTAGCAATTTTTGCTGCCGAGTTGACTTAAGGTCCACAATATTTTACATAATAAGGGATATTTTATGAAAATTTTAAAATATGAAAATATAATATATTGAATTTTTGGGAAAATTGAATATGTATTCCTGTTGTAAATCACCCAAGACATCCAATATTGTTTTGCATTCTTTAAATAAACCCCATTGTTTTATTCGAGAAGCCAATGAGATTTCCATAGCAAAATCATTAAAAAAAATTAAAAGCTGATTTGTCCAGCTTTAAAGTTAATCGAACAATATATATACTAGAGAGCTGCACAAGCATACGAAAAATGTCTTACAAGCAATTTCGTTAAATTTCAAATAGTGTGTGCTTATTACTCTCTCATTTCAAAACATATACTTCCAAAGATATGTGTTTTGCTTAACAGTAAAAACATTGAAGAATAGAACAAAACCGAAGTAGAACAATGTTGGAACAAAATAAAGCCGAACAGAACAAAGGTTCTATAGAACATTAAAACTGAAGTAGAACATCAAAACATGCTTGAATGTTTTGATAGTAGACCTAGACCAAAACAAACTCACACATTAAGAAACATTTGCGTTCTGTTGTAAATAAGAAAACGCTTTAAACAGGTTTTAGTTACAATGAAATAATATACATACATACATACATATCTATGTACATACTTACATACATATGTATGTAAATTGTATGAGAACTACATATAACTTCTTTTAGTTTTTTTTTATTATTTTTTCTTGAATGTGTGTGAACGAAAAGAAAAACATGCGCGCACACAAGTTTTTTAACACGCATCATCTACATACTTGTGTGTATGTGTGTATGGTTTAATGTGTTGTTTTACCATCTCAGTAATTCTTTCAGTAGCCTGAGTAGGAAATGTTCTATTGTACTTGGTGTTTCTGCTATGATTTACCGTATTTTTACTTCATTGTGGGTATTTGTTTGGATATTCTAGTTGTTCTGAAAACACAAGCACTAGCAAGCACTGTAGAGAATAACTTTTCAAATGCTGTTTGGTTTGTTTTGGTCAGATTCATGTTTTGTTATTTTTGTGTTGTTATTTAGCGCTACACTGAAATACTGTGTTTGGAAGTGGTGTACAATAGAACACAGAACTTTTAGAATATTTTGTGCAGCTCTCTAATACATACATATGTATGTATATGTACGTATGTATCTACATGTATAGTCAAATGTATGTTTATAGCTGTAGCAAATATATACGCGTTCACAAATTATTAGACTAGACTTTATCAAAAACAGCTACATCAAACTACTTACATAGTTTTCAATTTCACCACATTTGATAAAAATTCGATGATCAAAAAGTCAGTAATATGTGTATAAATAAATGCAATATTCTGTCCGGAAAAACTTGCGTTTTTTTGTTCTTAGTTTGTTTAGGCTTTAAGTTTCTCCACCAACAGCTTAATAAATATTCGTAACCCCATCACAAACTACGGTGTATATGTATGTTCACCAAAGATTCTCCATGAGGTATGCCATGGAGCTACCGCACTCAAAATTTATAACCTTAAAAACTAAAAGCTCGGTACAGTTAGTCGTAGTAATCTATCAACACATGCGAGAATGTGACGCAAAACTCTCGAAGGCCCAGCAACAAAACGCAAGTCTGAATTTGAAAAAAATATTTGAATTTGTATCAAACTTTTTTTGTTGCAAATATTAAAATAAATAAAATGAATTATTATATTTATAAAAAAAAGACATCAAGCTTAAAAAAAAAATAATTGAACACTTTTCTAACTCTCTTGGTATTAAATAAATCACATGTACGTACATACTTATGTACATATAAGTATCTACTTATGTATGTAAGAACATGAGAATGTCAATATAATATGGTGGCTATTCTGAAAAACACGACAAAAAAAAATTGCGAAGAAACGCATATAAAATTATTTTAAATCATACAAAATATAACATTTATTAAACAGTGAAACACGTACAAAATTTTACATTCTACATTTGCGCTCAAAAGATAAAACATTAATACAAGGTCGAAAACAAAAACAATTTTTTAAATTAGGCCATTGTTTTCCTCTGAAGTTTCACTTTGTTGCCGAGTTTTCCAGACTATAGCGCAAATAATTTAACTTTCTTTAAATTTTTATTAATAAGTTCGAAAATTCGCCACATTATTATTATTTTTTTTATAAAATGTGACTATTTAAAAAATAAATATACATATGAGTATATAGAGGATAACGTTTATAACGAACTAAATGAGACCGGGCAATTTACTTCCATATAGAAGTTCGTCATAACCGGAGTAAATATTTGTAGTGGTATGTCTATACACAAATTTCATTTATATTGTATATTTTTTGTTTGCAACTTTGTCAAGTAATATTGGTAAATAATTATTTTAACAGCTTAGAAAATGATTGGAAACGTTTTTCAATTTTGTTTTGCTCGCTATGTGCGTAAACATTTACAAACATTTTTATATTTTGTACTTAAGAAATAGTTCGTTATAATCGAAAGTTCTCTATAATTGCAATAATTTCTAAGAAATATTTGTACAAAATGGTTGGGATCGGCAAGTTGTTCGTTATATGCGATTATTCGATATGACCGAACTTTATTGTACATATATATGTATGTACATATATATGTTTGTTTAATTAAAATTAAAAATTTATGTAAAATCATTGCTCATATACAATTCGTTTTAAGTGGGAAAAACGTTTTCGATTTCACAACATTGTTAAATAAAAAAAATTCCAACAAAATGTAAATTTGCAGACGTATAATTATTAAAAAACTTAAAAAATGCCAACGAAATGGTTTCAATCTCGCCATAAATAAGCGCGTTTAGGCTTTGTATGTTAAGCTAACGGTATTCTTTTCATATCGAGCCTTTAACGTGAAAAAATCTTCGTTTCATATCGAATCATATTCGGCAAAAAGACTTACGTTACATTAGAAGTTTTTTTTATTAATCACTTATGCAGAGTATTTCGTTGTAAATTATCGAGATTTTAGATTTTAAGTTTAGATATGTTAAAAGCTTGAGTGTGTAGTCCTCTGTAATAGTTTCGAATCCTGTACATAATTTTTTTATTTAATTTAGTCATTCTTGGAATATTCTAAAATAACATTACGAAGTATGTAAGTGAAAAATTTGTAAATTATTAACATAAATGTGTTTATTTGTGTTTGTGGAAATGGTGTTGAAATAAAAAAGAAGGTATAAAAACTAAAACCCTTCCTAACTCCTAAATTATTTATATAATAAAAGGAAAAATAAATATTGTATATCTATTTGTAAAAAAATGTATCTTTTAAAGTGTATTAATTTTATTTATAATAATATTACCCAAAAATCTATTTCATAAAATTGCAATTCATTTATTGGGGTCATGCTGCAGTTTACACTTGCTTATGTCTGTTACCCAGAAATCCTTTATTAAATTTTTTTCATTTGTGTCCAAACGTCTAAACACATATTATAAATACAGATCTCCGTGTACATAATGAAATAAAGTGGCCGAGAGACTTATATGGCAGGTGCATGTGCTATTCACCGATATATTCGTATAGGAAGCAGTGAGTCCAAAAAAGTTTTGCACGAGTCAATTGAAAGAAATCCTTAACCGCAATGCGATAAAAATATTACAGAAAAACAAACTAACACGCATTGGAATGAAACGCAAAACCAAAGACGAGAGATTTACTTATATATGTACATATAATATATTTATGAATTTATATGTATGTATGTAGCCTTTAGCAAAATTCACGAAGCCCGAGCAATAAAACACAAGCCTGACCGCAATACAAATATAATTATGATGATGCGAGAGCTGATGCAGCAACTGATGAACTAAGAAAAAAGCTTATCGCACCTAAGGAGAATATTGTTTCCTGCTTGTTGGTCTGCCATGTTGTTCACAGAAGCTAAACTGGGATTATATTTCGGTTGTTAAAACATTATATGGTTTTCCATTCAAGGCAACAAGTTAACTAATTAGTTTAAGGACAACTTCATACTCATAATGGTGGACTTATTTTGTAGAAGGTTGTTATTTTAATAGATTTGGAATGATTATTTGGGAAACCTTGCAGCTCTTTAAAACACGCCAGTCGCTTTAAATATAATAACCAGCACAAGCATTACCACATTCGGTGGATTTACGTTTGCTATGTATGTCACATTCTGGAACATTTTCCCTTTTAACTATTAGTTATGCTCTATCATCAGGTAAGTCTAGTACGAAATCTTTCGGCTCAGTGTTTCATCAAACGAATTTAATCAAATAATCAGCGGATGCACTCGTATGAACGCAGGAGGCATAATCTCTCCTTAAAAGACTTTCCGTCTAATGTAAGTTTAAAGTTTGCTATTAGTTTTGTTTGTTTTTGTTAACATTCGTTGAGAGAGTCTTCCCAACATTCCTTTTTTGTTTTGCTTATAGAAGACAGACTGCTTTGCAGCTTGATATTCCGTTCTCTCCTCTTTTTTTGGAAATATGAAAAGTAAAACATGTGATGTAGTAATTTTACTGATACAGATTTACATAAATTGATTACAATGTAACTTCAACTTACAAGTGGTCAGAGGGTAGCAGGTTCGCTTCCTGGCGTACGCTGTGGCTGTTTCTGCCTTATGCCTTTACTCTTCTTATTCCAGTTTTCCATTCGCTATTTATCACAAGTAACACAAAGGGATCTAATTGGGCGAAAGCACCTTGCTGAATATAATCTCTAACTTTAAACAAAAATTCGAAGCTTTTTATCAAGATTTTTCAACTGATTTTAGTATAATTATATAAGTACATATGTATGTATGTATGTACTTATTTAGCTTCATGGTCGAAGATCAGAAACTATTCAAATTAGAAACAGTATATACTTATTTTATAAGCAAAAGTAAAATTGGGTTTTCCGATATTTTATTTATTGTTAATTTTAATATATGATGTAGTTGAGTGTTAATATTATTATTAATTTGATATATTATATATTTAATTTTATTATACTATCGCTGAATATGTGTGATAAATCAAGGTTTTGGTTCAGTTTTCTTTAAATAAAATTTTAAAATTTATTTTTATTATACCATCTGCCCAATGCTTATATGGCATCCAATATTTGCGAATATGTTCACATAGTTTTTTTTTGTTGCAAATAACGCAATCGCTGCAAATTTCTAATTTTTAAATTTTTTTTTATAAATAAAACTTAGGTTACGTCCATAAATGGAGCTTTGCGCTGCAACAAAAGAATTATACCGACACAAATAAAATATGATCTACATTTTAACATATTTTTGGACACCATCTGCTTCACTGTTGCCCTTAAGGCCATTTTTTTTACCCATGCAGCGTAGTACTGCATTTACGAACTAACCCCTATGTTCAGAATAAATATGTATTTTTATATATTTTTAAAATCTTTCAACAAACAAGTCAACGATATACCTTTTCAAATGAGACTAATGTTGAGACTACTGCGAATTTCATTTCGAAAAGGCAATCTCTTTGTTATTTTTATATAAAAAATTAACGTTTTTTTTTTTTCTTCATAACTTTAGCCCAAATGGAGAACGTAGAAATATTATTCTCCGATTGAGCGGAAACTTTGCAAAGAGTACTAAGTTAAACTAAATTAAATACAAGAAAAAAATCGAAAAATTTTCAAATTCTTCATAAACGAAAATAGAAATTTCCAACAATCGGTTTTCGTTTAAGTAAGATTTTCATTTGAATGCACTTCGGATAAGTAAAAACCATTTCGTTTAAACGAATTCAGCACTTATTTAAATTATTTTTAAACAATGGAGCAATACATATACATATATATATACATACATATATATACATATATATATATATATATATATATATATATATATATATATATATATATATATATATATATATATATATATATATATATATATATATATATACATATATATATATATATATATATATATATATATATATATATATATATATATACATATATATATATATATATATATATATATATATATATATATATATATATATACATATATATATATATATATATATATATATATATATATATATATTTTTTTTTTTTTTTTGCCTGACAACACCGTTTTGTTATTTTTGATGATGTGCTCTTTGTGGCATCTAATGAATGATCATAATATTGTATGTCGAAGGCTTGCAATATTTAAAAATTTTATTGTAATTAATAAAAATGGTAAAGTATTAAATTTCATAAGCGCAATCAAATGGCAAACTTTTAGGAAATTTCGTAAAAATACTGAAAAATTAACAAACAACTTTTTGAAATTTCATTTATATAAAAACATTGATAATTTATGTTTATTTAAATTACAAAAATATATTGAAATAAAATTTTGAACGAGCACACAATAATATAACAGGTTGTCTTCTTCATGTATATAAATTTGTCTTAAACGTTTCCAATTCGGACACAAGAATTTCGAAAGTCAATCTTTTTTTTATTGTTTCACGACTTTAGTTCCACTGCAGAAAGCAAAGTTGCAGAGTGTCTTGTGTTTCAGGTTCAAGAGACGTTTAAGATGACAGCAACTGAACAAGAAGCATAATTTTTATTTAAATAAATGTTAGCCGTGAATAGTTGTAGTACTAAAGGAAAAAGCAGAAGCAGCAACTAAAAACAAACACAACAGAAGTATCTCATTGTACAATTAACGAAGTCAAGATTTCAAAACATAATATATGTAAAAGTCTGTTACAGCATAGGTATTTGCTTTTTCACTATCTCATTATTTGCATAAGCGGTAAGACTAGAGTAGAAATTCACAAGTTTTGCAAAAACGATAATAATTTTGTCTCATAGTTTCTATTAGACTCCAGATTTCTCAATGAGTGGCGTTCATCTGGAAAAATGTGTAGAGTGTAGGGCTTATTTGCTTTATTCAAGGCATTAATCAATTGAGATGTGTGAAAGAAATGTACATTTTCATCGATGAGACCATGAATGAGCAATAAACGATTATCCCTGCAACAAAATAAGATGTCATATAGTAACACATATTACTCTTAATTGTTATAATAATCCAAATATAAATAAATGTCTTACTCGTCGGGAAATGCATGTATGTAATTGAGTACCGAACCAGCAGTATAACCATGTTTATTGTTTTGTGGCAAGTCCATATAACGTTCCGTATATCCTGTATCATAATATTCCCAATTTGTGACCGGCGCACCTGCTATGGCCACCTTAAATACGTTGGGGTAATGCACCAGACCCATTAGACTTAAATATCCTCCTAAATACACAATTTTTTTCTTCTTAATTTCAAATATTTTGATAGTGAATAAAATATTATATATACCGTAAGACCACCCATGTATGCCAACACGATTCATATCAATATAACCTAATTGGTCAGCTAAAATTCTTAAGGCATCTACTTGATCGTTTAGCTCAACTTGACCCATGCGGCATCTAATGTGGCCTTCAAATTTAATGCCACGATGCCTTGAACCCCTCGAGTCTATACAAATAACGCAATAGCCCTGAGCTGCCAACATATGCATTCGTAGCTGATGTTTACCCTTAAAAATTAGCAATATTTTATTTACGAACACAAAAATACTAGATAAATATTAAAAAACCTTAAATGTATTATTGACTGTTTGCACTTCTGGCCCACCATAAACATTTAGAACAGTAGGATATTTAACGCCCAGTTGAAAGTTGTGCGGTTTGAAAACCATCGCATATACAATTTCACCCGAAGGCAATTGAGGTGAATATATTTGAGGACAATAATGTGGCTCTGGCTTGCCACCCTCATGTAAGTAACCTATTAAAGATAATTGAATTCCGTTTACGCCACCGTTTTGACAAGTTTGTAACACGCGCACCACTTTGCAAGAGGGTAAGCGCTGAATATTGCAATAAACTTGCAACATTAATTGACATGACTAAAAGAAAACAAATAATTGTGTAAATTTTCTCTTGTATGACATTTTATGATTTACCTCATCAAATTCTACTAAGTATGAGTATCCCGGCTCGGTTAATTGTCTGATATGTTCAGGCCTTTGTAAACTTACAACATATAAGTGCTTTTCGAGTGGAGTTTCGCGTAGACCTAAAAAGTAGACAAGTTGGTTTTCTTTATCTACCCACAAATTTCGTCCTAATACTTCCCATTCGCCAGAAGTCAGAGCAACCTTTCATTATAAACAGAAAAATAGTTTATAAATAATTATCAGTTATGTTTTCTCGTACCTTGTTTATTATTCTTGGATGCAAAGTAGCTGCATCTACAATATCTTCATGGTTGTCTATCGTCTTTGTTGTACAATGATATTTCGAACGTTGGCTACTAGCGCTGGTGGTCACCGTCAAGGGTTCATTAAAACCATTCACAGTTTTTGAAGAAAGACTGGAGGTAACTAAATAAACGTGTCTAAATCCCGTCTCTTCAGATGCCCACAAAAAGGTTACTGTTGTGTCGGTTATTTCCAAAAAGTGTAATAGATCATGAACATTTATCCATGTATCAGAAATTTGAGTATATAAAACCTTATTTAAGACAATGCGGTTATAAGGATCAAAATTAAGATAAGGTATGTTGAAATTGCTTTTACCTGTAGAGGTGATACCATCCTGCAATAAGGACTCTTCCAACTATGATCAGTAGAACCTGAGGGTGATGACGTTGAACTACTATATGTTTCACAGAAGTTATCCAGTGGTATAAGTAACAAGTCCAAACGTTGCTGTTTACGGTCCATACCTTCCATCCATACGCTGAAAAATTAATGCAGCATAAACCATATAACTGTAATCAAAGTGCTCGTATTCTTGCATAATCCTTACTATTGAGAATTTGGAGTCCATCCAACACGTACGATATACTCCAGCCAAGGTAATACAACAGACAGGGAATAAGGCAAGTCTTTAATGCATACGTCGCTTATTTGCAATGACTCATTTAACATAAACTGAACCAGTTTTAGCTTAGATTTTGCATTTGCAGTGCCAGTACGTGGAAATCGATATTCCTCCATTTCACCAGGTATGGAATGAGCGGATGGAAATGTGTACAAGCACACATCCGATTCATCCACCTCTTCATAAACAATACGGTAAATTTCATCTGCAAATACATTTAAGAGGACAAATATGTAATTTTATATATGCAAATTTATTTAAGAAACATTACTACCTTCCGAATGAGGTTGCCACCAATACCCTTGATATCGGCTGAACTCTTCCTGCATCACGTATGATGGTAAGCCCGCACTCAGTGGGTCGTCAGCAAAAGATCGGCGACCATCATGGGCAAATGTAAGTCGTTCCTCATGACCGCTAAGTGTATGTGTAACCCATATGTCGCATCCACTTATGTAGGCAATCAAATCAGAATTCTGAGGGCATATCTGTGGATCTAATGCAGCCCACTGAGGACATGTGCGCAATTGAATAGGGAAGAGTGGACTTGTCTGTTAAAAATGAAACAATTTTCAGAGACGCATTTATAATACTGAGTACATTTAGACTTTAATTATTGAAAAATTTTATAAACTTGAT
Source organism: Germaria angustata (assembly GCA_963681545.1). Taxonomy (NCBI): domain Eukaryota; kingdom Metazoa; phylum Arthropoda; class Insecta; order Diptera; family Tachinidae; genus Germaria; species Germaria angustata. The sequence continues at coordinate 136,815,531 of OY812998.1, read as the reverse complement.
TCTAAAAATGTTAGTTCCAATAATTACAAAAAAAAAAAAAAAACCGGCGGGTTGCTATGTAACTCGATTCGAACAGTTTTCTTTTAGATTCGAATTGTGTAGTAACTTGTAGTAAATTAGAAATTATTAAAAACTTTAAGTAGACTTACTGTATATCCAGTATCTAGACACTGATACAAATCGTTAAAACATGGAAACACTATTTTTCCACTTGGTTTGTGCAATTCGTATGAAGTGATTCCCCATGTTGAGAGACGCTTTCGTTCTTGCAGCAGTTGGAATTCCCTTGACCAAACATTAACATTGCCACTACCCATTGATGCTGTTACACTTGACATTGGCTGCTGTAATACTATGTTCCATTGAAGTCTGCAAAAAAGATTCAAAATTTATTCCACAGTTACAGTAATGATTCAATGTACACGGAATAGACCTTTTAATACCACTGTCGCTAAGATTGCTTATAAACCCACTGCTCATAAAAGACCCAGACTGAGCAGTTGGCAAAGAGTCTTTTGACGAGGAGGGAGAACCCATTCTAATGTTTCCTATTTCATTTGGGCTATCAGGCGATGACAGTTCGTCAACAGGAGATGGCATAATAAGACTTATGTCGGTATATATCAATGTTGTTTCCCACGCATTGGGAGGTGTGCTAAGGAAATAGCAACGAACTCGGCCGTCAGATAAAGTCCGAAATTGTATATTTGTTGGAACCATACTAGACAAATTAGAAACTTGCCTTCGTATTTCATTAACTGTTGCCTTAATTTCAGTCCATGTTTTCTTGCTTGTTGGTGATATCTCTTTGCGATCATCTGAATCATCTTCGTCACCATCCTCTTCACAGTCCTCATCTTCATCAAAGATATCTCTCGGAGGCGTTGTATTCGTAGGCGAACTTAGGTGATTAGAAATTGCAGAAGCGGCAGCCACAACTACGGCTGCAGCTTCTGCGGTTGTGGCTGATGCTGCTGCCGCCGCTGCCGTTATTGGTGATGTTAATGAGTTGAATGCTAGTCCAATGGAAGAGTAGAACGCGTTGGCTGTATTACCAATACTAGTCAAACTAGAAATAGAACCAACACTTGCTCCTCCACCTTGTATAATTCCAGGTGCTGATCCTGCAACACCTATTGTACCCAAGCTAGACGAATTACTAGAGCTTGGGGTACTGGCAGCACTTTGAATTCGATCTCCTGAAACACGAGAAGTAAACCCGTCTAATAGATTGGCAAATGAGGAGGTGCTACGCACTTCTATTGGCGCCGTTGTTTCAGTATTCATCGGTAGTGTACTGCAATCTTGACTAATACTACCTTCAAATGTGTTGTTAGTGCTTACATTTGCATTCTGTACAGCACTTATGGCAGAAGTTGGACTGCTTGTGCTTACTGTCGTTGTTGCACCTGGCTGTTGTAAACGATTTCGTTGCTGTGTCATACCAGTATCCATTATTCCCAAAAGACTTGTTCTCTTAGCACAAACGGTTTTTCTGTTTTCAACTGGACCATGTAAAAACACTAATACTGCCAAGAGCTCTCCACGCGACAAATTTGTATTTTAGCTCGCCGTTTATCACAAATATCGTAATTTTTATTCAATATTAATTTGACACACCTTCAATAGCCAATTGGTACGATTTTTAGTTTTTCATCTAAAACCTAATACTTCCTCCTGGTGAGATTCCTTCTTTGATTTTCTGTTTTCATATTGCAGACTAAACATGTACTCTTCTTCTTTTGTCTTGGTTTAATTTTTTCGATTGTATCCTTAGCACCACAATTTTAGATAATTTAATAAATAATTTTGTTAAATCTAGTGAAAACCAAAATATTTTTTTCGCGATTTTCGACAATTTACACTATATTTTATTTTCTTATGCATGCAGAAGTTGTTGTCAGTGTTGCCAGAAGTCCTCTTCAATCATAAATTTCATTTTCAAAAGATTTGCATATGTGTAATTTGTATATCTATACCAGAATATATATATATATATATATATATATATATATATATATATATATATATATATATATATATATATATATATATATATATATAAGTTATTGGTTTATATGATATTTTTTAACCCGTTTCTTCTATCTCTCTTCCACGCTATCATATAGAGAGGAGAAAGTACTTTGACGTAAGAAAAAACGACAATATCAGCTGACAATGCTGTTATGATAACTTCCCTAATGTGTTGCTAGGAATGGGGGGAGATGGAGCATCACCAATATAATAAATATAAGTGAAAAAAAAAAATTGAAAATAAATTAGTCCTAAGATTTTTTAATAACGAAAAAACTAGTTAATAATATTATAAAGTTATGAAAAAATAGCAAAATAAAACATATTAACTTGGTACATATTCTGACCGTTAGATTTTTTACAGATAAAGATAACTAATATCACAACAAAACAAACTGTACGCCACTATACGAGTGAGATGCTGGCTCATAGCAGCTCTATATGCTTAGTGGCAATACAAAATTAGACAAGGTAAGCACAAGAGTTTAGATTATGAATTTGCTCGTTATTTACATATAAGTATTTCTTAAATTAATTTTGTACTAGTTCCCCATGTCGCCAAGCTTATTTATTTCTACTACTTTTTTCCTATATACACCAATTAATTGACAATACTCTGGTATTTGGACTGAATAAATATTCAACAGCTGATAGCACATGTGATATCGTGACAATTTCAACCTCCATATGGAAAAGATCTTGCTTATAGTTTGATAGCTTCACTGGGTAATAAATATTGTTTGTTGTAGAAATGCATATACTTACCACTATAAACATTTAACTCTCAATTTTTTTATGAGTATTTTGACGTTTAAGTGGTCTAATTTGAGCAAGCTAATGTGTTGGATAAGTTTCAAAAATCCTGAGTATATACAATTAGGTGTATTTTTATTAATTGTTATATTTATATTTGGTAAGCGCAACGGCTGAGCAAATTTGTCGACAGAAGAAACTAGTTCTACATGAAAGCAAATTTTTTCTTTAAAATAATTTTTTTCACAAAATTAATGTTGCCTCTACCTCAATGTTGTGTCCATCTAGTTGACTTTTCGCCTTGGTTTGTGTTGTGTCCTAACCAGAAATTTGTTATTAGCCACAAAATATACTTGATATTAACGAGTAAAAAACTCATTGTCTTATTTTGAAGGCGAATTTATTTGTTTAAGAGACTATATTTTACGGTTGATTCCTCTACGTGACACTTATATCGTCCTGTTATATATTTTGAATCGCAACCAAAACCGGATGTTGACTTGAAAAATTTTAATATGCATTTCATTTTATTAACGTTACCAGCTGCTGTTAATGATTCAAGCTTGCGATATAATTATTAAATATGTATGTATATGTATACCGGAATCGGATATTAAAACGTTTTATACATATTTTACACTTCTAAAAAAATAATTAAACAAAAAAAAAAAAAGATTTATCACATAAAACTACGAAATCAAATCATCCAAAGCTTTATTCTTATTATTTTCATTCCGTATTAAAGCATCAGATATTTTGCTTTCCTCAAATCCCAAATCTACTAGTTCACTCAGAGGTATTAGATGCTCGACTACCTATGCAGAAAGATGATATAATTTATATGTATATCAATATGGTGTACAAATTAGGTTTAATTTACCTTTTTATCATCAGTCCCTATTAGCTGAACAATTCTCGCTACACGTTTAAGCGGAAATCCCATTGCACTTATTTGTTTTACTAGTTGCTTCGCTTTGCTATCCAACTGAATAAATGTATCTTCACTATCAGCATCCGTTTTCACTATAGAGCAGAGAAAAAAAAAACAGAAAACATAATTCACACATAATTTGTGTTTATCAAAATGACATATGTATGTATATATACCATTATGTTGAGAATCTTCCATATTACAACTACAATTTCTATATCTTCTTATTTCCGATTTTCGTATTTCATCTCGCAGTTCTTTTATAATATCGGGAACACTTTTCGATTTTGCTGTTTGATCATCTACTAAGCTTTGCTGTCTACCGCATGTTTGAGAACTTAACGATTCAATCCTGTTGCTACTTTGATTACAATGATTTGGTGAATAATTAAAGGAAATGTTTGAATTACTAAGTGGCGCAAAGGAATGGGGCAAGTGTGTATTTTGGTGCATTGAGGATGCTGTATTTGATTGATGGTCCAGGAATGATGTCACCGTTTCCTGAGCTGAGTTAAAGTCGTAGTTAAATCGGGGTAAATTATTTTTATGCTTGGGAATGTTTTCTGCTGCTACCTGCCGCCGACCAACGTCGCTTTCTTTAGAATTATCGTTTGATATCTCTGCCCCACTTTCATTTAATTTTTCATCAGCCGGTGATCTTATTTGCGTATTGTGTAATACTTGGGCTAACACATCAAGGTCATTTATGGTTTTTAATTCAATATTATCAAAAGGAGATGATGTGTCATCCTCGAAATCTTTATAGTTAAAAGTATTTGATATTTTACTATCAAATGTTGGCTTAATTATGACTGTGTGGGGACTGTTAGTTCCTGAACCAGTGTTAAGAGACAATACTGTCGGTTGCAAAATATTATGAAAGCTGTTCACCGTCTCCTCTACACGAATTTTAGGTGCTTGTTCTGATATACCTGCACCATTTTCTTTCAATTCTGTATCCGCTTCCTCCTCCGAGGAAAGTTCATCGGTACTAGGATATGACACTCTATAAAGCAAGTTCTTTTGTGCATCTTCATATTCCCGTTTGCGCTGCTGGTCCCTTCTTACATTACGCTCTCTTCTTTGTTCTTTATTACATTGGCGTATACGTTTCCATTGTTCGATTTTAAGCAAGGCTTTCTTTTCTAGTTCTAAATCATACGAAAAAGCTGGACAGTTCCAGTAAAAATTATCTTCCAAATTTATTTTGTTTGCTAATGATTGTGGCAACTTATATATAGGAGGAGGAGGTTTATACTTTTCGGCTATCTTAACTGGCACGCCATCCATATAATTGGCATTGTACATACTGTTCTCAAACAGTTAAGGGAGCTCTTCACTGACTACTATAAATTTATCACACAAAACTAATTATTATTGTTTAAATCAATTTGAATTGAATGTATTAACTTTTTAATTTTGTGTTATTTTTGAGGAACGCAAAACTTCTTACGGAGAAAAACAGAAAATAACTTTCAGATAAAGTGTTGCCAAATGAAAGAAAAAACGTTAACACGAAAATAACTTGTTACTCGCAAGGCGAATTCATATGAATATGCCTTGGTTACTCGTACACAGTATTGCTGCTAATAATAATAGTAATCGTTGTATACTTCGGTTTTTTATAGCAAAAATCGCATTATATAACACTAAGGGCTAGTGTTCGGGTTCGTATTCAAATATCATTTACATTTAAGTGCTATTTAATACGAAAATTAGTTTTATGTTACATATATGGTTATATGATATTTATATATATATGCTCTTGACTACATGACATGAATGACACAAAACAAAAATGCCATAGATAAAGTCTATCCAAATCATACTCATACCAGGCAGACAATAACATATCTACTAAATTTTTTCGTTATTCAATGTTACATTTCATATGTATGTTCTGTTTATTTATTTGATTGCTTTTGAAAATGTTTTCCTTTGGCCTCTACAACAATAGCATGTTCAGCTGTTCTAATAACAACACCTGGCAGAGATAGTTCGCCTTGCTGCTGACAAATGCAAAGGGATGCCCAACTGATGAGATATGTAGCGTTTTCATTGTCATTCAGTTTCGAGCCATTTGGCAGTCCTTTTTTATTTGTTTGGATTTGTGAGTTTTTGTATTCCATAGCCATACGTAAGCATTTATACTTTGGAAGAAGAAAATTAAATATAATGACTGCAAATACTAATCTCGCCATGAAAACTGAATTGGAAAGAACATTAACGCTTAATAGTCAAATGCAAAGTCAACTGCTGTTAATGCGAGAAAAGCTAGAGAGGCTGTTGCAAACCGTGAAAGAAACTTATGAAGCTAATGAAGTTCTACTCAAGGAAGGGATTTTAAAGAAAAGAAGTAATGGTGTTGGGATGAGAGGAGCTTATTTGAAGGGTGGAACATTCTACTTGAAGGGGAATATGTTTTTTAGAGATATAAAATGCCGTACTTGTCCAAATAATGAAGATTATGAAAGAAGAAGGATGGAAAACGAAATGTTTCCTATGGATCTGAATTTGAGAGCTAGGCACGTTTGGTCTACCACGGATAAGCAGGGAATAATATTGGGTATTAAGGAACAAGTAAGAAAAAGTGAAATTGGAGTTGAAAGAGTTCTCTGTTGGTTTTACTCTCAAATTTTGTCCTTAGATAATTGACTACTTGGAACAAACCTCTAAGCGTCGTGGAATGAAAAGTAAAGAACTAGACAGCGAAAAGTTGACAAAGCTTTTAAATATGGTTCCTGAAGATTTTAAAATTGACTGGGATTATATAGCAAGTAGTAATTTGTCCCATCGTCATTCCGCCAAAAATTGTGAGGCCATTTGGAATTTATTCCTGCACCCCTCCCTAAATCGTTCTGCCTGGTCTGAAGAAGAAAACCTTAAGCTTTTGGAAGCTGCCAAAAAATATGATTTTCAAAATTGGCAAGTAATAGCAAAGGAGGTGGGACAACGTTCAGATTTTCAGGTATAATTCATGAAGTAATTTAAAAAATGTAAAAATTTGTATGCATATGTATTAAATTAATTTTTAGTGCTTTGTGCAATATAAAAATAATGTATGTCAAAATTTACCGGAATCTTATACCAAATGGTCAAAAGAAGATGATAAACGTCTTCTTGATGTTATAGCTAGGAATACCGTTAATGGTAATATTAATTGGAGTAATGTCAATACATACTTTCCGCATAAAGCGAAAACTACTTTACATTTCCGATATAACTTTACTCTTAATCCACATATATTACGAGGTGATGTGTATTTATATGTAGCTAATTATATGGTATTATAGTAACCTTAAAATTTTTGTAATTTGTATAAACAGCTCCTTTTACACCTGAAGAAGATCTTCTTTTAATAGCCGCGGTAAAAGAATATGGAAAAAAATTTAGCTGCATACCACGTAATCTGTTTCCCAATCGATCAGTGGTTCAATTGCGAAGTCATTATAATAATGTTTTAGCTAAACGTCATAAAACTCATCCATGGACTTTAGAGGATGATATTAAATTAATGGATTTTGTGACACAAAATGGTGCTAAATGGCTGGATTGCGAAAAATTTTTTGATGGTAGACATACACGACTCAGTTGCCGCACAAGATATTTAACAATTAAGAGATATCTTGAAAAAAATCCTGACGGTAGTATTGAGACTTTACCGAGAAAAACGGGTGCTAGATTTCAAAAATGTGTAACTATTGATAATTGGAAAGAAAAAGTTGAGGAAATTTCCTCAAAACAAAGACCAAAAAAGAAAATGGGCAAAAAAGATGAGAAAGTGAAAGTTAAAAGAAGCAGAAAAAATAAGCTTGCAAATAAAAAAACAGACAGGGTTGAGCCTTTTGTAAAGCTAGAGCCAATTGGAACTACCGAAAAAATTCAACAAACTAAGAGCAAAATTGCGGAGAAACCTTATGTTCAAAGATTAAGATCGAATGAAAGGAAGAACTACAATTTTTTCAAATACGCTTACAATTTTGAAATAAATCGACATCCTTGCGATAATATTAAAACCGAAAACCATGATTTTACAATGGTTTCGTCTGCACTAAATTATCAAATACCCTTCTATGATTTCGATTCAAGCATACCACAGAGAATCAAACAGAATATAATGAAAAATACACCACAATTATCAAGTTGTGAAACTCTAAACCTTTTACCTCCTAGTTGGTCTACAGCTATGGGATTTCGGGCTTTGTGCGTAAATACAGCAGACATTTCGACAAATTTATTATCTCTCAATATTATAAACAATGCCAACAATGATCACATTATAAAATTCCGGGAAAGGTTGCGATTCATTTTCTATTCTACAGCTCTTCTCAGCCGATTACATCCGAGCATGGTAGGTATAAAAACGATTGAAAATGACGAGATGGCACCACCAACAACGTCCAAACGAAAACGACATCGTAATTTAAACAAAGGTAAAGAAAAGAAAAGTAAAAAATGTGAAAACGGTGAAAGGAATTGCGTTAACGTTGATGAAGATATAGAAGCAGAAATAAAATTTAATTGTATTAAAAAGCGATAAAGAATGGATTCATTGATCTTTATAATAAAACAGCTAAGATGTATAATTTTCACAAAGCTTCTTTTATTTGAGGGGCAATTATCTACAATTCATTTGGAATAAGAATACGCCATTTGATATCATAAGTATACCATCAGCAGATATTCAAACATTCTCATCAATAAATCACTTGTGCCCTACACCAGGCAATTTAAATTGAATACAAAGTTCGCTTAAAATCACTGTTACAAATATACATTTCAGCTGTTTTATTTAATTTTTACTCTATACTCGTATACCTCTACAAATGCAGCCGACAGAAATTGCTGACATCATTTTTGGTATATCTGTCACAAAAAGTTATGATGTGTTTAAATGAAAGATATACTTATAGTATATATATGTAAGCTTACCAGTATTCACAAAAATATATGTGCATGTACATATCGCACTTGATCAACAAGAGGGTATTAACTCAAAATTTTTAAAATATCACTTTTTTCAAGAAATCAGCTAACAACATCAATATCTATCTACTGTAAAAATTTCAACGTATTCCGTTTACTCTTTCATCTCGAAAACCACTTTTGAGACCATATTCATGATAATGTAGTGATTACCTTTATTTAAACAAAAAGGTATTATTTCGAGTTAATGCAAAAATTGAAATAGGTATGAATCGTATATTTTCATAAAAAAGGTATTATTTTGATTTGAGCCTTTATTTATGTTAAAAATAATCAAACTGTTTTATTTATATTTGGTTGTATTTCGAGTTACTACCTTTTTGTTGAAAAAATTTTTTTTAATTTTATTAAAATTTCAAAAAAAGCGTCATAATTCAAAATAATACCAAAAAAAATCGATAAATTTAAAAAAAAATGGTGTTAAGTCAAAAAATAGATTTTTTTTGCAATGATTGGTAAAATTTAAAACAAAAACAATGTATACATATTTTCAAATGGAATTTGCTTCCTATGGTATATTTGAATTTTTAAATTCTGTTTAAATGTGGCCACAAACAGTTTTTTGACTCTACTGAAAATTCAAAAATTTTGAGTTAATACCCTCTTGTTGATCAAGTGCGATATGTACGATAAAACTGAATAGTTAGAATATTGTATATTTAAATAGTAATACATATGTAATGATATATATATATATATATATATATATATATATATATATATATATATATATATATATATATATTTTAATATATTAACATATAACTTTTTTATAGTAGATACATAATACTCTCATTTGGAGGAGTTCATACATTTGGATTTCAAAATTCTTATTATAAATAAACACATGTTGTACGAACATGTGAAAATACATTTTTTAAATGACTTAAATTTTAATATTGTAAATATATGTATGTGCATAATTATTATTAATTATGTATAGGAGTATGTATGTATATATGTATTATGTGGTTTTGAATAATTCCTAACCGAAATAGAAAATAGATCTTTGCTTTACAAAGTTTTATTACTATTTTATTGAAAATTACTAAAATCGGTTTTCAGTTTAATAGTGGGCTTTTGTTGCTTGTCAATACCGCTGCGAGACTGCGCTGTCTGCACCCGGTTGGCAATAGCAACTGATTGCTGTTGACAGCGAACGGCAGCTTCTAGTTTTTGACGCAATTCTGGAGACTGGCCCATCAATGACTTAAATTCTTGTGGGTATTTGGGACCAATTTTCATAAGCCACTGCAAGGCCTGCTCGTGTAATTGACGTTGATATTTAGGTAAATTTCGCAATTTCGAAGGCTCAGCTAAATAATTTATTAGTACTGGCACCAGTAGAGTTAACATTTGTATTCCTGCGAGGGTGGATGAAAAATAATTTTTTTTCAGTACATAATACTTAATATTGGAAATAATAGAATATTTATATAATAACATGTCAATCTGAAGCAGAAAAAAATGTAACAATAAAGATGGATTACATATCGCTCATTTGCTGCAGCATCGCACATATTTCAAAAAATTAAAATTTTCCAGAAAATGAATTCAGAGTTTTCAAATTGCACTTAATGAAATAATATTCTCTCAACTGGTGTGAGTAAACAAGATGATTATATGAAATTCGTACAGAATATAAAAAACGATATAACGATCAACTACGCATTTTCAACCCAAAACTATTGGGGTTTTGGGTTATGAAGTTGTTGCATAAAATGAACGATATGTAATGTATTACATTCATTTATACAAACTGAGAATTATCTTTGTTAAATTACCTTGCATAAGATTTCCTATTTTATAATTAAGTTATTTTTATAAATTAATTATGTTTATATATGGAACGGATATAGTATTTTGGATAGTTAGATTTCGTGATTATAGTAATCCAATAGAGAATAAAATGTAGACAAATAAAGAAGAAATAAAGAACACAAGTTGTATTGATATGTTTTTATTTTTATCAATTACTAACGATGTATTTAGTATTTTGAAGAAATTGTTGAGAATTTATTGCTTAGTTAAAAAAATATTACTAATTGATGACGTAGTTTTTAATTTAACCCTAGTTTTTATACGTAATCCAAAAAGCTGACATATGTACTATCGATTTTGTACAGATTTTGCGAAACCTTTATTGTTTTTGGAATACTGTTCTATACCTTTTTACTAACCCTCAATTGCAAGCTGTCTGCAATTGCGATCTTAAAATGATATACGTATGTATATACTATGTAAGCAATAAATTCGTTGGTAAGATATATTACCAAAATTTCAGAGGAATGCACAGTAAACACCGACAAAACTCTACAAAAGAAAAATTAAATGAGCTAGTGTTTCAGATAATTTTTAAATATTTACAATGATAATACTAAATTAATAATAGAATATAAAATTACACGCATTTAAGTTATTAACAATGATATACGAGTATAACTTTCTATGGTTGAACATAAAACGACGCTGAAAATTGCAAAAAGCGGGGTCGTCGAACATTCTAACAACGCGTATGGAAACGGACAAATTTTAATACTTGTCCAAGAGTGCTTAATCATATGCCAACCAACCGCAACTACATTTTATATGTTTGTAGAATGAAATAAACAAGTTTAGAAGTTTTGTCCGGTGATTACCATAGTGCAATGGTCATTTGTTTAGGAAGATTTAAAATCAAATTGCATAAATTATGTATATAATATAACTTACGATTCTGTGGTTCAGCTAATTCAATTAGAGCTTCGACAGTTACAACGCTTTCCATAATAATTTGTAATTCCAGTTCAGTTCGCGGATATTTGGCACTTTCCATATACAATCCCTCAATAATACGTGGAGCAAGCGCATGAATGTAGGGCGTAGAAACCTTTAAACCCGATTGCGAAAATATTAGTCTAGCTGTTTGTATGCACTTGAGCTTAACGGATAAATTGTCAGATAGCAAATATTGGCGAAAGTGATTGATACAAGGATATTGTAGAGAAGGTGTCGATACCACGGCTGATGGAGTGTGTAATATGTAAACTGCTATGGCTCTTAGCATAGTCACTTCATCCATTTTTCGATCTTCATTGTTTCCAGCAGTTTTTGTTAGATCCACTATAGTGGCCAAAGAACTTTGTAACAATTCTTGCCACTCGGTAGCTACCGAAGGATGTTTGGACCATTTATCTTTACAAATAGATTCTAGAGCATGCAAAGCGGCTTGAATGGCTACTGTATTGGCTAAAATGGTCGAGTCAATAAATGATTTATTTGCTATTTCTTTTATAATGGAAGTTGTCATATAAAGTATGGTGGGTAATATAGCCAAAGCTCCTTTAGGAGAGCAAAGATTAGTCAGTTCTTCAACACATTCCAAAGCACTGGCAACTAATCTACCATTGTCCTCTGCCAGTTTATTAAAAAAAGATTGTGAGGATAAAGCCGTTTTTGCTATTAAATCTTGACGAAATTGCACTGTGTTAGCAGATCCGGGATTCATAGTTGGAATCTGACGCACAAAAAGACATAAGCAAACCTCTAAGATAGCATAAATATGTGAGGAGCCAGGAGATATTTCCCCTGAAGTCCCACCTTCGCCCATTTGGTCAATTTGATCTTGTAATGATATATTATCGCCATTTTCTACATTTTTATGTTTCTCCAAGTATTCATCACGCAGTTCTTTAAGATGTTCTTTGGAAGCTTGAACAGACTGCTTGAGTATTTCAATGCACAGCAGTTGTACAAACAAGTCATCGCTTGTTAAAATTTGCCTGTGCAACACATTGCACAACTCAATAGTCAAGACCTTATCTTTAACTAACTGTTGACGTGCCCACTTTGAATCGAATATCGTATACATAGACTGTAAACAACTTATCACATTTTTTGGTTTTTCTGACGTTCTGGCACTGCACAACGCTTCCATGCACAACCCAAAAATCATATGAAAACGATCGGCTGATAGTGAGCCGTGCGAAATATTGTTGTTAGCTTCTAGAGAAGTATTTTCGACATTGTTAGTTTCGACTTCACTTTGACTATATGATTTCAGATGTAAATGGAAACCCTCATCCTTAAGCCATAATGCGGCAGCATATAGAATTGGAGGCCATGAGGCTAAATAATACGGCTTTGATGAGTTTATGGTATCGGGAGTGTAGAAAGCACCCCCATCATGAGGTAATTGACTTTGAAACTCGGCAGGTAATAGAAGTAAAGCATGATCCTTCATTGCAGCTAGCCAATGTGTTGAAAGATTATCCAATTCCGGTTTCACTAATGACAATAAACTTTCACAATTTCTATCATTATAATCAGCTCCAGCAGCTTCGTCGTCATCCATGTCATTCGTAAGTGATGGAATATAATTTGATGATATCAATTGTTTCCTTAGTAAGGATGCGGGCGCCGTATTATTCGTTATCATGGCTACGATGTAAACTTCAGCCCATGCTTTCAATATACTCAGTTTTTCAAGGGTAGTCATGGATTCATTGAATAATTGTGTACTGTTTGTTTTCGTGTCTAACTTGTTTAAGGATGACACTAATAATTGATGTACTCGTCGCAAATCGTTTAGATCACGAGCAACGCCAGAGCCAATCCAAGCTGAACAAACCTCACATGCGGCAGCCGTAACATGCGAAGGAGTATCTGGAGCAAAAGCTGGACGCAAGGCTGCTCCAACCTGTATGCAAAATTATTATTATTTTTTTTTTATAAAACTAAACGTATTTCGTGATAACATACCTGAGCTTGAAATTGTTCCAACAATAAGTGACCTGGAAACTCAGGCTCGGGTACATTTGCAAAACGATCAATGATTTCCTGTAAGGTTCTCAAGCCTTCTAAACGCAACTGATCTGAGTCTGATGTAGCAGCAATAAATGACATACGTATAAGCTCAGAGAGATGAAGTATAAGATAATCACCACTCGACTTTGTCATTTGCATTTCTTTGGCTTGTAGGAGGTCAAAATGTATGGGAGTATCAGACTCACAAGCCGACATAATTTTTCGTACAGATTGGGCGGCAAAGACACGAGTGGTCCAACGTGGTTGAATGGCTGGGTGAGAGGAAGTGTTTTCCGTTGCATGATACTCTGTTACATCGTCGGCATCATCTTCTTCGTCGTCGACGTCGTCTTGATCATTATTTGATAAATTATGTGATTGCCCCGAATTTGCAGCTTCAGCTTTTGAAGTTATGACAACATCATCTGGGAGAGGGGAATTTTCAACCGCAACCGTAAGAACATTTTTACACAAACTAAGCCATGTGCTTAAGCTTTCTGCAGCCATTAACTGCAACATTGATATTAGAGTGTCGTGGATATTTTTAAGCATTTCGATGTCCGTCTCAGAATCCAACATTGCAAAAAGAATACCAGGAAGACCGTATTCAGTCACAAGAAGCTTAGGGCATTCGTCAGACTTAATCGACAAAGCTAGATCGCAAACCTCTTTAGCTTCACGATGTGCTAGTTGGCGAAGGCATGAGACAGCAGCTTTACGCTGGGTTAAATAGTTGCTTGACAAGTTTTTAACCAGCGTGGGAACCAGTGTAGGTAAATTAATATTACCCGGTGCAAAAAGATGAATTTGTTGCAAACAACCAATAGCCTCTGCTTGTACCAATGAATCGGAATGACTTTGCATTATATACGCAGCACAAATAAACGATCTGCGCATTTTCGCAACCCCACTAACATTTCCCTAAGAAAGTACGTGTAAATATAAATACAAGCATATCTTCTGAAATTTTAAAAAAATTCTACATACTTGAAGCTCAGGACCCATTGTAGTTATTAAAGCGTTAAGAACACGACCAATACATTGATGAACATCTACATATGATTGTGGAACGTTTAGCAAAAGCTTTAGGCATAAAGTCATCGTTGCTTCGACATAACTACGGAACATTGGCCCACCGGAGTCAGCAATTAATGCCAAAGAATGCAGAGCCCATAACTGGACAACAGGAGAAGAAATATCCTGCGCTAATGCCAACAATATTGACACACTGGTGTTCAAATGCTGAGACGAGCCCATGCCTCCAACATAGCGGTGTAAGCAACCAAGTGCCAAGGAATGGCCAGTACGTGTAACTACATCTCGTGCTGTTTTTACTTTGTCAAAAGAATTCTGAGCTAATTCTGCTGTGAATCGCGATTCGCCCACAACCTGGGCTAATCGTCCTAAAGCTTCGGCAGAAGCGCATCGGATCATTGAATTCGAACTATGCAGACCCGAAGTTACAAGATTTGTAAAACTTTTTCGTACATCTTCTTGACCAATGCCAGCTTTGCTGTCTGTTAACACTTTTAACCCACATAATAGAGCGGTGTACACATTCATTTGTACTGCTTCCTGGCGGATACTTTTGGCCTGCCTTATGCATTCTCCGAAATGTTCCAACATTTGTAAGCGGTGTTTATTAGCTACTTTCGGAAATATTACACCAAACAATGTTATGGACATGTCTATGATAGCCACTCCAAGGGGAAGGGGTCCAGGACATTGGTCTGCCTTATACCCATAGGCGCCGTGCATTGTGGAATTATATGAACTAGCAGGAATTCTATACAAACAACATGGATCATGTTCCAAAGCACCGGATCCAGCTGCACTATTTGGCTGCAACTATTAATAAATTCAATGTTTATATCGATACACCAAGGCATATTTCATTATTAAGAAAATATTAATATAACAGTTATTTATCGGTATAAAATCATTTCATCTAAACTTTAGATCAGGGAGTAATTAAGTTTACAAGGTGGCTTTGTTAGGGCAACTACTACAAAAGCAAATAGATCCTTCATGATGATCAAAACTCTTTTGGTGTGCATGCTAGCGCGCACATCCCAAGTATTTTTTTTATACTTTTTAACATTACAAACAATCAACCTTGTTATTGCCGCTGTATTTGTTGCGCTACTAAGATCACGTTGTAAACTTTATACACTTTGCTTTAGATGAAAGAGTTCAAAATTTTATTTCAGTTTTTTCATTATATACATATATAATAAAAAGAAATTAAGAATAGGCAACTATAATGCAATAAAACAAATGTATAAATAAAAAGTGTAACAGAAACGGCAACTTTGCTTTCAAGCAACGTAACACTTACATGATCGCCGTCCCATCTACGATTTGGCTCCATCTTTTTATGAAATTTTTTTGTTCAACAGTTAGACAAATAAAAGCTAATATTAATATTTATAATATGATTTCAGGTAAATAATTTCAAAGATTATGAAAAATATTTAAGAAACTCTACAGAATTGATTCCAAACTTATTTTTGAGAAATTAACAGACGAATTTTTCAGCCATTCATTTAACAGATACGGTAAAACAATATAAAAGTATTATTAAATACCTGGTCTTCTATAATGCGATGATCAGTTTCTTGTAGCCAAGTGCCCAGTATTACAGAGTCATCGGCATGACAAAGGCTTCGTAAGAGCGAATTTGTTGTATTTGCTGGATTTTCAGCTAAAGTAAATTCGGATATAAGCATACGCAGTAGGTGGGTGTAGGAGGCTTCTAAAGCATTTGACGGCAATTGTGCCAAAGTTTCGTAAAGCCGCAATCTCACCATTGCAGCTGGTGCTTTCAGTTGTGTTCCATAACTTTTTAAAACGGAAGACAAGCTAATTAAAAATTAATGCAAAAATTATTATTCAATAAATTTATAATTGCTATTGTATATAAGTACATAATACATAACAATTTTGCAACTTACTTTACCAACATAGCTAAAGCACTTTCTATCGGTGTTAATAGACGTTTTGTTATATCTTCCGTCACCAAGTCTGGACAGTTGACCAAAAAACTATGCATTACTGATAAAGCTCCGGCCCGTCCTTCGAGTGTAACTTGCCATGTAAATGAGTCGCCACGAGCTTTTTCCGACTCCAATTCTTTGTTGGAACGGGGAAAGGAGTGACGCCACAACAGCAGGAGTCTTGGTAATAGCCCCTTTACTACTGGAGACCCTAGAGTCATTATGGATCCAATTAACAACCAACTGGCTTGGGTACGATTTAACGACATGCGACTGTTTTGAGAAGCTGAACGCAGTAACTCTTCTGCCGCATTAAACACAATTTTGCCCTTGGTATGTGGTATACCTAAAGGAGAGTAACGTACACTTCCTAAAATAGCTGCTAAAGCGCAACTATAACCCGCTACTGCCTCCGGTGAAGAACGCATTTGCTCGAGTGCCTCAACGAAGCGATCGATTAGTGGTGTAATTAGACTTGGCACGGCCACGCAAAAGCTTCGTAAACACCATGCGGATGCTAAGCGTGCTGCTGCACTTGGATGCACCAAAACAGCACATGTGGTGTCTATAGCATTAAGAGTTTGATCAGCTAAGAGGTTTTGAGCTGTTGTACCTAATCCCAATACTAAAGAGCCCAATTCTTGCAATGCACATACTAAGAAGTGTTGACTAAATAGTGTTTCCTGATTCGAGTCCTTAGCATTTTCAGGATTAAAATCAATCGAATTCATTTGTTTTGCTATCATATATATTAATTCTTTGCAGGCTGAAGTTTGAGCCTTTTCACCAAGCATTTTACCCAGTACAGATCGAAGTATAAAATTTATACACTTCCGAGAATAAACAGCATCAACATGTGAAGAGGCCGCTTTTGGGTTTGCTACTAGATCTAGTATATGCGACAAAAATGTGGACAAGTTGCGCTCCAACCATACACTACCCATGTTATCTACAAATACCACATAAGCATGTGTTACACCAACACGTATCTCGCGATTCACACTTGAACTGCCCTTGATAATTTCTCCAGTGCCTTTGAGAAATGATCCACCGCCTCTTAAAAAGCCAGACATGAGAATATTTAAAGCTTCATCCAAAGATACTTGTCTGGCTGTAGTTTTCGATTGTGTTGGCTGTACTCCCAATTTTTTATTGCTGGCTTCATTTTGTTGCTGTTGAGTAAATGATAATAAAGTTCCCAGCAATTTTGCAACCGAAGAACGCACTTCGTAACTGCTTCCGTCAAAGGCACGAAAACAAAGTGCTGGTAAACTTTCAAGTTCAGTTTGATAAAGGAAAGGAGCGTGTTGAATCATTTCTAAAATACATTTAGCAGCTGCTACTCTCACAGCCATAACACGGTCAGTTAGACCGTGCTTCGTTGCTTTATATATATCTTTGTGGACATTAGAAATAGCTGTGCCCATACCCGCACACACTTTTTCTAAAGTTACCATGATCTCAATACGAGTTTGAGACTCAGCGTTACGAAGTGTTTTCAAAAGCAAGTTTACAGTCTCTTCATATGAACGTCCCATCATTCGCCCTAATTTTTCATACATAGAACCAAGGACACATATTGCCGCCCTAAAAATGTAAAATAGTCTGTAAGCAGATTTTTATGCATTAGTTTTATTGGGTACTTACAACTTGGTGGGCAAATAGCTGGGCGAATCATCTTTATTTTTTAGAATGTCATTGCATACATTTGCCGTGTCAAATAACATGAAAGTATCGCCAACAGAAAATAATGTGGCTAAACAACTCGCCAACAATTTTCGTGTCGGTGGTCCAGGAGAGCCATTTATTTGAGCTGTCAATTGTTGAACCAGTTTCTTTTGATGATTTTTAATTTCGTTGCGGTCCACTGCAAGTAGTGTCTTTTCCAAAAAGCCCAACCATTCAAAAACAAATACAGACCGTTTTGGTTCGGGTAACTGCTTAAGTGCATCTTCATTTAAAGTTAAACTATGGGCCAGTTCCATCGTTTCATAGAAATCAGTTTTCTCTGCAACACTATTTAATTTTGTATCGGTTTCTGAGCGCACAAATGATCTAAAAGATTATTTTGTTGTTTGTTGCTTTTGTCTGTTTATTAATTTTTATTAAACGATAAAGACAAAGAAAGACATGCTACATGTATAAATGACGTGATGCCAAAAATATGAAGATATAATAGAGAGATACGTATGATATGACGTACACGTACAAACAAAATAACGAGAAAGATTTCAAAATCAGTCAGCCGAAAGCTTTTTAGTCGAAGAAAGCAATATTTAATAAAAGGGATATACATATGTATAAGTATATATCTATAATATATATAAATATATATATATATATATATATATATATATATATATATATATATATATATATATATATATATATATATATATATATATATATATATATATATATATATATATCTGTATGTCTTTGTTTGAAAAAGGCATACTAAAGAATAATCAGTTCAAAAATATAAACATAATACCACGCTATGTATGTACTTCAGGTTTTTCATGTTACACATAACGCTATCATGTTGTAATGTAATGTAATGTAATAGGGGTTTGGCCCAGGATGGCCCTTTGCACTGCGACCATTGTTGATCTATTGTGCTTCCCCTGTCCCTAGCAGTCTAAAACAGGATTAGCTTCTTCAGTGGGAGCATTAGCAGATCTTCACTCAGCGTAGATGCATGTAGAGTCCTGTCTTCTGTGGCACAATGCCCCACAATTTGTTATCAAGTGTTCCATCGACTCCTCATCTTCACCGCAAAATCTGCAGATGTCCGTGTCAGATAAGACCATTCTGTATAGGTGGGCTTTGCAGGTGTAATGGCCTGTGAGCGCCCCTACTAGCGTCCGTAGGCTTTTCCTGTCCAGTCTTAGAGTCAGATTCGCCCTCCCAGCGTCAAAGCGTAGGAATTTCTTGTAGTGACAATCCATTGATGTCATTCCAATGTTGTGCAATCCTGGACGATGTCCATTTCGAAATCTCCCCTTTAAGGAGACTTTTGTTGAACCCAAAAGAAGGGGTGGGTCCAATGAAGTTCCCCTCAGCCCCTCTTCTCGCACAGATGTCCGCCATCTCATCCCGGCATGCCCCTGATGCCCTGGTACGCATATCAGAGTAATCTGATTATGAGTCGCAAGGTCATTGAGCCTGTAGTGGCATTTCAGTAATAATCTGGACATGTACGTACAGCCTTTCAGGGCCTTAAGAACCGATTGGCTGTCCGAGAATATCTTAACCCGTATTCCCCTGTGTGCTCTAAAAACTGTGCCATAAAAACTGGTTTACATCTTTAGGGTTATAAATTTCTAAGTTTATTTTCACTCACATATTTTAATGTGCATGCAGCGTTTACTTGCCTCGCCTCTAACAAACTGAGTACGAACTTTATTATGACGCTTTGCAATATAAAAATATTTATCCATATGTTGATGCATAAATAAATGGCCTTGGGATGACTTTGTAGGCGGATCGAGAGCGCCATTTATGGCTGACAAAGATTACGACTTGGACAATTCAAAAGGTTCAATAAAATATCGGAATTATCATATCGACCCACCTCCCGGTGGGTCTTAAATTTAGTTTACAAAAGTTAGGAATCCTGTATTGGATTGAGTCATATACATAGATATGAGTTGGAGATATGCGGTAGCACCAAAAACAACTCACATATTATTTTTAAACGTACCTGATACAATCCTCAAAGATTATATTTTACAATTATTTGACGTTATAATAATCTTATCACTTTCTACGTCTTCATAATTTTCAATAAATTATTTTTGTCAAGGAAAACATTCTACAGTTGGAAAACTCTTCTTTTTATCTACATTTCAAGATACATTTTTCTTTTATTTCAAAAATTATTTCAGAAATATTTTTACGAAAAAGATACATAGGTTAGGTTGATTGGAGGGGTGTGATAGCCCATGTCATACGACATACACTTAAGCCAGTGAAGGCTTGTTGTGCGCTCCCTTTATTTATCAAACACAAACTGCCAGAGTTCTGCGGCAGGATTCGAACCTGGGACCTTCGCACTACAAGTCTAGTACACTACCTACTAGTCTACGAAGGTCAGTTTAAAAGATACATAAATACACGTTAACGTACATATGCAAGTAGAAAGTTTCCTTTCCTTGTGATTAAATTGTGTTTTCGAAAATAATTGCTTTTGTTATCAGCGTTATTTAAATAAAGCAAATTGTATTTCAAAATTCACATCTCAATAAAGGCCACCACCACCAATGTGTGTGTAGGCCATGCAAAACATAACAATTGACATTCTTTGCGTGTTTATATAATGTAAAATTTGAAATCCAATAATTTCAGTAGATGGATTTATGATTCAACAACGCCCACGAACTGGTTTAGTGAAAGCAGCTGAATCCTCAATAAATTAAAGAAAAGCAATAAATACTTTTTTTATTTTTAATTTCGTGCCCCAAAATAAAAGGATTGAGGAACAGAAGTTAGCAATATAAAATATGTTGAAAATTATGCATTTAAGATTTTATTTACTCAAATTGTAAACCTTAATAAGAATATATTTATGTGTTACAAAACTAATTAACGTGTCTATCATATCATTACTATAAGCATAATCACCTTTTAGCTTCAACAATAGCTTTTCGCAAAAATTGTGGGGTCGTATTTAAAATGTATGTTTCTAAATTTTCCATTATAACACCAGTAGTACGTGATGTGTGTACTTTTTGCAAAAATGGAAATAGTTCAAGGTTGCAAGTAGATATGCATACATATAACTTTTCCTTATTTCTTTTAAATATAATAAAAACAAATCAATAACTAAGATTTTGTATGAACTTTTTTCACTCGCAATTAAAGTTTTTTTTCTTCATCTATTTTACTACTTTTGTGTTTAAGCACAATTTATTTGATTTAAAATATGTACATAAATCGTTAATGATGCGTTATTTTCATTCACACTATACATATATACATTGTATATATTTTCCTCTTTCAAATATACATTTATTCAATATTATACATCCGGTATTTACTCGCGCACCGACACTTTCAAACTAAAGAATGAATACTTTGTCCTAGTAGAAATTTGAATTAAAAAATGAAAAACTAAGAATACTAAAAAGACGGCAAGAAAAACTCTTGAAATTTTTTGCAGCATGGAAATAAGAGAAATTTTATTGAAGATTAGACAACCACTTGTTTACTATCGCAGTGAAAGAGAAATACAAAGGCGAATTATACAATATAACTTGAGACACAAAAATATATTGGCGAATATGCACACTAACTTAAATGTTAATAGAGGAATCCACATAAAAATATATAGGCATATACATACATATATTTATATTTAAAATTCTTTTTTTACATTTTGTGTTTTCCCAGCAAAAATTTTAAGCATCTCAACTCCTAAATGGTTACAGGTGATGAATTGAATCGTAGCTACATAAAAGGCATTCCCGATCATGTTGTTCTTGAAAACAGACAATAATAATTATGTAACGTGTTTTTAATATAAAAATTTAAATTCTCAAGAAATTAATTTTTTATTTATTAAAAATTACATCTTAAAAGAAATTTTTTTAAGTTAAAAATGGCATTGCGGGAATATAACGAAGTGCTTTGACTGTAGCACTTTCTGGATTACCTAGGTCTTTGACAATTCCTTTGATACGTGATACAACATCACTACGTTGAATGTCACCGCGGTCAAGCATACGTTTGAAAAGTGTATAGAGTTGGCGCTGTGATGACATATGGGATAACTCACTAAGATCTTTTAAAAGCTCCTCTGAATAACCTTCATATTTACTAAGATTTAATGATTTAGCATCGCGTTTAAGAAGATCGTAGATTAACAAAAATTCCACATAAGGTTTTGTGGGAGGTTCTCGTTTTTTTCCAGCAGTTGAAGTAGTGGACCAACGGTCCATTGCAAAATCAACATCAAAAGTAGCTCGTCCATAATTGTCATCATATAAACGCAAGAAATTATCTAGAGATTCGACATCGTTATTGAATTCATCATGATTTACTTCGGTTATTATGTCTTTTATCAATGAAAGTGGCAAACTATTGAATCCCTCTGGAGTGCTACCCAAGTCATAAAATATATCATAACCTTCTGGGGGTAATTTAAATAGGTGAGATGTTTCTGGTGCATATAATGCCGGCTTGTGGGGCATCGTAGGTTTTTGGTTAGACCTTTCTGTTGTAGTTGAAGGGTGCCAAGTACTAAAATATGGTGTTGTTCTAGTTGTAGTGCTGCTATGGTCCATGTCATTACATTGTCCCGCATCACTAAAGGGTGGTTCTACAGTAGTCGATGACAAAGGCTCATATTGCAAAAGATCGATATAATATGCCAAAGCCTGCATAGATGCTGGCAAATAACTATCAAGTAAGTAAGCTCCATTCACTTGCCTGTGTGTAACATGGACAGTAATTATATAAAATATACCATAAATTACTTGCACAAAAAACATTTTCCTGTTTTGCATCTTTTTATTTATTTATTTAAAAGTGTACTTTTAAATTTTAGCCACAGTACATATGAGATGATATTATGTTAAAACACGTAAGTATAGAAATAAAAGCCGCACGTTTATTCTTAAAATATCACCATGTGTACTTCTACTCTCAATATCCCAGCTTAAACTGAAAATGAGTATTTCGTTTAAGCTTGGCTAAGACTCGTCTTCAAGAATATAAAGCAAAGAACGGTCATGTTTTAGTTTTAAATTGTGTTTCATAAGTAAATAAATAAAAAGTTAACGATTTAAATCGTAAAGTGCAATGACGTTATGAGAAATCATGTATCAGGTGAGCAGACTATTTATACGCTACTTTGAACACTATACGCATACATATGTACATATGATTGTATAATTAAAATTTGTGTTTTTTAATCTAGATACATAAAAAAGTTTCTTACACATACATACATAAAGTGTATACTCTCATAACATTATATAAGAAATAAAATATATTAAATTACTAATATGTATTTATGGCCTTTATAATTGCCGTCCTGATATCCAGCCGGAAAATGAACGAAAGGTGAATATACCTTTATAGTTGTTTTTTCGTTTATGTGTATTCATTAATCCAAAATAAGAACTTTTTTTATAGAGTCATCAAAAAAAGCCGGGTCGATGTTGATAGTTAGTGGCGAATATGTACATACACATATTATTCAGCTAAAGACAAATTCCTGGGGTTAGTCTTACACGGGATTGACCAACTTGTCAAAATGATGCGAATTGGTGTATATACGGAGTCATAAAAAATTTTCCACCATTATACATAATCAAAGACATGGGGTTGCATATAAAATAATTTCGTTAATACTTCACTTAGTGCTTTTCTCCCACTGACATCTCTTTACTGTAAAACTCTTTATGTATAACAATCCGTTGTATATTTATATTTCGTCACATTCAATCAAAAATATATTCGTACATACTCGTTTTAGTAGAAAGTGGGATAAAACAATATATGAGGTAAAACATGCAAATGCCCACACACATATACGCATATACACACAGTACGCTCTCGCATTGT
Source organism: Germaria angustata (assembly GCA_963681545.1). Classification (NCBI taxonomy): domain Eukaryota; kingdom Metazoa; phylum Arthropoda; class Insecta; order Diptera; family Tachinidae; genus Germaria; species Germaria angustata. Next base: position 136,791,474 of record OY812998.1, on the reverse strand, counting down.
GCAACAGTTTGGGACCGAAGCTGTTACGAAATCCTAGTTTATTGCATTTCCGGAAAATTTTAATGGATTACGAGTAAAACAACAAATTTATTGCCTTCTTTTAAGAAAAATTTAGTTTTTTCTTATAAAAATAATTAAATCTAACGGATTATGGACATTAAGTTATATTATTTATTTTTTCAAAAGCATAAACATATTACATATAAATGGTAAATATAAAAAGGTGAACGACGTTATTATGGAAAAATCCAAAGCACCTAAAACGAAAAATAAATTGTGGTACCATCTGCAGTTTACAATGATTTTATCAAGAAGGGTAGAGCCAGTTCTATTAGGAACAGTGACAACAAACGAATCTTTTATTTCTCTATGTACTCGTGTACCACTAAATACGCCACTGTGGTGGCGTTAGTTCTTAAGTACCATTTTTTCATATATTATTTATAGCAGACTTGAACCTATCTTATTATATTTTATAATTTGGGAAAAACAGCAATAGTCGATAAATTATATTGATACAGGTTTATTATGAGAAAGTGGATTAACGCACCTTTCATTAATTGATAAAAAAAAGTACGGCTCTTTTAGGTGTGATTACTTTTTTATACGACTGTATATCGAATAATATTAAATAAAAAGAAAAACGAATGGAAACTGCCAAAATATTAAAACCTGATTTTAATGCTCTTTATATTTATGAAGAGGAATATATTTGGACACAAAATTGAGAAAATCGTGTAAAGCGAACACGTAGAATATTATAAAAATATTGTACGTTTTACGAACAAACCAAAACAAAAAAATCATTAACCAACAATTAAATTGTTTTGAATGCAATAATGAAAAGATACACGATAGAATTTACAAACCTTTATATGGTTTATATTAAATCAAAAATACATATGAAAATAAATACGAGTATGTACATATGTACATCTTTGAATTATAATATATGAAGATGCAAATCAAATTGTGAAATATTCTTACCAATTAAATTTTATATTCAATAGAATTAAAATAATTTAATTTATTTCACTTGAATTGCCATCGGTATCAATTTTATTAATTTTTTCTACACATAGTATTAATACATAGAAAACAACTGTAGATGTGTTGTGTAGATCAATTATAAAAATTTTTCTTCTTTGTGGTCTACGCCTTCAAATCAACAATATTTATAATCCTTATACATTAAAATATTTACCACTTGCACAATGAAAATTATTGAGTTTTTTAACATTTGCTTTACCGATATCAAATGCAATTTTTTATTAAAAATTCAGCAAAATATTCACAAACCTTCATAAAATATAAAAAATGCGACAAAAACACAAATAGTACACTAAATTAGCGATGGTAGAGTATTTTAGTGTTGTTATCGATTTTAATACAGAGTAGGAAGATATACAGACAGTGCTGCAAAACGAAAAAACTAACTCTAAAAACATGCAAATTTCCTTTGTATATATCGCAATTTATATTCCCAGAATCTTTGGCATCAAATTCGTATACGTTTGCATAATGATCAGTATTTGACTTGGTTTTAAGATAGGAATTTTTATTTAAATTTGTTGTATTTAAATACAGTTTCAAGTTTATAATTTAAGTGCTATGAAAATATGGCAGCACTACAAAGTTTCTGAAAAATCTTCCATTGTAGTTAAAAGACATACTAAATTTATAATATTAACATTTTGAAAAACCAAAACACTTAAATAAAACAATTTTATAATTTTGTTTGGTATATAAATACCTTCGCGCGACACATATGCATATATTTACCACAATCCCACCATAACACTTTGCCGATTTTGACAATGTATAGTCCAAAAAACAAACCTTATTCAAGACTCATTTCTAATGTCTATGCAAATGTCAATTTCCTCAAAGTTGACGGAAAAATTGTTCTAATATTTTTATATATAGAACTTGAAAATCTTCCCTATCCGCTATACAATTCATAGATCTTATTAATGGGCCTTGGCACAGCAGACTTAGAGCTGGAATGTCGGGCAAAAGCCTGATAGATACCGACTCCCTCTTGAAATTCAAGTTATGAATCTCACAATTATTCTATAGGTGTCAATTAAAAAGCCAAATTTATTTGTAAGACCAAAATTCTACAATTTCGAAATACAACTTATATAACAGCTTTTGTTTTTGTATATATATATATATATATATATATATATATATATATATATATATATATATATATATATATATAAATATATATATATATATATATATATATATATATATATATATATATATATATTATATATATACATATATATATGTGTGTGTGTGTGTGTGTGTATTTTTTATATTGAGCCAACAATGAGATCTTATTTTAAATTGCTACCATCTTATTTAGTGAGCGTTTAAATTTAAAGCTTAAGCTATGTACAGACGGTTGTAAGATCTGACAATGTTGTTTGATTCACAGAGTACTCAACCAGAGTACTCAACTTTGACGTATAAAAAGGGTCCGAATCATATTTTGCATAAACTGTATAACGTGCATAAAGTTTGTGTGAAGAGATATCTATATAAAAACAACTAGATTAGCTCTCCCCTTCACACAAACTTTATGCATGTTTACAAAGTTGTCGAGTCTAGTTCTAGTTTATGGTTTGATTTACCAACGTACTGGCAATGCTCTGACAATTCAATATGGCTACAAAAATGTACATTGTTAGTTCAGACGATTGTAAGAAAAGCTTACAATTTCATTGTCAGACAACTGTCTGGCAATAAATTTACCAAGACTGTGTTCAGACACATCATGGCTTATTGACATGATTGCTATTTTATAGGCGAGATCGACGAGGGGAAAAGAAACGAGTACGCATGTTTACGTACTCTGTCAGTACGTTTTGCTTTCTCATTCGTAATGTAAAAAATGCTCAAACAACGTTTTTTATGTACACATACACAAAAACAACTCGTCAACAAGACATGACTTGTGTGAACGCCAAAGAAAGTTCAAAGAAGAAAATGGAAAAATCATGTCAATAAGACATGATGTGTCTGAACACAGTCCTACCAATAAAAATTGTCAGTTCACACGGTTGTTAGATTATTGTACAACAAATTTGTTTTTCGGCATTGCCAGAAAATTTAAAACATTAAATTTACGTGTATGCGCGCGCAGTGTTGCCAGTAGAAATATTTTTCTGACAATGGTGTTATTGTCAGTTGCATAAATTTTCGACATCTGCCAATAAAAAAATTACCTTACAATGTCTGCCAATTATCTTACAATGCCTGCGATAGGTGTTCTCACGGTTGTCAGATGCCTGACAATATTGTCGTCTTACAATGGACTGACAATGGTTTTTCTGACAACGTTGTAAGTAAAAAATTGGCAGTTCACACGATTGTAATACATTTTCAGACAATTTTACTGGCAATATTGTAAGATCTGCCAACCGTGTGTACGTAGCTTTATAGTTGGCAACAATTACGGTTACCGATTAAAATGTTCTTACAAAAAAGTGCAAGTGTTTCATCTCTAATGTTTTACTCTTTATTTTGCTTCCAGCTGTTCTATGTTTACGTGGTTTCTATTTATTGAACTTTATAAAAGCTAAATTAAAATTAGATGTCTTTCGATCCCGAAATTGAAGATATTTACAACGCTAAATTTAAAAGTTTGGTGGAAGCCAAAGACTTGCAAAACATAGATATAACAAAGGCCCACAAAGAAATTCATAGTAAATTAAGTAATCAAACAAACAGCCCTGACGATATTTGGATATTTGGTTATGGCTCGTTGATATGGAAAGTAGACTTTCCATGTACAGATTGGCAAAGGGGTTATATAACTGGGTATTTAAGACGCTTCTATCAACATAGTATTGATCATAGGGGCGTTAAAGTTAAACCCGGTCGTGTTGTTACTCTAGTACCAGCTAAACCTGAAGATCGAGTATATGGGGTAGCGTATCGTGTAGCAGCGGAAGATAAAGATGAGGTTATTAAACATTTAGATTTCCGAGAAAAAAATGGTTATCAACGCTGCACAGTGTCATTTCATACTTTTCCTGAAGATAGCAGCCAAAAGTGTATTAACATTATTATTTACATAGCAACACCGGAAAATGAGTCCTGGGCTGGCAGGGGCGATGATAGCAAAATCGACACAATTGCTGAACAAATATTTACTTCTGCTGGGCCAAGTGGTAGAAATCGTGATTATTTATTTAATTTAAATTTATCTATGACAAATCTATTTCCCGGTGTTTACGATGACCATTTAATGAGTCTGGAGGCTGCCGTGAGAAAGCGAATAGAAACGGATGAAGTAAGACTATTGCAAAAGGCTATAAAGAATGAAATTGCAGATTGTGTGCAGTGTATTCTGAAAGAAACACCAAAAGATGTTGATGGATATAATATAAGAGCGCCATCCACATTGTTAAACAAAAGAGTGGAACATTTGGTAAAGTTTTGTTCGAAAATTGGTTGGCGCGAATACTTTCTTACCAAAGAGCTTTATGGTATACACTCCTTAAATTTATGGGGCGATGAGAATCGTAGACAATCTTAATAAAAATTAATATAAAGTGGCAAAATTATTTTTATTCTTTTAATATTGGACTATAAATGTGTTAAATAATTTAATTTTTATGAATGTGTTTTTTCTGCGAAAAAAAATCTATAAAAAATCTCTATAAAAATCAGTTAATTTGGTTACTAATTGGAACTACTTTTTCACGAGCGAAAATGGAAGCAATTTTACTAATGAGATCATTTCAATTCCAATAATTTTTAGCTCATAATGAATTCATTCAAACTTTAGGTCAGTTCATATTTTTTGGAATCCAAAATGAATTCATTAAAATTTTAATTCAATTCATATTTTTTACAAAATGTAAAATATATAAATAGGAAAAATACTATCTCGTTTCCTCCATAATTCTTTCCCATATTACCTATCAAGGCCTTCGTCCTAATTTTGATCTCAGTAATTTTAACGTACGAAATTTTTGGTCATGGCTTATTTTCACATTTTTGTTTTTGCAAGGATCTAACCACTTTCTAAAGTTATTTTATTATAAGTATATACAACTTATAGTTTACAGGCGGTTGGATACGTGCATGTTAGGGTGTATTGAAATGCAAGCTTGGTTGTGGTACTCTTATTTACTAAAGCTTTTCGGTATGGTTTGGAATTTCTTCATCCAAAATATAGAAGCAGGAGTAAAGAATTTTGGTAAACTGCTCAGGCTGAGGATCGTTTTCATTTATGAAACTTATTTCATTTTATGAAACTGTTCAAATGTCAAAATATCTCTCCCTTGTTGACCCTATTTAATTCAAAACAGAATCATTAGTTTACAGCTCTTTTGGCTGCCCAGTAACCGAGATTTGTCAAAATTTTACAGTTTAACATATTTTCAATAAAAATTGAACCAAAGATTTAAGTTATTCTAACAAATATATTTGCTGGGTATACTTATATATTCATGAATTTTATTTTTGTGTTAATAGCAATTTCATAAGCTTATAACTATTAAGATAAAGGACCAATTTTTATAATATACATATTGTCCATCTCTCGTGCACACATATTTGAGATTATATGGGAAGAACCATAGATTTTAAAAAGAATCGAACGATCTCAAGAATTGTTTTGACACAATTGAAGAAGGAATAATGAAATACAAGCAATAGAAGAGAAGTTAGTAAAAAAAATATTTATGAAAGAGACGGATAAAACTATATTTTAAATGTTTTTAAAATTAGAAATTTTATTTTTCCCAATTATGATTAAGTGGGACGGTTTTCTACTTCAAGTAACGGACAAAAGCAGTCGAGTGTAATGATTCGACTTTAAATATTGTGCGAGTTTTCAATTCATCAAATCTATTAATCCTATTGAATTAGTCAAATAAAAATTCTCAACTTATACAGTTCTTGTGTTGTTTGTAAGAGCTTTCTACCCTTCTATGTATATATTTTAATAATTCTCATTTACTCTTTAAGAGATTGTAAAGCTTATTAGCTTTGAAAACTTTCAAAAATTATGAGCTGGCATTAGAACAAGTGAAATGCAATATAAGATTGCAACATACTTATAACAAACACTAATTTTTGAAAATTTAGTTGCGAGAGTTAACTCGAATAACTTCAATAAATTTCATTATATCAATAGATTACTTAAAGAAATCCAATTGTTTGAATATCTCTAAAGTCATATATACAATTAAAATACGAGTAAATGTCTGTGTATATATCCAATGAAAGATACAATTTATATTTTTTTTTGATACCATTTTACTAATATCAAGCGAAATAATTTTTAGAATAATTAAAGAAAAACGATTTTTTCGAACCAATTAATTAATTTAGATAAAATTTACCGGCATTCGGGAAAATGGTGACCGTAGACTTTGAAATCGAGATGATAAGAATTTTCACGGTTATTAAAAAATACTGTTTTCAAAAAATTTCAACGAACGAATACACTGATTGGGATAAAATCTGCACCATTGGAAGCAGGTTTCCAAGTTTCCTTCCTATCAATTCATATTCACACAACATCTTAAATGAGGTCAAAATCTTTACAATGATTTAAAATTTTGTTCCTAATGCTACAGACGACTAAAAGTTGTAAGAGATTTACACAGAACCTCAACACGGCGAGATCAGGTTTTCGAAAATTTAAATGAAATCTGTAACTACGAATAATTTGTTGGCGGCATACATGTCGATAGATCCGTCTGGGAGCTTTGCCTTCTACAGAAGAATTTTAGCCTCTCCCATGATTTTTTTCCTTCTTATCGAAGATGTAATATATGACATATGAAGAGAAAGCTCTTCTTTAAAGGACCCCCTAAAAAATTTTCTAGCTAAGCCAATGGCTAGCGGAAAACCAAAAAAACCATTATTGACAAAAATTCTGCATTATCCCAGTATTGTTAATACGAGTATGTATGTATGGTATGTACGAGCATGTTTGGTTTTTTGTTACTCAATTATGAAAAACGACTAAAAGGGTTTTAATTTTAAAATTTGACACACATATAGTTCATATACAGGCCACTTTTTGTCCTCTTAATGTAGACGAAATTGTGGTCAGTTGCTAGTTAAATACTCGTACATACATACATACATATATACATACTCGTATATTATTATTTTTTAAATACCAAAAGTAATAGAAGCAAAATACTAGTATTACAAATGTAATAACAAAGGATATACTTATAACTAGGAACGGCGTACAGGATACAAGTACAGCAACACCAACAACAACCACTAAATATCGTCGTATATTAAACTAAACGTTAAAGAATTAATTGTGCAAGAGCAATAAATACAACAACTATGATGACAACCACAACAAAATAGGAAAATACATAATGTAACGCCTGGCGGGCAATTGGCGCTATTTTTCATTTGCCAATAAATGTTTTGCCGCTATATAATGTTCGTTTCTTTGACTCTTTGTTTGAGTGTGTTGGATTTTAGTAACATTTGAATTACGAAACTTGCAGACAGAAGAGTTTTATAAATTCAAAATGCAAAAAATAGCAATCGTAAGAAGTAAAAATACAAAATCACTTAAAGCGTTTTTCTCCCTCTTCTTATTTGATCGCAACGAAAGTATTGGAAACTCTGCTTCACGGCAACAAATAAAGTTAAATAGCAAAAGGATCCATATTAGCTGTACCCGCTGATTTTGCTTGGTGAAATCAATCGATTCGACATTATTATTAATTTTTCATAACTTCTGCGCTGGCTGTGGTGCATATTAGTGCGCCTTTGTTACTTGCAGCAAAACTGTTTGGTCAACCGGCTAGATGTTTCAGTCCTGGCAGTTGTATTCTGCAGCTTGCAACAAAAAAAAATATCATCTCTTTCGCAAAGCATGTTGAAAAGATTGTTTATGTTACACTATATACATGAACAGTTTCTGAAAAAAACGTTTTCAAAGGAAAATTTTTCTTTTAATTTTTATTTAAAATAAAGAATCACAATATCAATTTCATAATTTTATATATTTTTCTATTCACAAACCTTTAATTGTTTGCTACTAGATCCAGTGACACGTTTCTTTAACCCTAGACACTAATGAACGCTAGTAATTACTCGAAGCGATAACGATTTTCCCCGCATCCCTAAGCAAAGTGTTGTGAGTTTGTTTTTAATTTTATTCTAATTTGTAATCAAACAAAAAATTTGTTGTTTCATTAGGGAAAATTAATATAATTTAAATATTTCTCAAAGACATTTCTAAGACACTCTGTTTTAGATCAGCTAGTTTAACTAGTGTTCAGATTTTGTTTCCTAGAGCATTGCATTCAGAGATGGGAGTAGTCTTTATTCATCGAATACTTTTCCTAAGTGCAATACTTCCGTTCGACTGGTGTGCTTCAAAAACTATATGAAAAATAAACTTGTTTAACCTTCCGAAAGGTGGGGAATGTAAGTCAGGATTATATTCTCTGCTGAATATCAAGAAGCAAAGAACTTGCAATCGTAAAAGAAGATTATAAATACGTAACGTAACGCATTGGAAAAAAATGATAAATGTTAAATAGCATAGAATTAAAAAAAATATTCTTTAGAAAAGATTTTTTTTACAAACTGTACATACATATATTTTTCTATTAATTTTCGTTTTATGGATGTACATACATATATACATACATACATCTTTTTGGTGAATGAGAAAGTGCGGAGGATGCTGAGTTTGTTGTTTCTTTCCTACGACCGATCGAAAAACGAATCAAACAACCAGCCAAAGCAGTGAGCGCATGCGAAAAACAATCTAGTCAAATTTGTAGCATTACAAAACAAATGAAATTAGATGGCAAATGAACCACCATCACTTTGAAGTTGTGCCTGTGTGCCGCTTTAATGTCTTTGTAAGCGGCATGGAAAAGCAAAACGTTGACGCAAATTTTAAACAATAATTTAAGTACGTACGATTCTGCAAACTCATTTAAAAAGTAAGAGTGATATAATCAGTTTATTTTTTCCTTTTTTTTTAATAAATATGCTTAGTAGGATTGATTAGGTTTTTGGCAAAGTCAAAGAAGAATTTAGTCTGGAATAAGGGCTATAGCATAGAAATATTGGTAATTGACAGCCCTGATGGCCCTGGACACTCTGGCAATTGTTAATGACATAAAATTGAAAAAAATGAGTCATGACATGCCCATACAAAATAAATATTCCAGACGCATGCTGTGTGATATCTTTTTAGACAAATCATTAGTTCTTTCCCAATATCGAAAGTTTTTTAAGCTGCTAAACAGATTTTTTTCTGAATCATAGCCAACATTAAGAGATGCAAAAGTCGATACGATCGTGCTTCTTTTAATACTGCTTGATATTTAAAAGCCACAGTGCACCCATTGCCACATTTGATATTCTCAAAGTAGTTTCACTGTAGCCTCTCAAATAAGAGAAATATTGTCTGTGGCGGTGTAGCTTGAAAATAGTCCGACCGATATTGATTTATTGATTTTTTTTTAATTGAAAGTTGACTTGATCGGAAATGTTAGATATTATCTAAAAAATCTGTTCAGTCATTTAAAAGCTAAAATACCACTAACGCAGATGTCGAAATTTTAAAAAGTAAAATATTTAGTGTACATACATACATATGTACCAGATAATTACAACGAGTAACTAATTAGTCACCGTGATAAAACATGGCTGAATGCGGTTGTGTTAAAAATTTTCTTTACGAATTTCACATATAAAAAAGGCATGAGTGTAAGAATGTCATTAGTATATTTTGTATATACAGATGTATGCCGATGCGATCACCGTTTTTAATTTTCTGGTATGTATATATTATTTGTAATAGATCTTTGCTAAAAAAAAAAAAAAAAAAAAAAAATGTGTCTGACCTTACTGGCGATCTTTGGCACTTCACGATTTGTGAAGAATTTTCAGGGTATTTGCAAAAAACATAAACTTTTAAATATTGTCGGCATTGATATCTCCCGAACGAACTAATAGATCTTCATCAAAATTTTGGCATTCGGGGCAGTTTTCAAACCCCCGAAATATAACAAAAAAATTTAATATGGAATTGACGAGAATTTCGAAAATTTGTGACCTTTCGAACGAGTTCAATGATTTTAAAGAAAAATTAGGAAATTAATTTTATTTCTTACGTAAAGATCTGATTAGGTTTTAGGATTGATCGATTGTAAAGTCTACTTCGATGCCGCAGGCAGGCGCAGGGCATAAACGGTTTTTGCATTGACATCTGACTATGCCAAGAGGAGGCCATATGCTCCTTATAGGAAGAAAATAAATAAATTTACAAACACAATTAATGTTTGTCTTTTCAAGAATTGAATAAACAGACAATTTTTCAAATCATTTATTTCTACACTCACAAAAAAAAAATCAAGTTACCCGTAATTAAATTAAGCAAAATCGGCGTCAAAAGTATGGCATTTTTAAACCAAATATAGAACGCTTGTAAATACATGTATATACTTATATAAAATATACATAAATTTCGTGGGATATTTGTGATTGTTTTCAATTTTTTTTTACAAAAACATAGTCAGTTTTATAAGCCTTTAAGGCCAATATGGTCCAGAATAAATAACTAGAATCATGTAACTACCAACGCAAAGATATTAAAGAAAATAATACGCTCCTATTTTTTGGCCGAATAATGAGAAAGGCTTATTTAATTCTAGGTGTCTGATAACATACACGTATTGGTCAATAACATGACAGCACAGCATTTCAATCATATGCGACTTTTTATAGTTTTATCGACATTCATATTCAAGCAACCCCAGTCTTAAGTCTGATCTGCTCATCATAACAGAGTCTAATGAGTGAGATTGTCCATAGCAGAATGGGTCAATTTAAATCTCTGTAATATGTATGAAGGACAGTATTCTTCATAATTTAATAAAATTAAGTAATGATGTGCTGATTAATAAAACTTTGAAAATCTGAGCCTATAGTCGCAACTACGAGTAGATGGTCAGAAACGCTATCGCTGTATCTAAAACGCATAACCCTATTGAAGCAAAGACGAAGCTTTGTAGTATTTTGTTGCCTCATTCCCGAATAGACTTCCATTCCACACAAAAACAATGGAATACACAATGAAATGGCAAAAAAAGCTGTGTTGTACAACCTCCTTAACGCAAATCATAATCTAGATATTAACTGATGCAGTACACGAAGCTTATGTCATGACGCAGAAGTAATGTAATATCACAAAAGTAATGTCATGGCATTACCTGTGACCCTAACCCAATCATTGATAGTAAGTGGAACTGACAAAATTCTATTCTAAATTAAATTAAAAGATATCGAAATTGGCTGCTTGCATGTCAGTTGGAAAACACATTAGTTTGGTCGATATGAAATTACATTGAAATTAATTGAATGGTTCAAAACAGAAAACTCTTAAATGAATGTGACCTGTTGGACAAAAAATTATTTTATTTCTATGAAATAGTTAGAATTTTGCCTCAGAGTTTTTCTGGCGATTTCTTTCGAAAGTCTCGACGATTTTAACGATATTTATGAAAAGATACCTAGCAGCACTGGTGTGAATATTTATTAGCAATAATTTTTAGTCATTAAACACATCTAATGTCGTATTTGTTTGCTCCAGTTAATTGTAAGTACAATATTTAAATAATTTGAACGAAATGACATGATCACGTTTATTGGCGATAGACAAATATTTTTTGTCGCCCAGACATCAAAGTTAATTTTTCTGTCCACACGTGTGCAACAACTTCCGTTCTTATATATTTACATATATATACATACATTTCTTTCAAAGGAGAACCTATACAAATAATAATTAACATCGACTATAAAAAACAATACAGGCATGAGACAGACAACTGACAACAAATGCAATAGGAATTAAGAATTATTTTATATGAGTTTGATGAAATGTTTTAAGCGCGCCCGAATCATACTTTGTTCATCTAACAAAATGTTAAGATTTTCTTTAGCTTTAATTTGTTGCATGAAGACACGACACACCTTTATGCCAACCATTCTATTTTTTGGTTAACTCCTCCACTGGAATCTAGTTAAAAGTAAATAGAAACTCAATAAAAATGCAGACAAACACAAATAAAATTTAAAAGTCATAGAAAAAAAAAACGACTTAATGAATTGAGCGAACCAAAATGTTAAATCGTTTGAATAATTAAAATGTCCTCATAAAATTCACAGCACGCGCTTGGTGTCATCGTTGGTATAATTCAATTTCGTTCTTTATTTTATTTTATTGTGGCTAGTATAAGTATGTACTCGTATGTAACTTGCGATTCTAAAATTTCAAAACATAAAAAACAAACGGACAACAGCAAACTAAAGACGGATAAGGATAGAAGGAATATTGTTGCTAGCGTTGCCACAGAAAATACTTTGATCCTTGTAATTAATATTTTGAAAAAAAGGTTTTATAAATTTTCAAAATTATTTTTTAATTTTTATTAAATAAAGTTTTATATAATTTAGGAACTTTACACAGACCGAAATTTTGGCATTGTTGTGGCAACCATATTACGATCTCTGCAATACTATGGTGTTGAGGCAAACATATCATACTTGCTTTTGAATATTTCAAAAATATTGGCATAGTTTGGACAACTATATTATAATCTCTGCAGTAAACATATTATTGTGGCAAATAAATTATGGCTGATTTTTAAACATTTTCAATATATATTCAGTTGCCTTTTCCAAGTTTATGTTTACATCTGACTACTAAACCTTTATTATAGTAAATATTTACAGTTTAATTGGATTTTTCATTGTACAAAAATAAGTTGATGATTTGTAATAAAATGATGACTAAAATATGAACAATTAAATATTCATCACTCAAACACACAAAGATATTTATCAAGTGAATAGGGTTTGCTGCACATAGAGGGTGTGTTAACCGGAACAAAAAAATCTTTTATTGCAAAATAATAATTTTATTAAATTGAAAACTAAGTATGAGCGAAAGTTAAGCATAAATATATTAGTAACTTAGAGTAAAGGAAAGTCAAAGTTGCTAAGCAGTAGGGACTTTTACAAATTTAAGCAGTTTAATAGTATTTAGATATTCTGTCATTTAGTATTCTGTGATTTTTGCATATTTTTAAAGTTTTATCTCGAACGTTTAGTAACTTTTTATGTTATTCCTAATTTTATGGGACAAGCGCATTAGAAGTAATTGTCTCAATCTTTCTTGCTGAACGTCCAACAGTTCATTTTGACAACAGAAATAAAAACAGATTTAATATCAGAAATTTTTAAAAGACCACATTCCTTTGAATCTAGAAAATGTAAAATTGTTTAAGTTATTTTAATGAGTGAGTTTTAAGTCTTTTGAAAAGAAAATGATTAAAAATTCATGTAAAGGAAAAATTTGGCAATATAATTATGGTGTTCAATCACCCAGCTACACTTGGGCAATTACAAGCGGGATTGTTGCTTTGTAAAAAAATAATTAGAAATAATAAATCACAGAAAAATAATATTTTTTTTGAAAATATTTCTCTCCTTATAAGTTTGCGCTCATTGAAGAACACTAAATTGCCTTTTTTTTCTCCTTGAAAGGGCATATAATGTTACACTTTGCTTTAAAAGAAAAATGTAATCTGTGTTAAGAAAATACACATGATATTAACAATTTGTCAAAGTATGAAGGATACTACACAAATAAAAAAATTCAATGAAAATTTGTGTCTGAAAACTTATCCAAAGGCATAAAATGTTAATATTTCAGAACATGGAAGAGAATTTTTATTATTCATGTTACAAATGCACGAAATACTTTTTCAACACTGTCGTTTTTTTTAACAAACAATTTTTTTATAAAGGCGACAAAGTGATTTTGTGCTTGTTATTTCATTTAAAGAAAATTTTATCAAACTTTTCAAAATCCTGACAATGGCAACGTTGGCTGCAACGGCAACTAATGAATATATTCAACTGGCTGACCTCATGTCCATATGTTTGTATGTGTATACGTGTACATGAATGTTTGCCTTTTTATTTTCCTTAATGTAGGATGGGGATTATTCTTTTGCTTTTATCTCAATTTGTTTTTGTTGCATCATATAAGTAGATGCATATATTCAATACCCTAAAGGGTTACACTCTAAAAGAGAATGTATGTTGGAATGTGTTAGTTTATCTATTCCCACAACTGCCACTATAAGACACTCTTGTGTGTCCACATTCTACGAGTACTTTGGCTTGTTCCACGTTATGTAAGGGCTTTCAAATTTATTTAACCGACTTAATTCATAACTATCCCAAGGTTACTTTTATATACTCTGGGATTTCTTTTACATATTCAATCCATATTTTTACAAGTTCATACGTGTAAATATCTGTACTAGGAGGACACTACAGTATACTCTCGATAATTTAATACACGTTTATTTCAATCTTTCGATAATCGGAACTTCTTCCTACGTATCCCGGAAAATATTCGACAAGTTGAAAAAAAAAACTATTTAATATTGTTCCTCGGTATTTGGAAGAAGTAAATGGGATTAGAATTTTTCCGAGGAGGTATTTTTAAGGAACAGCTACTTTCAAAGATATTATATCCATAAGCTAATGTAAAGGTATTTTCCTGAATGATTTGCTGTTTGGGAAAAATACACAGAAAGAAAAAATTACTTTAAAAGTTTGGATTTTCAATTTATACCGACAAGCTGGTAAATAAGGTGACTGCTACTTTGAGATGTAGAGATGCACCCTTTTTTGAATTAAATTTCAGTGTTAATTTGAATTATTTTCCAACTTGACAGTAACAACATTTGACGTATGACACATCAAGACTTAAGAATCAGATAAAATTCAAAAATTCGACTGCATTTGCCATCACATTTTTATTAGTGCACATTTATTAATTTATTGACTTAAAATATAAAAAGCCAAATATAGCTGGAAGACATTGACAATTCAATCGCATTTTGCTTTTTGTTGTTTCTGTTTCTGTTGTTGTTTTGTATTGACTTGTTTGTTCTTCAGTTATATGGACAATAAGAAACAATTGTATGTTGGGAATAAGTTGTTATTCGCTTAAGAAATACATAATTTAACGGTGTCTTATACATAAAGTGTCTGCATATTAAACGACACTATTTCACAAATATTTTGCGAAAAATATAAACACACAAGCGCAGACACACATATAAGTACATACATACATACATATATACAAGAAAAATAAAACGTTTTAAGAGACCGATTGATTTATGCCACCGGCAAGTTACAAGTAAAAGCCCACGTCGATGTCATCGATAGATATTTAAAGGCAACACAAATGCAACAACACAGACACTCGTTCAACAAAGAACTACTTGCATTCTATAACACAAGTACGTACACACATGTATACTCGTATATATGACAGTATTACAAACAAACTAAATCAGACATACCGAATTGATATTTCAATGATCTATGGGTCTCAGAAACTCAGCAATTGTTGTACCTCATACGCATTTTATTCTTTTTATTGCAGTGGACGGACCCAACTGCATTAGTTTGTAAGACAAAAAAGGAGAAATAAATTTAATTGAAATTTAAACAAACAAAAAAAAAAAGAAAAGAAATCAATTTCTCTCATTATGGTTCGTAAATTGTGTCGACACTTTTGTAAAGATCCTTAACTTTACCGCTCGTAACTTCTTAAATTTCATTAAAACACCGGGGTTCCTAGATTTAAATATTTCTCCTTCTTGTTCGTGATTAATAAACATTAAATCTGTTGTAATTTCAATTAATTTCCATTGCGCACCGAGTCACACTTCAAACAAATGGATGGAATAGATGACGACGACGATGTCTTGAGCTTTTCTTATACTCGCTTTCCTTTGGGAAAAGAAGATGATGTAAAGGGATGTTTTCCTTTTTAAATCCTTTTTGAAAATTTTACTTCTTAAAAGTTTTTGGGAAATAAAAAGAAGGCTTTATGAAAACATTTTGGTTTTGGTTAAATATGGTATACTGTCCAAGAAAACTAATACAATTTAATTTTAATTTAAAAATAAATATTTTGAAATATTTATGTTGTACGAGTATTTACGTATTTCTTTCAATAGATTTGCACCAGGATTTTTTTTATAATTTTTGTGCAAATAGTTTTTTTCAAAAGCTTTAGTTTGGGAGATACAATTTATAGTTGATTTGTAAATGTGTACATATTTTAAAAAGTGGACAAACACTTTTACTTCGGTACCTGCTTCTATGGCCCAACCCGATGGGTTAACTTAATGTGTCCACCACCGCCCGTCAAACCAATTTATAGATGAAATTTTTCTACATGGTCGCTACTGTTCATGCAGAAGCCCCTTGCTGAATACTTGGAGCTATCTAACCTTCACCGCAACATTAGCAGCCATTCAACTTCTGATGCGGTTGTTTCTGTATAACAAATAACAACATCCTTTAATAGCAGAAGAGCTCTGAAGCTAGTCACTACCATTAACCCAACCACCCCTCCTTCAACTGACAAAATTTCTTCCCCGAATGAACTTCTCTAACAACCAATTGTGAATAATTCCTGGACCTACGGGTTCCCGTAGACGGAATTCTCATCGGCCATAACTTTAGAACTCATAGTAGTGATTGGAGGAAGTCATTTCCCAATTTCATAATTTTAGCTCACATATAGCTTGAGGAATTGATAGCAACTTATTCAACTTTTAAATTTAAATTATTATTATAATCACTACCGTTGTCCTATTTCAGAGATTTTCTTGTATAAAATATACAATATATATTTTATATTTTAGGGGTTTTAGGCTAAAGGCCGCGGAGGAAGTGAAGGGGACAATGAACATTTCAAATTAGTTTAGCCGAAATGAATTGCACACCAATTTGACTCCACTAGACGTTATCTTATAAGGTTTTCCAAAGTTGTAGCTGCGAGTGTAGAATGCGAAGCCGCATATTTCATGAAAATCTGGGATCTGAAGAAAGCAAAATTTTCGAAAATAGATGTGAAATCAGTAACATGTAATTTTTTTAATAGTGGAAATTTAAAAGAAAAATCGTTATGATCGATATGTTCAACACATGTGCATGTGCAGCTAATCGTTGGAAAGTTGCAATTGTCAAGGCATTTGCGATTTCTAGGACATGGCTGAATGTTTGTGTAATAACGCGGCGATTTCCTTAAGAGACGTTGACGAAATTTAAAAAATCTTTTCCTTTTTTGTGAAGAAATTAATATTCCTTAAAAAATCAATTCTTTGCGCGAAGAGTTATTGTTTGGCAACGTTCTAAAGAATTATTTCCAATTATTTTTTAATAAAATATATGTAGTTTTTGTAAAATCATTACACTAACAACATTTACATAAATATTTTTAGAAATTTTTTTTGCTAAAAAAGGATTGCTTTAAACCTCTGTGGCCCTTAAAATAGCCTTGATCATTGCATTAATTTTCTTTATTATCATCATTCGTTGTTGCATCTGTGTGAAATCTAACACGCACTAATCATTATAATGTTACGATTACTTTTTGCCCCAAACTGGACGGAGATTCCCTTCATTGGCAGATATTACACTTACACTTGCGCGGCCAAAAGCACTTTACAACTTGTACCGTGTATAAATAAATATTGTATGAGTGCGATTGGCATCCTGCTGTTATTTAAAGTCCGATAAACAATGTTTAGCTGAAGTGCAAAAGACACATCTTAAAGATGTTTTTTGTTTTTTCTTACAGCCAGTCAATAAAACTGCATGTAAAACAACGTGTAACAACACAACACAGATACTGTGCAGCACATGTGGCTTTTAAGGTGTTTAGGGGAAAGAAAAAACAAAACAATTAAATAAAATTGCGATGCTATTTTATTAATGCGTTTATGATTAATTCAATCAGTTGTACTATTATTAGTAGTCAATGAATGGGGAAAAACAACTGATTAAACTCTACCATTTGCCATTTGTATTAAAATGAAAAAAGATCTTTTCAAAAATTATTCTAGTGCCTTTTATGCGTATGTAAATAAATATTTAAATTATGTATGTATGTGTGTAAAAATTAAAAAAGTTAATTTTCTTTTATTTGAAAAAATATCCCCGGCTACCAAATTATTCTTTCATACTCGTACCAGTAATTAATGGCTGTTAGATAATACAAATTATCATATTAACGATGAGGCTAGAAAACGCTTTAGACATTAAGTGAGTCATGGACTAGACTTAAATATTCTATTTGAAAGAAAACGTTGTGAATATGTTCAGGTAAAAGGTTAAATACATTTCTATTTTTATTGAAAGCAGACAACAAAACTAAGTCAACCACTTATGGGATGATTCCATTTCCGAATGCAACATTTTGTAGCAGAGATAAAAGGTTTTCTTTACAAATTTTAACTTTAGATGTGTTTTTTTAATAAAATTAGTATATCAATTTTTACTTGTTCGAAAATTAAAAAAATGTCAAATTTTAAGAATGAAATAGTCGACATCGTCAAGGATTTCGAGAAAAAAATTATAAAGAAATCTTCACATAAAAAATATCTTTTTAGGGTAACAGCCTTATGGCTTAAAATGAAATAAAAAATTTATTTTAGAAAAATTTTCTTTAGTGTTAATATTTGAACATTGGAATAAATTTTTAGCACAAGTTAAATGCTGGCAACAGATTAAAAAATACTCGTACTAAGAGGCGCTTACAAACTTTGGATATCATTCATGCACAGAAATATTACTTGTTGCTCCTTTGGATACATGGAAATGAAAAAAAAAACAAAAGCAAGAAATGGAACTATTACAGCTACTGCTTGCTGCATTTGGATTTTCTGGCGGCGGCAGCGACAATAACAATAACAACGAATATTGTTAGAAAAAGTAGTGATTTGGTTAAGGCAATTTTGATGATCCATGATGAAAACTAACAAAACAAATATGGAAGCATGGATTTGATTTTTTTGTACCTTTTCCTGATGCTGCTGCTGCTGCTGTTTTAGTTGTTGTAACTAAAGAGACAACAAAATAAATAAAAGGCGACGAGACGGCGTCAGTATTAAAACTGATTGTCTCGTTGAACCACCAAAATATAAGAAAACAAAAAAGAAAAATTAAAAAAGAAAAATCAAAATGTAAAGGATTCTTAGAATGTAACAACAGTAACACAAGAAGAACTTGTTCAACATTTAACTGCTATGGCTTGTTGCTGTTTTAAAAGCTGCACAACAGTTGATGTTGCTGGAAACAAAATAAGTGTGCAATAATTTGTTATTTACAACAGCACATTAATTTCCTCTTTTTGCTTTCACAATTAGCACGGCAGCAACAAGCAGCAAAAGAGGGAACGAACGAATAAACAAACCAAACAAACAAAAGGCATTTCTTCGTGTGGTTTTTATAGACAACCGCATATATCCATTTTGACGCCTTTAGCTATTAAATTTTAACTTTGATTCGCGTTAAACATATTCTGACTTGGTTCTAAAGCGATTGCAGTGCTATTCCAAGGGTGACCTGTTTGTTTCATTTAAAGCCAAATTGCCAAATCTTGAAAAAAATCAATTTTACAATTGTAAAACTTTAAAAGGATAAACAAATATATTTTTAACCGAGATTATATGTTCATCAATATTTTTTTGTATGCTCAGCGATTTCTGTGTCATTTATGGACTGATTTTGAAAATTCTTTATTTATATATATGAAAGGGTATGCTTCAGAGGTGGTTGTATTTCAAACAATATGTGATAGGAGAAGAGTACTCCCCTTACATAGTAATAGTTTATAGTCTGATATCTGGCTAACTACAATAGTGAGAGAGCACAAAATCGGTTTGGGTTATTCTGCAGCTAATGCATGCACTCTTAGGAAAAATTGGTTGAGTAGTAACATGTGTACAAATTAACGTCCGTTGGTCGTTAATGATTGTATTCAATCAGACAAAAATGAAATATTTATTTTAAATACTTAATATTGAAAATTTATTCCAACTAATTGTTAAAACAATTAGAGTTTTTAAAAAATGTTTTGTTTGTTGTGGCTTTAGCTGTAGAAATAAAATAGACAAGAAAAATAAAATAGACTCACGCTGAGTATAATTGTTTGTTGTGTTGTTTGTATAAAAGCATTCTAAGCCTGCTATGATTATGTATTTTGTAATGATTATATACAATACTGAATTCTCATGTTGTATCCCATTCGTTTGTCATAAACGTACGAAGTTGAATATTTTCAAACTGCTTAAAGTTTACTGATGATTTGGTTTAGCGACCAAAGAAATGTCGGCATATGTACAGCTAAAGCCACAATAAACAAAACATTTTTACTTTATTTAATTTTGATTAATCAAAATCAATTTCCTGAAAATTTCATGCAAAGAATATCGAAATATCGCTGTAATATATATATATATATATATATATATATATCTATATATATAAAATTGGATGTGTGTATGTATGTATGTATGTATGTATGTATGTATGTATGTATGTATGTATGTATGTATGTAACGTAATGGCTCCAAAACGGTTGGGCCGATTTTGACGAAATTTTCAGGGAACCTTCAGAATACTCGGGCGGGTGACACTGTGAAGTCCGATTTTTTATTTTCGGTCTGTGGGCGGAGGGGCGTGGCAAAATGCAATTTTCATATTGCACCACCAATGACTTATACATATATTTATTTTTTGTGCTTTTTTTTATTTTATTTTACTTTTTTTGGAAAGCCGTTGTCATGTTCTTCTAAACGAGATATCAAACTCTTAAATCGGTTATGTAGTTCCGAAGATATTTTGAGCTGACGGTGTCAGCTATATGTACATAAAAATTACGTGTATGTTCGTGATCGCTAAACTCAAAAACTACTGGACCGATTTTGACCAAATTTGATATGCATGCTCTATGGGCCGTGAGGAGTGTTTCTGTGTAGTTTGAAGTTCGTCCGACAGATGGCGCAATACTTAGTTTTGTGTGTGTGTTTTTGCACCGTAACTCAAGAACTACTGCACCGATTTTGACCAAACTTTATATACATGTTCTATGGGACGTGAGGAGTGTTTCTGTGTAGTTTGAAGTTCGTCCAACAGATGGCGCAATACTTAGTTTTGTGTGTGTGTTTTTGCACCGTAACTCAAGAACTACTGCACCGATTTTGACCAAACTTTATATACATGTTCTATGGGACGTGAGGAGTGTTTCTGTGTAGTTTGAAGTTCGTCCGACAGATGGCCCAATATTTTGTTTTTTGTGTTTTGCCCAATAGAGATTAGCGCGATAAGAATATGCTGCATTTTGCTGAAGGCGTTGGGTCCTTAACCAGCGTGTAGTGGGGTTAATTAGCACGATACCTTTATTTGAACAATGATTGCTATGTCGATTTCGTGCAAATTTGAAGGCAAAACAAGGTTTGCCCGGGTCAGCTAGTATATATATAAAATAGGATGTGTGTATGTATGTATGTATGTATGTAACGTAATGGCTCCAAAACGGCTGGGACGATTTTGACGAAATTTTGAGGGAACCCTCAGAACACTCGGGCGGGTGACACTGTGAAATCTGATTTTTTATTTTCGGTCTGTGGGCGGAGGGGCGTGGCAAAATCCAATAATTCATATGAGAACGGCTTGGCTGATTTCTGTGAAACTTTTTGTCAGTTGTTCGTATTTTTCTTATGGAAGAAAATTTTGGAAAATCCCTCCGGAAAAGTCGGAAAATTGAAATCGAGTTTTTGTATGGAATTTTGTTTGAAATTATTCCTTAATGGCTTTTCAAATGAAAAAGTAGAAAGTTTGTCAGAAGGCTTAAAATTGGGGCGAGGCGAAGTTCGCCTGGTCCGCTAGTTATAAATAAAATGAAAACTTTATAGTTAAAAAATCGAGATCTACTTTTATATTCTCGTGAGTTTTGAAAAAGGCGTTCGGAAAGATTCGTACAATTTTATATTTGAGACATAGACGGTTATTCACGAAAACTAGGCCATTATGCTGGGCAATAGTTTAATTTTATTTGCTGTTGTTATTTTGGTGGTGCTGCTTCCTCACTCTATGTTGATGTTATTGTTGCATATGCTGTTGCTGTTGCATTGTTAGGAATTCTTGTTGATATAATAAAAAGAAACACCTTTTTGTTGGCTTTTAGTTCTTAAATTTCTTTGTTTTGTACAATTGTTACTCTTATTCACCAAAGGGCTCAAGGATATTGCAGAGTAGCAGAATGAGGTGTTTAACTTTAAGGAAAAAATCAAAAAATCTCTACAATTTGGTATTTTATTGTATGTAAAGTTAAACTGTTAAGTTGCTACTGTTTATTAGCATGTACTAGACCGAAAGTGTGCATTTATGTTCAGCTGTGCATTCATAACCTCAGCAAACGTAAAAAGTTATTTAAGATGATTTCAATGCAAGACTGCAACCCATTATGATAAGCTTGAAAAAATGTTCAAAAACACTTTATCAGAGATTTTGTTATGACGACTTCAGTAGCTTGCATGTAAATACATATTTCCTTAGATCTAGAAGATGTTTTATATTGACTTAAGTCCTTCAATACAAATGTTTACTCCGTTGAACTCATTTAAAAGGACTTTTTTGTTATTTGAGTTGTATTTGCAATTAACGAATTTATAGAGTTATGAATTGTATTTTAGTTGAAATGTATTGGTAACTAAATGAAAGACTAGAGTTTAAATCTTACCAGACCCCATTAAATAACGATGCTTTTATTTTCTAATGTTTTTCATGATAGATAAATGCAGGAAAAGTAAAAGTGCTATTTGATTTACATGCTTACGATTTCCCTG
Source organism: Germaria angustata (assembly GCA_963681545.1). Classification (NCBI taxonomy): domain Eukaryota; kingdom Metazoa; phylum Arthropoda; class Insecta; order Diptera; family Tachinidae; genus Germaria; species Germaria angustata. Next base: position 136,768,708 of record OY812998.1, on the reverse strand, counting down.
CCGCCATACACCTCATCAGCACCCATTTATAGAGTTTGCTCACCGTTGCTTTTTTTAGTTTTCATTTTACTTACTTTTTCGAACTGTATTGGTTGAATTGAAAATTTTAGCTAATCTGGCTTAAGGTTGAGGCCTGAATTTGATAATTCGGGTTAGTATTTTTTTCATTAAGGAAGAATTAAGGGAAGCCACTAGTAACACGGAACAGTACTATTTTCAATGGTTGGTGGTTTAGTTTTTAGGCCATATTTTTTACGTCGATAAAAAAAGGGAAGTTATTTCAAAATTTCATTAAATCCCGAGAAATTCGGATCATTTCCAATGATTTTAATAGGATTGTCACTGTCATTACAAGCTCTATTTTTTAATGGCTATTCTTTTTTTTACTATTATTTAATTAACAAAAACAAACTGCTTGTCTGCAGAAACACCCGGAGTCTGCGGCAGCAGTCGAACCTGCGACCTACGAACTACTAGTCTAGTGCAGTAGCTACTAGTCCACGAAGGCACTCCTGAATTGGAGGCAAAAAACACAACACAAAATAATTATTTATGAAAATCTTTTCAGATATTCATCGCTGGGTCAATGCTGGTTGAAAATTATTTTTTCTTATGTGTAAGTACAGCAAAGTTTCATTTATTAATCGAAAGGAAATAGTCGCATCGCGTGAATTTAAATCAATTCGCTATTTTAATGCAACACAAGCACATCTAAATAAAACAACAACGAACTTGCTAAAATGCGATTAAAGTTTTAGCTTTCACATGTGAACTTTTTGGTATAATTTAGTTTTAGCTTCCAATAGAATTCTGATTATTTTTATACATACAAGGTGGCGCAACAGTAATTTCATAATTTGAATTAGCAGGTATTTTGTTATAAATGAAAAAAGAGCTTTGTTTTCATTAAACACAGTTGTTGACAACTTATTCACTAAATCACAAATCGTAAATGCCAAAATGGCAAATAATTCAAAGTATGACATCACTTTGTGCTGCTCTGTATTAAGAGGATATTGAGGAATACTAAACTAAATTTTGAGTAAAGCCATATCGATATTTTTTATTATAACTTCATTTTAACAGCAGAAAAGACTCTGATTTTTTTCTTACATATGAAGAGTATATTGAGGAACCCTTTTCATTTTAATATAAGTCTCTGTTGCATTAAAGGAACAAATTGATTCAAAAATATTGATTCAAATGCCGATAATTTAATTTTCAGTATGATATTTTAAACTCTAAAACTCAGAAAACTTGAAAGAGAGGAAATTATACAATTTGCAACTTAAGGCACTAACGTATACTTTGACAGTAATAAAAAAATTGTTCCTCAAAAATTACTTAAATTTTTCTCTTTGTTAAATAATTGTATTCGAAAGTTCTAGTTTATTCAAGTTTTTAATTTTTTTTTTAATATTAAAAATAAATAATTAATAGACCTTGATGTATCAAAAAGTTTATTGTGATTTAAACAATACAAATGCAATATAATTCTAACATTTGGAAAGATGCCTAGACCTCTTATACCAAACAAATAGAAAACAATGACCATATGGCCATTCTAATTTAATTAAACATTATTATTTTATTATTATATTTTTTTGATTTAAAATGTTAATTTCAGTAGCATTAACTAAGAAATCTAAAAATAGGACAATTGTTTTTGTTTGTGTATTAATGGTTTTTACTTTTTCAACTCGCTGGCAACATAATTCAAATACTCGCATGTATGTAGTCAATTTTATTATATTGTCATTCTTCGTGTTGTTCAACTATTGACTGGGTTGGTACTGGTGAAACCTCTATTGAATGTTAAACATTTTAATTAGACATTTTACTGGTATACGACCCCATGATTATTTAAATTTCCAAAAAAGCAGAAAAAAGCTTAATAACATACAAATAATATTATTGGTGGTGTTTAAAATTAACTACAATTTAACAGCCGCATTTAAATATGCTTCGAAAATCGGAAAAAACAAGATACCGAAGACAGAGAGAGACACTGTGGAGCACCAGCAATATTTATGGTATGAACGTATTAGTCAAAAAATAATTAATTGTAAGTTTATAAAAAAAAAAGAAAAAAAAATATACAACAAAAGCTCACAAAAAGAAACCAATAGTGTATAAGTGTAATGGTTAATACTTGTTGCCGCTGTTGTTGCTATTGTAGTTTGTGAGAAAAAAAATCTATAATGTCTGTCTAGGTATATATATATTTTTTATTTAGTCAACAATGATTGGCTGGTTGATAGGACGCTTGATCACAGCTGCTCTTAAAGAGCTATACGCTGCTACACACAAACATTTAAGCGGGCAAGCAGGCAGGGAACCAGGCGTCAGTTCGTGCACGTTTATTTGTAGAGCTTAATGTGGAGCTTAGTTGCAAGTTTTAGAAAGAGATGCCAGATTATTGACGAAATTACCAAAATCGTTTGTTTCTTTTGTAATTTATGTACTGTGTCATAATTTAGACTATATCTAAAATTATAAAGCAATTCTGAAGAAATCAAACGAGAATAATTGTAAAAGTTCAACTAAGAGTTTAAAAGTAGCAAAAGCACTCGAAGAGCGTTTGGTTGTTTTTATTATTATATTTATTATTGTTTTACGTTAATAATAGTTCTCATTTTAATAATATCAATTATTTTTGTTCCACTAACAATCTATTTAATAGGAAGTAAACAAATGTATAAGTAAATAAAATCAGTTGATGGTGAAAATTGTTTTTTACTTGTTTCAATTTTTACTGAATGATTAAAACGTTCGATATTGTGCAAAAGACACATGATTAAATATAAAAAATTATTAAATATAAAATTTATTTTTTATGCAAATTATTTATATTTACGTTTGTGGCCATATTATTGAAATCCACGGAATAAATTTATCATGTGGGATTGAGCAATAATAGCAAATAGCTAAAAAAAAACCAAGCAGAATAGAAAAATACAGAAGGACACACTTAAGGCAGCGAACGATAAAGAGGGGATGAGAAACACAACTATTTCATTTATATTTAAGTTTTTATATATTTCAGCACATATTTGGTGTGCATTTAACTCTTATTACACCAATCAGGTTAATCCGAACAAATTAACATTGCAAATAATTCAGAGATATTTGGCGCCTTCGAGCAAAAGATTCCTTGGAAAAAAGGAAAAAAAATTATAGTTCGGATTTTAAACCTGCATTATATTCTTATTCATATTCATTAAAATAATATAGTTCCAAAAAATATTTCACACCAAGTGAAGAAATTTTTGATTAATGTATATACATATATATTCCTCTACATTTGTATTAAATTTCAATATACATACTTATATCAAAATACAGAATTCATCAAAAATTGCTAAAGTTTATAATTTTTTTTTAATAGAAAGTCATGAAATTATTATTTAACTGTCTCAGAACACAAATATCAAATTTATTCAAAATAGAAATTCATATATTTGGTTTAACTTTTTACAACAGTCGTTGAATTTATTACGCGATGGACATGTCGGTACTTAAAATTTGTTGCCAATTTTGAAAATAAAATAGCTTGAAATTGCTAAAATGTCAGAAACTTTTATGATTTCGGCGGCACCGAGAGGGTGCACATGTTAGGCTCAAGCAGCTAAATAGTAGTTCAATTTTTTATTTTTTCTTAATCTTTTGAATCATGAAATATATGTATTATAAAGTAAACATTGCTAACGGAGTCTAATGAGATTTGAATTTGAGCCCGTTTACCAAGAAATAATATATGTATGTTTATTTGGTTAAGAATACAGTTGAATTAATATACTTATACTCAATTGTTAAGAAAATGCAGGTCATGGCATAAAATTTAAGAAAAGGCAACATTAAGTTGGTATTTAATGAAAATTAAATAATTGAACAATGCAACAATAATCACATTTTCTCCTACAGTTTCTTATCTCGTACTAACAAAAAATTAGTCCAATTAGTGGCACCAAAGATATAGGCATTTTCCCCCACTTTGTAGTCAAATTTGATTTTAATGACTTTCCTGATCATTAAATCATAAAAAAATATATCATTAAAAAATATATAACATTATCTAAAGCAGTCTGATGAGATTTAAAAAAATATTCGTGTTCATTCAGTAAAATAGTTTAAGTTTGTTAATATGACAAAAGTTAAATTAAATAATACACGTATGAAAAATAAATTAATTAGTTTATAATTGTTAAAATATTGATTGTTAAAATATTGATTAATAAAATGTTAATATTTTTTTTAATTTTAAAAATGCACAGTGCAAAATACTGTCGTAAAGCAAAATAATTTTGTCATAAGCATATATACATAAACGTTATTCCCTTCTGGACTATTTAAAAATGTGTGAATTTGTTACAATTTGTGTTTTGACGTTTGTCTCTAATAATTCGTGATTTTCATGGACAAATTTTTAATCAAGCAAATTAATAAAAATGATTTTAAGTTCACTACTTCAAATATGTTTTTTCAGCTCCCTGAAAATGTCCCCAAACTTAAAAATGTCTTTAAAAAAATAATAATAATTGATAACAAATAAAGTAAAATTTAGGAATTTTATAATAAGCGAATTTGAATTAATATATTATTTCTTGGACAAGTACGGGTAATTTGCTTACCAAATCCCTGCTAAATTATGGGTCTTCCTTACAGAGGATTAAGCTCTCGTACCTGGTTAAGGATTAGCTACACAGAAAACATATTTGGTAAGCGAAGTCGCGTTGCGAAATAACATGGAAGTCGAGTTGTGCCTATAATTTTCACTATACGATGCTGGAGTTTGATGTTCCATAAAAGAAAAAGACCTGTGACTTTTGTTTCAAAAATAGAATTAAAAGAAAAATATTTTATAAAGAGTCGAAAAGCAAATTCCTGGCTGGCTGAACAGTAATGAATATTTCAACTGTTCTATTGGGCAAATTAAGCTACAAAATAAACTTCTGTTTTGGTTGCAATATTTTTTATAAAAACTTAAAGTCTGGCAGCATTTTTAATGCAACACACTCTCTTTTAGATCAACACAAATGGGCGTTACAATTCTCTCCATTTGGCTAAAGCAGCTAAGGCCCCAAACAAGTTTTCTCCTCTTAAACACCCGCCGCATAAACCAATGCACCCCTCTGCCAATATTTGCCAAAAGCCTAACACTAACACGAATCTATTTTTCTTATTTTGCTCTACCACAGAAGAGTTTGTCAAGTCATGTGCTGCATTTGGCTAAAATATGTTTCAGTTTCTATTTGAAACGCTCTTAGACAATACTTTGTTCTTAACGATCGCTCGACAAAGAACTTCGGTGCTTGATCTTGGTTTTAAGTTTTGTTTGGCTTTTTTTGTAACAAGTGATTCGGTTGCCGTCGGTTAACATTCGTGGTCATTCGTTGATGTTATTTTTTTAGTAACTAGAATATAGAATGTGCTGTTTAGACCCTAAAAATGATTGTAAACGTTAAAGAAGTTGTATTCAAAAGGGTTTGAAGTTGATCAAAGGGCTCTTGTGTTCTTTAGTATTGGTTAAGACGCCAAACACATTAAGACCAAGATGCGTGAGTGATTTTTTAAATAAATATAAAATAAAAATAAAGATTCAAAATGAAATAATTACTTAACCAAGTATACGAGAGTTAAACAAAATGTATTTGAAAGTTGTATGAATTAAGAAAGTTTAACAGAATGATAATAAAAAAATTGTAATAAAAATACTAAAATATATATTTAATACAAAAGAAGTGAATTGATTAATTTTTTATATATGAGATATATGCTTAAAGATTATTCAAGGAAAAAAATTAACTGAAAAGTTTGTGTTTATTAATTAATTTTTATAAATATTGGATATTAAGGATTACTGGCAGCAAAAAAATTAATTTGGTAAGTATTTGCTTTTGAAAGGTCTTCGAGGTCTGAGAAGTAATTAGTTTTGTGGATAAAGGAGAATGTTATTGTGGATTAAGTTATAATTACTTTTGAATTAATTTTCAATAATTTATGCGTGAATAAATTGATGATATTATTCGACCTTTCTTATTTAATTGTGTTAATTTATCGAGTTTGAGGTCTAAAAACAATATATTTATTTTTTATTTTTCAATATTTCGACACCCTGTGGGTGTCTTCTTCAAGAAAAATTTTTATACAATTTGAAACAAAAAACAAATGAAAAAAATTGTATTAAAATTTTTCTTGAAGAAAACACCCACAGGGTGTCGAAATATTGAAAAATAAAAAATAAATATATTGTTTTTAGACCTCAAACTCGATAAATTAACACAATTAATTTATGCGTGTTTAAAAAAAATCGATTATTTTTATATTAAATAAAATGAATTTGCTTTTATTATGGATAGAAAGTAAAAATTTAATTTGGATTTCGGATTTTTATTTATTGAAAATTAAGAGGAAAATAAAGCTGGTCTTATATTTGCGTTACTGCGCGAATTTTTTATCCTTTTAATTTTAAAATTAGCTTCTTGACAATTTTTCAATTTATTTGATGTATACCGAAAGCCGGTATTACCCGCCCAAAATAATTTTTGTCTCCCCAACAATTTCAAAGAATCGCAATATTTTATAGTGTTTTTTACGCCCATGCTATTGGAATAGTGATGAAAATGTTGAGATTATGATCCTGATCATTTCCAATAATTTTAATGTAGCATTATCATCATAGGATGTTGACGCTTTTGATGCTTATTTACCGACTAGGAAGTAATTTATAATTTAAAGCAGCTAAACGGCGTGTTTATTAAAAATAATATAAAAATATTTTACTAAGAATGTATCATGTTGTTATTTCTAATATTATTACAAATATAAAATTGAAACACATGCCTTATATATAAAATGAAATAGTTTTTACGTATTCAGTGAAATTTCAGGTTTAAATACTTTACACAGAAAGAAAAAACTCGTTCTAAATTAATGCTTTTTTTTCTTACTTTTAGTAAAAATTATTCCTAAAAGTTCTTACTTCTTATGAATATGCGATAAATTGGGGGACCTGGGTACGAGGCCAATACATAAAAAGAGAAATAAATAAATAAAAACATGAGAATAAAATTTTAAATAATAAAAACTATTAGAACACGACTGCTCCAGGATTGTAAAAGAAAAAATATCAGCCCGCTTGGAATCTTTTAGCTTTTTCTACCTTAAATCAAGTTAATTTTTCTTAATAAGTTTCTTTTGTTTGCTTAAAAGCAATCCCAAATCCATTCTTAAGCCAAGCGTTCCATACTTGGTTTAAGAAAATCCGTAATTAGTGTATTTCCAACATCCCTTTCCCGGATGACTTGAATTTTTATTCAGTGTATTTAATCTTTATCAAAAACATGTTACGAATTTATGCAACGTTATAAATATAACGTGCCATATCAAACTAAAGTTTCTTAAAAAGGATAAATGTTAACATTGCCGCGTTGCAACTACAAATAACAAATTAACCCATTCGAATTTAGATTAAAAACAAACAAATTATGCTCCAATTCATATTTTTTTAACCTTTTCTTGATACGCTCAAAAGTTAACTCTACTTTTTGTAACGCGGTTCATGCTACGTTTTTCACAAAAATTTTTCAAAACCAACGTGTTGCGTTAAAAATAGTATTGCTAAGGAACTAACGAAAAATGGAGAAAAACAAAAACTTTTTTAAGAACTCACCATTTTTTCAATTTCAAATTCTTACGAACGTAATGTCCGTAAGTTTTTACATTTATATTTGCTCACTTTTTTTAAATACACCTCGAGAAACGCCAGTTTTTATTTATTGGTTGGATCTTTATCGATAAATATCAAAAAAATAGAAAATAGAAATAAAATAAAAAAGAAAAAAAACATAGGCGTTACAATTATGCATTATTATAGACAATCCAAAGCTCTGATTCTAATAACTACGTTAAAAAGATTTCACACGATTAGTTAAACAATTAGTTAATTAATCCCAGGTATGCAATCAATACAATTTTTAGAAAACATATAAAATGAAATTAGTACACACTACTGTAAAGAAATACAACAATACAACCGATATCATGATACAAATTCCTGGAAAATGCAGCGATTTTCTCTTTATGAGTTCATTTCTCCTGAATTTTACAATGCATTTTGATATTTGATATTTCCCATCAAATGCAATATTTCATAAGCTCTTGGTTAGAGTTAAAAGTTCAAGCTCTACTTAAAGATACAATATGAATCTCAAGTCGCTGTGGAAATTATATTCTGAAAACTTCAACTTAAAGTAGGATTAATGTACGAGTCGACTTAGTTTAAAATTTTAATAATTTTTTTTCCTAAAGGCAGTTTTGATAGGCAGTAAATAAATAATTTATCCAATACATTTTGTACCCTTTTATAAGAGAATATCTAATATATTACGCTTTTCAGAAGAAGCAAACTGTTCACGTTTTTATTGATCCTTCCGCACAATATTATCCAAGTGCCAAGAGGTGAAGATTCATTAATTAGCTTGATAAAGAGCATATCATAAGTAAGTAAGTAAGTAATGTAATGGGGTTTGGCCCAGGATAGCCCTTTGCACTGCGACCATTGCTGATCTATTGCGCTTCCCCTGTCCTTAACAGTTTAATACGTTCGCAAATAGGATCAGCTCCTTCAGTGGGAGCATTAGCAGATCCTCTTCACTCAGCGTATATGCATGTAGAGTCCTGTGTCTCCTGTGGCACAATGCCCCACAATTTGTTATCAAGTGTTCCATCGACTCCTCATCTTCACCGCAAAATCTGCAGATGTCCGTGTCAGATAAGCCCATTCTGTATAGGTGGGCTTTGCAGGTGTAATGGCCTGTGAGCGCCCCTACCAGCGTCCGTAGGCTTTTCCTGTCCAGTCTTAGAGCCAGATCCGCCCTCCCAGCGTCAAAGCGTAGGAATTTCTTGGAGTGACATAATCCATTGATGTCATTCCAATGTTGTGCAATCCTGGACGATGTCCATTTCGAAATCTCCCCTTTAAGGAGACTTTTGTTGAAACCAAAAGAAGGTGTGGGTCCAATGAAGTTCCCCTCAGCCCCTCTTCTCGCACAGATGTCCGCCATCTCATTCCCGGCATGCCCCTGATGCCCTGGTACCCATATCAGAGTAATCTGATTATGAGTCGCCAGGTCATTGAGCCTGTTTTGACATTCCAGTAATAATCTGGACATGTACGTACAGCCTCTCAGGGAAGAGCATATCATAAAAACTTATTACTTTTGGGTGCCCCTTAGACTAGTGGCTAGTGTACTAGACTAAAGTGTGTATGTTTCTGCAGATCTGTATGTGTTTCTTAAAGAAATGAAGAAAAATTGCATTTATATTAAAGAATAAATTAGTCATGAAGGTTACGTATATAAAAATAAATTAGTAATTTTAAGAGAAGCAAATGATTGGGACTGCTGCTTCATATAAAGTAAAATTATATACAACATATTTTTTAATGTGTTAATAGATTTTATGTTTAACAATTGCAAACATTTTAGTTCCATTATTAAAAGGTGGCCCAGAAATGGAATTGGTCCGGCATTTGGAATGAAAAAGTGATTGGGCCTTATTATTATTTTTTTTTTAGGACGACGATAGCACCACCGTGACCGTAAATGGTGATTATTACAGGCAGATGCTAAATGAGTTTTTTTCGCCGCAAGTTGCTGCATTGGGTCTCGATCATTGTTGACTTCAACAACCGCTTGCACAGCTCCGGCAACGAGGGATATTTTCAGATATAAATTCCCAGATCGAGTGATTTCTCATTTTGGTAATTTGAACTTGCCGTTAACATCACCAGATCTTACAGCACCAGACTTCTTCTTTTGTGGCTTTTTAAGATCTTGTGTTTATCACAACAAACCACGAACAGTGCAAGTCTTGAAAGCTACCATCCGCCAATTTGGAGAAATATATTTTCCGAGCAACAACTCAAGCTCGCAAATTTCCATTTGAGCTATATAATTATTTCTAATTAATGTTATCATCATTTTACAATTTCAAATAAACTTTTTATGAGAGCAGAGCTTTCAGTTCAAATTATGGCATTACCTTGTATGTTACATGTTCAAAAAAGTCGCTTACGATAATTTGGCGTCAAAGGGTCGATGTGAATGAAGACTTTAGTCGTACTGAATAACAACTTAATGTAATGTCTTATTTAGATAAGATATCTCATGAATATATTGAAAGAACAAAAAAAAATTAAAATTAATATAAAAGCAAAAACAAAAATTATTTGAATATTTTAACTCCTACTGCGAATGGAAAACAAAAGACTTAAGCAACGAACTGCTTATCTATTTCGAAAAGAAATCGGCAAATGCTGGAATCAATACTCAATATAAAAACATTAAATTAAACTTTAATACAACTTGATAGTATTATTGTAAATTATATTTGTATAAATAAAATTATTTTCATTTATTATTTACATAAGTTGGTTAAGGACAATTTTAAAACTCGTTAGTTTTTGCAAATTATATATTTTTTAAACACGAGTTACCATTAGCAAATGAAAGCTTACTTCTCACAAAACATTTTCATATGCAAACATTTTATGATTACTTTGAATGCTGAAAATAAATTCCAAATTCTATTGAATTAATAAATGCAAAACCGTTCATTTAACTGACTATTATTAATGGTTTTTTTTAAATCTCTTCTTTTTTGTGTGATAAGAGTGGGTATGTGTTTGATATATTATTTTATTATTTTCTTTAACAATTACATTTAATTCCCACCATTTAAACAAGTAAAAAGTTAATAAAGTTGAAATCATAAATGTTTAATGAAACAAACATTTCAACATTTTCATAAATTAAACATGATTTTTTTTTCTTATTTACTTATATACAATTATCAATGGCTCGTCAAAAAACGTTTGTCTTATTCACAAATAAAACAATTCGACAGAGAAAAAATTATTTTCCAAAAAAAGCTCAACTAAATAATGGGACGCACACTTATATACAATTTATGTTCTTTTTTTATTATTTATTTCTATTTTTCCAAATACAATTGTTCCATTAATTAACAAATAAGAAAAAAATAAAGAAAAAAATTTTTCGTTTTCCATTTTTTTCCAAGTAAACTTTGAACGAAAATATCTATACATAAAAGTGAGTAAATAAAATTCGTTTCATTCCGTTTGGTGGGGGAATGGTTTAATTTAAACACTTTTATGCTCGAGTGTAAAGCCACTTATCGATACTTGTAATCTTTATTTGATCTCAATTGATCAATGATGAATAGACAAAATAATATTATTAACAATAACAGTTATATTTATATGTTGATAACAACCACATTGAACAGTGTATGTTAGTGTGTGGTTACTTTGATTTATGTACATATGTATGTATGTATGTGTGTGGTTATGAAATTTGGTTTGGAACAATTTTTCTTCCATTTGACTTTGAATTGCTTAAACAAATACTGAGAACAAGTTGAACATGGAAATTGTTATTCTATATTCTATTTTAGTAGCAAAGATCTCATTTTCTATTTACACCTTCTTCAAACATTGTTTTAGGATCATTTATTATCGAAATTTATTACAAGAGATAATTTCAGCAATTGGAGTTTAATTTTTTTTATTGTTTTCTTGTATGAACAACACATTTTTTGGAAATTGTATTAGGATCTGTTACAGGGGGAAAAGAAAGAAAATTACCGCTCAACTGCAAATTGCTCTGCATTTTCCGAACTGAAGGAGATTATGCTCAACTTTCATCTTGTAAAGTATCTAGATTCTAAAAGTTTACTTAGTGATCGCCAGTATGGTTTTCGTAAGCGACATTCAGGTGACCTGCTAGCTCTCTTTGCGTGGAAATGGTGTCACCTCATTCAGGCTCTAGATTGTTTCAAGGCATTTGTTAGATTATGGCATGGCGCACTTCTGTCAAAACTTCTTATATAGAGTTTCATCAGGGAACGCACCATACCAATTGTTATGGATGGGATCGCATAAAGCCAATTCTAGATTATTTCGATCTTCCTTCTACACTATTTCCCACTTTTCCTAACGGCGTTATTAGACGATCTTCAAAAATCTCATCTACTTTTTCGTGGGTGACAGCAGCAACTGCCATTTGAACTGATTCAACAACAGGCTAAGCCATGAGTTATAATATGAATGATACACTAAGTTACGATATTGCAATAATCTCTGAGTGGGGTCATGCAAATGCTGTCAAAATTAAATTAATTAATTCTTGGCACGGAAATTCAATGTAAAGTCCGATAAACTGAACAAATATTCTTCATGTCTCTGAAGAAGCACCCATACAGTATGAGGGATGATACTTCACGCCTCCTGATCTCCTTACTATTAATACCATATATATCCAACCGAAGATGGAATACAACTATCACGTAGGGACACTGCTTCAAAGTCTATTTGAAGCATACAATCGATGGAGTAACAATGGAATGTGTTCTAATGAAATCTGGAATCTGCAGTTTACTTTCATTCTGAAATGATGTGATTTGTTTTTCTCATACAAGGTGGCGCACAAGTGATATCATAATTTGAATTGGCTACCATTTTGTTATAACTGAAAAATAAAGAGCTTTGTTTTCATAAAACGTTTGTTCGAAAATGCAAAATTGATGATATTAATTGGAAAAATATATCGCTCAAATGTCCACCTCCGAATTGGCGATTATGACAGACATTTCGCGCCACCTTGTATTAAACATAACATATCAATAAATAATGTTTTTAAGGTACGAGAATGGATGTAATTTTAGATCAAACACAAAAAAAATTAAAAAAATATATCAGGAAAAAAAATCAAATAAATACAATAAAAAAATAACAATAGCAACAATAGAAAAGATTTTGGTGCATAAGATCAATTACGAGATCATAAAAATCTATACAAAATCAAACATGATTGATGACTTATTATTTCTATCTAAATACAAAAAATACACCAACAAAAGAAAGGGAGTAAACAAAATTAAACTTTTATATTTATTGTTCAAGTCTTTAAAGACTTTTTAAATTCTTATATAACTACATACATATAAGCAAATGAAATGGGGAAAAATTATGATTTATAACAACAATTTACTTTACCACGAAAATAAGTTTTAATTTCAATTGTAATTTCAATACTATTATTAATTGTACTCGAAATCTTTGAAACTATAATGACAGGGAAATAACTTTACAGATGTCAAAACTTCTTGGTGTAAGAGAGGAAAAGTTGAACGACAAAGAGAGCTGGTACTTCAAACCTCTGATAAGTGTTTGTGCTGCTGTTTACACAAATCATCACACTTACATACATATATTTATATATACTTATATATACAGCATGCTACTCGGTTATAGTACAAACACTATCCCTATAATTTGTGTGGCGCCGTGTGTGTGTCACTATTGACATGCTAATGGCGCCAAACTTTATAATTCCAACGGAAATATAAGCAGTTCTTTTTGTCGTATGTTTGATAAACTTTGAATTTTTATATTTTTGTAATTTCTATTCTTTGTGTATTTGTATTAGTATTGATTTTGTGAGTGAAAAACAAAATCCATACAAAGAAATAAGCAAAAATTAAAAGAAGAACAATTGAAATTTCTTTTCTTAGTAAATGACGTTAAGAAAATATTTGAATATACATGTAATTTATACTTATTTTATAATGGTTTTGCTGATTTCATTATTATATTTTTATATACAGTAAAACTCAGTTATAACGAATGCTCGGATGTAAGGAACTAAGTTCCGACATTTTGGTTGCCTTCGACACCATTGCACGTCATATATTGATGTACACCAATGGCCGAATTTTCTACCAGTTCACACATATACAAAATTTGGTTATAAAAATCTTCTTCATTGGGGTCTGAAAAGTATGCCTGTGATAAAAAGTCATAAAATTCTTTTATGAAGATAAAAAATATTTTCAATTTTGTTCATCCGCTTATGCGTGACTGAGTAGCAAACATGCAAAATAGTTCATAAATACTCAAATATATCATACATCATAATCTAGACTATAAAAGATATATGCTGCACATTTAATTCAATTCTGTTTAGTGGTTTAGCACTGATTTAAAATTACAAGAATTATTGCATTAATTAGTCCATAAGTGGCCAAACCAAATCCTCTAACATAATAAAGAGTATCCTATATCCCAGTGAAAAAAAGGAAGTTGTTGTCAAAGACTGACACTTTGAAAGGATCCGTTTGTTAATTTTTTTCGAATTTCAAAATAGAAATTATTTCTAAAAAATTTTGTGAAAATCGATTTGAAAATACTTCCCTTTTATAAGAAATAAAATATTTCTTTAAATCTACATAAAAACATTATTTTCTTCAACTAATAATGATGAAACTACTTTTACATACATGACTACCTGCGAATTTATACGCCTTATAGTTGTCAATGGCAAACAAACATTTCTTATTTTCTGTAAAACTAGTTTTTATAAAAAGAAAAAATCATAAAAAGTTTACTTTTCTCCACATAGTGAATACAACTTCTAAATCGAAGATTAGGAACCTCAGGAAAGGGAACATCCTGCAATGATAATTGTATGTAAAAATGATTTCAACATTTTCATGATTTTTTTCGAAACACTTTTCTTACTGGAATGTTAATCCAGATTATAAACAATTTCGTCTTCTAAATTTATATAAACCTATTCAATTATAAGACTTATGACATTAACCCATAAGCGGTAAAATCAAATCCAATGATAAAGCGTATCCAATATGTTAATCTGGGCCATAAGCTATCTCTGGGCGAAGTTCCATCAAAATCCATTTAGTCACTTACGCGTGTCCTCCAAATATAATAATTATGGCATTTGTCCATAAGCGATCAAACCATTATAAGGGGTATCATATTTATCAATGCAAGCTGTAAAGTATATGTGTGCCGAATTTCATTCCGCTAATGTTTGATTAAATACCAGAGCTTCAGTATTGATCTATACCTTGGCAAACAAAGTACTTTACCATGATAAAAGATATTACATATATTAATCCACGATATAAGCTTTTCGTCTACCAAATGTCCTTAAATTTCGTATAGCCGTTTATGATTTATTTTCAAATATTAGAATTATGACATTAGTCAACTAGTGGTCACACCAAATGCTTTACAATAATAAAGTTTAGCTTATAAATTAATCCAGGCTATAAACTATCCATGTACCAGATTCCGTTTTGAATAACAAACATCCAAACATGCAAATGTTCACATTTATAATAATAGTAAGATTATTATCAATTATTTACCACTGGAAACCGATTTACATACGTATGGAAAAATACATGCCCATTGTCATTTTCTCATGTGAAAGTATTAGTCTATATTTATAAATTGAAGGAAAATGTTTTCATGTAAATTTAAGGATATAAATATGTAAGCAGATTTTCTCTTTTTTTATAAAAAAAAACTTTTAAAAAGTGTAACACAATTTGATGGAATTTTAAAAGTAGTTTAAATTTTGGAAGCCATAAAACTGTGATTTGAAAATAATTTCCACTGTTTTCTTTGGCTGATGATAGTAAAGTCTACACCTTAAAACTTTCAAGAGTTTGTATGCGTACATGTGAATAAACAACATTGAAAGCTTTTTTCACTTCATTCATTGTTAAGCGGCCAATGTAATAAGTGTCAAACTTAATATGTTCGCTGTCAATATATTTTATTCAATGAATAAAAAGTAGCATTAACATTAACTCGTATATGTTGTAATTTGAACACATATAGATAGAGATACTGACTACTCGTTAAAAGCTAAAATAAATGGATATCAGATTCGAGCGAAAACCCGGTAATCATTGTAAATCTAAGAAAACCAACTACAGTGACCAACAAAAGTTTACGTACTAATCATATGTTTTCAATATAATAATCTTATATCCATATTAAAGACTATGCTGATGCAGATCTGTTTAAGGAGCCCAGTCTTGCAATTATTTAACATGTCTGGAGTATTCTACAACAGTGGATAAGAAAACTTGATACTTCCAGTGCCCCCATGCTGGAAAATAGCCCACAAGAGGAAAGTTAAAGAAATCTTACCTGTCAAATAGGAAAATGTTGTTGTTTTGGGTGATCATAGTGGATCAATAAAACGTTTAAAAAAGTGACACATTTTAAAAGCTAATTTATGTTTTAGACTTTTTTGTCGGCCAATGTACAATTCAATAAACAGATTGGTGGACCGTGTGTGTACTATTGTCCACGAATTTTTTTAAGTTTTGTTAGTAATTTATAGAATTTTTATTGTTATGTGCTTTAATTTTTTATTTTATATAAATAAAATTTGATCCTGAGTATTAAATTTTTTAACTACGTTGTGACTTCTGTTAAATTAAAAAACTGTCGATCATACGCTGACTTTTTTGTCGGCCAATGAAAAATTCGATAAACAGATTGGTGGCATTTTCTCTTCTGAAAAATTAACTCTCTCGCAGGATTGTCAGATGTGGCGATTTCTCACCAAACGGGGGGACATGACGGTTTATAAAGTAGTTGGCGGCTTTGTTGGATATTTCTGATGAACCATGAATTTGTTTTCAGAAACGTTGAAGTCACTATGAAAAATAAAATTTTTATTCTGGTATTTTTATGTATTGTTATTATTTTAATTATAATATTTTTTTAATCTAATTTACATCAGTTTTTACCAACATTTTATAGTTATAAGTTGCGGCAAGTACGTACCATTTTGTTTGTACATTATATGCTGCTAATTCCAACTATTAGTGCCTGTATTGAAAGAGTATTTCCAATAATGAACTCCATTTAAAAAGACAGATTCCAATGAAAACTTCTTTATGATTTATAAAAAAATATTATTGGCAAAATCTTTTTGCTGTTTTTGTTGTTTTTCACAGTACATTTGGGGAAAAAGATTAAAATAAGTTTGTCAAGCCTATTTTGTAAGCTTTAATTATTATAATTTATTATAAATAAAGGCAAAGGATCTAAAAATTTATAAAAGTAATTCTTAGATAATTTATTTACGAATTTTGTTTGTTTGCTTCATTCTTATCGACACACATTTCGTTTGACGGACAGACATTTCATGGGTGTTAAGAATCCCATTTTATAGTACTTGGTTCCTTGTATGATTTTCTTATTTTTATATTTTGTTTTCTATTTCAGTATATTGCTATCGTTAAACTTGTTGCTCTGTACAGTAGGCCGGAAGGGTATAACGAGTCCCACAACAACAACATTAATAACAACAAGTACTATGCACTAATGAATTTTGCATTTCACACCTCGTTTAGTTTGTACTACACATGCATATAGAAGCCATAAAATTAATGATGATGTATCCCGATAAATGTTTAGAAAAATCAGCACTGAGTAATCCAACGCCTCACCTACCGGTGACGGTCAGTGATATGCATCATCATCAGCAACATCCAGCACATGCGGTACAATTAGTCCAGGCGGCTGAAACAAATCATCAGCATCATCCCCATCATCATTTACAAATACATCCGCATCATTTGTCGGCACATGCGATATTGTCACAACAACATGCCAACATGCAACAGCATGGGCAACACCAGACCCAGACGCAGCCGCAGCCGCAGCCGCAACAGCAACAGCAGCAGCAACATCAACATCAACATCTCCAACAACATCAGCATGCGGTGACAACACAACATCATCAATTGCAAGCTCAACAGCAGCAACAACAACAACACCATCAGCAACACCAGCCACCACAAACCCAACAACACGTTGCCGGTCAACATCCACAACAGCAACAAAGTCAACAAACAACCCAACAGACCCACAGTAACCAGCAACCGCAGCAACATTCTGCCATGTTCACTCGGTAAGTTTCGAATAAAACATTTTTTTCCCAAAACTGTCAATTGTCAGACTTTAACATTTATTAAATTACGCTTAGTTTTCATTTGCTAATGCTGTTGTTGTTGTAAATCATGTTGTTGTCATCGTTTTGTTTTTGAAAATAATTTAGATACAAGTTATTATTGTTGATATTTGTTTTTTGCATTAGAAAAAAATATATTTTTTTAATTCTATTTCCAATATTTTGCCAACTTTAACCTTCAATTGCTGGCATATGAAGGAATGTTCATAGTTGGGGTGAAACTCCATTAATTTTATGAACGAGTATGAGCTTGAAATAGTCATAGAGTTAATATTTTCAAACATTTTGTTGCAGGTATGCAAAATGTTACATAATTTAACTAAAATTTGTAGTTGTGAAAATGTGTCTTTTTCCATTATTAATCTAATATTCAAAAAGATATTTGTTGCTTTAATAGACACGGTTTTCCATTTTAAGTACGTGTAGAAAAATATGTTTGAAAACATGCGCATATAAAAATAAAAATACGTCTGACCGAGGGATATCGACACTTTTCCCGATATAATTTTTTTCTGTGGGTTGATTGTTGCCGCGATTTCTGATTCGAATTTCGAATTGGAACGATTTTGTAGTCTTTGTTAAGAAAGTGCCAGTTTCTTGTATAAAATCCTTTTCGAAAGAATAAAAATCCTCTTCGAAAGTCTAATTTTCTATTACGAAAACAACTGTCAATCGCACAAAAAGTGATAGGAAATTATTCGGAAGCAAATTGAAACGAAAAAAATGTAAACATTTTGAGCACGTCACGATAATTAAGTGTGTAATAAATAAACTAAACTAAGAAAAGTCGGTTTTGATGGAAAAAATAAGTGTTTAACAATGTTGTTATCGAAAATATTTCAACATTTGTATTTTTCAAATCCTAAAGGAAAGTACAAACAGACAATACATACAATATAAAGAAATTGTTCAATTCATGTCGAAGCTTCTAGACCAAGCAAAATGACATCTGATGCTAAAAATATATTAATAAATACGTTGCAACATTTATGCACCACATAAGAGTGAAGTTAAAGGCTGGGGAAGCCCACAAATTTCTTTAAACGTGGCCATAAAATAAAAAGGACAATATTATTTGTCCTTTTGTGTGCACTAAATGTATTTATTACTACGAGTATTATTTTTTTGCTTCGGAATATTTTTGTCAATTGACATCGAGTTTTCCCAATTATTTACATGTACAACTCTATGTCGATCTATTTACATATTTACGCAGTACGGTTTACTTTTCGGTTGGAAAAATGTTTTCAAAAATCGAAATACGTGGTGGTCCTCATGGTTAAGACTTTTATGTTGGGTTGTTTGTTGTAGTTGTATTTGCTGCTCAGCTATAAATGCGTCGGCTGTTGCAATATATACTATATAAGCAAGTGGCAATGCACCTACGCAGATTTTGGGTTATTTTCAAATAAGAATAAAATGGGGGAGTTTTCCTAATATTAAATCAAGAGTTTAAATACCATAATAATATATTTATAAAAGTCAACTTGTAATAACATGGTTATTTTCATAAGTAAGAAAATATTATCTAATTAATAATTTTAATATTATGGTTATACAATACATGATGTATATATTTGTGCATGGGTAAAGATCTTGTCTCTTGGCCAGAGTCCTTTATACACCTCACTTTTTTTAATAACATTTAAAATAAGGACTTAGATTATCCTTTTTTCTTTTAGAATAAATGAATTGAACTTTTGTCGTTGAAGGCGGCTTAAAAAGCTAGTTTGAGTCAGTCTTTTACAGCTAGAAAAGTAGGAAAATAGTAGTCACAATTATAAATTGAAGAATATTAATGTTTTTATGTAAAATAAAAAAAATATATTTTTTTGGAATTGCTAACAATTCAAGAAATTGTACATAATTGTAAAAATAATTAAAAAAATTTTAATCAATATTGCGTTAACAGTCTAGGAAATTTACTAATGGATAGTTAGGTAGCAATTAAATTGAATTTCTTAAGGATGTGATGGATGGGTTAATGTATATACATTAAACTACTTATTTAAGAAAAAAGTTTAGATTTCTAAAAAGTTTGATATACACATTTTCACACAAAGTTTAGTTAATAAAACTTATAAATAAAAAATGTTTTTGAGGAATAGGTCGGGAAGTAAAACTTTTAAATATTTTACACTCAAAACACTCGTTTTCGAATAAACATTAATTCATTTCTTAGTCATTTTAATTTTCTTATCAGTTGTTTCAGCAATACCCTTCTTAAGAAAAATTGAAACTAAAGTGTGAGTTTTTTTCTGTCTCTAGTTCTAGAAAATGGAAACATAATTTTAAGCACCAAAGATCGATTAAAACAATTAATTGGTAAAAAAATTAAATTCAACCATATTATATAAAACATCTACTACACATTAGCATTTGATAAATGCTACTTGGAAACAAAAAAGTGTTGAATTAAAAGAAAAGTAAAAAATATTCATCAAATATTTTCAAATTGTTCCAAAAAAGGTTTAAATTGCAACAATTTTGTAACCCTGGTTGAAAATAATCGTTATTATTATTATTATTATTTGTTGCATTAACTAACTGTTCATGAGTGAATGAGTGAGATGCAGAAACAACAACAACAATAACAACAAGTATTAACAATAAAAGTTTAAAAAGTAAGTTTGTTGCTTAAGTCTTTTGTTTAGCTTTTTTGTGAATTAAATCCAAATAATGCAAAAAAAAACTAACGAACAAATACTGGCTTGTTTTTTTTTCGTTAAACGAAACGAAACATTTGAAACAAAAAACCGTTTCAATATCGTTTTGTTGTTGTGTGTGTGTGTGTGTGTTTTTTTTGCATTGAAGCAGTTACTGTTCAATGTGTTGAATTTACTGACAATATTTGCACCAGGTTTAATATAAAAAATATCTGATAGTGTTTCCTTACTGTTGCTGTGTTCTAAAAGTCTTGGAGACTTTTTTTTATATATTTTTAAATATGCTTAATTTTTTTGGAAAAACTTTTTTTGCCGTTTTTTTGTAAAAGGATTTTACTAATGCTTATCAAGATTTGAGTTGAGTAGGAAAATAAAGAAAGAAAGAAAAAAAAAATACCCACAACAACAATAATACGAAAAAGAAGAGAACATGTTGAAAATAAACTTTTCAAAAGTGCAAACGCCACAATAATGGGTTCAATTTAGGAATACAGAGGCCATGTTTTTGTAGGTGTATCTGTGTATGCATTTGGATTATTGTCGTTACATTGTGGAAAGATGCCACGGACTTTTTTGTGTCTTTTAATTTTTTTTTATGTTGCAACATCACTGTTTTATTCCTGCAAAGTTTTTCTTCTTTTGATGAATAATGAGGTTTGAAATAGAACAAGACTTATAATTAGTGTTTGCGATTGTTAAGACAGCAAAAAAAGAAACAAAAGAAGACTTCAGCACAAAATCAGAACATTTTTTAAAGCAAAATCAAAGGATATTTAATGAAGTTAAGGTAAAATACTGAAAGGGATTTGTTTTAAATGTAAATGTGGAGAATGTTTTCTTGAAAATAATTTTATAGACAAAAAAATAATTTTTGTAAGAAAACAAATTATGTCTCGAAATAAAGATTTATTTAATGACACGATGAAATTTTTTATAAATTTTTTTTCTTTATATATTAATTGGATGTACTCGTATATAAAAAGCTGACAGACTGTGAAGTTTTTGTTATTTCACTTAATTCAATTGTGCAACAAATTTTTTAATATGTATATCCCATCATGTAAATGTGATCTAAGACTTGTTTACTCTGAGCATTTTACGAGAAATTTGTTGCATACAATTTCTATTATTTATTCGAGGATTGAAGTAAACGGATTAGAATAAATGTCGGCACATATAATTTTATGTGACCACCTGTTAAATCACATTTTAAAATATAAAATAACATGCACCCACACAAACAATGTCATGCAAAAATGCTTGGACTACATTTACACTATATGAATTTTTTGACAAAATTTGTAACATTTAATTTTTTTTTTTATTCGCCAACTTGAGATGCGGGAGTCGTGCGGAATAAAGAGAACACTACGAGATTTCATATCATTCAATTTAAGCCTGCTTATGGAGTTTCTGATCTCACGCACGTAGTTACAGATGGGAGATATTCCATCGCCATTTATATGCGCATTACAGTTTCTACAATAAATATCTGCATGCCATCATAGAGGTATTTCCACACTTCTAAATGTTATTCTATCGATGTAACAAGTTGACTATTATGCCTCTTTAACGGCCTTTGCGTCGACATACTATACATATGTACATCCGTTGGCAAGATTTTTTGTCTGACCTGTACATATCAGTAGTGCGATGTGTTTCTGCTACATTCCGATACCATCTATTCACTTGCGCTTTTAACGCCAGGCGTTCTTTAAAAAAATACTGGCTAAGCTGTACTTGCAGACCATGCCTAGAGCGACAAGGTTTTGCCTTATTAAACTCAACTTTTGCTAGTTTTCGCTGTACAAGTCTAAGCCTTCCGTTACATTTAATAACTGAATTCTGTACATGTTCCTTCTATTATGAGGAAAAGCTTTACTCCTTATAGGAAATAAAGCAGTAAATATATATTCCTGCAATTTGTCAATAAAAAATGTTTCATGCAGAACATTTCAGGAAAAAATTTATAATGTCCATCTAGTATCGCTCTTGGTTACAGAAATGATTATTTTGCAAAATTTAACATTTTATTTTTAAATGTAAAATGAACTAGTTGAATTGATTTAAAATTAGTTTTTTTTTAGATTTATTGTAGATTGAGTTCCGATTTGTGCGTGTGACATGTGTTGAGTGGTAGACATTTGTCGTTAGAAATAAATAAATAATGAAAATCATTGCGCTTGACGCACCTTAAACTCTTTGATAATCATCTATTTGTGGAGTGGCTCAAACGTCACAAATAGTGCGCTCATACAAATCTATTAACAAATTTGTCATTTGTATTCATAACTTTGGCTTATTGTAAGATGACTTGTAAAGAAATTAAATACTGAAACGCCTCAAATGCGAGTAGGTTTATATAAAGACCCGAAAAATATTTGTAAAAGATTGACTCCAGATCGATTTCTTTTTTCAAATTTTAATTATGATAATTTTCTCATTTCTATCCTGCATGGTCTTAACATAAAAAAGGGCAAATATTTAAGCCTTGCTAGTAGGGCGTGTGGGATCGCATTTGAAGAACAAATTTTAGTTTATACTTATTTTCTCAAAGTAGTTTTTTTATTTTGCTGCAGCAGTGTTGTTTTTCATTGTACGTATTTTAGTTCATTAAATGACCTTTGTGGAAGCTGCTGCAACAGCAGCAGCAGCTTGTAGTTTGGCATTTATCTACTCGTCGTAATCTCTTCTTCAACTGTGAGACGAGTGCTGCTGCGTGGTCATTGCAGATGCTGCGAAAATAAAACGTTTTAAAGCCATTTTATTTTGTTCCAATTAATTAGTGCCTTTAATGCAATCCAATAAGTTAAAGCCACCAAAAACAAAAATAAAAAACAAAACAAAAAACCAACTAAATCGCTAAAAACAGTCTTAAACTAAACTACTTCACTTTTGAAGTAAAATAAGGAGAGAGAAAAAAAAGAATAAAAAGAAAATAAATAAACTGTTTCGTACTTACTTGTTGTTCTGTTTAAGTTGTGTGAAACACTGGCCAAAAGTCTTGTGTGATATTGACGTGGATAATGGCAAAGTTGATGACGATGATGATGATGACGTTGCAATGTCGAACAGTGGGCTGAAATAGAAAAAAAGAAAACTTTTTACTGAAACTAAGATTTTCTTAAAGAAAATGGAAAATATAATTAATTGCCAAATGATAAAACATGGCTTTTTTAGGTTTTCGTAATTAAAATTTATCTCCTCCCTGTTTTAAAAAAATTACAAATTATTTAAAAATCACTTTGCTTAACAAATAACAAAAATCATTTGAATTTCTCATTTTTATTTCAATTCGTTATTTTTACAAAATGTATGTATATAAAAATGAAGATTTCAACAACACATACACGTTTTTCAATATAAAAACTTTTGATAAAACAATATATTCTTTATGTTCAAATCTCATCAGACTCCATTAGAGAATGTTGTGTATTTATTTTGAATGCATTTTATTATTAGAAATGAGAGGACTAGTTAACTTGACTACTAACCGGGGGAACATGCGTACATTTTCGGTGCCACACCCTTGTCTAATCACTTGGGCAGGTTTAATGCAAAACATTCACTTTGAGAAGAGTAGAAAAATGTACATTCATCATCACTCATATTATTTCTTAGTTACGTACGCAGTTTGTACACTCTGCCGAAACTTGCTCTAATTTAAATTTCTTTTATGGACAAATTTTTTGTTAGCACCAGATAGAAACCGTAGGAGATAAATGTTATTATTTTTGCATTCTTCAGTTATATATATAACATCTACTAAATACCAACTGAAGTGTTGCATGCCATTCCCGGTGTTATCTAATGCTCGCCAGTTCATTTGCTTAAGAGATACAATCATTGGCACCCAAAGGATGCATACATGTTGCTAGAAAAATGGAATCATTCTAAGCCTGCTATGATTATGTACTTTGTAGTATTCATATGCAATAGAGAATTCTCATATTGTATTTGATTTGTTTGGCATAAACATATGACGTTGGAAGTTTTAAAACCGTTTAAAGTTCTCTGATAAGCAGCTAATTCCACAAAAAACAAATTTGAAACAATACAATCAAGATAAATTTCAATATTAAGTATTTAGTTTAATTATATATTTTGTGATCAATTATAATAAAAATTGTTATAAAAATTTATTTCAAAATACACCCTCTGTTCACATTACAAGAAAACAATTAAAAGAAAATAGGTAATGAATGGCTTTATTGGATTTTTTGATTGGATCCCCATTTTATTTGACAGTTCTGAAAACGTAGTTTATATGCGTTTATGCATTTTAAGTAACTAGCAAACCCAAAATTGGCGAAAAATGTCCCATAAAATCGTATTTTAGTGGTGTCAAGCATAAAATAATAAAAATGTAAACATATAAATAAGGTGGCGCAAAAACTAAATCATAATTTTAGCTCTGTTTTCATAAAAAGTTTATTTTTGAGGTGTGTATCGCTCCATGGCTTGTTGACAACATATTCTCTACATATTTACATCATAAATGTCAAATGCAATAATGGCAGCCAATTCAAATTATAATATCACTTTTGCGCCGCAATATCCAGAAATTTTTGTTTGTTGTCAGTAAAATTTAACCACCATGTTTGCAAAGCATTCAACCTCTTATGGTTTTATAGCAACTTTCAAATACAATATGAGAATTCAATCATATAAAAAAATTACAAAATATATAAGCATGGAAGGGCTTAGAATCCTGTAATACAAATAACACAACAAACACTTTATATTGGATATGAATCTATTTGGTTTCCTTCAATAGCAATAATATTAAAAGAAAACTATAGATATTTAATAAAATTATTGGGGATATTCCCTAAATAATTACTCAAAATTTTTAAAAATTATTTGTGAAGAACTTAAATTCTTTTTAAAGATTGCCACTGTTTATTGTGGTTTCTGGCCAAACTCAACTACTCCACTATAGAAATACACGTAATTGCATATTCGGCGGAATACATATTCATGTATGAGAACGTATTCCAAGATCTGTGAGTTTTATTCTTATAACTCGTTGGCTGGTTTTAAAGTAATTTTCGTTGAAAATGTAGTTGGTGGTAAAAGTGAAAAAATAAAAAAGAAGACAAAATTTAAATCTATAATAATGAAAAGAAACAAGGTTAAGCACTGACCCTTAAATTGAACATTTTCTTTTTCCTCATTTTTTTTCTTTTGCCACAATATTGTTCTATCTGAAGGTGTTTTAAACGTATCATTTTTGAAAAATACTTTTTTATTTTTTAAACGTTTTGAAAATCTTAAGAAAAAATTTCAACGTATTAAACATACAGGTGAGGTAACTATAGTATAAGGTGGGTGTTGAAAGTAACATGTACTGGGTTTATGGTGTGTAAAAGAAGAGTGAATGTTGCCCCAACTAAGGCTTATTGGGAAATTGGAAATTCTTATTTCTTGCACATATTGTCCTCATCTATGGTTGTTATTATAAGCGAGATTTTAATAATAAATTAGTTATTGTTGAAATCGAAATGTTAATAGTTTAAAATTGATAAAATTGTTGCTTCATTTGTACAAAACTTTTTTAACACTCAAAATAAACATGCATAAAAATTTGTTTAAAAAATTCTTACAAAATAGTTTCAAAATATCCTTAATGTCAATAAAAATTTCCCTGAAACAAAGGGAAATTATATTTAAACGTAAAAAAAATAAAGCTTAAAATTAATTTTTATATCTTTGTATGTATTTTGTGTGCCGGTTTCTTTTCTGATTGACAAAAAGACAAAATTAGAAAGCTTACGCTTCTTGAAGTACTGCACTTTTTCTCTTAGTCAGATTTCACTGCTTATAGGGAATTGACAATTGTGTAGAGTCAACTTCAAAAGATTTATAATGATGATATGTGTATTTAAAATATTAATAAAAAAATTTTTGTTTTGAGAAAAATTAAGTATATGCATGCACCAGAATTTAGGAAAATCTACTAAATTTGAGTGTAAGCTATAATTGAAATAAAATGTAAAAAAAAACTTTAAAATTGTTTACAAAATTTTAAAATTTGTCTAATAATGGGGTAATTTTTTTCTTCTAAAATTCCCCATAATTTTAAAAAACTTAACAACCTTTTTAATTAAAACTTTAAAATTAATTTTTAATTAAATTTTTTTCCTTTTGTTGGATCAGTTTAATATATGCCTGTATTTCATAATTTTTTAAATAATAATTTATGTGAATACTCCAATAATGAATTTAATAAATATGCAAAATTTTATATTAACCATTTTTTTTCATTACCAGGGAGGAAACTTTTAATAAATCTGAATAAAAGTTTGTTTTTAAACTCAATAAACCGTAACTCGGTTATTTGTCAAGAGATTTGCAGGAATATTACATTTTTAAAAGGATGATTTTGTCTTTCAGACAAAAGAAACATTTCCAAAATATCCTTAAAGACAACATTGTATAATGTTAATAGTATAATGGTATTTCGCGAATAAAAATGAACCGAAAAGTATCTCCGTGCTTTATGGACTCCGACATGGGAACCCCTACATATTTTTTTTGTAGTACAGTGTAATTAATTAAAATAAAAAATATTATACAAGTTGCGCCCTTTTGACATGATGTCCATGTATGGGAATAAAATTAATTTTTTTTAGCTCATTGAGTAGTTTTGATTTAATTTTCTTCAATGAATACAACGTGTGTCTTGTATTTGTATTTTTGCTGTGTTTCTATGACTTTGACGCCTTAAAAGTTTCTTAAATTTTCATCTGTGTCTTTCATACTTGATTACTATTTGCAGACTTTTTAGCAAACTTGTTAACTTTATTTTCTTTCCACACTTGGTTAGCACTTTTTGATCCTTGTTATTATTTTTCGCTAACAGAATTATGACAGCAGGCGTCAACAACTATGGAAACGTTGGTTTATGGTTTTAACACGGAATATTTTTTTATTATCTTATTAAAAAATAAAAACTAAAAAAAAACGCGAAAACTATTTAAATTTTTTTTAATATATTTCTACACATGTACCAAACAAAAACTTTGATAATCTGTCTAAATATGCGATTTAAATCTATTTTCTTTACGAAAAACCTTGATTTGGTTTTTCATTTAATTTTTTTTTTTTTCAAAAAAAGTGTGAAATTGTTTGCCCTTTCAAAGAGGAAAATGGGTATTAAGGGCCGTAAACTTAAAAGCGAAAATCATGCAGTGCTGCAAAGGAACTACATTTTTTAATTGGAGCTATAAATCAATTGTTTTATGTATTGATCTAAACAATTTTATTTTTTTCCTCAGAAAAGAAAATGCCATAAGATTGGTATACATAAATACTGATTTTTTGTATAGACATTATGAAATTGAATACTTACAAAACGGTTGAACTTCACTTATGATTTGGTTTGAACCAATGAATTAACGATTTATGGACAGATAAGCCGCCCACAACAAACAAAAGCTGATTATTAAAATTATTATTTTCCGATTTGTATTCTTTTGCGAGCAAAAATCATTAGTTTTTGATTTAGATTTTTGTCAAAAACATATTTTTATTTATTCATTTATGTTGTTTATTGATTTTTGTTGCCATTATTATCATTAGTTTATTTCCAAATGTTTTTTGGCAAAAATAATAGTCTTTGAGTTGAAATTTTATTATTAAAGTTCTGAGTTATGACAGGTAATGAAATCAAATAAAATTAATAAAAAAATAAAAGTTTATAGTTAACAATATCTATAAAAAATTACTCATATTTGAGACATTTTTCCAACTAATTTAATTTATTTTTTCATTTCTTGTGGGTTAAGCTGCCAATGTGCTTGCATCGTGACGAATTGGAATTTAGCTCCAACGAAATACGGTGATATAGACAGCATAGGTCACAATAAATAAAACTGTTATGAACTTATAATTAAAATAAAAATTTCATCGTACGAAATTACACTTACAAAGCTTGAAGACCAAACTGTTAGTATAAGAGAAATGATTTTAACATTACACGGAAGGTTTCACATCCAGTTATTGGCAAATTAGTTAATGAAACAAAATATTGAAATTCTAAGTATTAAAATACCCATCTAATGCTTCTACCAGATATCCGATGACATACACACCTTTAAAATCAACTCACTCATGTAAACTTTGATTAAAGCTTTTGTACTTTTGTAAAATCCCTTAAAACTTGACAAAAGAAACCGAAACAGTCTTTGAGAGTTAATTAAATTTTAATTAACATCATAATTTTAACACATTAAACTTAACAAAAAAAGAAAATTTAACGTAAGACATCATCAACAGCAATTTGTTAAAACTTAACAGTAAAAAGTTCAAAAACTATTTCAACTAAGAAAGCAAATCCAACCGTTAAATGCGCTCTAAATATTTAATTACACTAATTAAATGGAGAAAATGTAACACATCGATACAAATAAACACCATCAAATTTACATAGATCCGCAACAAACAGCTTCAAATATACAAGAAGTTAGATTATCAGATCTTACAATAAGTTAGTCACATTGTCGCTACTTGGACTTACACAACAGCTTGAGAAGAAGTATCGGATTTTAACTCCTCGGTGTAAATGCAAGTGTGTATATGTATGTGTGTGCTACCTTTTCGCCGGCCACACTGAACAAATAGAAATTCCAACGTGCGAATGCATTGTGAATTTTGTCAATTAGCACCCTGAAAAGATTTACTTAATTTTATAAATACTCGCATGTAGTAGGGCAAGTATCTACGTACGAATACGTATATACTTATGTATGAGTAAACAAAAGTGTATTTGCTTTCACAGACCAAACAATATTTATGCTTATGAATATTTGTAGTCAAACGGCAACATCATTATCTTCATCATCATCATCATCAGCAACAGCAACAAAAAAACCTAAGCTTGTACAAAATATCAACTATAGACCTAAAATAGTTCGCTGACCACCAACATTAGCAACAATCGTTGTTATAAAACAAACTCAGTGCAGCATGTTGAAAATAGAAGCAACTGAAGCACGAGAAGATCCAATAGAAAGCAAAACAATTGAAAAAAAAAAATTAAAAGAAGGGTTTGCTAATTTCATTAACACCTCACTGTTTTTATTTATTCAGTAAAAATACGGAAGATATACCCAGAGAGATAAATAATTATTGTTGTATTAATACAAGTACAATTTTAACACATCTACAAATGCTGTACTCGTGCACTCATTTTGTACAGAATTTCTAATTTTGTTTTGGGCAAACATTAGACTGTTAGTTTTTCAGTTTACTTTATTATAATAATGTTTTGATCCAGTTCTTCTATAAAAATTTGTAAATACTTGAAGCAAATATTTATTGATCATACAAATGCGGAAGAGGCAAGTATAGAGAAGATACCTGCTGTTGCCTTCAAAACTATTTACGTAATTTTTCGGACTCAGCTTTATTAAAATTAAATTAATCTGGCTCGAGTCGAGTCCTGAATTCGACAACTCAGGTTAATATATATATTTTTAAAATTATATTTATCAAAAGCCTTTGCACAATATAATACAAATCCATAGATTTACATTGAATCTTGCAGGAGAGAAATCAAACGTAAATTTTTAAGATTGTCGAAAAATCTAACATAACATTAAATTTCATTTTTACATTGTCACACTTCAAATAAAATAAAAAATATTATTACAAAATAGATAATAATTCGGAATTATATTAAATAAATTTATTTTTCATATTTGTTTATTGGCAAGGATCAATTCTAAGGTCTATGCAAAAAACCGAGAATACAATTGTCAAACTTCTTAGGAAAAAGAAAAAAAAAATATTTATATTCCCTTTGCGAAACACCATTCAGCAAACCTGACTCATTTATTTTTAAAACGACCCCACTGTGTGATGTTCAAAATACTCTTTTATAGTTTTGTTTAATTTTTATGGCTGAACCGTAATCCGCTTATTATAATTTTATTTCTATAATTTTGTTTTACCAAAAATTTCGTAAAATAATTGAATTTCTTAATATTAAAATTTGCGAAGTAGAACTATTTATGCAACCGATATACATATATTATTAAATAGTTAAATAAAATGAATAAATATAAAGAAATGCTCAAGCTCTTATTTATTTATACACCCAGAAAAAAATTTTTTTAATCCTAATTTAACTTCTTTTTTATAATGTTACTTTTATCTGAAAAACTTTTTAATTCCTTGTTATGAAAATAAAACAATAAAATTTCTGCGAAAATATCACATGTTGCTTCCAATTCACTACCAAAACGAAACGGTGAATATACACTTAAATTAAATGTAACATTAAGCAATTGTACTTAATATTGAATATTGAATTCTCATATTGTATTTGATTTATGTGGCATAAACATCCGAGGTTGAATGTTTTCAAACTGCTTAAACTTCACTGACGATTTGGTTTTAGCAAACAATGAAATGTCGGCATATGAAGAACTAAAGCCACAACAAAAATTTTTTGATTTTTTCTATGCATTAAGCAATTGTTTTTGTTCTACTGCTAATTTAAGAAGGTATCACTATGCGAGGGCATGCGCAACATAAAATATTGTCCCAGATTTTAAGCCACATTTTGTAATTAATATTGCAGAAAATAAAAATGTTTCTGCTTAAGCCAAATGACACGACGTCACTTAATTTAGCATACAAGAAGATAAGTATTATGATTTGCGAAAGTTTATAAAATTGTTTCAAATGCAATAGTAAGAAAAACTGCAGTCAATTTTATTGCACTTTGTTATCATTCTACAAATCATTAAACTAATCATTCGATATATTCCCCCTTATTATGATTGTCGACGTCGACGTCACACCAAGTCGACATCAATATATTGTGCGATCGATATCGAGAACTATTAAATATTATTGATAAGATAATGCGACTACTATGGCTTATAAAATTACAATTGGCCATCAATATTAGTTAATTATTGCCTACAAGGAGTTCAGAAATGCTGTATTTTTTACTGTCGACTTGATCTGACGTCGAAGTTGACAATCATAATAAGAGGGATTGTTTTATTATGGATAATATTATGCTTTATCTGCACATCCTCTGAACTGAAATCAAATAATTCTGGAGTATAGACAATATGCATTAATAATAATGGCTCGGTTATGGACGGCAACCGGTCCAAACGTGTGCCTCTGCTAATTTTTCTGCTTAAAATTATTATGTATAATACAAATTGACAATGCAGAATATGCAAATCTGATGGAACAAGCTTTCAAATCAAAATGCATAGTGCTTTTGGCAACTCAGACTGGCAACTACAAATTTGTGTCGCAGCACAACTGAAGATCTGAAGAAATCGTGTTTCTAATTACTCGTATGACATCAAAAATAATCAATAGTTGCTGAAAATAAGCCCGGCTCTTTTTATTTTAAAATTTATCAATTTCAAAGTTTCATGTATGTTACACACAGCTATGAGTGATCAAGAGTTATCATGTCTCGGGAGTTACTCTAAGATTCAAAACGAAATAAAATGTTTTCAAATTTCAATTCTAATAACAATTAAATTCGAACAGTTTTTTTTCGAATCGAGCCGCTGATCCCAGATACCGGCATTAAATGCCAATTAACCCCTAAATAACACATCGCTAAGTTAGCAACAAAGCTCCCTCACGTGACTTGCTTTTGTGTCACTTCCCTTCCACTTAGTGAAGTGTCACAAAGCAAGTGATACAAATTATAGTAAAAATTTAGATTGAAAAACTCTTAATAAAATCCGAAAGTGATTTTATTTATCATATTCTAATACAGAAATCTACTAAACTCTGCTTCATATGTACTCCATTAACATTGCGTACACTCACGCACACACACAACTCATAAAGTTATACATACGAGTTATATTCACAACAGTTAATACATATGTACATACGCGTAAAATCATTGATGCGTGTGACATATTACAACCAACAACAACGGACAGCAAGAACAATAAATACAACTGCGAATCTGTTTATCCCCAATGACTCCGTCACATCTCATGTGGAGCTTAACAACACCCAGGGAAAGGCAAATACATACACTCACATGTGCACACACACAAACACACTTATTCAATAGGGCACACTTTTCTACACACATGTGTTCCCAAGTTGTTCGGTTAGTTTTTCATTCGTATGATTTTCTTTATACGCTCGTGCTTTGTTTTTATAATAAATGTGTGACTGACTGTATGATTCAACAGCAGCATGGTGTTTGTGTGAATGTGAACGTGTGTGTTTGAGAGTGTGTTTTAGTTATTGTTTTGTATTTATATCGGCGGCGGTCTTTTCAACCAATTAGTTGGTTGGTATGTATGTTTACTTGATAAATTGCCGAAGCGTGTGTCTGTTGTCATGTCATGACGCAGTCAATTGAAATTCGTCAACGGGGAAAATGTGGCGGATAAATATATGCATGTGCACATACAAACATACTTACGTCTATTCATACAAAGGAAAAAGAAATGAAGGATATACAGTACAGTCGAATTCGGATAACCCAATTCCGATTAAAAGAAAAAATTGCTTAATCAAAGACAAGAATACTTAATTCTTTGTTTAATTTAAAAGCACATTTTACTTACACTTAAAAGAAAGCCCTTTTAAATGTAACATATTTTGCTTGTAAAGTGCAAGACGCCTGTAAAGAAAAAATATTTATTTTTCTCTGGCGGAACACCATGCAGTGTCGGCTCAATTGAATCGTATCGATAAAATTTTTGTTTTATATAAAATAAATCTAAAAGCAGTATTAAAACACATTAATATTATCGGTATGTATCATCATATTTTCTATTTTCAGTTCAAAGAGAAAGTTCTAAAGTGATGAGATCGTTATCGTTTAAGCGAAACGGTTTTCTCTTATCCGAAGACCGTTTAACTGAAAATTTTGCTTAAACGAAAAACGCTGAAATTTTTGTTTATTAAAATTCAACTCTATAACTGCCTTAAATTCGAGAAATTCGTTATTAAATAAGAAAGGAACTCTGTGTTTGGTACGTTTCATATTGCAACTGTTTGCACTTGCGAATGTTGTGGCATTAATCCAAGTCGCTTCTTTTTTCACTTGCAAAACTAACTGAAAGCGAGGTAACAGCTCATACTGTATTACAGCTGATTTATACTACTATAAGCGCTGCATACAGCGCTGTCTGTCAACTCGGTGGTTTTTAGTGATTTTTAAACATTTTGAGTTAGTGCGGGGTATTTTTTTTAATTGCTGTAGAAGCTCGGACCAAAATAATTTCAAACTTAAAAAGCGAAATAAAAAAATTTATTAGGCATTAGCCAATATTACTGCTAAAGTTTCGTCGCTTCCATATTGAAATAAAGAGGTTAGACAGTTTATGCGATATTACAATAATTTCTTGTTCTTAATATATAAAATTAAATAAATACAAGTAACATATATTGCATTATCTATCAAACATAAATTTACTAATTTATTTACTGTTTGTGTTGAAGTTTTATTAATTTGTCTTTTCCTATATTTGCTAATTCATGTTTCTAAAAGAAAAGCTGAAACTCAAAATGCTTTTGATACATTGGATTATTTTTATCAATATACTATTAAATGGGGAACAAAAGCTTAATTATAAAAAAGTCTTAACACAAATCACAATATTATATTTTTGTCGATTTAAGTTCTTTTGTAAATGAAAAGTTGAACTCAATGGCTGCAAATTGAATATTCATTGCATGCTCCTCATTGTCCAAGCTCGTGGCGAGAAAGAGCAATAATCTATTTCGTCTGGAATGTTTGAAAGAAGTCTCAATATGGTCACATGGACTGCGTTACACGTTCTCTAGGTTCAAGTGGAGAAAGCCAAGTTTTCGATCATGAGATGATCTTGAAGAAAATTCCAAACGATAAAAACGAAATTTGAAAGAATGGAGCACGATAAAAACGAAATTTGAATGAATGGAGCATAGTGAATCTATAATCATTAAGGACAATGTTATACATTCCAATTTTCTTTATTTTTTTTTAATTGCTGGCTATTCTGGAAAATGCATCGAGGGTGCGCGTTGACTACAAAGCAATTTATGACTGAGATCCTGGGTTTCAATCCTGGATGAGGACAAGTCATTAAAAAAAAGGGTTAACATCATGAATTTTTCTGATATACTTAGTGTGGCGTTGTGTTAATTGTTGTTGCAACTGTGTAAGTGATGCAGGCATAACGCTGGTCACTTAACAGTAACAGCGATTTCATACCCTTCTAAGCTAATGTTTACTACATCAAAGCGCCTTCCTTCGTCCGTAATGTTAGCAGAATCGTCGGCGAAGTAAAACAATTGATAAAATGGCTATACACATACAGCTTAAGAGACTTAATGCGTCTCCTTAACGCTAGAGACGCTGCAACTCTGCTATAAAAAATAATAAACAATGCGGAATAGTTGAGTTGTAAAACAGAAATTAAGCTTTCTCTCTATCTCTCTCTCCGTCTTCTAATTTCACCGCCTGTCCTCTCAAGCCTATACATTTCACAAAGAACTAACACCTTAGGTAAGTAGTAGGCATTAATTGTCTGAGTGTAACTTTTCTTTAAAAAAATAGAAATTCCATGGAAAGCAAAAATTTAATCGCAAATATCAAAAAAAAAATTTTTTTCGAAATCATACAAAACAAAGAGTAAAAAACATGAAAACTCTTCCCATTATTTGATATTTTTTACTGCGTAAAAATAAAAAAACTTAAATTTTGATTTTACTTTCCATGTAAACTTTCACCTTGTTGACGCATTCTTTTTAGAATATGCAACGATTTCCATCAAAGACTTTAGGCTTTGTCGCTTGTTAAACTAAATTAACAAACTACAAGGTTTCATTAGATTATATTACATATTATATTGCTTTAACTAAAAACGATAAGACGCCGAGAGACAAGGAACGAACAGTGAGTGTCACATATAAGAAATTAATTTTTTGGAGTATTAACGCTTTTATTAGACTCGTAGGTACATTTTATAAATAGGAGTGATGTTATGAATACACTAAATTATTTTTTTCACAAAGAGAAATACTGATAAATAGATATTTTTTTCATTTAATGCAACATAGTCATATTTCAAACGATAAAAATTTTTAAGTTAATCAGAATAGTCTGTTGAGAATTGGAGGAAAAAATTGAGAATTATATCTGAAGCCAAGCGGAAGTTATACCAAAAGTATAGATGTGGAAGCAAAAATTTCAAGAACTTTAATAGCGTTTTGTCAAGTTCGATTTTTTTTAGATATGATATATAGAGATATTTAAATTTTTTCTTTGTTGTATGCTCTTTTCACAAAAACAGTCGGTAGTGAAAGGGCCAATAAGACTATATATTAAGTAAAAGTCACTTCAGTGGCGTCACCACTTATACCAATAAACAGCCAATTAGTGAGATTCTTTTAAAATTTTAATTGCTATGAAATATCTTAATTAAAATAAATGTTTTTTCGGCATATCGATGTTTCTTAATTCAAATATTAGCTTCACGGACATCTTTTGGAGTTCTAATAAATTAGAAATGTTTTAAGAATTTCGGTAGCATCGAAATATTTTATTTGAATAATTAAAATTTTTATGTTATATGCCATTGTATCAACATATTTGCATATGAAGCCACTGATCGCAAAGGATTAAATACTCGTACATTTGAATAGAGATACTTTCCATTAATAAAAATTTATTAATTAATGAATTCATAAACGTAAGTTCATATGGTGCGATAAGAAAAAAGTTTTAGGCTGTTTCAAATACAAACGCTGAAAGATTCTAATACGACTAATTGCGGATTCTACTTTTTAAGCGATACTCGTATGACGATTAGTAAAATGCAAAAATGAAGTTAATTTGCATAAATCGCGGTCATAGTCCTAATAAATAGACGTGTATATAGTAGAGCACTGCAAATAATATCTTGAATGCGTGTTTGAGACTTTTTAATTGTTCGAAATACTTACGCCTTAATAAAAATGTTGTGGCAAACATCTACTAGAAAACATTACTGGAAACCTCTTTTTGCAAATTGTAGGCCACATTTCACAATTTGGAACAATTTTCAGTCATCTCACGTCAAATTTGGTTTGTAAACAGACTTTACTCCAAATGGCACATATCCAAGACCGTTCTGTTTGACGTGGACTGTCGGAAAATCTTTCCAAATTCAAGCGAACCCCGTCGGAAGAAAAACACAACTCTACATTAAAAAAAAAAAATTCTCTTACTGTGCCATCAAGATATCGTGTGCAGGTCTCTACTATGTACATAAGTATGTGCCTTTCAGTCTCTAGATTCTTTAGGGTAGTTTGGTTTCTGACTCAAGTCGAATGATATTTATCATCTCAAAATTACGCTACATTTCATTCGTTGTCGAATGCCATGATACCACAAGAAAAATTTCGTTCAATTTCTTTCGATTTTGCATGCGGCGGTTAGGCCGCAGATTCCTCGATATTTCCCTGTTATTAGTTTTTAATCTGATCGCAGTTTTGACATCTGACAATTTTAATCATAATTTACTAGAAGATTTGTATATTTCTTTCGTGTACGTTCGTACTATAAGGAACTGATTACTTAAGCACATTTTATTAGAAAAATAAACAAAAAATATATATTTTTTTGTATATAAAAAATTTGTAAGATTTTTGAGTTTAATGAACATATTTCACTTTAACGTAAGACTGCAGCAAGCTAATGTGTTCAAAAAGAAATCACTTCTTTTGAAATGCCAAGAAAAGTTTATGGTCGCCTACAAAATTATTACCTTTATAAAATACAACAATAACAAAAAAGAGTCATGGGAACATTACAAATGATGTATTGCTTCAAGAGACGACTATATGGCCAGATATTGTATTTTTAGATGTTATTCAAAACTTTCGCACGCAAATTAAAGCAATCATCGCAAAAACATCAACAATTTTAGCCAACAAATAGCGAACAGCAGCAACAGCAAAGAGTAGCTGTGGCCAGAAAAGAGAAAAAATATGATCAAATATGCATAAAACAAATGCACGTACCGCAAACACATACACACAGACAACATGAACTTGAGATTTATACGAGTAAAATATTTTGCCCAGTAGCAAGAAAAAATTAATAAAAAAATAATAATAAAAAAGAAAAACATAAATGATGAAATAAATAAGTAGCATGAACCACCACAACCGCCACATAAGGAAAATACCCCATCCAATCCGTTATTAAGAACATGCTTTTTATGCAGACCACAAAAATCAAACCAAAACCCCAAAAAAAGCCAACAACAAAAACCTACAGATTATGTGTGTATCCAAGCGCCGATCAATATCACGCGTAAACATTAGTTTTTTGTTTTGAGAATTCGTTGGTAGTCAAACAAACTTATAGAAGCAAGGAATCACCACGTTTTGTATTCTTTTCATCTGTTCTTTAACTTAAAGGCAAAATAAAAAAGAAAAATAAAACGAGAGAAATTGTTCCTCTTCTGCTCGCGCAGCACCATTTCATTACGTTGCCATCAAAGTTGGTGTTTCCCAAGAACAGCGCTCATAAATCCATAAACTTCATTAAATTTACTCGTAAGCTGTAAAATGCCAACTTAAACTTAATACCGGTAGCAAAACGGCACAGAAAAAGATAATTGACCACCACCAACCACTGAAAATGATTGGCGATGAAAAGCCCAAAAATAAAAGAAGAACTGCAGACAGCAACAATAGCGATGCAGCAGCCGAAATAAAAGTGTGAGAGTTTCGAAAAACAAAAACGGACAACAAAAGTTATTCTAAATACTACTGCATTTGCTGTATGCTGTATGTATTGTAGTCGTTGTCGCTTGCATTGTAAGCAACAGCAACAGCAACAGCAACACAGCAGTGGCATATTATGTTGCTGCTTAAAAATATTTCCTTTTTCTTTTCTCTCTATAAACATATTTAACCAATGGTTGGTTGTTGTTGGTTGTTCGTAGCTGTTGCTGCTATTGTCTTTGCTGATGTGTATACGTAAGTATGTAAGTGTGTGTGTGTTTGTGTATGAGGCACTTTTTGCATATTGCTTCTTTTATTTACCACCAACCCGGGCGAGAGACTGACTGACTGAGTGATAGATACATCTCGTTTGATTTCCTAAACCAACAACATGTTGATCCTCATAATGAAAACCATCCATGGCGATGATGATGTCGATATTGCTACCGGTGTTACGCCATGGATTCTTTTTTTATTACTCGTATTATTCTTGTATTTCAAAGTATTTTAAGAAAAATGATGTATACGCTTTGCTTTTGAAAGGAAAATCTTACATTAATAAAAGATCTTAATGGCCATACTAAGGCCCTTGGAAGTGATATCCAGGAGTTTTTGTTTACAAAAAAAAAATATTTAATTGAATTAAATAAATATTTTAAAATAATCAAGAGGATGTTTTAAAGATTCCAAAATTTTCAAAAATTGTCTGTTAAGTCAAAACAAAAATCATTTCCGAAAAAGAATCGTTTCTACAAAAATATTAAAAAAAATTGGAGAACAATTTTACATACACGCATCGATGCCTTTTTTAAACTTGATGCTTAATGTGATACTTAACATTAATCTATGAATATTTAGCATTTCGGATATGGAATAAAAATTTTTAATTCTTTGGCAATATTCACACTGTTCAAGCGATTTATGACATTTGATCATATTATTGTTAAGAAATAAAATAAATAAAGTTAAAAAAAGCTTCTCCTGCAACATTATGCGGTCGCCGCTTACGTTTTTTTATCGCTGTTAAGGCTCGATATGATTATGTTGCATTGAAGCAGGGTTATGTCAACGAAAATAAAATAAATTTAAATCCTTTCTTTAAAAAATCCATTGTTTGTTGCTGACTTACCTGAGTTTATCCTTAGCCAAATTATCAATACTTTTTAGAAAGGCATTTAAACTCATATATTCAACTAAGCCAGCAACAAAACAAAAAAATTTTTAAATAATTATTTTGGTTAATATCTCGATTAATGACTTTAATAAATATGAAAAATCACAGTGGAGTTCGGTTTGTAGCATACATCGGCTGTAGAAAAATACTGTCTATAGAGAACAACTTCCCCAGTATCAACAATTTTGTATATAATATTTACAATATACAAGTAATAAATATTATAACATAATTAATAAACTTAATTTATTTTTTAAGCTTAAGGTCTTAAAAAAATTCACTATTTTCCAAATGTAATATTTTTCAATTTTTATAAAATAAACATATATCCTGAATATGGCACTCGATGAGTACCGAAATATCGATAAAAAATTTAAATAAAAATTAAAGGACCTTAAGCTTAAAAAATAAATTAAGTTTATTAAATAAAATAAAACGGTAAAAAAACTAGAACGTATATTATAACATAATAGTATTTCATAAAAATTATTACGGCTAAAATGAACTTCAATTATAGCGAATTTTTACTTACAACCTCATTTTTTTTAAGTACCGAAAAAGTTTTTGTAAATTTTTACACTTACACCGACAAAAACAATGAGGGAAAATTTTTTCCCGAAATTTCCTAAGACGTTAAAGCAATTAATTATTTGACAAAGCGCTTGTTATAAGATAGGAGGGTGGTTCAATAAGTTCGTTACTTTTTGAATTTACCACCTCTTAACAGAAATGGCAACAAGCATCTGTCAGTTAACTCCGGTCATAATTTGAACAAGCTGCATCATTCAGTTTGCGTTTGACAGCCATTGACAGCAGACGACCGTGTGATTTGAGGAGAAAACGGAAAAATTGTGTTATTCTTTGCGGAAAAAAACCGTCACTGAAACCGACGCTAAACTTAATAAATACCGAGAGTTCTGACCCATTCATTTTAAAGGTAAAAACGCGATTTACTGATTTTCGTTGTGACCGTATATGTATGGAAAATGCCGAACTTTCTGCGAGAGCTTGCGGAAGTTCATTGGTTTAATTTTTTTAACGATCACTACTAGTATGAGAAAGTTTTCCGCAAGATGGGATAAGCGTTTGCTCACACCCGACCACAAACGCAATCGTGTGACAGATTCGTAAAAGTGTTTGGCATATTGGCGAGTTTCTGCGCCATTTAGTAATCGTGGACGAAACGTGGGTCTACCACAAAATAGTGGGTTTCTTGGGGTGAATC
This sequence comes from Germaria angustata, assembly GCA_963681545.1. Lineage (NCBI taxonomy): Eukaryota > Metazoa > Arthropoda > Insecta > Diptera > Tachinidae > Germaria > Germaria angustata. Next base: position 136,728,043 of record OY812998.1, on the reverse strand, counting down.
GGAGCCAACTTATTGGCTCGATTTAATATGAATAATGCACAATTCCATGAATTATGCTACGAATTGCTACCTCATCTGTCCTATCCTCCGAATTTAGCCCCGAGTGCCTATTTCTTGTTTCTAAACCCGAAAAAATGGCTCCGCAGAAAGAGGAATCATCTCACAAATAAATACCTGTTTTGATGACTTCGACAAATCTTATTTTTTGGAAGAGATAAAAAAAAATTGGAGAAATGTTGGTCAAAGTGTGTAGAGCTTAAAAAAATAAAATGGACGTAAAGTTCTAAATTGTTTGGCACATTACTGAATATGAATGGAAAATGCTTTGCTATCGTCTGCAAGAAAATATCTTGGGTTGTAATTCGGCAAAAGCGGTAATTAAAAAAAAATTAGATAAAAAAACCAACCGCTACATTAATAATAAAATTGTTAAAAAAACCTTAATATTGTGATTCTTGAGAATATAAATTGGCCTTTGTAAACTAGTAGGTTAGGTTAGGATTAGGTTGATTGGAGGGGTATGATAGCCCATGTCATACGACATACACCTAAGCCAGTGAAGGCTTACTGTGCGCTCCTTTGAGTTTAACCATAACATATTGACCCAAAGGTGTAGAGAAACTCCGTATCACTCACAAAGTTCCTTATTTTCCTCCAGCATATTCCCCGTAATCGGCTTATGTCCGGTAAGATGTCACCCCCAAGATATCGGTCCCTTATTTGTGAGAAGGCGGGGCATTGGCACAAATAGTGTTCCAATTTTTCGCTCTCCTCCCCACATGCTCTACATTCATCTCCTCCCGCTATTCCCATGCGTTTAAGATGTGCCAGTAGTTGAGAGTGCTCTGTAAACTAGTAAGTAGAGTATTAAGTTGTGGTTCGATTCCCACCAAATACTCTAAGTATTAATGCAATTAAGCTAAATTAAAGCAGCATATTGTTTTCTTACTATTTTTAACTCAAAAGAGCTTTGGATCTGAGATTTGCGTCTATTTTTTTTAAATAAAATAGATATCATCACTGCGAAACAATTAATTTTAAGCAATAAATTCTAGAAATTTCTCTTAATATTTCCTTAAACTATTTAATGTAAAATTAGATGCTTTTTGCTGCCGTTACAAAAATGCCATGCTTTTTTCATATTATTTTTCATGAAAACATAAATGAAATCTTATTCCTTAATCTATAAAAAATTACAAAATAATCTGATTATCAGGAGAAATGGAAGATGATTAAATAATAAAAAAGACACTTAATTCCCTCTGCGGATGGCGATACCGAAATCTGAAATTTAACTTCAAACTAGTTCAAAAATGAAATAAATTGGTTCTTTTTGTTTATAAAAATCAATATTACAACTTGGTAACAACACAACAAATTACATCTTTTTGCCACAATTTTTTTTTTTTTCGAAAAAAATCCAACCTACAAAAATTATGAATTTGTGGCGTGGGAAAAGTGTAAATAAAGTTCATGAAAAAATAAAAAAATTAATATTAAATACGAATAGGAATTTTGGAAGCAGCCACTTTAACGCATGCAGCAGGAAAGTATGAGATTTGTTGTTGCATTGTAAGTTCCGCAAGTTTGCTACTTACTGCGGTAAATGCAGAGAATACAATAACACAATATGCAACAAACATATAAATCTCATCATCATCATCATCATCAAAACCACCCAAAGGCCTTAATAATAAAAGAAACCAAAATACTCAAATGAAAAATAAAAGAAGCTGGATATTCATTCTTCGTATGGAATTCTATGTGTTTTTGATTTTTTTTTTTGCGAAAAATACTTGTCTTAAAACAATGCTGCTTGTGAATTTTTGTGGTACATCAATGTTTTATTTTTCTGCTTAAATTGTACTGACGAGGCCAGACGCCAGCGTTGATACCTCCCTCTATTTTAGCCAGACATTAAGAAAGAAAATGCAAGACAGACAGCAAAACACAAACACCATGCAACGGCAGGCAGGCACTGTTTACGAATAAAATTTATAAGATTGCCATGTTAATGTCCTGCTGGGAAATGAGAGGATAATGCTGTAAAAGATGGCCAAAGGCCAGTGGAAAATCTACGGATACATATATATCTTTCGTTTAGTGTTTGATTTTTCAGTGTAGAATTGTTGAGGCTAAAGTAAAATATATGTAAATTAGAGTTGATCTTTATGGAAAATTATTTTATTGATTGAAAGCCGGTTAAAAGGACAAATGAATTTGCACAAGTTTTCAATCTTATAATGGATACCCAGAGGCCTTTGATTCACGCTATTTTTAAGTTTAAATAAAATAAAACTTGTGTGGGACGTCATCGATTTTTTTAAATTTATTTAAAAGGCCTATTGATGCCATTATATGTGAAATATAACGTCATGCAAATGTCCACCGCGGCCTCGCTGGGTAGCGCGCATCCAAAATGTCTAATTTTTCATGGTTGGTGCATAACTGATGCTGAATTTTTCCGATGGTATGGGTTATGATGGTTTTGAGGGCCGCAGTGGTTTTTGAGTTATTCGCATAGACCTGCGGCTCAATATGACCCCATAAGAAAAAGTTTAAAGAGATCGAATTGCAAGACTGCCATGTAATATGATCATGCCTTCAAATTGTTCGTGCAGAATCTCATTGTGACATGAGCTGTGTGGCACTTAACGCCGTCCTGTTGAAACCACAAGTTCTTGGGCTCCATATCATCCAATTCAGGCCAAGAGAAGTTGATAATCATCGACCCATAGCGCTCGGGTCATTCGTTGACGAATGACGCCGCCAGCCCAAATCTATACCAAACAGTGACTTTTTCGGAATGCATTGGACACTCTTAGATCTCATGTGGCTTGGTGTTTTCCCGAATTCAACAATTTTGTTTATTGATACACCCATTAATGCAGAAATGGGTCACATGTTGAAGATAATTTTTTTAAAGAAAAGCACGATCAGTTTACAATTAGTCCACGGCCCATTCATCCAACACAAGTCGTTGTCTATGGTAGTTTACCTTCAGTCACTTGATGCATTGAGCATTGAGCTGTCAAATAGATTTAAAGAGCGGGTACTAAAGGGAAATAAAGTCAGGTACTCCATAATCGCGAATTGTTTAATATTTAGGTCTATTTGGCCTTCACTGTGCAGCCACAGCACCAAAGAGCTTCTAACCCTTAGAAAGGGTCCTTAACTTTCCTGCGCAATCAGTCGTATGTCCATACGTCTAAGATTCTACTATGATGGCCAGTGTAGAAAATGTTTCAACGCAGGGGAATAAGAGTCTGTTCAACACTTCTTACGCGAGTGCCCACCTTAGCAAGAACGAAGGGTTTGTAGAAAGTTCTGGTGGGTTTTCATTAGCTCGGATTTCAGACTTTCGTATGGATGCATATGACGTAGTTTGCCCTTTAAGTATCACAATAGGCGTTATGGTCCCCTCGGAATTTCACTTTTTATTGGAAACATACTAATTTTGAGGGCATACAATTTTTTAGGGTAGAGTTCCAGCCCCGAAATATTCAATAAAAATATCCTTTAAAGCTTTCTGAGAAAATTTTTTTTAAAATGTTTGAAGTATTCCTTTATTACTTTTTAATTAATAAACTTTATTTTATTTTTTATTAAGCTTAAGGTCTTAAATTTTATTTTTAATTATTTTCGTTATTCGGTACTCATTGAGTACCATCTTCAGTATATTTATTATTTGTTTGTTTTATATAAATTGAAAAAATTTTAACATTTGAAAAATAATAATGAAAATTTTTGTCATTTTTGAAATTCTAATCACATATTTAGAAAATATTTAAAGTAATTATAATATACATTTGTACATTAAATAACAACATTAAAAAACTCATGTATGTAACAAAACATATATGCAAGTATTTTTATACCATGTTATTGGTACACGTGCATTTATGTTGATTTAGCATTAAATTATAATTTATGTTATTTCAACATTGAAAAATTAAGTGTGATAAAATTTAACATTTCTTATTTATTAAATGTCTATAACTATGCGCAACATTGTCTGTGTCTGTTTTAAAATTAATTTTAATCAATGGTGGAATTTTTATAATTTGTAACATTTCTAAAATTAGTCTTCTTTTAGAAATGTTACAAATTATAAAAATTCCACCATTGATTAAAATTAATTTTAAAACAGACACAGACAATGTTGCGCATAGTTATAGACATTTAATAAATAAGAAATGTTAAATTTTATCACACTTAATTTTTCAATGTTGAAATAACATAAATTATAATTTAATGCTAAATCAACATAAATGCACGTGTACCAATAACATGGTATAAAAATACTTGCATATATGTTTTGTTACATACATGAGTTTTTTAATGTTGTTATTTAATGTACAAATGTATATTATAATTACTTTAAATATTTTCTAAATATGTGATTAGAATTTCAAAAATGACAAAAATTTTCATTATTATTTTTCAAATGTTAAAATTTTTTCAATTTATATAAAACAAACAAATAATAAATATCCTGAAGATGGTACTCAATGAGTACCGAAATATCGAAAATAATTTAAAATAAAAATTTAAGACCTTAAGCTTAATAAAAAATAAAATAAAGTTTATTGATTAAACAGAAACGGTCGAAAAAATAGAACATATATTTATTACTTTTTGAAAATCATTCATTGCAACTCCCTTAACTTTAAAATAAAGTGACTTTTTTCTTTAAAAATGTTTTAATATTCATTTAATTATATAAAAATTAAACCAAGCACTTGGCAATCCTGCGATTGACTCTAAACTTTTAATAAATATATCCCAATCATCTCCATATGTGTGTGTGTGTGTGTATAAGAATGCTAATCCACAGCGAAGTTAACACACATGAACATTAATTTTGGCCCTGCCGCACAGTAGCTCAAAAGTTGATAACATAAAATTAATACCTGTGAAAAATAATTACTAAATTCAAAGGAAATTCTCGTTTTGTATTTCGATTTTATGATTCATAAAAAACCCTTGCAAGAATTCGACTTGTTATTATTCACATATCCAAATGCATAAATTTAATAGATATTCTACGAAATTATTTAACTTTTAATATTTTTCAATATAAATAATAATTACACATTAAAATTATTTTCCCCCTCCTTTATTTTAAATTATAGCTTTGATGCCAACAAATCAACAAAAGGTGCCTCCAAACTGCGTAGAGATTTAATTAATGCTGAAATTGCCAATTTACGAGATCTTTTGCCGCTGCCACAATCAACGCGGCAACGTTTATCACAACTGCAATTGATGGCTTTGGTGTGTGTGTATGTGAGGAAAGCGAATTATTTTCAACAAGGTGAGTTGTTGTTCTTGAATTGAGTAAAACGAATAAAAACTTATAGGAAATAAAACAAAAATCAGAAAATCATTTACGGATTTAAGTAAGGCATCTAGCTTTTTTTTGTTCTACTGTTATATAACCAAATAATTTTATTTAACATCTGCGAGTTGTTGTATAATTTATTTACTTTCTTTTTTTGTTTGTTATGGGGCACTTACATGGACACATAAAATTTGTTGAATTGCCATAGAAGATTATTTTATTTATTTTCGTTTTTTTAGTTTTGATACAAATTGATATAGATTTCAATTGAAAAGGACCAGTGTGATATTTTAAGACACTTAAAAAAACTACTGTAGAAAAGAAATGTTTTTATTGGTAAATATTCCGAAAATCTTTTCAATTTTCACAATTTTATTATATTAAAGTTAAATAAAAAGTCCCATGTTAGCTAAATCGACTAACTTTAAATCATTTATTTAGCTTTTTACAATAGCGGATGTGTCAGATGCTGCAGTATCATCATATATTTTCTTTGGTAAAACAATTAGAAAAAGTCAGAAGATCTTTGTGATTTGAAAAGAAAATTCAATAGTTCGTTGTTGTATTTAAAACTTTTCCTTGCAATTCCTTAAGCAAGATACGTATAACACTCCTTAAGAAAACAAAAGTCTATTTGGTTTTAAAAATTTGACATCCTCTTAGAAAAATAAACTTTCGTAATAATTTTTTAAATTTCTGTACATATATATGTTTTGTTATAATTTGTTTAAAAGAAAATTCTTAAAATTTTTGAGCCACAATATTATTTCTCTAAGTGTAACTGAAATTGCACGTAATTCCTTAGTTTCTTAGTTTTTTTTTGTAGCATTTTTTCATCAAAGATAATTTCGAAAATTGTTCTGTTCAAATTAATGTGTGGGATACACAAAAAAAGTTATTTTATTGCAAGTTTTTATTTTCTTCTGAAATTAATGTTGTAAACCTCCTTTCGCTGTAATTCTAGATTCAATTCTATTTCATTACATCTCCGCAAGTTTGAAAACATTCATGTTGCCATTTTTGATTTGCTTTTCCTTTAGACAAAAAAAAAAACTCTCAATACGAGTAGATTATAATAATTATATAAAATTAGTAAATGTTGGCACATTAAATAAATTATTAGTTGATAATTTCTTTTTTTACTACAAACTAATTGAAAATTTTCTTTAAAGTAAATAACTATTATTAGATTCTGGGAAGAGTATTAAATTAGTTGAGAAAAAAAGGAGTCCTAAATATATAAAGAAATTTGTACACGAAATATTGGGAAGAGTTTGAATTTGAGAGATGTTATTTATTTCAAATTACAAAAGTAAATCATATTCAGAGAGATAAAAGTCAAAATAAAAATTATTTTTAATTGGTGTAATATTTTCTACTTATTAGGAACTTAAGATGATAGAATCTTGATCAGAAATTTAATTATGGTTTTCACAATTCAAACTATTCTCTTCACCCAGAAAACTGAGTTTTTTTTTCATATATATTTTCTACTCAAGTCGTTCATTTGGAATATGAAATATGCACTTTCAGTTACTTCCTCAAATCTACTCAAGCTTTCAAAAAATAATCTTTTTTTTTTTAAATAAACCGATATTAATTTCTTTACAAAATTTATTATTTGTTGTTGGCCTGCATTTTTTTAAATAATTATTTTGGTTTATGGTTATTTTTCTTTAGGCTCTAGGTCATATATTAATTTAAGTAAAACTCCTTTGTTTTATTAAATTTTATTTTTTATTCAATATTTCGATCACCATCGATTTTCTTCATCAGGAATTTGAGTAAAGCCGTCGTTTTCTTTTAAAATGAAAAACCTTACTCGAATGACGAATAACGAGGAACTTTAGCCCCAAATCGAAATTTTTTTAATGGAATTTCCAATAATTTAAAATTTTCTTCTTCGTTAAAGAATTTTAGCACTCCCGGAAAATTCTCAGGTGTTGAAGAACTCCGCCAATGAGTAGCTTTTATTCAAAAAAATTGGAAACTGGAAAATTTTTGAATCTTATATCACAACAGACCAATGACTATTACAAGTTAACGATGTCTAGTAAAAATTTTTTATTGCATAAGCGAATAATTAAATTGAATAAACATAGAAATAATATTCATGACTGGGTCAAAACCTGTTGCCAACTCTATAAACAAAATTTATATTGTATTGTATTTTCATTTAGTTTTTTGTTTGTTGCTTTTTTAGCAGATGAGATGACAGCGAAGAGATAACAACTATAAATTAAGAAAGAAAAAAAAACATTTCTAATAAACAAATGAATCATTGAAAATGTGTCATTGTCATAAGAATATCTACAGCAAAATGCAACAACGACTGCAATATAAATGCACTTGCTAACAAAATGACAGGCAGTAAGACTGACTTAACGACTGACTAAGGCTAGATTTACACTATGCATTTTTTTTTTAAAGAATTTGTTGCATGCAAGTTCTTTTTTTCGCTAATGGTAACGATATTAAAGAAAACGGAATAGCAAATCTCACAGCACTCAAAATTTCATACGCTTTCCAAATTGTTCGCTCTAACTTTTGTGGGCAAAAAGATAAAGTTTCATGCAACAAATTTTATGAAAATACTCTGAGTGTAAATACAGTTTAAAACTATATGAAACACAAACACACATAAGAAATCATCACCCAAAAATATTTTTGATATCTATTTGCCACAGGTTAAGAACTATGTACAATTTGTTTGTGTGCTTGAAAAATCTATTTGAATTTACCGATTCAACACACCTTTAAGCTGAGTTGAGCACAAACAAAAAAACATCTAAGTAAAATTATTATTACAATAAAATTAGAGAAGAAAAACATTATGGAATTACATTGAACTTGAATTACGTGTAATTTCTGCGACTGATTATAACAAAATGTTTTAACATATAATTATCATTGCAATTGGGATTTTCTTCATCTATTGCAGAATGTGATACGAGTGCAATACTTAAGTGAATGAAGCAAAAGGTGCAGCAACAACACCAGCTGCCTCCTAACCAACTATTGTTGCTGTTGTTATTGTTGTTCTAAGCTTATTAAAATATTCCACTTATTATCAGTAATTTTTCTTACTTCATATTGCAGTTTTATTGTTTTAATAAATAAAACGCAAACAAATTGAAAAACAGCCATTGATTGCTGGCAAAGTGCTGTGTACCACTATGTATGTTTTCAATAAATCACCAACATTGAGTGGAACGTTTAAGGAAAATGTGTGAGACCCGGTTGTAAGAAATTACAACAAACCAACAACTCGTCAAAGTAGAGGAGCCGTTGACGTAATAGCGGCCGCTTTACCTAAGTAAAAAAATTGCAAACAGTTGGTGTTTAAAGTTACTCAATGCTTGTTGTCCATTTATATTTAAAATTTTGTTTATTGCCAAGGTTTCAACAATGACACCCGGGAAATTCTCACATCCGCGTTTAATTAATTTAAATAAATGCAGTTTATCTGATAATAAAATTTTTAGAAATGAATATGTAAAGGAAATTAAAAAATTTAATCAATAAAAATAAATTTCTTCACAAAATTTAAAGCTATACTGACGAGGGTTATCCTAAAAGGCTTTTCATTAGCAGATAAATAAGCAAAAACTAATATCACCAACTGGAGGAAAGATGAGCCTTTTATTATTTGCTTCGAATAAGACCTAGTTTTCGTTGAATTCGCGCCATATTATTAAACTATTGCAATACCAAAAAGTATTAGAAAATCTCATGATTCCATAAACAAACAAAAAATAGACAGACAACCATTTTTAAATCATAATTCATGAATATCTATTACATAAACTTGACATTGTTTTATCTGACTTTTTTTTAATCCACAATGATGACGGTGCCAAGTGTTAAGATAAAATTATTCATAAGTGTTTGTTTATGTGTGTGCGCCTCGAGAAGCGCCTTGCCATAATATAATGACGCACCTTTGCTTCACCTATTCATATTTCATCATTTCATATTTTCGTTCACATAATTTCAATTTTATAGATAATCATCAAAAGCAATTAGTTCAACTTTACTTTACATTTGTTATTATTTGTAACATCTTTTATTGACATCATGGAATCCATGTAATGGAATATAATTTTCTTTCCCAGCTGTAGCAAAAACCTTCTTAGAATTGAAAGAACAAGAAGAAAAATTGAAAACACCTACTCGTACGTTGTTGTTATTTGAATTTTTTTCCCCTCCTGGTGATGACAATGTCAAAGTTTTAGGAAATGGAAAATGTTTCTTATGAAAGGAGTGCCAGAAAATTTAACAAATTTTTTAAGTGATTGTTCTTACTTAAATGGAATAGACTATTGTTTAACTACATATATTCTCAATAAAAAAAATTATTGTTAAAATTAAGAGAATTTCAATTAAAATTATTATTAATTTGCAACACAGAAAATATATTGCACTTTTTTCAATTAACACTTAATAAAAAAATACGTTTTTCTAGTTAAACATTTTATTGATTCAATTCAATTATTAACAGATTTTAACAAAGATATCACATACACGTAATATAAAAATATAATTAATATTGAAATTTATTATTTGGGATATTCTCCCCAACTAATCGTTAGAAACAATTAGAGCTTTTGCAAAATGCATTGAAAAAATGAAAAAATGTTTGTTGTGGCTTTAGCCGACATTTCTTTGCATGTTTTCAAACTGCTTAAACTTCACTGACGATTTGGTTTTAGCAACCAATGAAATGTCGGCATATGAAGAACTAAAGCCACAACAAAAATTTTTTGATTTTTTCTATGCATTAAGCAATTGTTTTTGTTCTACTGCTAATTTAAGAAGGTATCACTATGCGAGGGCATGCGCAACATAAAATATTGTCCCAGATTTTAAGCCACATTTTGTAATTAATATTGCAGAAAATAAAAATGTTTCTGCTTAAGCCAAATGACACGACGTCACATAATGTAGCATACAAGAAGATAAGTATTATGATTTGCGAAAGTTTATAAAATTGTTTCAAATGCAATAGTAAGAAAAACTGCAGTCAATTTTATTGCACTTTGTTATCATTCTACTAATCATTAAACTAATCATTCGATATATTCCCCCTTATTATGATTGTCGACGTCGACGTCACACCAAGTCGACATCAATATATTGTGCGATCGATATCGAGAACTATTAAATATTATTGATAAGATAATGCGACTACTATGGCTTATAAAATTACAATTGGCCATCAATATTAGTTAATTATTGCCTACAAGGAGTTCAGAAATGCTGTATTTTTTACTGTCGACTTGATCTGACGTCGAAGTTGACAATCATAATAAGAGGGATTGTTTTATTATGGATAATATTATGCTTTATCTGCACATCCTCTGAACTGAAATAATATAACATATATAATAAATAATATAATATATATATAAATAATATAATATATATAATAAACGAGTAAATAATTTGATATAGTGTTATATAAAAAATTAATACCCGGTTGTGATGACTTTCAGAACTTGCTCCTTGCAACTATGGGAGGGTTAGAGACTGTATTTTTCTGGAATATTTCAAGAGGTGTGATAACTCTCCTACAGGCTACAAATTATTAATGAATGGTAAGCGTCTTTGAAATTAAGAGACCGCTTTTTAATCGAATTTGAAACTTGGAAATTTCTCCATCTGCGGCAGCAGAGCATAAGGATTTCTTTTCAAACAATACAACTTTCCATTACTTCTAAGATAAATGCAGCATCATTGAAAAAAACACTGCTAAATTTGAAAGCACTGCTTCTTAAAGTTGTCAATCATTTAAAAATGAATTTTAAATAAAAATTATAAATATTTTGTTTAGAAGCCATTGGTTAATTTTTTTAACTTTTTGTATTATTTTTTAAATTATTTATTATAACTTTAATATTTTTTTTAACTAGTATAAAATATTCGATTCTTAAACCAAAAAATTTCTTATTATATTCAGCCAGCACCACAAAACAATTTTACTTTCATGTGTGTTAAAAAAAATCATGTATTTATTTTCCCTTCTTCTTAAGATGTTTTAAAGCCATTGAATTTGGATGGCATTCAAGATGCTACAAATATTTAACTATATGCCTGTTTTGTACAGTGGATATTTTTTTAACGAAATCAATCATTTAAAGACGGACTTATTTGTTAGACTACAAACAGCACACTTCGATGTTTGTACACTTGTTTGGTAGTGTGTAATTATTAAACAATATAACTTTGTGATATAATAAAATATATATTTTAGTTTTAAATTTTGTTTGCTGTGGCTTCATATGTTCATGCGACGGGACTTCATTGATCTCTAAGCCAAATCGCCAGTGAACTTTAAACAGTTTGACGATTTGGCTGAGCAAGCAATGAAATGTCGACATATGAACAGCTAAAGCCACAGCAAATGAATTTGAAAAGTTTAAATATTTTAAGGAAAGAACCCCGGACATTTTCAATATCAAATATTTATAAATATTTTACTCTGTACTTGACTTAAAGCTTAATAAGAAAATATTATTTTTTTTAATTTTCCAATAATTATATTATTATTAAAAAAATTAAAGCATATAAAGCTTCTAAAAGCTGAAATTCACTTTCGATGTATTTTTGGCGAAGAGTGGATTATTGCCATCAGAAAGAATTTATGTCACAAGATAATTTTTTGGAGTTTATTTGTAATTTAGTATAGGGAAAGAAAATTTGTGCGCGTCCAAGGAAAATTTTGTTTAGAACCAAGTGCGTTACGGTTGCTCTATAATTCGAATTTCTGTTTTCGGATTTCAATGTCAACAGTATACAATTTCAAGCAGAGCAGGCCCCCAGTATTCCTCTACTCATGCAATGAAGGAGATTTTAGTGTTTATGGACATTCGATTTGAGCTTATCCTCGTCAAAAGTGGCAGTAAGCACCTCTGCAAGTTGTTTATACCACGTACGAATTATTCGGTTAATGAAATAATTGTGCACCGGCATATCGAACATAAATGAATGTGTGAAGAACGTGTTGTTAGCAAAAACAAATATTTGTGACAAGAGCAATTTCCCCAATTTCGTCAGTGGATATTTTATATTAGCAATGGTAAGGCAGTAATGCGTAACACTATCCCATGTTCCAATTATTTTCCGGTGAGCCAATACTCGTCCTCTGAAGGCAGATTAGAAGAAGTGAATTACGGATGACTTCCTAAGCTCGTATTGCTTTGCATGAATACATTGCAACGCATTCCTATATGTAGTGTTTAAACATTTTATATTGTGTTACATTGTGGGCAGAGCAAAGCAAACTGTTTTTACTAAAAAATAAAGATTAGATACGAAGCAAGTTACTCCTACAGCCTGGTTTTATTTTGGTTTTCGTTTTGCTTTTTTCCTGTGCTCCTTTGACATTCTTCGCTTTAATAACGATGGATACAAGACCGCCATATACCAAGTATAGTAAAAGTAACTAAACAGTTTAGAAAGCTAGCCTATTTCCTACACCGTCTTAAAAAACAAAGGCACACGAACACTTCATTTGAGATATAACAGACGTGATCAGTCCAGCGAATATCACACGGGATTTTAATGCCATGAACATCAAGAGCTAGTAATTCCTTGCTATTTGCTTCGCCCAAAATTGAAAATGGAGTAGCGTCCATGTCAAAACGTGCTACACTCGGTCTAACGAATATTAAAATCGACCTTATTCGCATGACTCCATTCAGAAATTGTCAAGGAATCTTGATTAGGCGAATAATTCATGTTTTGCCTCATGGCTTCAGTCTCTGGCAGTCTTGCCCTTTTCCTAAATGAATCTGAATGGTATGAAATGTTGCTATTTTAAAGGAGTTGCACAGGCTTATAGAAAAGGAATCTTTAAATAAAAAAACATACTCTCAGCAACGTAATAGAAATACTTTATATGATGCGAGACTGACAATTCGTCATTAAAAAATTTCGTTTGTTTCAAATACTTCACATTTGCATATTATGGAAAGCACTATCCAAACATCATTCTTATTGACACCCCTAGAATTCAAAGATGTAGGATACCTTCTAGCGTCTGGTTATTGCAACAGTAACTGTTGTGAGAATAAATCAACTAAACTAAATGCCTCATGCACGTCATCAAGATATCTTTTGCAAGGCTTTATTGAAAGTTAACGCTAGAGTGGTATATGTTTTCCATTAACAAATTCAAGTTACTTTATGTTTAAATATTTTATAAAAAATACTTATTGTTTCAATGTCAATATATTAACATTTGGTACATTTATTTTTTTTTTGTAATTTCTAGTTGCAATTATACCAACATGTGTCCAGTAAAATTGAAAAAATTTTAAAACCATACTTGACCAAAAACTAAGCCAAGTTAAGCACTTGCTGTAATATTACCACAACAGTAACAAGAACAACTATTACTACGCCGAAACCAATACCACTTGCGTATATCTTAGAAAAGAGTTGCATGTTTAACAATATTCTGCCAAATACTAATACTTCTCTAACAGTGAATGTCAACTTTTACAATGTATTTATGAGTTGCTAAATGTTCGTTTATCAATTTTTTTTGCTTTAACTGCTTTTATGTTGGAAGTATCAACAACTAAAACACAATGAGGTGTATTTGTTGTGTTGTACATAAATAATATTTGTATGCAATGTTGTCTGCTATTCGTTTGTACATACATACTTATATTTAAAAAATATATATAATTCTATGTAATTTATATTGGGACTTTGACATTTTACCAATTGACAGTGTTTTATTTTTTGTTTGTTTATTAATAAATTCTCTCTAATGTTAATTCAACGTTTATTTTCGTTTTGTTATTGGGTTTGGACACTTGTGACAATGTTTGCCTTTTTTTATTCTTATTATTAATATATTTTGGATTGTTCTCCCACAATGGTATGGCTGTATGTGGCACAAAAAAATATACACCTTTAATGAACATGTATGTACACACATGTATACAATTCTGGGTATTTTTTTGTGCAAATTTACATGGTTTTAAATTGTGTCGCTTTTAGCTTAATTAGAAGCAGCGATTTAATAGAATGAATTATTAAACACCAGTATTTAATAATAATGTTTGTTGTATAATATCTAAAAAAAAATGTTATTTGTATACGCCTGCACTTGAAATCATCAATAGGCGTCAGCAATCATGTTCCAAAAGTCATTCAAACTCATATACTAATATAAAAACTCACAAATACTATATGAGAATTTGAAGAATTCAATTATATTTTTTTACTTGTAAATCAAAAAAGATTATTTAGAAATCATACAAAGAAACAACACAACAAACAACATATATTCGATTTCACTCGTTTTATTTGTCTTTCTTAGATCTTTATAAAATTAATCACCCTCTTGGGTGACAATAGTTGTATTCATAAATCAACACAAAAAAGAAAATTTTCTTTTAACAATATTTATTAAAAAAATATTCGAGTTTAAAAGCTTCTGAAACATGATGGGTGAATTCTACTAGTGAAATAGCAAATAACTGACTAATAACAATTATTTAACAATTATTTGGAAGAATACTCGTATACCAAATAAGTTTAATAATGACTGTATTATAATACACTTCCGGTGTTTATGATGAAAAAAATATATATAATTTTGTGTCGGGTGATTTTTGGCATTGTTAGTTTTTGTGATGTTAATGCAAAGATGAAAATCTAAATTTAATAATCAAACTAAATTTTTCGACCTAGACTATGTTAATATTTTTGGGGCGCTTAGATAATTAAACGGTGGAAGTTCTTGCAGAAACTAAAAAATGGAACTTGGAAACATTCACGAGAAAAGCTGCTACCGATGATTAATTTATAATTTTCCATTTAATTTTATGGTGACGATAACCATGGAAAACTATTATTATCTTCTGATTATTCTTGAATGCAAAAATATATTGTTATATCGTGTTGAACTTGCGATACATAATACTATATCATTTGATTTTGAAAAATTTTTGCCTAAACTGTGCAACATTTTTTGTTTCACTGGTGGCAACAGCATTTCGTAAATAAATTGTTTAAATTATTTGTTTGTGGAAGATTTCTAGCCTACTAAGATTACAAGTTACAGAGTTTCCGTATGAACATACGAGGCTAAATGCTTTTAAAACATGATGGCTAAAGGTCCACTGATGAATTTGCATTATCAGCAATAACCTACAACTAATGAGTCCATTTTTTTTCCCTAAATTCAAGACTAAATTCTTTCAAGCAACTGCTCAATAAGAATATGAATAACAATAACAAAATGAAATTACATTAACTAATAAAAATAAATACCGCAAAAATAAATTTAAAAAAAAATGACGACATTGGCCACTGAGATACAATTAAATTATTTCTATTTTTTGTTTCATTTTATTATTTCTACTTTAGTTAAAAAAAATTATTATTATTATTAAGTGACATCGGGTGGCACATAATGCACATAATAAGTACTCGTAGCATTGTTATATTCAATATTGATAAGCATATTGCAAACAGAAAATCCATATTAATTTATTATTTATAAAATGAGGAAAAAATTAACATGTGTTTAATTTTGTTCAATGATGACAATTAAAATGTATTTTTTTATTCAATACTTTCAGTGTTCAAACGACATGACATTTCCATACACCAAGCACCAACACCAAATATAGGATTTTCAAAGGTGAGTCATAAAAATTCATTTTCGTAAATTTAAATATATAAAGAAATAAAAACTAATGTGCCACTTTTGTGTTAAGAAAAAAAAGTAAATTAAAGAAAAACATGAAAATAAACTACCGCACTTGATTTAACTGCATTCATGTATATGAGGGAGAGCTGGCTGGTTGGTATGTATGTAAAAATTTATGTTTTTAGATTCATGTTAGAAGAAATAAAAAAAATATTTTTTTTTGGTCATAAGTTAAAAGCAACTACCAACCAACCCATGCCACCATATGCTGCTGCTCCTGCCTTTGCCACTACTTCTACTACTAGATTGTACTCTAAATAACTCATGTTTAAGAAACACATGAACTTTGTTGCCTTTAGATCATTTGGCAGACTTGAGATTTTCGTTTAGATTTTTTTCTTTTTTTTTGTGAAATTCTTAATGGGGGAGTTTAGAGGTGATTGAAATTTGCTTGGCTGCTTTTGACTTGTTTGAGTCGTTTTATTGATGTGTTTTTCCCATTTCAAACAATCGTTTAAATATTTATGTATGTTAAAGTTGTTCTTTGTTTACAAATGTTTTATTTGTGTTAAGGATGGATGGATGAATGGTTTCGGATTGAAATTAATTTTGCCAATATTAATGGCTTTGTGAACATATTTCAAAGAGAATGGTAAATAAAATGTTTGGTAGTTGTTAGGTCAAGCAATTTATTAAAGCTGCCAAATAAATATTAAAATTTTGAAATGAATTTTTTCTTCGTTCATTTTATTAACAATTTAGTGAGTGAGTTTAAATGGTTTAATATTGCAAAATTCGTTTTAATATTTTTATAACACAAAGAACTTCTTTTCAACAAAATTTACGAACGTAAAAAGTCACATCAGCAATCTGTGATGTTAAACGGCAAATATTTTGATATGATATCAGTATAGACGATTTTAAAAAAAATATATAAATATATACACAAGTGCGTTTTTATAAACGGACAAATCTCATTAACTCAAGCCTTTCATAGTTTAATCCATATGAAATTCATTCCGCTCGCTTCAATAACCAGATGCAGACACTACAATTTGAAATATTTTACTTTTATTTCCCTTGAGCGGACAATAGCGTTGAAACACACAGACATTTGCTCTATTTACCAACTCTGAATTATATTCATGTTAATGCATGATATAATGATATAATGCAAAAGTAATTGGTTAATACCACCGATTATTTGAAAATGTGTTTTGCCCGGCTCGTTTCATTTGTCTTGTTAAATATTATTTATAATAATTAATAATGAAAGTAATATAACGAAGTTGAACTAATCCATGATGTAGCAGTTTACTATCACTAATTGTTTTTTCAACCATTCGTTTCTCAATATTTTATTTATGTATTTATGTATATGTCGTCAAATAGAATTTTAAAATAAAAGCTAAGGACTTTGACTATTTTAAATTAAATTAAATAAGCGTTTATTCCAACATAGATCTTCTTAAGTGAAAATTTTTTATTTTAATTTAATTCGTTTCATTATTTTGCCACAACCTCGAAAATAGTTTTTATAAATAACTAGTGACGTGCAATATTTCAAAGTTATGAATGAAAACACAATAAAATAAAATATGATATCGAAGTACTGAAAAAATTTAATTGAAATAAAGGATTTATTAAATTAAAAAACCTGGTGCTCATTTTTTCGTTTGGACCAACGCTCAGGCAATGACCCCTATTTATGCTGCTGCTTATTTAAGTAAGATAAAATTTAAAATTAGCTTTTTAATTTATTGTAATCTTATTAACCGAATTTCATCTAACCATAAAATTTTAAACGTATGTATGTAATGTAATACTGTGATACTGTACTCACTACAAGGTGGCGCCAGAGTAATGTCATTATTTGAATTGATGCCATTTTTGCAGATGACGCCAAATATCACTGTGCTTTTGATTTAGATATATAGAAAATTAGTTGTCAACAAGTCATTGGGCGGAGACGTGAAACTATTGTTACTGCTTATATGAGAAATCTGTTTTAACGCAGCGAGAATATCCGGGTCGAGTGATCTCCCATTTTTTGAAATTATAACTGGCCACCTTTTGCGGTTTTTAAAAATCTCGCGTTTAACACAACAAATTACGAACCTTGCAATTCTTGAAAGTGAACATTAAAAAGAAGAAATCACCTATTTGGAGCCAGATGTTTTGAGAGCAACAATTCGAAATGATAGTTGGCCATTTGAGCGATATAGTCTTTTCCAATTAATGTCATCAATTTTACACTTTCAAATAAACTTTTTATGAACACAGAGCATGCATACCAAAATGGCAGCCAGTTGACATTAATTTAGCGCCACCTTGTGTGGTACTAAGTGTACTTAGTGTGTGTACGCAAGCTAGTACACATACACACATCAAGTGCACTTACACTGTCAAATCTGTATTGCTTTTCTGCCGACTGCTTTCGATGTTATAAACATAAAATCTTTATTCATTATCCGATATCTATATTAATTCTCTATATTCAAAAATTTTCAGTATAATAAAATTTCCTATCATTATAAGAGTCATTACACCGGGCTACAGTTGTACGTATTATTTGCAAACTTTTAAGCTGTATAAATTAATTTTAATATTCATTGGATTAAATGTACTTAAGATATACTTATGTACGAGCAAACGGAAAGATAATCAATGTGAAACGATTTACTAGTTACATATTAGTGGAACTTGGCAGTCATTAGTATGAAGTGAATAATTGAACCTTCACTTCTTTAAGCATACAAATGCACCTATCCCCCGCTTTGCGCGCTACTTGTTTTATACGAATTAAAAATTTTTTTTATTTTAGAAAATGACTAACATATATAATTTTTATAATCAAGCGTTAGGTCTTTTTTTAAAAAATAATAATTTTATTCAATATTTCGACGCCTCTTTGGGCGTCTTCTTCAGGAAATTTTTTTATTAATAAAAAAATTTCCTTATAAAATTTATATATATTAAAACAAAAAAGGTCGAAAAAATAGTGTTAATTAATTGAAAATGACTAACTTTGATTTCACTCGAAATTATTTCATTTTGATTAAAAATACAAAAAATGCGAAATGACGTCTTAATGTTCGAAGAAAAATTTTATGTGCATGAATGAGTTGATTTTAAGCTACAGAATGGATAGATTTACTCATTGTTTACATACATATTTCAAAGTTTTTATTTGTCATAATTTCGTATTTATAATGATTGTTTATAGTTGTTTTTATTTTACATGGTATTTCCACATAAAAACTAATTTGTCGTTTTGTACGGTTTTATGACGAGCCGTGTTAAATGGGGGAAAGGTGTACTCTTATATACATACATACGTATTTGCAACATAAAGAGTTTAGTTCGTTTTGTATTTGTTTGTATTTCTTCCAAAACTCAAAGAAAAAATAATTTGATTAGAATGCTTTTAGAATTTAGTTGGAATTGTCCTTCAAGCCAAAAAAAAAATAATAATAATAAAAAAACGAAAACAAAAAATCCAATTTACTTTACTCACTTGTTGCCACATAAAAAAATGTTTAAACTTTATTTACATACAAGAGATTTTTGTTTGTTTGAATTTTTCACTAAATGTTTGTTTAAAGTTACATTCCTCCTATAAGTGATTTCTTTAGACACATACATACATACATACATACACACATATATATATATATATTCTATTTACTTATTTATTTTTTTCATTAGCCATATAAATGACAATCGTTCTTAAGAAACAGTAACAACTCTATTAACTTGAGCATAAATTTTATTCATTTCTTTTGTGATTTTTATTTTGCGTTGACATTTACATATCATAGTTCCAAGGAAGTATCAGCATCAAGAGCAACAACAACCACAACAAGGACTGGAACCATAGAAAAACTGTATTCTAAAGGTTTATTTAGACATTTTATTGAAAAACTTAAATAAATGGACATGATATCAATACACAGAAGTAGTGGAGTAGGAAGGCTAAACAATTCCCATTTCAAAAAAGTAAAATAATACAACAAAAAAAAGGAAAAATTGAAAATTGACTATTACTAGACCTTGACGTTTGACCAAGATTAATCAAAACCATTTACTCGTGACTGTGAGTGAAATAAAATATGTTACATACACACACATGTGTACGTTTGTATGAATGGCTTAAGAACTGAGAACAAAAATAAATAAATAAATGATTTTGATTTTGTTGAATTACTTACTCGTAGCAGACACTCTTTGGTATTATTTTCATAGTCTTTCACATGTTGCAGATCTCCAGTAAAAGTTCTTGGAACACTTGCTTTAAGGCTGCCGGAGCGAATTCCAAGAGTGGAGTTTTGACACAATTTGTCTTTAAGTTTACTTTGGTTAAAAGCAGAAAATGTGCTTAAATTAACTTAATTTTTACCAGACGTTTTCATTTATTTCTCTATTTTAAGGCTTTATCTGGATTTTTAATGATGCTCACCCAGAATGGAAAATTGCTGTATATTTCTGATAATGCTGCAGAATATTTGGGGCATTCAATGGTAAGTGTGAAAAAGTTTATTTTTTTTTACACAGGAAAAAATTACTGCCGATTTCTATTCAAATAAGTTCCCTAACAGCCAAAACAAATTATTGAATAAATTCAATTGATGAAATGAAAATATTTTTTCAATCAATTTTCCTATTTGACGAAATAACAATAATCCCTTTCACGATTGCTTGCTCTTTTTCCCCTTTGTAAAGGTAATAAAAAATGTACTATTTTTTTCGAAAAGAAAGCACCGGAAATAAAAGCCACTTAATAGAGGATTTATTTTTAATAAGTTGTACAAAGTAAAAATTTGTTATTAAATAAACGCTTGTTTATTCCAGCTGTATTATAAGTATGCAACACTATGCAAGCTATGTATAGCACAGTGTTGCAAAGTTTGGGAGGGGTGTCCCTCCTATCCTCTTATTTTTTAAAGGATAAATTGGGGTCTTTAGTGTGCAACTTGGGAGAGGGGAAATTTATATTTAGGGGACTTCTGAGGAATTTCCTTACTTGGTTGAATGATACAAAAAAGAGATGTTGCAAAATCTTTAAACTGATCAACTTGAAGATTTCAAAGATTATTGCTGTAATAATCGATGATTTCATATTAATTTTATCTGGCAGCGCTAAATACAATATTTTATGCCTGATGAATTCAAAATTTGTTTCCTGTTAAGCCAAGCCAAGGCCAAGAAAATAAATGTAAAATATGAGACGTGTGCCTTTACCCTAGAAGCGATTTATACAATTTTTTTTTTGCGAATTTTAATTAATATTAGTTATTTTTGGCGTCTTACTTTAGCTTAAATCATTATATTAAAAAAAAAGTACATAATTAAAATATTACTTGGAATTATTCTAAAGCTCAACGTTTTTCATAGTTTAATGATATCACATGATTTTATAGCCCTATGGAAGGTATTCCTTTTATTTTTGACCGATTTTCTTCAACTTTATAGACAAACAAAGTACTATACACGACAGGGTGAAACTCTGACAACACACACAAATCCATTTGGCTTATTGTTTCATCCAGCAACTTTTATCGGTAATACTTGAATTATTGTAAGATTTTAATATTTCGGCATTATTAACAGTTCGGAATTGAGTATTTATGTTATCGAAACTTTTGTGATTCTCTGGAAACATTTTTACTAATATTATTGCCACACTACATATTGGTTTTCCCACTAATTGCATTTTTATATCTAAATTTATTGAGTCATTTTGGAGTTTCAATTCTTCATTCGAAAATTAAAAAGTGTAATTTATTCTCAAAAGTTTATTCTAAAGCGTTTAATTTCTGATTGAAATTTTAGCAGGTAAAATATATGTCTATAAACCTTTTTTTTAAGAAAATGTGGTACTCTTTTAATCAATATCCGTCATTAATTATATTTGATCTAAATACCATAATAATTAACTATCAGTAGAAATATATAAAAACAAAACTGTTTGTTGTGTCGAAATTTTTTTTCTAAAATTTACGTAAGGTTTTTACTTATAAGCCATTTAAGGAAAATGTCGGATGTAGACGGGTTTTAGCAACTGGTGCGTTGGTATTTTTTTTTTTTTTTTTTTTTTTTTTTGTCAACCGAGGCCGTTTTTTTTTTGTGACGAGCCGGAGATCTGTCTATAATTTACATTTTCTCTTATTATATTATTTTTTTACAAAAAATACTGACTGAAGATCCCATCAACGAAATTCAAATAAATAGTTAAAGTTTAGAACCAAATTTTTGCAAATCTCGTTGCCAAAGTGAAATTTATATAGAGAAAAATATGTAATTATAAAATTTAAAACGTTGTTTTTATTTTGCATGTAATATAAAGGAGAGAACAAATAGTTTTACTGTATGAAATACAACATTTGCCCGGTTAATCATACCAATACATTCGTTCAGCACAGAATTGTTCCTTAATAATGTGATGTACTATCTCCGTACTTTTTAACCATACAAATCTGCTAGAAATGTTTTCAAGTACATTTTCGGAGTTTTTGTTGTTGTTGTAAATCCCTTTATCTTGGCATAATGTATGTTTGTTTCTTAAGTCTTTTGTTTTACACACATACTCTTGCAAAACTTAAGAAGTAGCAATAAACGGTTTATATTGATCAGCACTTTTATGTATGTATATACATACATACTCTATATAATTTTTGACACTTACAAACGTCTAAGCGGCAACTAACAAACTATCCTGAAACAGAGATGGGAATTGCGAACATTTAACGCGGGAACAAAGAAAAACGTAATATGTAACTAACGAACATATTGACACGCCTTAAGACAGCATTTAATTAAACTACAATATTATGTCATTGTTATGATAAATTTGCCGTAGAATGAATGTTTAAAATGTTAAAAAGAAATACGAAACAATCGACATGCAATAAATTAAACAAGAGCCAGAAAACTTCAATTAGTCTTAAACTAAGAAGAAAAAACAAAAAACAAAAACTCTCCATATGAATGCAACAGACAGTTGAATATAACGAAAATGGGATTTATGTCAAAATGTTTAACAAAATAGTATTTAGAAATGTACAATTTTTCTTAAGGTTTTGTGGCCGGTAAATTTTATTTGAATATCATCAACATTTACATACTCACATATTCAAACACACACACACACATGCAACTGAAGTGGGGAAACATTCATATAAGTGGTGAGTATGTTACTTTTTGCCAGTAATTTAAAGTTTCAGTCCTAACAACAACAGTTCCATGCTCGTACATGTGGCAAATGCCGCAAAAATGTTAGCCACTACCAAAAACGGGTGTTGGGTGTGTCATTGTATATGTCTACGGCCATTGCCAAAAGCCACATATTAAAGATTTATTGATAAGTTATAAGATCACAAAAAAACTTCAGTTTGAAAGGGAGTTTATAGTTTTACTGTATTTCGTTGTTACCTTTTCTATGGCCAAGAATTAATTACAACAAAAAAAAACTACATATTTAAATATATTTTTTTTTTGTGAACCTTTGACCAGTTAAATAAATTAATGAACTGTGGTCCAATTTAAAGTTAAATTACTCAAAACACAATTATGCTTTCAAATCACCGAAAAATTCATTAATTCATTTAATTAAATTCTTTACAGGAAGACCTTTTAATACATGGCGATTCGGTTTATGATATCATTGACAAACAGGATCATTCCGCCATACAGGCCGAACTGAATCGCAATGTACCACCGCAGCCAGGACAACATATCAATTCAGCTGCAGCGGCTGCTGCTGCCATAACGAGTCTAGAGGGCGAGCATCGCATGTTTCTGTGTCGCATGAATGTTAGTCGCAATGCACGTAGACAAATGCGTTTCGGTGATCAAAAGGTAAGTGAGAAAACATAAATAAATAAACAAATATATATTCAGCGTGATAGCGAGTGTTTCTACTCAAACTAAATCACTTACTTCACTCTCGTATTCATTCCAAATCAAACAGAAAAACTATTATGAATAATGCATGAGCTGTAATTTTTGTTTATAAATTTCATACACATTTATGTATGTATGTACGAGCAGTTGTAAAAAAAACTCGAAATGTTTTAATATAGTTTTTTTAATGATCGAAAAATCAAATCCAACTGAAACACTGACAAGGTAAACGATTGCGTGTAATCTATACAATCTTTCTATATTAAAAGATACATTGATATTATTTTACTCTAAAGTGTGTTGATTGGTATTCAATAGACTTTTTGTGATTTTATTATATAATTAACATAATTGAAGTGCATTGAAAAATATCATAAAAACGTGTTAAAAGTGTAAATTTATGAATGCCTTAGTGCAATGACCAGGAAAAATATAATAAATTAAATCTAAAGTTAAAAAAAACTAAATATAATATGGCAAATAATAGGACATCTACAGGATAACGCATGTATGAGAATATCCGCACAAAAACATAAATCTGAAATAAGGCCAAGTTACTATCTAAAAATTTCGACCGTTAATAATGAGCAAGTTTTTGCCTTGTATTATATCCAATTCCTATAAATAAAGGAATCTAATATAGACAAAATTTAAAAGGCGACATAATTAAATCCTTTGTACGATTACTGCAGCTACCTGCTATATAAAAAAACTCGCTCATTCATAAAGATCTGGATGTTCCATTGGTTAAAACAGTTGTTCAAAAATTTTTTCCCCGTATGTTTGTTACATACGTACGCAACATTCTAAATTATTGAGGCCACACTCTACTGCAAAGGAGGGACACTCCTGCTCGTAGCGAAGCACGAGAGATTGAAAGTGGTCTTTTTTAGTCTTAAACAATGGATAATTTTAGATTAAAGATTTGAAAACTTATTGCCAGTGCAATTGATATTGAAGATTCAACAAATAATAATAATAAATGAGGAAACGGTGGTCCAAGTACACGTATTTTTTGTAAAAATCAAATAAACTGCCAGGACATGATGATGAGCTGTGTGACATGGTGCGCCGTCTTGCTGAAACCAAAGATTCTCCAAGTTCATGTCTTCTATTTCAGCCCAAAAAAAATCGTAATTATGGCTGCGTAGCGCTCATCGTTGATTGAAATGACGTTTCCAGCCGTTTTTAAAAAAAATGGTTCTATGATACTAAAAACCCAAAGTCCACACCAAACTGTCAGTCTCTGTGGATGCATTGGCTTCTCGACAATGACGTGCGCTTTTTCTGACGCGCAGATGTGACAATTTTGTTTGTTGAAAAAGCCTACGAGATGCAAATATAGGACATTTCCTGATATGAACTAATTGATATGGCACGAAGATGCTGACCAAACAGGAAACATTGGCCCATTCCCATGTATACATACCCGACTATCTCCCTTAAGTGTATTAAAGATTGTCTGAGGAGAGGGAAAAGGGGTAAAAGTGTACATTTGATGTTAGATAGCCCAGCAGCACTACGTGAACTACTTTCATACGAGATGAGGCCAGGACTTGTCATGTACTGCATTACATCTCTTATTGAAAATTACCTTAAAATACTCTTTACATGAATCCATTATCGGTGCCTTGTAAATTTGGAAAAGGTTTCATTTTCAGTTGTACAGGGCAACTACCGATCTATTATTTTTAAAACTGGCTACAATTTTTATCCTTAAAAATATCTAAAATAGGTCTCTCCAACATAAATTCGAAACTTAAGTAATTGATGTAAAACATTTTATCTAACATCTGTCTAAAATGAAATTTTTAAGCATCTTAATATACAATTTTTTCCTACTTCTGCTAGAACCTTTTCATTTATTCATTAAAAAACAAATAAAAAATTTAAAACAAGTGGGTGTTAAAATAATTGGATGATACATTTTTTACTCACTTTCGGTAGGTACTTATATTAATTTCAAATGGCAAAGGGATATTGAATGTTGTGCAGTAAAATAAATGAAATCAATTGAAATAATAAATATTTATTACTGACTCCATATGAATATTATAAGCGCAAGAAAAATGGATAATTTTTATTCTTATTTATTATTTTGCTGCTTTATTAACTTTTCCTTTTAAGTTTATGTTAAAATGCTCTGCTATCTTTATACCCGTCTGCAGTGGTTGTCTCAAAATGAATATCTGTCCGTCTGTGTGTGTGTGTGTGTCTGTCTGTTTATTTGTGCTGTAAAAATGATAAAGACGCCCACATGCTGTCAACCAACCAAGTTATTTCACATCGTTAGCATCTCTACGGCTACCGTATCTAGTTAACAGCCGCAACAGCAGCAGCATTAATAAAATCAAAACAAACAAAAAACTCTTTTTGAAGTGCAAAACAACAACGACAAGTAAAACTTGCAACATACACAACTTCATTGCGTTGTGACACTATCAGTTTTTGGCGATCAGGGCAATTTTTGACGTTTGTAACTCATAATGTGACGACTACTGGCAAACAAGACTACTGCTGTGATCCTTAATGCACAACATGAACACGTACTCGTACAGAGTGTGTCTGTAACAAGTGTGTGTGTTTGTGTGTGTCCGTCCTGACTCACATTTTTACTATACCTTTTAAATGTTTATTTTTTATCTGTGGCGTAGTTAAATAAGATTGAATGGATAACATTTTTTATCTTTCATTTGTTGCAAGTTATTTTTAACAGACATCTTAAGTATTCCTGGCAACTGAAAAATTAACGAAAGTAAAATATTTGGTAGTAGTTTATCCTCCATAGAAATGCAGACCTAGAAGTGTATGTGCAAAGTTCCATATGAATCGGTTGAGTTGCAAATTTTCTCTTAATTTATATGGGCGTTTCACCTCCCACTTTTTTTAACGTTGTGTTGCCACAAGAACACTATATACTATATGTATGTGTAAATCGTTAATTAATCTATTTTCAATTAATTTTTACTTTGCGTAGGAGTGGAACTGCCTACTTTTCTAATCATGCAATTAGATCATCACGAGAACTTAATGTATAAGCCAAATTTCGTAAGAATCGATTAAGTAGAAGTGTTTAATTTTATTTTAGCTTTAAATAAAGTTGGAATTGTCAATTTTTTTTTTACAAAAAAAAAAGCTATTCTAGAATTATATCATATTTATATTGGAAAAAATTCCAAATCGACTGATAATTGACGGAGTTCTGAGGAAAGGAATAATAAAACGATATGCAAATTAGTAACTTCAATTTTTTTTTTCAAAATTTAGCTAAAAATCCATTCTTCCATTCGATCAATAAATAAAGTTTCAGTTTCAAATCTTTTTGTTGCCTTTAAGTCCCACCCCCATTTCGCCGACGTTTATGCCTTCCTTGTGTCTTCTGATGCCTACATCACTACACACATGGGGAACAGCAAAATATCAAAAGACAAAAAAAAATGCAACCAGTAACAACTGTCATCGTTTGTCAGTTTATAAATCACTTGAGTTCACCTCAAATCTCAACACAATTCATTCATTCAATCTTCTTCCTTTCAAAACGAAACAAAAGAATGATGAATAATTCAGCATTTTGATGAACAAAGTTTAAGGCAAAAAAAAGTAAATAAATAAAAAAATTTAATACAAGAGTATGTGCCAACAAATGTTTTAAATGTCTCAGTTACTCTTGCTTCATTATTTATTTATTTTTGTCTCTCTATTTGTTTAAAAACATACTCGTATGAAAAAATTTTAAATTTATTAAAAAATATACAATTGTCACAATTTCTTTTGCTAATGCATATTAATCTTCTACCATGCAATGCAATCCTTAAAACTTTTTTTAAAGCTTTTTTATTGTCATTAAATTCAATTAAATGAACTCAATTAATTAAAATCTAATACAAAATGAAATCTTCTTTACTGCCGTATTCAAGAAAAATAATTTTATTTGCTACAAACTTTATTTGAAATGTTTTCAAACAGAAGGTGTCTCGTTAAGCGTTCATCAATCGAAAATATTCTTTATGAATACGGCAATTAATATTTAACAAAAAGTATGCCTAAAGATTGAATTAAACTCTAAATTTTGAATGTGGAAAAATAAATTTTACTTTAGCAGGCATAAAAGTTAATTTCAATGTGCAATTTCCACAATCCTCGTCTATGAAATTTGTGTGACAATCACTTTTAGTGCTTTACATAATACATTTTCTAGACGAGTTGACTATCCTGGATTGTAGAAACAGCACTCCAAGTTTTATTTTTATTTTATTATATTGTATATTAAAAAAACATATACTTCCACTATTTGTTTGAGACTTGGCATTTGCAATTCTGTTTAAAGTATGCGAAAGAAAATCACCATGGACTTGAAAAACTGCAACAACAAAAAAATTACGTAATTTTTTTTATGAAATTTTTTCTAGAGAAAAAAAAATTATTTTTCCATTTTGATACATTAATGTTTATTTAGCATTTCGAATACAGAATAAAAATAATGCATCAGCAAAATTTAAACAATTCAAACGGTCTACAGTATTCAATCATGTTAAATGTTAGCATCACTGATTATTTCAAATAAAACAAAACAAAACTCTTAATTGTACATATGCATATTTGAGAAAAAGGGTAGCAAGTTACCCGGACATAAATAGGGTAAAAAAACTTTTGTTGCCCTATTGCACGTTTTTCTTTTTTAAAGGAATAAAAACATGCTGGATACACAAAATTTGTATAAAATTTTTGCCAGAAAAACAAACGCGATTAAATATCGCCACAAATGTTTGGAGTTGCTAATATTGTCTTGTTTGGCAATCGATTTAACAGCTGACAGTTGCTTGGAGGTTAGTCTGGTTGGCTGTTTGAGAAAGAATGAATAGATTCACGCCAGAGCAAAACTTAATTAATTAAAAAAAAAATAATTAAAAAAAAACTAAAACTGAACAAAAAACAAAAAATGCTGGCATCAGACAATAATTAATTGAATCTGAACGATTCGGCATGAAAGACATACGCTCTACGTTCTAGGTTGTTCCGCAAAGATATTACCAATTTGGTACTACGGATTTTCGAATAACCAAGATTTATATAGACAAAATTTATTGCATTCGAAACTCTTTGGACTACCCTCGAAAAACGTTAATTACTTTGATGATTGTACAATTGGATTTTAACACAAAGAGCCATTGAAACAGATTACAAAGCGGACATAATTATGGATGAGTTTAAGATCCGATATCATCCACTTCTGATTTGTATTTTATTCCCAAGGAAGATTGAAATATCTTCTTAAATGAAATGTTTTCTTAAACGGAATTATACAATAATAAACATTTCGGGCAGCCACTTTGTCCGTTCAATTAACCGAAAAATTTCTATAGAACCAGTAGAGAAGTAATGCAAAAATAAATTATCGGACAATTTGTATGGGACAAAACTCCAAGCATAACCTTTGAAACCAACAAATTTGCAATATTCAACATTCCTAATATTACAGTTAGTCAGATATATGACAAGTATATATTATAATATGTGGTAGGTATCCTTCCCCGTGGTCCCATCTAGTCAGTATTGCTTGGCACTGCGTTAATTGGATTCCTTCGCAGACTAGTAGGTAGTGTACTAGACTCGTAGTGCGAAGGTCGCAGGTTCGAATCCTGCCGCAGAACTCTCGCAGTTTGTGTTTGATAATTAAAGGGAGCGCACAACAAGCCTTCACTGGCTTAAGTGTATGTCGTATAACATAGGCTATCACACCCCTCCAATCAACCTAACCTAACCTAACTCATATCAATTTTGAACACTCTCACTACTATAGCCAGCCAGATATACGGTAATCAGGTATTTATTTGTATGGGAAGAATCCTTCTCCCTCGTCATATCCGACCAGTTTTTCCAGGGACTGCGTAAATTGGATGTAGAGTAACTCATACTTTCAGACATACGATAAGAGATAACGCCCTCCTATGTTGATGTCAGTAAGTAAGTAAGTAAGTAATGTAATGGGGGTTTGGCCCAGGATGGCCCTTTGCACTGCGACCATTGTTGATCTATTGTGCTTCCCCTGTCCCTAATGGTTTAATGGCCTGTGAGCGCCCCTACCAGCATCCGTAGGCTTTTTCCTGTCCAGTCTTAGAGCCAGATCCGCCCTCCCAGCGTCAATGTCAATGTTGTCAATGTTGATGCCAATTAAAAACAATTTACAATTTTTTTTTGGTTCATGTCTTATTTGTATCAGAAAGATGCTTTACAATAACAAATAGATTGAAAGCAAAAGCAAATTTGTCAACATAAATTTTGGAATGGAAATATTCCATTTACAAAAAACATTTCGTTGAAATCAACATTTCTATAAAAAGTTTAAAT
Source organism: Germaria angustata (assembly GCA_963681545.1). Lineage (NCBI taxonomy): Eukaryota > Metazoa > Arthropoda > Insecta > Diptera > Tachinidae > Germaria > Germaria angustata. The sequence continues at coordinate 136,697,777 of OY812998.1, read as the reverse complement.
CTGTTGCTTACTAATATTATTTAATAAAATTTTAGTGAATGTTCACTCACCTTCATAAATTGTAAATTCATCCCCGGAGTCTTAATTAAAATCAAAAATTTCCTGCAAAAAAATTAAGAAAATTAAATTCGTTAAATTAGATTGCAATTGGATGCATCAATATAATTTTTTTGCAAAGAAAAAACACAAAAAAGTGATAAAAGCTTTTGTTGCATGTGGAATATAATTTGTTTTGATCACACACAATATACTTAATACGGTTACAAGGAAAATGTATTATAAATGCATTCACTTTTGTTTTTGTAAGTTGTAACTTTAAGTGCATAAGTGCATAAGACACTCATGTCTACTCGTACATGTGTGCAAATAAAAAAATCATTATTAGGAAATGTGTATTTAAGAGTACGTTTTTAGTAACAAATAAATTTAAACGAAACTTGCAAAAAAACCCGACAACTTTATATTCAATGAATTGTTTTTATTATTAATTTTTTTATTTTCTATTTTTTAGGTTGTACTGGTTCAGGGTCATTATTTGTCATTCTTGCCACTTTGCAGTCGCAACGAACCCGTATTCTTAGCAACTTGCACACCAATTGCCATGCCAGAGACTCGAGAATGTGTAGTGCAGGGAGCTACCAATGTCTTTACAACGATACATTCAATGGATATGAAAATAGCGCACATAGACAAAAAGTAAGTTGAAATAGTTTTTTTCCTTGCATAAATAAAACGAACAAATAATAGTGTAAAGTAAATAAAAGTTTAATTTTTAAAAATTTTATGAAGGCCACTATCTTGACATTTGTGGGTCGTTTATTTATGTTTTTTCTTATTTAATCTAATAAAGAGAATTTTATTATTTTTTTTATATTTTCAGTGGCGAGTTTCATTTAGGTTATTCAAGATGTGATATTCAGGGTTTATCCTGGTATAGTCTTATACATTCCGACAATATACGAGAGGCTCAAAGTAAACATAGACTTAGTAAGTCCTTTATTTTCAACATTTAAAATGTTATAAATAATGTGCTAGAACATTCGAATTAATGATGTTTTTCTTTATGTAAAGAAGTGTAACACTTTTGTCGATAAGTTATTATTAATTTATTTAAAAAAAGTTAAATCTCTTGCATACTATTTCCTAAAAAGTTTTCGTTTTTTTTAAAGAACACTAAATTCATTTTTTTTCTTGCTTGAAAGGACATAAACTGTTACACATTTTTTATGGAACTTCATTATTTCCCAATAAAATAAGCAACAAATAAGATAAAAACTTTTTGGAACATAATCTGAAATTTTAAGTCCGGTCATATTCCTCTTATTAGGAATTAAAAAAATTTTCATGCCACAAACATCACGAAGAATATAAAAACAAAAAAATAAAATCCAATTATTTTATCTTTATTTCTATTTATTTTTAGTAACTCAGTCAGAACAAGATCGTTCATGTATTTTATTAGTTCGTATGCAACGCAGACAGGGAGACTTTATATGGGTTCACGTTGTACTGCAGGTTCGAGATGCCCAGGACACAAATCAACAGCCAGTCATTGTATGCACCAATCAAGTGCTAAAGTAAGATTTTCATAAATTTTTCATCAAAATCTAATTTAAATTAAAAAAATACTTGCACCAAGGAAATATATACTAATAACAAGCGACATGTCGGAGAATGATAGGGATAAATTTTCATTCTTTGAGATCGCATCCATTCGTGGTCAATGTGCCAGCGAACTGAAACTGCTCGTATGTGGAGCGAACTTCTTGCAGGAGTTTCAGCCGGAGGTTGCTCTCAACCTATGGTAATCGTTTGAAGTGTATAAAACATTTTCTTTTTTGTCAAGCCCTTTTCTATTACACTAAAGTCAAGATTGAAGTTGAAAATATGTGATCAACAGTTTCAATATCGTTTTCTAAAGACTAAACAATTTTTATTCAAGTTAATGCCAGTTTTACGATTTTGTCCGGTACCTTAGTCACAATTCGCAATAGTATGCTTTTGAGTTGTAACTTTCTGAAGATGTTTTCTATAATACGAATCAACTTCTTGAACACCTCTTGATGAAATTGTTGCAACCTAAGGATACATGTTCATATTATTGAAGTGATTTTTGTCATTTTAAAAACAAAAATCTTTGTTAAACCATTGAACAAAATCTCAGAAGTTCTCAAAATTTGATTGGAATTTAATTAAAGAGATACTGAATTGATTACTAAATTGTAATCAGTGTAATCACTAATTTAATTTCTTTGAGAAACTGATTCATGCAACTTTTAAAGTAAACCGCTCATATATGTAAACATATCATAAGTATACTTCAGTATACTAATGAGTATACTAATGAGTATACAGAGATGGTGTATTTTATAGCACAAATGGCAAAGGAGTCACTCGCTATCATTCTCTGGCACATTTAGCGGTGAAACCATTTAACAAATATGGCATTTTGATTGTAGTACTTCATAAAAAAATTAATATAATAAAATAATTTTTTATGAAAGGAAATTATCAAATGGCAGCGAATTTGCTTGAATTCGCTACATATTTTTTAAATTTATTTGATAACTTTTTAAATAAGTAAAGTATTAATTTTGTGGAAAAGTTCCTTAAAATAAAGAGCGACATAATAAAATATCGCTGAATAAATTATTTATTTAGTTCTGATATCAGGTGCCAGTTTACTAAGTGTCTAATATAAAGATATTTCTAGCTTTCCCAAAAATTCCAGTAGAGGTTTCCTGATAATCATGCTTCTACATCAATGAAATGCATATTGAGAACAGCGTCCCTCTTCTTAATAAATTTCAAGAATTGCAAGAAATTGTCTTTTGCAAAAGGAAATCAATTATTTCTACAAAAATTTTCGAAACGTGCAACAATGTAAAAAATTTTAATTATGCACAACAATTTTATATATTTGTTTTACCATTTCCAAAAATCCTTTGCTGTACGAAAATTTTGAAAATTTATTAAATTCTTCTAGTGATCGTGAAGCCTCTGTTATGATACTCAATTCGTGGCTTTATCATTACTACACCGTACAATCAAAGATACAGTTCGGTTTACCTTATGATGGAGGCACTCGAGTTCCAGCCACACCTCCCGCCGTCGGGAATCCCACATCAGTCTATTATCACCATCATATACATCATCACACGCCGACATCGGCTTTTTCACCCACCTCCGTAGTAGGTTCACCCTACACGGCTCTACATCATCCAAATAATCACCACCAGTACCATCATCACATGCCGCCATATGGAACATTTCATGCCTCAACAGCGGTGGACACGATAAATGCACCAACAGCCATTCTGCAGAGAACGAACGGGCCTGATGACACCCTATTGGAGACGAATCGAGAAGCTTTAGTTAGTGATATAAATATGAGTCATACGACGAATGGCGGTATAGAACCGGTAGATTATAGTCAATTGGGTGGTATATCGAATCACTCCATATCACCCTCAAGATCTCCCCTGTCAAACAAATCAAACAATGGCCCCGACATGCGCTGCGAAAGTACCAACAGCTCTATATCCAGCCATGCCTCGGCAGCCACAAGTTACACTCTGTCATGTGCCAGTCATAGTAGAACAACATCACCGCCGGCTAAACGTAGACCGGTGGGTAAGCTGGAACCCATCTTTTTGCATGAAAACTCCTCGGAAATGCCGCAGCATGATTTGCAAAATGAAATGGAATCGGTTTATCAAGTGCATACCCATCGCGCCGATTCTCATTCATCGGTTATATTCGCCACTGTTGTACCTACCAGAAGTCGTTTGCTGAACAAACTTTTACCGCCCGATCCGTCCGATTTTATGGATCAGTGGAATCCCAGTCCACCCTGGTCGGAAAGTAATCAAAAATTATCATTGGATAATTCTTCCTCACAACAGGAATTAAGTCCCTGTATAACTACAACACCACCAACTCCAACTAGTGGGCCACCCTCTGTGGGTCCAGGGTCCTGTTCCACCAGTGTGCACGGTTTGGGTTCGGCCTTCTCCTTCGAATGGATGCCGGATCAACTGGTACCTGTTGTAGATTCATGTGTTACCTGCTTAAATTCTGAAGGCTTGCCCGTCGTTCTATCTCATTCTCATGCCCATCACCATCATCATCATCACCATCATCCTCATCAACATCATGTGCATCACACGGGCCATCAACTTCATTGCTCGCCTGCCTCTTGGACATCGCATATGATTTCAACGGATCATTATAATCATCTGATATCGAGTCAAAATCAACGTGTTCTTAGTCTACCCGAAGCGATACCGCACGAAAGATGTGACAGTTTGGAGACGCAAACGAAATGTGAACGAATTGATGATTTGACAGCATCAAACGGTGAGTTGATTTACTTAGAAATTTTGTTTGTGTAATGTAAGCATCGTTGAGAAAGTTTTAATGAAATTGCTGCAGAGTATTATTATAATAATAGCTTGATAAATCACTCATGTACTTTGAAGGAGAAGTACTTCACGCCGATTACAGGTTATTTAGTAAAACTTAGGATTCAAAACTATAGAGGATTAACTTGCAAATCATAACAATTTTAGCTACGATAATGGCTTATGCCACAGTCGTAGTACGACACGGAAGAAGTCATAATTATGGTCCTAGTTTAAATGATTTTCGTGCAAAACTTTGTGGAACATTTTAACTAAATATTTTTAAGCAGAACATTTTTTTTACAAAATTTAAATCCTCTAACGCCGCAATGTATGGGTCTTTTTGCCCACTTAATAATATTAAGTTTTTATCAAAAAGAAAGCGCCATCAGTAGCGTGATTCACTAACTGCTAACGATTCGCTAAAATCAACATTTATCAACGATTATTGGCGTTTCAAGAGCCGATTACGCGATTCATAAAATTTTTGTTAAATACTTTATTTATGTTAAAATTAGCAAAAATCACTAGAGAAATAAAAAAACAAAAAACCGAACTGCTGACTACTTATCGATTCAGTAACAACATAAAAATAATTACACTTTACATAACATCAGCGCAAAATCGACATTTTCGCTGTTATTCTCTCTGAACTACTCGATTGTTGTTAAAAGAGGGTAGTGGAACGCAATGCCACGCCGATGTACGCATATATTTTCCTGTGACAGAACTTTATTTTTTTATTTTACTACCACAAACACGTATATATGAAGGCCACACGAATGTTTTGCCCAGATAATTTTTCTATAGTTCCTCCTAGGACAGAAACTATTCTATGTCAAAGAAAAAAATATTGATGTCTGTGGCGAGTCTTTGTCGTAGTCACTCGTATGTATCTTCATAAAATTTTTTTTAGTTCAGTTTATTAATTTCACAGCTCATATTAAAAATTCGTTGTTTTGTACCCTCAACTTCAAAAGATATAAACGAATTCCATTTCTAATTTTCTTTACAGATCCAGAAAATCATCATGAAAGTCACTGAAACAAGTGAAGCCACGTTATAAATTAAAATTCATTACAAAATATAAAAATATACAAAAAATAAATACAAACTAATGTACAAAAAGCACAAAATTCAAAATTAAGTCATTTGATGAAAGAGTATTCGGGAAGTGCAGGTTCCAGTTTTTCAGAAATATAAATATGTAACAAACAAAATTTTAAAAAAAAATAAGATTTGTTGTAAATAATAAATTTTTCTTTTAATTATTTATGTAAATAATCTATGTATATTATCTGTAGTAAAAGCATATAATTTTCGACTATTGAGCTTTAAAATGTCTGGTACATAATAATGGCGCAATACATATGTACATACATAAATAAATGATTACAACAAAAAAAATAACTTGTCAAACTTTGGCCAGTTCATTTTAGCCAAACTGAAATGTAATGAAAAATGCAACAATATTGAAAAACTAAGAAAAAAGAATTGTAATTTATTTTTATTTTTACGGCATGTAGCACATAAATTAGCTTTTAAATGGAAAAATAGTGCAATTTATTTATAAACTAAATGAATAAACCATGAATATTCATTTTAGATAAGAAGTACAATATTTAAGTTCAAAAAAAGACATAAAACAAATGTGGAAAAGAAAAATAATATTTAAGTGTTTCAGAATTTATTAAACAATTGAAAATAAACAATAATGAAGCGAACAAACCAACCGACGGATAGAATAAAAGCAATAACAAACATACTTGGTATGTGTAATAATTTTAGTACTTCTTTTTTATTTGATTGTATTATTATTTTTAAAAATTATTTTTAAATTGTATTTTTTACATAAGAAACATTTTAATAATTTAATTAACACAAATTAACTCAAGAAATTAAAAATAAAATCCAATTTTATTTATTTGACACTGAAGCAAATAGAAATTTTAATTTAGTTGTACCTCAAGTCAAAAATAACAAAATGTCGAAAGTCCTTGTAGAAGAGACAGAGAGAAGGAAAGTAAGTAATAAATCTATTAAGAGTTAATATTCTTCGCAATTCACCGACTCAAAATGGACTAAATAAATTCTTGTTTGGATACAAATCATATATTGATCTTCAATGCCTAAAAAATATTTGAATATTTAAATCACTGAAGGATCCTCAATATTCTTTATATATGTAGAGCGCGAAATGGCAACTATAAAGAAGAAAATGATTTTAAAATCTTTGCTATTAATCCCTAAAGGAGGAGAAAAATAAATACTTTAAAGGTTCGTTATTATTATTTTACTGGGAGATGCGAATGAATCCAATTACCATTCTAATTGAGAGATCAATTACATCCCTCAAAGTATATTTAGGTCATCCAGTTATTTCAATTCTACAAGACGCCAAGGCAAGACAGTAGCAGATCACTTGCTGCATGTTCCTTTTTATATACTCTCCTGTCATCTAAGACCACTTTTTCTGGCAAACCTCATATTTAATAATCCGATATCACTCTTATGGAGATGGCTTAATAAAATACCTTAAATAGCTGATTCCATTCAAAGTATTCCCAATGGCAAAAAAAAACCTACTCGACTCAGAACTTAGTCCCCTTGCTAACTTAACCAGGAGATACGCCAATGAAGAGTCTAACCATTTTATCGTCTAGAGACTCAGACAGCTTAGGTCACTGGTTCAAAACCGTCTCGAAGGACCATGAAATAAAATTAGTTTTATATATTTATCTTCCTTTAAAGAATTTCAAATAATAAACACTCCCCTATAGTTGCTTATAATTTTGAGAGTGAAGGGTATAAAAGAAACTAAACTTTCTTTTTTAATATAAGTAGGTGTAGGGTACCTGCCTCTTATACCCATCATATTCCCTTGAGTAGAGAATTGTAGGCTTAAGGTTTAAATCGAATCCTACTTCACTTTATTTTTTAAGTTATTGTGTAGAGGGCAGGTAATTAAATAGAATAGGTTATATGATGCCAGTGGCACTTGGTATGGCAAGTATATAAAGCAGTTAAATTAAGTGCAATTCAATGTAGGTATTTATTATACAATTTTAAGGTAAGTAATTGCGAATAAGCTTTGTAACAAAATAAGTAGTTTATGTTTTACTTTATTACCTACTCGACATCGTAGTTTCCTATCTTTACCAAATAATTGCACTGTTGATAATTTAAAATAAATTATTTTTTGTTTATATTAATTCTTGGCAATATTTAATTAGGTTGTATTACAAAAATAATGATTATATATTTGTCCAAACGACTTTGTAAAACTAATATAGCTTTATGCCCTTAGCCAAGCCACACACCTTATTAGCCAATCAAGTTGTTCGTTTTGCCCACAGACGATACAATGTCGAGTACCATCTTGTGTTCAAGTTTACTTGCAAACAACTGTTTTTGAGTAAAAAGTTGTTATTTAGAACTATTTGATTTTTATAATTATAAAGATGCTGAGAAAAGAATCCGGAATAAATACAAACTTGTCACAGCAGGATGTTTCTTCTCCTTTTTGATTCCTATTCATCAATTTGAAGAAAAGTGAATTTTGTATATTTTTTTCCTTGCAAAGAAAAAAATTTTATATTAAATTAGAATTGTTTATTTATAACCGCGAATAAACTTCACAAACTTGTTATTTTCTATCACATGAAGGATAACAATGTTTTCATGTAGTTTTAAATAAATTATTAATTTCAAATCGGATTTGACAAGTTTTGTATAGGTAAAAAAAATGTTTAATAAAAATTTTGGCAACCTGACTTCCTACGAAGTTGAAAAAACTTACTATTGTATTTTTGTGAGCAAAGATTCTGTTTGTTCTTTGCATATGACATATTTTTTGTTTCATTTTGTCTCATTAGATAAAATAAGAATTATTAAAAGAATACTATATATTTAAAAGTAACAAATAGTTCTCTAGTTCCGGCACACATTTCTAAAATTCAATAAAAGCATGCACTTCTTCTGGGTGGCCGAATTGCAACCGAACGTTGCAACCGCTTTAGACAATATGCCAAAATATTAAAATATATTTAGCTTTCATACCACAAGCCCCCAAACGATTTTGAAAAGTGACTTCATGGAAATGTGTCCTTGATCTTAATTTGAGAAAATCTCTACAGCCATTCGCGTACTATCAGATTTCTCCAGATTAATAAACATATAAAAACACTTTCTACGGGATTTCGTGTAAAAGTCGAAGACATAGAGTTTGTTATTTTTGTAACCTTCAGCCACAGGACATGCTACCCTTATTATAATTTTTAGCTGCCTGACTCAGCAATACAATTATTTTCAAAAACTAATTTCCCAAAAAAGTCCTTATTCGTTTTTGTAAATCGATATAAGAAAATGTTGTTATCTATCAATTTTATAGCAAAAAATAAAAAATAAAATAAAAGGTAATATATTAATATATGTATTAGAAAACTATTTACCCTGCAGCAACTGGCACCAACAATCAAACCTAAACTGACAACAAGAGAACATAAACGGTCACAATTAATCACAATTTGTAGCAATTGCTTGTTTTATAATTAAATCTGTCAATAGTTTTAATGGAAAACAATTAAATCAACATGACATGCGTTAAAAACCATAAAAGTAACAACTAACCATAACATCTAGTGTCCATGATGTATTGCCTCGGGAGATGAACAAAATTATGGCCAACATTTTATGTAGAGGACTTTTTTAAGTCCAATGGAATCTTGATTATCATCAGCCATGATGATAATTATTATCATAATTACTCCGTATAGTTGAGAAAGAAAGCAAATGGAACCACAAATATTAAACTAAAGCAGTAAAGGAAGATCTTTATGCCCCTATCGCTGTAGATATAATTTCTGTTGTTAAAGCTGTTGTCTAACATAAAAATCTCTCCTGCAGCTAGAGTACAATTTCCTTTTCTGTTTTGTTTTGTTTGTAGTCAATTTTATTAGAGTGTATATTTTTGCTTTCAGTATCAGATAGTTGCTGTTGTTGTTGTTAAGTTCTGATTATTTCTTTTTCTTATTTGCATTTAAATTTTTGATTTTTTTATCTTTCTCTACCCCTGTGCCTACCCCCATCCATTTACCTTGAATGGACCAAGTTTTTTCTTGCAGAATATGAAAATTGTTTTTCTGTTAAGGTTCTATTTAGATAAAGAAAAACAGCAATGCGAGCAACAAAGAAAAAAATACATGTCGCTGCAGGCAGCGTTTTCCTTAAATCTATAAAATATCAATTTAAGCACGATCAAAGCTCTCTATCGTGGGAAAATATGAAAAGATAAAATGTTGCTATACCATTTCCTAACTTATCGTTATTTGTCTAGTGCCAGGGGACAAGGATTAGGGAGGAGTAAATAAGTGAGTGGTCACAGTACGACCCAATTCTTAATGACTAAATAATCAATAATGTTACTTTGGCGGAGTGAACATGAGAAGGTTAACAGAAGGCTTAAGAAAAATTATATTTATGAGTCACAAGTTGCTCGTTCAGAGCTTTTAATTTTTCTTGATCACCATTATGTCCAATTGTATATCAAACTAATTTAGAAAAGAATACATACACGAGTATATATATATATATATATATATATATATATATATATATATATATATATATACTCGTGTATGTATTCTTTTCTATATATATATATATATATATATATATATATATATATATATATATATATATATATATATATATATATATATGTGTGTGTGTGTGTAAAGGTCAGTGTATTAATAACAATTGAAAACTGTGACATTAAAAGTTAAAGTTTCTTTTGGAAAATTAAGCAGCAGTATTAAAATAAAGTATACAAAATTACACTCGAAAACTGATGTCTGCAGAAAACAACTGTGGTTTTCGGAACGTTCTTTTTTTTTAAATTGCCTAAAAATTATTGTAAGTTTCATAATGCACCTTTGTTTACAAAAAAATCGTCACACGCATATTTCGTATGTATTTATTACTAAAGAATATAAAATTGATTTTAATTTCGATCAATATATTATATTAACGTAGTGTCGCATTGTTATTGTCAATATGCATTTTATTTTGCGTAAATGTCAAGTAAACATTGTAAAATTTCTTACCAATAGAACAAAGAAATTTTACAACAGAATTAGTGCATCGCTCATTGCCGGCTGTACGTGGCGTGACTACAATATAAAATACATGTGATCACATTTTATGTAATAAAATTTAGAAAATATTTTGCTGATGAAAATTTATGCGTCCTTGACGACAGAAATTTCAATATTTTTATTACCACAAATACATAAATCTATATACACATGATACCATAAAAAACTGCCTTTTAGAATAAAAAGTACCTTTTAAATAATGTACATTTAAAAAATATAAAATAAGAACCTTTTAAAAAAGTACCTTTTAAGAATGCACCTATTAGAAAGTCCTATTTAAAAAAAGTCCTTTTTAATAAGTATTTTTAAAAAAATACCTGTAATAAGAGCTTTTAAAAAAGTTACCTATTTAAAGAAATATCTTTTCAAAAGTATTTTAAAGAAAGTTCCTTTTAAAAAAAGCTTTTTAAGTACCTTTCAAAAAAGTACCTTTCAAAAAAATCTTTTAAAAGAAAGTAAAAATGTAACCTTTAAAACAAAGTTCCTTTTTAAAGTACCTTTTAAAAAGAGTACTTTTAAAAAAGGTTACTTTAAAAAATACCTTTTAAAAACGATATTAAAAAAAACCTTTCTACAAACCGCTTATATTTATAATTAATTTATAAACAATCTACTATCCATGATAATCCCCCTTATTATATTTGTCGTTGTCGACGTCACACGAAGTCAACACCAATATTTCGGCAACTGTGGGATCGATGTCGACAACAATTATATATTATTTATAAGCTGTTACTATTCCTAAGACTTAAAAAATGGCAAGTGGTCATCATTAACACTCAATTGTTGCTCACATCGAGCACAAAACTTGCATTTTTTTTAATGTGACTACGATGACGACAATTGGAATAAGCGAGATTAAAAAAATTTTGTGAGTGTATCTCATGCATTCTCCAAAATTATACGAATTTCTGTCTGTCCTTTCTGTTTGTCTGGTTGTGCTGATATTAAAGCGTCAAGTTATTCAACAAATACGATGAACGACAACAAGGATGATTCCAAATCGAAACAGATATTGGACAGACACATCATTCTCAGAAATATTGGTGTAGGTCATAGAAAGATAACATGCTGTGTACCTCTTTTCTTATTGTATGCAAATGCATCAACAGAAACAGACATCCGTACGAAGGAACGAACGAACAATAAAAAAGTAAAAAAAAACAACAATAAAAATGCAACAACAAAACTAAAAATACCAACAAAAAAATATGAAGCAAAACGGGCGGACGAAAATACGAAAATAACGTATTTTATCCGTAGAACTTGTACGAGTATTTTAATACGTAATCATACGTATTGCATGCCCCCTGATACCCAATTGATAAAATAATCGAGAATTGGGTATTATCTACCCAAAATAAAAAATTTCTTTGTGAAGATTGCTATTTAAGATCCATAAGAACTTTATTTCGTATCGCGTGCAAAAGCATTTACTGCTCTTCTCATTACGTGTCACGTATGCCTCACTCAAAGGATCTTGAATTGAAGAAATTATAGTAGAAATAGAACTCCCAAGCAGTTCGTAGTACAGGAGTAGGATTTCTTTATAATTGTCTATGAAGATATCCTGTTCTAGCGGAAGGTATCCTCTGCAACGAAGTTTATGATAAGTCACGAATTTAGAAAGATTTTTACTAGACTTTATGGTGTTGTCTTTTCTATAAAAAGTGTAACATTTTGTAGAGAAATCTTCCTTACAAAACTGCGTGCCATTCCCTAATAAAATTGTGTTTATTAATGAATAGTATATTTCCATTTTCTCTTTGAAAAGCAAAAAGTATTAACTTTTTTTGGAAAGGAATTTAAATTAAATTGTTCATTAATTAATTGGAGTTCGAAATGACGTTTTACTAGAACACGAGCTGAATTAAGTAAAAGACATCCGATACAAATACATTGTTTAGACGCAAGGTAGTAAATTTTTAGCCCACTATTCATGGTCAAGTGGGTGGTTTATATGGTTTTAGTATGTTTGATTTTTTTTCGTGTGGCGTTTTTGGTTTTTGTCTGCTGCGTTAAGGCGAAGGGAAAAAACGTTAAATGCTTAAACACATTGAAGGAGAAGAAAGGGTTTCCTTTATGTTTAATACAATTTTTGGCATTTTTCCTTTTATAAAAAAGAACATTAAAGCAGAATATTTATTAACCCCTTCTTAAATTCATATTTACATAAGCGTGTACACGGTCGTATGTATAACAAAATTGTACAATATTCAGACAATTAGTCAGGTTATAATTTATAATAGAGCGCCTCATCCAACCACAAAGTATTTGGTGGTAGTCTATCTGTCAAAGAGTAGTGTGTTCAATTCACACCAAAAGGTCGGGCATGTCCTAAAGCAGCGAATAAAAAGGTTTCGTTTAATTAAGTTGCAACATTATTTGCAATTGAATTTGCAATATTTATGAAATTCATAACTAAATAATACTTGTTGTTATTGGCGTTTACATTACATGTTGCAGGCATCCCTCGCAAAGTGATGACTTTTTAAATATTACAATAGAATAAAAATTACTGCTCAATATACTCAGTGTCTTAGTGTAATGAAATTTATAAAAAATTTTATGAATTTTTCACACATAAACACAACGAAAACGAAACAAAATAAGACCATTATTTGGGCCCAGTAAAAATAATGGAAGCTGCTCTAGAGGAATAACATTTTATTTGCTTCCAAAGTATCCGCTAGTGCATTTTTTCATCTTAGGAAATCAATTTGAGAAAATCTTGCTTAAATTCAAAAGAAAACTTATTTCTTAAAACTCCCACGAAGACAGTATTTTTCTTAAATTTTTCTTAAAGTTTTTAATCTTTGCAAATTTGAATTTTCGACAAAAATACAAACAACTTATCGTTATTTAATATAATAATATTTTCGCCGGCGCAATGCGGCGGCTACATGGCAGGCAGCGAAAGCTACAATTGAAATTTGAATAAAATAATTTGAAAGCATAATTATCTTTTTTAAACAATCATGAACAGCGAAACTATTCTAGCGTGTTTGCAGAAATACCGAGAGTCTTTGGCGGGAATAAACACCGCGACCCTCAGAGCACTAGTCATGTACTAGACATCAAGAATACGAGAAATTTTAAGTTTAATCTACTTATTCTGTTCATTTCTATTTTTTCATATATCACCACATAGAAGATACTCTTATGTTAGTACGAGATAAGAAACTGTAGAAGATAAATGTTATTATTGCTGCATTGTTCAGTTATTTAATATCCATTCAATTCCAAATGAGTGCTACCGTTGCAACATTTTTATTTATACCACGCACTGCATTATATTAAGTTGCTAAATGGATTTTTAGTTGAACTGCGCTTGCTAGTTTGTTAGCCAATGAACTTAATTTGTCTTTATGGCTCGAGTTCAAAACTCATCATACTCCATTAGCGAATGATGTTTTTATTAAATTTTAAAAGCGGACGCATGTTTCCGCATCTTGTAGTCCAACTCACTTCTCCTGTCATTGCTAATCATGAAACAAATTAATATGTGGCAAAAAAAAATACACTTAAGGACTGATGATGTTGGGTTCCGTTCTGCTATTGTAATAATTATCTTCATCATTGTCATTAATTAAAAAAAGTTAATCTCAATTGACCAATTCAGTTATCGAATTCGAGCCAGACAAATAAATTTTGAAAAAAATACGTAAAAACAATGGTATTTCATCTTTATGCGCACCTTAACCGACCTATACGCACAACAAAGGGTTAATTGTATGATGGTGCTGTTAATATGATTGCTGTTGTGGCGTTACACTCTACCACAACTATTTCTCAGCAAATCTTACTAGTTTCGATTCTTTTCTTTATATTTTGGTAAGAAAAATAAAGAAAAAGTTAAGATGTGTGTTATGGCAGTAAGTGAGTTTACTTTATAAGAGTATGTACTTGCAATATTGTGGGTCCATCTGTCTGTCTGTCCGTTTTTTTGTACATACATACATATGTATGATTATTTGTTGTTTGTTTGTTTGTACGTTCTTCTACCTTTTCTATATACATGGTATATACATATGTATGTATATGTATGTACATATTTGTGGATTTTTAAATGCTTTTGCAACAATCATACACACATACATCAGTTTATTTTTATTTTTTTAAGGATTTCTTTTTCATTTGGTTTAAATGGATTCTTGAATTGAGTTTCATTGAGGTCGAACGTGTTTTACCTGCTGAAAAAAAAAAAAAAATAAAATAATATTCACAGAAAAATTATTCAAAAAATAAAAAATTGATATTTTTTTTTTTTTCAAATATAAGAAAAAAGAAAATTAAATAAACAATTTTATAATTCGTTTGAAAATGGATTCTAATCCATCTCCATGGGAGATTAACTTACCTCCTGATAAAATTCGGGAGATCTTAATATCAGACAAGCAACATTCAAGTAATGGAAATACTTTTTCAAATAAATCGGTGGAGAATAAGACCACATCCTGTAATGGTGAAAAGCCTAGATCAAAAAATGAAAAGATTTCCAAAAAGAAAGCTGACTCTAAACATTCAAGTGCAAGTTCAAGTGATAAAACTGTGGCATTTAAAGACGGTTTAATTAATGCTGATACCTCATACTTAAATCAAGATAACCTAAGTGATGTAGATTTGATTCAGGATAATGATCCCCTTGGCAAATCCATGGAGCTTGATGATTCGATTTTCTCCATTTCATCTGTGGATAATGATTTTCAACGTGTACAAAAACGTAAACGTAGTAATAACGATAAGGTAGATATTTCAAAATTTAATTTAAACAATTACAATTGTAACACCCAAACATTGTTAGCTAATAATTCGCAAAATTCGCAAAACAGATTTGCTATCTTAGGTGAGCTAGATATTCAGGAAGATAAAAATAATGAAAGGAAAGTACATTTTTCAAAGGAATCTAAAAATACAACACCCAAAGAAAAACCATTTTGTCCTCCTATATTCCTCTTTAATGTTAATATTGAAGATTTACTTAACCAGCTCAGTGCTAAAAAAGTAGATTTCAAAATTATTAATAAAAATAGATATAAAAGCAAATTATTTCTAAGAGATGCATCAGTTCATGCTGAAATGATGCAATTACTTAGAAATAAAAATATAGAATCGTACTCTTACACACCGATTGAACAAAAACGTTTTAGCATTGTTTTGAGAGGTTTATATCACAAAACTGATACTGAAGTAATAAAAAATGAATTAGACAAACTTATTCCTAGTATCGTAGATACTGTTTCAAAATTTTCTACTGCTTTTTCAAGGAAAAATGGGTTCGATACAGGGTTATTTTTAATTTCTTTATTTCCGGGAAAATCTTGCAGTGAACTAACTAGTTTAAAATACATTTTAAACCAGAGAGTTACATGGGAATCTCCTAAGAGGAATTCAAGAGAAATACAGTGCTGGCGTTGCCAGCAATGGGGTCATATCTCTCGTAACTGTAATAGATCTTTTGCTTGTGTTAAATGTGATGAGAATCATGGACCTGGAGAATGCAAATTTGTTTCTAATAAAGATAATCCCCCATTCTGTGTTAATTGTAAGCAACATGGTCACCCCTCTAATTTTAGAGGGTGTTCTGCTTATAAAAAGTATACTGATATGAAAAAAAGAATTTTACTTGACGCCAAGGAAAGAAATCGAAAGGCTACTGACAATGTTGCTTCTGCTTTGAGGAGTTCTAACTTCGTTAGCACAAGTAAAACTTTTTCCAGTCTTTTCCAAACTTCAAACTCAAATCTTCCGGTGGATTCTAGTTCTGTTTCTCCATTAATAAAAGAATTTTTAAAAATTGCAAAAATTCTTTGTGAGCCTGAAACTGTATCCTTAGAAGATAAGATTAGTAAATTTATTGTCAACTATAAGAAACTCTCATTGGAGGAGGCTAAGCATCAATGTCGGGGTCTCCTAGCTGAAGTTAAAAAAGCTTATGATCCATAATGTTTTAAACTTACTTTCTTTTAATGTTAGATCGCTCATCGAGGTAAGTCGAAGACTAGATCTATTAAATACTTTAGTTTCTAACAACATAGATATTGCCTTTGTGCAAGAAACCCATTTAAAAGATAAACATAAAGTATCTCTTGAAAACTACAATTTTTTTAGAGATTATAGTCAACAAGGTGTTGCGATAGTATTGAGAAAATCGTACAAATATACAAAAGTAGTTATACCTGGTCTAGAAATTCCAAATATTTTTTTAACTATCGAACTTTTAATCAACGGTTCGATCAAAAAGATTTTAATAGGATCAATTTATATCCCTTGCAATTGCATATCATCAAAATTAACAAATAGTTTATCGATCCTGAGTAACATTTCACAGAATTACGAAGGGTCATTCATAGGAGGAGATTTCAACTCTAAACATTTATCTTGGGGTGACACTATGTGCAATTCAAATGGAAACTTGGTTTTTAATTTTTTACAACAAAATACTTTATATTTTGAACGAATTTCTAATACCGAACCAACTTACCCTAATGGTTCTTCTTTTCTTGATCACTTTTTAATTAGTCCAAATTTTATAAACTTTTCTAATCCAAATTTCAAAGTATCTTGCTTGCCTACATTTTCGGATCATTTCCCTTTAAAACTTCAAATTAAATTACCAAGCTTTGAAATTATTCTGAATCCACCAGCTACTTTCATATCTTATAAGAGGACAAATTGGGATAAATTTAGAAGGGATATTATATATGGAATTTTAAATCATTATCCAGAGCCTGATAGAAATCTCACAAACGAGGAAATTGATAAGTATATCTACAATTTTACCACCACTATACAATTGGTTAATAATAATAATTCGGACATTATTGCATGCAAGAACAAAAAATTTATAATTTCAAATGAAATTAAAAGTTTGTTTAAAATTAAGTACAGATGGCAAAAAGAGTTGAAAAGAATATATCATCGCAATTTATGTCGTATTAATTCAGATTACTTACTTATTTCAAAGCAAATTCAATTGTTAAATATAATCATTAAAAAACAGGTAGAACTTGAACACTCTGCCTTATTTAGCACAAAACTGCAGCAAATTAAACCAGGTCCTACTGCTCATCGACAAATTTATAACATAATCGGGTACAAAAAGAATAAAACTTTGAAAAACATAAGTATTAATGGAACTGTAGTTGAGGATAACTCTATAATATTAAGTGAATTAAAGACACACTTTTCTAATATTTACACAGGTTCTATTCCAGGTAGAGACATCTCGCAAATTTCTGATATTTTATATAACACAACTAATGAAGTCCCTCGTTTGCATGTTTTTTCTGAAAATTTCTTATCGACTAATACACAAAACTGTGAAAGCTTTACAACGTTAAATGAATTATTTTCGCATTATAAATCAATCAACAATAAAAAATCATGCGGTCTAGATAAAATTTCTAATTATATTTTAGGTAGGCTTCCTATAAAGGCTTTAGAATATCTTTTAATAATTTTCAATAATTGCTTAAATAACTCATACTTTCCAGACGCTTGGAAAATTTCGAAAATTGTTCCTTTACAAAAGAAAACGAATAATATTGATATTAATAACCTACGACCTATTTCTTTACTTTCCAATTTGGGAAAACTTTTTGAGAAAGTAATTAAGGAAAAAATGGAGACTTCATTTAATGAAAGCTATATCCCAGATTTTCAGTTTGGGTTTAAAAAAGGTCATTCTACTACTGATGCCTTATTGAAATTTCAGAATGATGTGATCTCTAATCTTCGTAATCGATTTTGTACAGTAGCAATTTCATTAGATGTCGAAAAGGCTTTCGACCATGCCTTTCATAATGGCATTCTTTTTAAGATGATTGAAATTGGATTTAATCCTTCTATAGTTAAACTCTTACAAAGCTTCTTCTCCAAAAGATTGTTTTGTGTTCAATTTAATAATGAGTTGTCAGATTTTGGTTATATTAATTGTGGCGTACCTCAAGGTTCCATTTTGGCACCTCACTTATACAACATTTTAATGTATGACTTCCCTCACATTTTACCTAATTCTACTGGCCTGCTTTATGCTGACGATTCTCTCCTATATTCCCATAGTGATTCTCCGATTGTTGCTTTAAGACAAGTTTCTGGTCACCTTCAATTAGTTAAGAAATTTTATGATGATTGGGGAATTGAAATAAATGCTTCCAAATGTAAAGCGATGTGTATCCGCAATGCTTCGGGAAAGTGTAAAAACTTTGTTGTTCCAGAGAGTAAAAGATTAAAACTATTTTTGGATGGTTTAGAGATCCCGTTTGTTAATAATTTAAAATATCTCGGAATCAATTTTAATAACCTTTTTAAATTTAATAGTCATGGGAGAATTGTTTTAAAAAAATCTTATAAGATTTTGGGTTCGTTCTCTAAGATTCTGTTCAATAAAAACTTATCTTCAAAAACAAAGCTTCTCTTATACAAAACTAGTATAAGACCAGTTTTCTTATATGGGTTCCCAATTTGGTTTAGTGTATCTCCTATTGTAATAAAAGAAATGGAAATTTTTGAAAGAAAAGTGTTACGATGCTGTATTGGGAAATACTTTAGATTATTGAATAAACGTTATTCAAACTCTTATATTTATTGTCATTCAAAAATGATGCCAATCGGTTTATATGTGTGCGACATTTTGAAAAAGTTTTTAAATAGACTAGAAATGCATGAAAATGCTAACATTAAGGGAATATTTGATATTCAGAGGGCTTTTAATTGGAGAAATACAAACTACCTTTCACCTATCGGTTTTTTAAATGAAGATCCGGTTAACTTTGATTTTAGATCTAACTTAAGGCATGAGTTTTTTACAAAAACTACACCTGGTACTCACAGAGGATAGTATTCTGTTGGCGGAATTTTGTGAATTATTATTATTATTATTTTTTTTTTTTTTTTATTATTATTATTATTATAATTTTTTTTTTTTTTTTTTTTTTTTTTTTTTTTTTTTTATTTTATTTGCTTTTAAGGTAGGTTTAAGTGCATTTTAAGAGTTTTCCTCTTTATTTATGTTAGCCCCGGGAGCAAAGGCATATAAACTTTTATATTATTACACATTGTTAATTTATATTTTCCATTTTATTGTTAAAGCGTGGTGCTGTAAATTGCTTTTGTTTTTAAGACAATACATTATAGTCTTAAGTTATCTATGTTCCACATCCCTATGTTGTAAAAAAATAATAATTCTTGTTAAAAAAAAAGGCTCAATAAATATTAACTTAACTTAACTTAACTTGGTTTAAATACAAAAACCCACCAAAAAATATTTTATAGTATTGTTGTACGTTTTCTTATTATTTATTTATTCTTTTTAAATTGCAATTTTGGTTTTGTTTTACTTTTGTTACATTTTGGAAGAGCTGCTGCTCTGCTTTTCTTTTTGTTTTGTTTCATTTCTTTGTTGCCGTTGTTAGTGCAACTTGCAACAGAAACATTTAACATAAACTATGTTAAATCTGGTCTGAATGTTGTTGCTTAAGACTTGCTGGAGCTCTTTAATACTTTTATTTCGAACCTTTTTTTCGGGGTTTTAGCCAAACAGCCAGCCACCGTTTAACAATGACAATAAAAACAACAGCAACAACACGAAAATATGTATATAAATACTAGTATATGTACTACGTCTGCTTTTCTTTATGTATAAGCATATGAAACAATTCAAAGCAACAACAGCAACAACAATAACAATACAGAGTTCGCGACTATTTGGCAACATTTAAATCGCATAAAACGCATTCACGTTGGGGTCACGACATACCTTTTGTTTTGAATGATTTCAATATTGGGTGTGAGGGTGAGTTTTATTTAAATGCATATCAGCCTGATGCCACGTCTGCCTATTCAGCTATCCGTCCTTCCATCCGAATTTCATACGAGTATGTATGTATGTCTGTCTCTCCCACCATTCGTCTGGTCCATCTGCCTGCTGTATTTCACCATGTCTACTCTGAGCTGTTCATAGTGTTTGACTGAATCTTCTTTTTTGTGTGTGTGCGCTTTTCTTAACAGTTTTTGGCATATGTTTCGTTTTATTGAATTACTGGCCTCTGACAGACAAGGAGTGCAAAAATGTTTTCCTTTTTGCCATTTTGCTGTTTGAAAATTCATTGTCGTACGAATCTTGGAAAATTTTGTGTAGCAGTAGCAGTCAGCATCAAAATGTGATTTGAATTTTCTAAACACGAGTATATTTTTGTGGCTTTTTCTCTTTTTTTGGTTTAGTCGATTGTACACGTTTTCCTTTAAATATGTTGGGAACTTTTCAAATAAATATAAGAATAGTCTTAGCACTTGAAAGAGATGTCTGACCATTAACCAATTTGGAATGGCATGTTTGAGGGGATTCTTTCGGTTTATATTGTATTGGAATTTGTTTGCATACCAAAATCATTAACTTTTTGGGACATTATATAAGATTTTCTTTAGGTTTTAAGGAAAATAAATAAGATAGTTTCTAACTTTCAGTCAATTCCCATTACCATAAGCATATTTCATACGAAAAACTAATAAACTCAAGTCTCTTTTTGCATGGGGAAAATACAACTGAACGAGTTTTCCCACTAAATTTAACACAATATTGTTATGGATAGTTATTTTCTTAGAGTGATACATTGTTTAGATGAGGAGATGATTAAGTAAAAACAGGTATTTCGGTTCCCTTGATAATCGATTAATTGAATGATTTGTGATTGGTGCTGGCTAACGTACCATAAAATCTGTTAGATTATTAAAGTTAATCCTTGAAAAGTAATATGCGATGATTTAGGACAATGCTTACGACAATGCTCATGATATAATGCAACATAATGAAAACGATCTTGTTAAAGCCAATGAAAGATCCAATACTTATACTGTGGAGTTCGGTTATAACAAACTAAATTTAGTTCGTTATAACCAGAGTAATTTTTTTGTATTTTTTCCAATATATAAAAGTAAATATGTAATATTGAAATAGATAAAATTTTTTCCTCTTATTTTTCGCTATGTCTATAAGGCATCAATTTACAAATTGCATATATTTGATATAATTGTGTCAAATATTGTTAAAAAATTATTTTAACGCCTTAGAAAATTAGTTTAAAAAATGTATGTATGTAAACATTTACATTATAATTTCTATAAAACATTTCTTCAAAATTGTGAGAAGTTGTTCGTTATAGGCGATAATTCGTTTTAACCGGTGCACGTTATAGCTGAACTCCATCATTGGGAGTGCATATATGTATGTATGTATATCATAGCATAATGCTAAAGACATCATTAATACAGTTGCTTATGATATGTTCTAACATGTAAAACAATTAAATAAGTCGTAATAAAATAATAATCAAAAATGTGAAATAAGAACGCAAAAGGCCTTAGGAATGCCTTAGAAAGCCAAGCCATGTTGGGACATGCCAAATAGGACTAGATCCTTCGGCACTGTCGAAGGTCGACAATTTACATGTTCTTTGAAAAGCTAGGCCCGTTTTATATGTGTCACAAAATTTTAATGATACAAGTACATATATTCCAAATTTATTTTCCGAACAAAAGCAGCAAAAAATTTTTTAAGTTTTGTTTTATATTAAGTATTTTCATAAAATGAAATAATTGCTAACAGAAAATTAAATCATTTCCAAAATTTAGTAGTCGGCAATAAAAAATTTTAGTAAGCAAAGCCGCTTTTTAGCATAATAAGAAGAAAAATAAAAAGACGCAAGTCTATTATAATTGTTTGTTGTTTGTACAAAAGCTTTCTAAAACTATTATACTTACATGTTTTGTTGATTACAAATAGAAAAATATGATTGAGTTCTGTTTGAATTCTCATATAGTATTTGTAGTCTATAGTATAAGTATACGAGCTTGAATGCTTTTCAATCATGATTTGGCTAAAGGATACTGATGATTTGGTTAGCGTCGATGAAATGCAGGATTATCCTCAGCTAAGTCAACAATAAACAATACAATATTAAAAATTATATAATTTCAAATAAAAAAAACGGATTCCAAAAAATTTGGGATTTGGATTTTTTGTTTTAGGCGTTATTTCATAAAGTCAACAAATTGTTTGAAACTCAAAATACCTCCCAATTATAATTTTCAAGTCTTTCTCTTTTTTTGTAAATGCCACCAAGAAATTAATTTTAGGTGAAGTTGATTCGTAATGAATGCAATTCGCATTATAAAGGAAAAACAAAAGCTAAGAGTTTAACAAACTGCTACGATTGCAGAAAAAAAGTTTAATACACATACCAACAACATCCCTTCAAAGGAACATAACTCAATCACAATTCGGAATCTCACACTTGGTGGTATTCCCTTACAGACATGACATTTTTTTACACGTTCACACATGTAGCACTTACATATGTCATAAGAGTATATGTGCATACGAGTTTATTCTAATATAAAATTTTACATTTAAGACAAAATACATTTTGTTATTTTTTTTTTTTTTCAAAATACGAGTACTTTGGAAGGCAAACGATTTAAAAAAAAACACACACAGAAATTGCGCATAACCACAGCCATCAATAAACAACCAGGATTCTCTGGAAACAGCAAAAATACAACAAAACAACACAATAAACAACGACCTCATATGCTAAAGGTCGAACGTGTTAGAGGAAAACAAGCTTCTGGGCGTTTCACTCATAGAGAAGAACTTACAAAAAAAGGCAAAACAACAACAATATATAAAGTAACAAAACGTCAAATGGCAGCCAGCCGCTTACAATGCGATTGGCTTCCAAATAGTATTCAAACTTCAAAAAGAAAGGAAAGAAGCAACAAGTTTGATGGTGATGAACATAGATAAAAATCTCAAAAAATTTCAATTCAAATGCAAAACAATGGACTTTCAACATTCACTTCATCACAAATCAATTTATGATAGCAATTTGTTATTGTTGTCACGCAACAAACATTGATCCAGCACCAACACCAAACAACCAACAATGTGCACTAACAACTCTATAGAAGTGATTTAAAAACCCTTTTTCAAATCAAATCATATTTATATGGACAACGATGCAAATCGCAAATCGATTGAAGTTTTTTTTGTACCAAGAGACTCTCCTTCTTTTCAATCTTCCCCTTTTTTGTTTCCCTGGTAGTACTTTTTTTTATTTAAGGGCAAATAAAAATGTTTTTAACACACTTTTTATGGCGACTACGCTTCAGGAAGTGTTTCTAATTATAAAGCAAAGGTTTACAAAGCAGACGAGCGATCAGATTTCTAAGACATCAGAGTTGCAGCAGCCATCCATGTGCCGCACCAAATGGGAAAATAAAAATGAATTATTTCGCTACAGCTACGGAACAATATGGCAGAGCGATTAGAGCATTAAATGATTCTATTGGCGATTAAATACACGCATGTTTAAAATATGGGTGGCTAAATTGGAAATTTCTTAGAAGATTAAAAACCAGTATTAAAAAATAAATACAAATGAAGTTTTAAACCATTTGCTAACGACGATCACGACGACGGAACTATTTAATTGGCCATTGTGCAGTAAGCTTTGTTCCTTTGTTGAGCAGCACCTGGATACAGAGATAAGTATCTGATGGTAAATCCATATCCGTCATTAACAAGAACATTTTCCATTATAAATACGAGTATTAACATTCTAGCAATTTGGTTTCTAAGTCATGGTCCCGCAAGTTATTAAATTTTTGTTCCATATTATGGAGGACTTTAATTTTACAATTAATTTCTAAAAAAAATGGTTCCATATATAGACATAAATTTTTATTTAACTACTTTTCAATTCACCCGGTTTGTGTTAACAAACATTCTGTGTTTAGATTCTATACGAAAATTCTCTCCTCCAATCTGGAAACATTTTTAAACTTTATTTTCAATAAATGCTTGTGGTCACTTTATCATGGTTGCCATTTGCCCCCACACCCCCATTATCTACACCTTTCCCCCAAACAACAGCTTTAGTTAATTCAACTAAAGTGTTATTTAGAATTTTTATTGATATTATTGTTCTTGTTGGTTTTGCTGTTGCTGTTACATATCAACATTAATATTGTTGTATTGTTGCACATAAAACTCCAAAGTTTTTAAGATTGATCATTTCCACTTGAATCTTTTCTTTCCATTATTTTCCTTGAACTTTTAGTTCTTTTCGTACCACAAGAAGTGTGTATAATCGTTTTGTTTGACTATAAAAACAATTTCAAAATGTAGCAAGAACATTACTAGTTGCGCAAAGCCTTTCGCAGGGAGTTGTCGTTGTTAAAGAAGATGAAGTAGTAGTGGATGCTGAGGATGTTGTTGGTAGAAGAAAGAAAAAGTTTTTGCGACCACAAAAGTGTTTACTTATACGAGCACAAAAGAAATTTGACGCCGCTCCATTTTGTTTCGCATGGTCTTGCAAGCGTTTTAGATGCTGACTGCAGTTGATCAACGTTTTCCCCATTTTTGAGTTGTTGCAGATTGTTATTTTCCCTTTTTTGTTCTTTCTTTCATTCACATAATTTCTAAGCAATATGAGTCTCTATTTAATACATAAAAAATAAAAAATTCCTTAAAATCATTTGTTTTAGTTTATGATATCAGGTCTAAAGTAGTTGCAGGTGGACTAATTGATAAGTTGTCTGAAAGCACTCAGTCAGCATGATAGAGTTACAGAAATATATGACATAGACTAAATTTACACTAAGCATTTTTGCATGAAATTTGTGGCATGAAACTTTATCTATTTGAGAGAAACAATTGGAACAAAAAGTATAGGAAGAGATCAAATTAAATTTCATATGCTGCCACTTTTGCTATCTCAGTTGCTTCAATATCCCTCCAGCCAAGAAATTTTATCAAAAACGCATCGTGTACGTGTAAATACAATCTAAATCAATTGTTGTTTAATTGACTTTAGAGAACTGAGGTACGAACCAACAATATAAAATAATATTTCATGGAAAATGTCATTTAGCAATTAATTTGACGATGACAGGTAATTTTAGATGGACCTACAGGATCGGTTATGCGTTTGTGTCTAAATATATATTGTTGGGCCTTAAGAGCATTAAGTCAATCCTCTTTACATGACCAATTCAGAGATTGTTGCAACATCGTTACTAAATGTATCATTCACATTCTCATAGTAGCAATGTCAGAGAGGCTTGACCTATTGGTAAATGAATACGAATAGCAAATGCTGCTTTCATCTGCGAGAGGGTACATATGAAAGTTCGACAGGGAAATTCAATGCGATACTCCCGAATTGATCTTCAAATCGTTCGTTGAGTTCTCATCTACAAGAGAAGTCACCACCGACACCAAAAGCAAGCAATAATTTTTGATAGAAGTGCATCGAAACACTGTCGGTCGCTGAGTGAAACGTTCCACTCCAAATACTTCACAAGATGGAAATTAACCAAACTTTTCACACTACGGCCGAGCGGAGCTATTTGTAAATCAAATTGAAATTCACAGGATATTTTGAATGCATCGAGTTCGGCTGGTTGAGTGACCACAGTGCAACTACTCAACCGTATATAATTATGTCTAATATAGGCTCCCAAGAAAAACGTACAAATTAAATCCGAAAAGATCTATTGGTCGTTTAACATCATAATTACAGCCATTGTGAGCTATGCAGCTCTTGTATGCTAGTCAACACAAGAGCGATTTCTAGCAAAGCTCATCGCCTTATTTGTATCTAGATCACAGTGGTAAAGAAGACCTTTGCACCTAAATAGACAAGAGGAAGCCTGCGAAGATATGGATTCTGACCGTGTTCGAAATAAAAACTGGAAATGTTAGTGGACCCCTAAAAATAATTGATCTATTTGCATGCGATCGTTACATCATTTTATCATTTTATATGCAATCAATTACATGAATTACGTTGTCCTTATTTCTTTATTCCTAACTAGAGCCGATTGGCTAATCAGACTTTGAGGCACGGAAAGGCCAAGAAGATTTCATCTAAGTATTATCTCAAACAGAAAAATAGTATCCTTGGCTACTTAAATACTTCAAGCCATTCCCATTTATGGTCTTGGGTGTCCAAGAAGGCCAAAGAGTATAAAGATACATCTAATGTGGGACTGTCAAGGTACGCTAAAGGCTTTAATGTTCCTTGAGATCAGGTCAAAGTTAGTCACGGAATAACTTTGTGCTGTGTGCGTGCTCACGAAGCCCATATTGACAAAAAGGAAGCTGATTGCTTAATTCAAGCAGACCAAACCCTTCTGCGGTCTCAGATACCAACAACTGGTACTTGGAAGCACTGCGCACAGGCATTGCAAACTCTGCGAATTAAGCACTTGGACATCGGAACATGTACTATACGAATGTCCTTTTCCAGGATCTTATTGCGCAAAATTTTTTGAAGACTATTTAATGACTGCGAAGGATATACATTATACATATATAGAGTGAATATAGAAACTGTTTAAGGATTCCATGGGGAATAGCGTACATATTCATACGACATTGTATGCCCAAGATCTTCGTTGTTTAGGGCAAGATCTACCAGAAATTATCCACAGATGCATTAGTTAAGTTTTTGGGTTTTGGGAAAATATATATTGCATGTCTTTTTTAAAAATTGTCTTAATTTCTTTAAAAACTTTTAAACACCTCCCCACACATAAAAATGTGTATATCTGAAATAAATTTTCAATTAAAACCCCCCGACAACATTCAGAATTAACGAAAAAAAACGTTTAAGGCACCTGTACTTTTCACGGTAGTTTTTCATACATTTCTCAGTTGAGCAGACAACAAACACTAGCAACAAACAACATTCATCTAAATGATTCAATGGTTACATAGAGCATGTAAACATTGTACATTAATTTTATTTGTAGCAAAAATTTTAAAATGAATATGTGAAGAAAAACTTCACATCGTTCAACAAAACTGAGAAGATGCAGCAAGTACACCACTCATACCGCACACACTTGACGCATGCTACAATAAATTTAATAAATCCATATATACATATGTATGTCTATGCTACAAAGCAGAGACGGAGAAATTTATACAATTGTAATATTTTTGGTACCATTCGAATAGTGCAGTAGTACAAAAATTGATTTATTTAGTACCATTAACAAATATCCCTACAGCATGGCTCAAAAGTAATGTCAACATTTACGATGTTGATGTATGTATATAACATTAGTTGCAATAAGCCATGGAGCCATACACAGCTCAAGAACGTGGAGTTATTGTTACAATTGTTTTATGAAATTATCAAAAATGACATCTCTTTTTATATGACACTTGCATAAGTGTCGTTCTCACGTGCATATGTGCATGTCGCTCCTTCAATGTAACAAATTCGTAGTTAAAAATAAAATTAATATGAACTACACAGCCCCGATTGATACGGAAGATAGGCTCTTCATAAGACCGTGCAAACCGAAAATTAAATTTTTATATGGAAAAACAATGTAAAACGAAAATCGACTGAACAATGATGAGTATATTGAGCAACAATTTCTGCTCAGTGACTTAAATTACTAGCATTTTGATTTTTGAGAAATGGTCTGAGCAAGAAATAATTGAACTAATACTGGAACGACTGGATCTTGCTTGTTCGGCGATTTTCCGATGTGGAAAAAATGGATCAAAGAATTTGCATAAAATTTTTGTGTAAAAAATGGAATTAAGTTAGGCAAGTGCCTGTTGTAATAAAAATAGTATTAATTAACTTTCATATTAATGTTTCCTTCATATTTTTTGTTAAGCAAGTTGCATAATCTAATATTAATGTTATTAAAATGGTTAGGTTAGGTTAGGTTGATTGGAGGGGTGTGATAAGCCCATGTTATACGACATACACTTAAGCCAGTGAAGGCTTGTTGTGCGCTCCCTTTAATTATCAGACACAAACTGCCAGAGTTCTTCTGTGGCAGGATTCGAACCTGGGACCTTCGCACTACGAGTAAAATCGTGTAAAATCAATTCATGTCTTGTGCATCATTTTGGCCAAAAAGAATTGAATTTGGTCAACCACTGAAGAGACAAAAATCGAGTCGCTGATAGAACTCAAGGCCATACCAAAAACTGAATATCAGAACTGCTACGAAGATTGGACAAAACGTGGCACAAGTGTATTATATCTAAGCAGGAATACTTTGTAAGGGACAAAATAAAAATTAATGAATAAAATAAATATTTTTTTAAATTTTCTTTCTATTGAATAGACCTCGTACTTACTTATTTTAGAACGATTAACATTTTTGGTTAGTCAAACGGTATGTCATTTCTAAAAACAAAATATGTAACATTTTCGGCCCTTTTTTGTTTTCACGGAATTTCTAATAAATGTCACAGTTTTAGTCCGGGGTTGTAGAAAATCCTCTAGATACGCTAATGTTTAAAGTATACGAAAACTATATTTTCATTTTACTTACTATGAAACATGATGTACTCGTACATTAAAAAATCACAAGGAATCTCTCATGAATCATTTGTTGCGTAAAAATGTATAAATGGGTATAAGTTTAAATCACACTTATACGAAATTTTTCTCATGTGAACTTCCCGTACACTCGTAAATATACTTTTAGTGTACTTGGAAGGTGCAATTCGAGGCATGGATGGCAGCAAGAGCACTCGTTATCATTATCTGATGTGCATCCATCAATAGCAGCAAATGAAATTAAAAAATATATAATTCGTTAAAAAATAAATGAAATTTATTTTAATTTTGCAAAGAACAAAATTCGACTTTCAAAATTAAATATCAAAAATGGTTCTGTGAATTGAACAAAGAAAATATAATAATTGAGAAAACTAATGATATTACTAGGTTAGGTTAGGTTAGGTTGATTGGAGGGGTCTGATAGCCCATGTCATACGACATACACTTAAGCCAGTGAAGGCTTGTTGTGCGCTCCTTTTTAATTATCAAACACAAACTGCCAAAGTTCTGCGGCAGGATTCGAACCTGCGACCTTCGCACTACGAGTCTAGTACACTACCTACTAGTCTACGAAGGCCATGATATGATATTACTAAATATTACTAAATATTTTTTCCAATAAACACCAAAATGTAGAGCTTTTGCGGATGTAAAAATATTGAAATCGTGCAAAATTCAGATATGAATTAGAGTATAAAGAGCTTTCGAAACCTGTAATAACAATATTACGTATCAGTTGCAGGTTCCTCCGCAGAGTCAAAGTCTCTTCTGACGAGAATATTATTAAAACAAAACAAGGTAATAACTTATCAATCAATCAATCTGAATACCAAAAAAAAAAAAAATAATATCAATTTAACAAAAGTGTCTTAAGTACAATTATGTTTAAGGAAGTTTTTTTTTGCCACTTAGTACAATCTTAAAAATTCAATCCCATCCCTGCTACAGAAGTATGCAACAAACGTTCGTTTGTAGGATTGTACAGACTGACTGAGCTTTATACTTTGTGCTTTTCTGTCTGACTTTTTGGTGAAAGAATGTGTGTATGAAACACAAAGTCACACTGAAAGATCAGATTTACAAAAAATTTTTGATGATGCACTTGTAACCCAAGCTGGCTGAATGGCTGGCAAAAATAACTGACAACCACAAAAAAGCTTGAAAAAATCAAATATTTATAAAGAAAATAAATACACATACGGATATAATGCGCTAGTTTCAACATCATTCTAACTAACAAAATAAGTTAAGGCCGCAGCAACATGAGTAACGTACTCCCAGCAAAAATCATCCCATTGAATGTTGTTCCCTTGGGTATGTGATGTGCGCACATGTACGCAATATATGTACATACAGACTTAAAACTTTATTACTTTATACATTCTATTTTACCGAAGCAGCTGTAGTTTTAGCAAAACTCACATACAGTCGCAAAAGCAAAAGATTTAGAACGACATTAGAGCAGTCAATCCATCATGGATAAACATTACCATAAATTACATAGAAATAATTGATTATTATGAATCTCCTGAAGAACGAGGAGGAGAAGACGACAATGAAAAAAGGGGAACACATTCCAACTCACTCCACCACACAAGGGGAACCAGATATATACATACATACTCTTACATGCAACCAACAATAATTCCTCTTTGCAAAGTTTTAGTTGATGCAAGTGCTCGATCTATCGTTCGTTCGTCCGATGGTAAAGGTAAATCTGTAGTACGTATGTCCATACATGTGTATTCAAACAATCTGGCTCAAACGTACAAGTATGAAATGTTCCTAAATCTTTAAGCAAGAATGTGTATAAATTTAAGTATGTACTGTTTAGTTGGTGGTAGTCCAAAACAACAGCAGCAACAACAGAAAAACTAAAACTTAATAGAGTGAATTATGCACTATGAACTAAAACTACTTAACTTATTATTCGCTTTCCCTATGAGTGTGACAAGAAATGTTTATTACCAAATCATATTAAAAAAATTTCAATTATTTTCCTTAAAACTATTACATCCTTCCCTTTTTAGCCGATTCCGAAAAAAGGAGGATGATATTCACATATTCGACTTTTTTAAGATTTCTATTTGACAATTATTGACCGATTAAAAAACTCTTTTGCGATGTGAAATGGTGGTCCCGCTTTCATAAAAAGGGGAACCCAACATACAAACTAATACTTAATTATTGTATATCTGGCTGACTATAATAGTGAGAGTGTTCAATATTCTCATGGATACTCTGTATGAAATTCATGCACTCTGGATAGGCCAACGGAGAAGTATACCTAGCATACATTGTAAGACATAAGTCTCAAGTAAAACTTATCAATGACAATGCTACCTCCCATACAAATGAATACCCAGTTATCGTATGTTATTCTAGTTTTTTGACTCTTACATTCCCAAAATATTGATATAAAAATAAAAATTAGAAAAAAGACCTTAAGCTTAAATAATGAATAAAGTTATAAAAATAAGAACTTTTTAACATAAAATTGAGCCGACTTCAAAAATAGGCTCATAAAATCTTGAAGTAGCTGAAACATATGTATATGGGTTACAAACGACTACTTTGAAGATGGAAAGCACGATAGCTTCTAGTCACCTTGCAGCAGCTTCGAAAATCTTAGCAGATAACGCATATATTTACGGTCGTATTTAAAAATCCGAAAGATTTACAAACCATTGTTAAGCGAAATTGTATTCAAAAAGTTATATGAAGACTTTAAGGCAAGCACATACCTACTTTAAACCTATTTATTGTAAGTTAATGTATTAAAAAAATTATCTTTTCCGCAACTATTTCTATTAATACAACACATAAAAATTTATGCATCTTAAATTTAAGCTAGAAGTATTGACGATTAGAACAAGTATGTTACTTTCTACAATTGAATCAAAATGCACGACAAAAATCACGATCCGAAAGGCTTGCGATTGCAGGATATTCTCATTTTCAGTTCCTATTCAAGCATTGGGAAGTTATTTTCATTAGTAAGCTTTTTCTTTTTTTTTGCATAAAAACTAATTTTATATTAAATTAGGATTGTTCATTTGTTACTGGCAATAAGCTTTACAGCTGCAAGGTGTACAATTTTGCCAGTAGTCAAGAAATCGTTTTTCTTATGTCAAAGTGATTTTATCATTATTGGTTGAAGAAAAATATTTTTTTTATTTATATTTAAGGAAATAAGAATTATTAAAAGATTATAAATCGATTTTCAAAAATTTGTTGATGAAATTTCTATTTTCTATTAAATTTTTTTCAATTTTATTCTAGGCAGTCGAACAAATGCACTCACAAATCCTTTGGAAGCAATGAAAATGTCATGCTATAATAGACCATCTAGTCCAATATTATCTGCAAGGAAGAGGCAATTGAACCAGTGTAAATTTATGAAATATACAGGCTTATAATTTGCGTTACTACCATATAAATACTTCACAAGAATCACCCACTACTACATGTCGAAGTCAATTGGTCAAATATATATTCGCACACACTTCTATATTTGCTTCTATGAAATTCTAAATGTCTATTTTATTGAAGGATCCAATTTCAATATTAAAGATTAGATCTTAAAAAAACTTGTTTGAAGTATTTCTATGCACACTGTTTTTAAGCCTAAATACGTTTATTCATTTCAAAATATATTTATTTATGAAGAAGACCATTATCCTTCAGTAAGTGCTGATGCGCATGTATGTATGGACATAAATACACATGTCCACGTATGTATGAATGTATGTTTGTAAATACTTATA
Organism: Germaria angustata; assembly: GCA_963681545.1. Lineage (NCBI taxonomy): Eukaryota > Metazoa > Arthropoda > Insecta > Diptera > Tachinidae > Germaria > Germaria angustata. Next base: position 136,665,069 of record OY812998.1, on the reverse strand, counting down.
TATAATTCGTACTTACATAAATACATACGAGCATGTAAGTCGCACGCATAAGCCTCGCACATTGATTTAGTTTAAATTACGCTTCAGTTAGTGGGAACATCAACAAAAACTACAAGAACAACAACTATAGTAATAATTTTCGAAGAAGAAAAACAGATGATTATTTTTAGTGTAATTCTGTTTTAAGTCTGCGTTCGAAAAAAAAAACTTAAATTTGTTTCATCATTGGTCAGGAGAAAAAGTTGCGTTTACTAAATGGATTTACAAATGCTGATCTCAGAATTGGGATACATCTCTCTTTGTCACTTATGTGGACCATATAAGAAATAAGACTATTTCCGGAATATTTTTTTGATTTTTTTCTGAGTCAAACTTCGAAATTATTGATTGATGGATTTTGTTCTATATTTTGGCACGCGATTTCTAGTTACTAGGACGATCTACATGTAAAATAAAGCATAAAGCAATTGCCCCACTTTTTCAACGGACAACGCCACAGTTCCACGAATACGAAGTTTTTATGGCCTGGAATGGAAGATATGATACTGGGTTATTTTTGGTTGCAGCAGAATGACACACCATTCCAAGTACAGTCATCGTGTTATCAGCCGTCTTGGCGATATCAAATAGCTTTTAGACTTTTTCTAATGGCGTGCCGTTAAAGACCGACACTATACCAATAATCCAGAAATGTTCTACTTCTTTGAGCCACTCGTGAGATAGAACCATGAGCCGTCGACAAAGTTCTTTAAAAATTGGGCTGACAGGATAAGCTACTGCGAATCCAGCTGCGAGTACCGCAGCTGAATCAGATGGTGTTCCATAATTAATAGGAATAGTTGTTATTTCTAATTAAGCCATAATATTCAATTAAGTTTAGCCAATTTAATTTAATTTTTAAAAAGGATTATAGAAATTTACTTTTTCTCCGTATTCTGATTAAAATGAATGTTATTTGCCGTTGTACGTAGATAATCGAGTTTTCATAAAATAGTTCATACAAAAGAGACATGTGCTAGTCATGGAAAGCTTAAAAAAGCTAGAGCACTATCACTAGTGTTGTGTACCATTGCCAGTGGTTGAGTCAAAACGGGCCACAGAATATATTGAAGCACTTTGAACTCGATATAGTAAAAACTGCAAAGTGGATGGATATTAAATTCACATAAAAGCACAAACATACAAGTACGTCTAGTAATTTATTTGATTTCTTCTCTATTCCTCAACTACAGAAAATTGTTGCGAAAATGTAATTTGAAAAAATCAACAAACTAAGCTTTAGCAACAAAAAAATTGTAATTTGCAACAATTTTAGACAAAAAAAAAAATAAAGTAAGAGGAGTAGAAGGATGGTTGTTGTTGGTACAATTTAAAATATGAATGCAAATGTTTACTAAATACGCCTATCGAAAATCCAATTCCCTTACGCTCGTTGCATAACAGTAAGATCATATATTTTGTTATAATTGCTAGTGACGTCGGCGTCATCGTCATCGTCATCATCACAGAACGTTATACGAGTAGTTTCCAACGTTGTCGTTGTAACTGTGTTTGTGCTGTCGGAAAAGAATCCTTAATTCTTAAACACTGAAGACATGTTCTCGTACGTGTATGTATGTATTGTTTATGTCCAATTTTAAGTCTAGTTATTTATTCAAAACTATATTGCATATAATACATACTATTAATCTGAGACGCCCATGACAAATCACTCAATTGTCAGTGGTGCCTTTTTTTCTATCTTAAGGTTAGAGTTTGTATGTATGTATGTATTTGTGTGCAATATGAGTATGAGGATCAGTTTTGCTCTTTTTCTTTGGGCCTTCATCTATTAGTATAGAACAATAATAAACTTTCTATTGAATTGAATGGAAGTTGGTGGCTCAAGTGACTTAATTCATTGATCGCTAATACAATTGACAGTGCCGTAAAATAACCACAAATATATCCAAACTCTTATCGAATAAAAAAAAAAAAAAATAACAGCCATTCATCCTTCCATCTAAATAGTATTTGCAAGTAGATCTTTGCATTCCATTTAGCTTCTTTATATATAGTGATGAATATGGGCTGTCATTTACTATTTACCGATTTAGTGTCCAGAGATTTTGTCAGTCAATCAATCCCATTTTGAAATTAATAACTTTGCGAAATGATGTTGTCGTTTCGGCTATAAAGAGATGTCCCTCTCTGAAGATGTTGATGATGATGATGCAAGCAAACAAACAATAGAATAGATGAAATGGTCACATCAATTTCGATGAATGACTTTTGCTAGTAGATTTATATTGAATTAATATTGCATTGTACTTTGCTTGTCTGGCAGAGCTTCTACCTCAAGTATGGCATAATAAATAGAGCTTTGATTTCTGACGCTGCTATTCTACCTCGTTGTATATCGATCGGTTTGTCTATCTGTCTGTCCCCATGTTTGTTGTTATTTAGTGTTTTTTATTGCTGGTCATTTGATTTCAAGTGACGATAATGTGTTGTTGTATTGGCGCTTCAACAATTCTTCAAAAAAAAGAAGGAACACAATTTTTAATTTGAAAGCCATTAAATACGAAATTGAAACACCCAGCAGTACTTTTTAACTTTCCACATCAACAAAAAAAAGACATGTTACCGATTTCAACCCACCGATTATTTAAAATAAATTTTTTATCAGATCACGGCATTTCGAAATCCTAATAATCTGTTCTGACTATTTTCGCGGCAATGTCCTTTTAAACAACGGATTTGTAGGCATTTTAAAATTGATCCAACTTCGACGCGATAAATTTCGAAACATTTTGAAAATAAATGGTTCGATAGAAGCTACTGGTTCGATAAATGCCAGAATCTAATCAGCTCTTATAATAAAAAAAAAACACAATTGACGAATATTTTATTAACATCAATTGATTTGAAAATCAATTTCGAATGTCACATATTCGATTACAATCGGTATATTCTTTCGGGAGATACCGTTGTCAAAAGAGTTTTTTCTTAATAATTCCGAATATTCTTCTCACGCCATTTTTCCAGGTACAATAAATTTTTCGGACTCCCTAAACTCAGACTAATAATGACGGGCGTGACAAGTTAGTATTATTTAATACTATATCCTCATTATATATAGTGCTGCGACAGATTGTTTTAATATATACTTAGTGTTTGATAGGGAGTAAAAATATGGAATCATACATATTGTTGGACAATAGGGCCACGCAGAGGAAAGCATTGTCATAATTTTGGAAAATTGGCACGGAAAAATCGTTGAAACTAGCTAAATTCATCACGTCTGGCATTCCTGATAAGAGGGTGGCTTTGGATCACATTATGATTATACATTGTAATATTATAATATTTATTAAATTCATTATGCGCGGTAACAATTTGCATATGCAAAATAATTATTTAAGAATTTATTGTTTGTTGTTGGCTTAGCTGAGTATATGCTTGCATTTCTGTATGAGAATTCAATCATATTTTATACTTGTGATTTTCAAAATAATTAAGTATAATAGTTTGAGAAAACTTTTATACAAACAGAACACAGCAAAAAATTTTAATTAACTTGCGTCTTTATATTTATGATTGAATTCTATTGAATTCTCATATATGATTTTTATGATTTTTGTATAATTTATATCGAAACTTAGAAAACTCGTTCGTTTTCAAGAGATGTGTTTCTAGTTGCACAGATGTGTTACAAAAATGAATGTTGCATTTTAATTAGATTTTAATTTCCAGGATTCATGAAAAAAATTCCCGGAAGCCGAAGCACAAAATTGCAGTTGTTAGCAACCATTTCTGAATTGGGTACTTAAAATAAGTTCGTTACAAGAAGAAATTCGCTGTAATCGAAGTGCGTTATAACCGTAATAATTTCTAAGAATTATTCGTACAAAATCGTACAATACATTTATATTTTTATAAATATTATATATTTTTATGAGGATGAATACAACAAATCTAAATACAAGTAGCAGAGATACAGACTTTTTTTCAACATCATTAATTTTTCCGATTAACAGATCACTGTGAATTTGCCTAAATTTGGAACATCTATAAATTAGGAAATCAGATGGACAATGTACTCCAAAACATGTAAAATGAGGGAGGTAAAATCAAAGAACGTATAAAAATCAGACAATAGAAAAAAATTGAAATTTTTTCAGGAAGATTATTAAGTGGTTATAATGGGAATATCGTGATGTGTAGGTATATCCTCTATATAGAAATAGCGCTAGAGCAGGTTGTCTTAAAACTACTTTTGCGAGTAAGAATATGTTTTTTTTCTATTTATGTACTCTGGTGAAATTTTCAATAAATTTTTCATTATTACAAGAATGTAGAATATATAGAACTCAAAAATATTTGCAAACATTCCGATCTAAGAAATTGCAACATTTATTTTTGCCTAGTATAGGGCCAACAGCAGTACGAATAAACCCAAGAAAAAATACTTCACAGTGTGTTCCACTGTGATACTGATCATATGCGAAGAAGCTTTTAAGAAAAAAATAATAATATAATAAACTTAAAGCACAGAAAGGGGGGTAAACTTAAAAATGATGACAATTTCTGATTAACGAATATGTTTGCAGCAACAGCATCATCGTCATCCTTAGCATCAATATCAGCATCAGTATCATTTAAAAAGACTTCGACTTCCCACTGAACTACAAACAACAAGAATAATCATTATTACCTACTTTTGTTTGTCTACTCTCTACATACGAGTACTCCTGCAATATAGTGCAATGAGGATCATCGCAAGCATTTTCATTTTAATTTAGAGCTCGCTTGTCTATAAATTTTGCCACAGGTTTTTTTTTGTTTCTCTCCAAAAATTGATTTGATTTTTGGATATGAAAACAAAAATAAAGTGGTCCTTGGAGCTGAGCTCTGCTTGTTTGAAGAAAAAAACTTTTTTGTTGCAAATGTTGTTGTGTTTATTGATCTTTTGATCTCTTTTCAGAGTCTCTCTGTTTTATTTTTTTAATGTGGCTGCTTGATGTTTTACTCTTACTCTTAGTCTGTCATTGTGGCAGTGTCAACCTAACATTGTCGTTTGGTTGGTTGCTTAAATTGATTGTTGTTAATGGTTATTGTGTCTCGTCATCGTCATCATCATCCCCATCATCATGTGATACTGAAAATTGATGGAGAGGAGTACGAGTACTTTATTGGTGTTGTCAGTTTGTTACAAGAAAATTTCTAACCAACATTTAATTCAATACCTACCCGGCAACCGTTTTCAAATCCAATTTATTTCAATTGATTGATAAGTGAAAAGAGAGCGATTGATTTGTGACTTTAAAAGAAAATTCAAGCCAGCACAACTCTCCAAAAGTCATACACACAATGCTATTGAAATCCGCCTTTTTTCATTCTATATACAATATCCTTAACGTTAAATGATCAAGTATCGAAAATTTCCTCTTTTGACCATACATAGCACATAAGAAAATTTTGAAATTGTAACTATGTATACATATGTGTCGATTTAATGTATATCAATTTTAATTGCGTTTGGGTGTTTGCGACGTTGTTGGCTTTTTTTGCGAAAATTGAATTAAACATATTTATCTGGACAACAAATAATCATATCAGGTTTTCAAATTGCACGAACTCAATGTTTCGATGTCTTTTTTATGTTATTTTATATTTTCGATTCTTACTGTCTTACTTTGACTGGTTGTGTTTTGCGTTTGTTGACACTTTCCAAATGTCCAATTCATGGTCAATAATTTTCAACTACGCCTTTTAACAAAACAAAAAACACACACACACATAAAAACGATTCACAATAGAATTGTCTGAATTTGTATTGGGGGTTGAGGAGCAACAAGCAACAATTGGTATCAAAAATTTAAATTAAAGTTCGTACAGAAACAGAAACAATTTAATTGTTCATTACAAGTGATGCAAAATGAATTAGTAATGAATGAAATGTTTGTAAGAACTTTTGTATCTGCCAGTACGAGAACGTTTTGCAACATAAGTGCCCAATCAATTTTGAAGTATCGCGAACCTTAAATACACTTTGAAAAATGTTTAAATAGACATTTGTCAAGTGAATTATAAGAATATTGCAGAAGAATTAATTTTTGCCGGAATTCAAGCCTTTATTTCCAAAACATACAAAAAACAAGGCCAGAAATCATAAGAAAAATTAAAAAAAAAATTCCATGCAACTTCTATAACGAGGTCTGTTCAATAGAAAAAGTGAATTTTCAAATTTCTTGGGTTACGTGCATTCGATTAGCGATTTTTTTTACGTTGGCACACTTGTCTGGAACATATGTTCTTAGTTGAGTTTGTTAGTGTTTAGTTTAGTTTCTTTGTGAGGGGCATAACATTTAGATGTGGTTTGCTTGTTCATCTGATTTTCTGTTGTGGAAAAAATGGATCAAAGAATTTGCATCAAATTTTGTGTTAAAAGTAGAATTAAGTGTTCAGAAGCACTTGAAATGTTGAGAGTGGCATATAGTAATTGTACTCTGACTCAGAAAAATGTTTACAAGTGGTACAGGGTTTTTTAATGAAGTTCGAGAAGATGTGAATTATGATGCTCGTCCTGGAAGCTCCATCAAAAACCGAATAATATGTTGAGAAAGTGAGGAAAATTGTTATGGAGAATCGTTGAATCGCTATTAGAGAAGTTGTAGAAGATGTTGTCATATCGGTTTGCTCATACCATAGCACTTTTCGCAAATGTTGGGCATGAAGCGTGTGGCAGCGAAGCTCGTTATAAAGTGTTAAATTTTTAACAAAAAAAAGGTCGCATGGGAATGTTGAATGACGTTAACGACGATCTAGATTTACTTAAAAATGTCATAACTAGTGACGGATAATGGGTATATGGTTATGACATTGAAGCCAAAACTTTCCGCATTATGGTTGAAGTGTTTTCTCACAATCGACCTCAAACGCAATGGTGTGACAACTTCGCAGAACTGTTTGGCTTTGTTCAATCACAATATGCACGAGCTTTTTCGGCTTTACGCACCAGAGACCAAAAAGAAGAGCATTAAAAATGTTTCAGGATTGAAGTACTCGTACAAAAAGCCATCCGTTGAACCCAATGCCATTTCTGCTTTAATTCAATTCCATTTTTCTTGAACTTAGTTTTCTGTTTATGCTTAAAATCAGTTCCGAATCAGCTCTTTAGTTAAGCGTTCTAAAATTTGTTTAAGAGAATACGTACTTACCACAGTTTTGGCACCGAATTCGCTTAGTTTGAGTACAAATGACTTGATTTTTCTTTTGAGTGTAGAAAAGGAAGCACCCTTTATTGTTATAAATGAGGTAGAGAAAATGGTAATTATTAATTATCTTATAACGGGAGAATTACAACGTGAGACTCAGTAAATTTAATGGCCACTGTATAAAGAAATAAAGTGAAGTCTTTAACCAAACTTCTGAAGGAATAGGAAGGGACGACAGTTACCACTTATAAGAGATTAACAGTGGGACTCTTTAAAAGCAACGTGAATAATCAGGAAAGAACTGGTGGCATTGGAAAGGGGATAATGGCACTTCTAAAAACAATTTACACCTCAGCTTCCATATTCGCAGCCATTTATTACCACTCCGATTAAAGTAACGGGCAAATATTTAAAAAGTGTCTTAAATAAGATAATATTTAGACACGCAAAGCCCAAGAATTTGTTTCGCAAATTTTGTGTTCTTTTGTTTAAAAAATAAGTATAGCCGTATAAGTTACAAACAAAAACAATGTAAAAGCCAATATGTAAAATTTTTTATGACGTTTTTCCCTTTTAAAGACATGAAAAAGAATTTAATGTTTTTTTTTTATACAAACAATCTTAGAGCAATAAATACATTTTTAAAAGTTGTTCAACAAAATAATAAATTTTTTTTTAGAAAATAACGTCATTAGTTTCTCGTTTTCACCTTTACATAAATTTTTATTCTGTTTAGACCTGGACACTATTAGACTTTGCCAATGTGAAAACAAAAACATTAATTTCAGATTCTTTTTATTTCAGGAAGAAAATAGCGAACAAATGACCAAAAATTTTATTAAAATCACTAAGGCTGAAATCACTTATTTCTGGCCAAGCAGCAACGCAAATTACTTAATTGGTAACGCTAATAAATAGTACTTATATCGAAGCAGGTCCAAATTAATTTGCGTGTATGAAGCAATATTTTTTCCTAGTGTAAATTAGAGAGCCTGTATATTGACTTTAAAGCTTTATCTAATGCAAGTTCAAACATTTATTTTCATTTTTTTATTCTATTTCAGCAATTTTTTCCTTCTACAAAATGGATAAAAGGTATCTCTCTGTATGTTTCTATCGTTCTCGTACAAGTTGTTACCATAAATCATTTACGAAAATTTTTCTGATTTCAATGTGAACCCACCGTCGGTTGTACATAGAACAAACTTTATTTTATTTAACAAACAGCAACAAACAGCAACAAAAACAACAAAACACCAACCGCCACATGTGGTTGCAAATAAACTTTAAAGCTCAAGAAAAGAATAAGAAAATATGTTCAAACTTAAAACGTACGAATCGAGCGACGACGATGACGACGAGCGAAACACAAAATAAAAGATTTATGAGGTACGTTTATATGATTATGGTAATTAGGTCATCATTTACCGCGTAAATGGTCTCCACTATGGTATTTTCATTTGGAGAATATTTATTTATTATTATTCTTTGTTTTTCCTTTTATTCAATATTCGATATTATTATTCAAAGAATAAGAAAAATCCGTGTAATTTTATTTGTGGTTTGAATATATGGCACGATATTGTATTAAATGTTGAATACTTGTACGTTCAACAGAGGTCACCTAAATATACTGACGTTTTAGAACATTTAAAAGATATTAGCAGACAGAGATACATGCATCATACATAGTGATTTTGTGTTGTGTTCAATGTAGGTGTATCAAAAAATAGTCATTTTAATACAAGTATTTTCCCACATATGTGCAACGTAATAGTATAGTGTGACTAAAAATTTATAAGACACTGCTCTTTAGCTTCCGAAGGGGTTATGTGTTATTATCAAAAACAGTAAGAATAAGCGAGAATAGTTGATAGACTTCAAGAAAGACACGTAATGACACCACAAACTATTGTAATATGCAAGACAAAAATTGCAAAATTCGATTCGTTATTAGCTTGTCTCGCATTATATATGTTACACTGTTAGCAATGTAATAAATAGTAGTCGATCTAGAAAACTAGATAATAAATGTATTTAGACATCAGTGATTTTCGCCCCAACCAATTACAACATACATACATTCCCAAGCCAGAAACTACCAAAAAATATCCTAAAGTAAATAAAGAAAAAAGTGAAAAACCTTTTTAATCTACACCAAGAAAAAAATTCTGCAGCAGTATTAGCGGCGACAGCGACTTAGCATTAAGAGTTAAACTAGAGATTGACTTGTAATCTTTACTAATAAGCGCTCTGGAAACTCATTAAATCAAACAAAGTCTTGGCTATAAAGTGATAATAATCATTACCAATATCTCTTCTTTATATATTTTGATTCTTGAGTGTGTGGATGTGTGTGTTTGTGTGTGTGTGTGTATTGAAGTTTTTGTTTTTGTTATTCTTTCTGGAGCTGTTGATGCTCACCATACTTTAACTGAGATTGATCTTTCCACTTTCCACGTAGCAAGTAGTCGTAGCCGTAGTAGTGGTTGTTGTTATTGTGCCTTTTGGCTGAATTGGACATCAAGTCAGCAAAAATATTGCAGTAAATATACTTATATTTCACAAAATACCAAATAAGCGTAGATCGATTTGGAAGCTGCGCACGAAACTTTACTATCTTTACAGGGATCTCCCACATTGGCGCCTGCTGCTTTTTTTAATGCCGCTGCAGCGACAGCATCAGCATCAACCATCAACTACCGATATGGGCTATTGATGACGCTTTAAGCCTAAAACCTGTGTTTATGCCAAGTTTGCGCTAATTAAAAAGTATCAACAAACTCCCTTCGTTGTTGTTGTTGTTGTTATAGTTGCTATCGATTTACAGGCAGTTTGTAAAACAAAACAAACACACAAAAAAGCAACGGCTACGATAATGTATAGATAACAAAACTCGCCCTTCGTTTTGAAAAATGGTGGGAGGAAATGTGATTTTCACTTGAGCTGCTTGAAATGCCTTCTAATTTTCACAAGTAAAAACTAAATTTACTTAATTTTCTGTGTGCAAAATTCCATGTGATTATAGTAAATAACTTGGATTGAGGATCATTTTGAGTTTTATTATGATAAACTTTTGAAGCTTTGGACAGGATGCAGTTAATCAGTTGGCATTTATCTTTGAGCTTAAAAACAGAGACAGAGAAATTTCTGGTTATAGATTCTATGTGTTATAATGCTTTTGCAAATAAAGTTTGATAGTACCCGATGTTGTTAGTATATTTGAAAGCTATTATTTTATCCATGTAATCTATTATTTTATCCCTGCAATTTCAAAAGTTACAAGAATCAGCCGGTGTGCTTCACCAGAGTCCATTGTTATAAAATGAAATAAATCCATAAACATTATCAATGGTAAAGAAAATTTTAATCATATTAACAAATTCCTGCTGTATTTGGTGTGTTGAAGGTAATAATAAAACACTCGTATCACTGACAAGTTTCTCACATTTTTATATCATATACAAATTCAACTAATTTAGTTATTTGTTGTGGAATAAGCTGTCTTGTATTCCTTAATTTCGCTGGAGATAACACCAACTCATCCGTAGACTTCAATCGTCGTGTTTGAAAAACATTCAACATCGTACGATTATGTGAAAAGTCTCAAACAAGAAATGAAAGCTTTCACCAGGACATAAAAGAGAGATAGAGAAAGTTACCAGAGAACTTGTGATATCAACAACGTGATAAGTAATTATTGGAAAAGCAATGCAAGAAACTTTACCGTGAAAAGGGAGAGGAAATACAAAAGATAAGTTTGGCACTAGAGTGCAACCTCGCTTAAAGCAACTTGGACAGTTGCGAAAATCAAGTTTGTTGCACAAACCGAGTCACAAATTTGGATGGAATATTCTTTTCTTCCTCGATATGTGTCTTAATCCCACTTAAGGATTTTTTCAAATTAAATTGAACTTTCATATAATATATCAGTGTGGTGTCATTTCGTTAAATTTTTCTCAATTATATGCTGTAAGGGCGGGTGTAGTAAATAAAGGCTTTTCCTATGAACACACGATGGATCGACACAACGACACAACCAACATAAAAAAGTGATTATTAGTAAACTTAATAGATAAACAATATAAAAACTAAGGTATTAATCAAAAATGTTAAATGAAGACTATTTCAAGATTGAAAAAGAAAAGAAAACTGATCGCTTGGTATGGCTTGGATTCTAAGCCGAAAAATTTGATCCAAATCCATTTGTGTCCTGAATCAACCATTTGTGTCCTGAATTAATTTGTCTTCCTAGAACCAAGCACAAATTTTTTCTTGAGTCAAGCATTCCACAGTTGATTTAAGAATATCCGTCTTACTCTACTTTAAATGCCGCTTGATTTGAGTACGGATGACTTGGTTTTTTAGCGCACTATTATTGTAGTTCTCCAAAAATATGAAAATAAATAATTTTCTTATAAAAAAATTGCAGCAAAATCTTTTTAAATTATAAGATTAAAACAATTAAACACGCGAAGAAGAATATGATATTTTTTTTAAATGACAAGATATGGCTAAAAAATAAGAAAAAGACTCGGAACGAATATACATCAGACAAAAATCTAAGCAGTTTATTTCTTTATAATTTAGCATAGAATTGAAAATAAGCCCTACGAAGGGATATTAAACAGATTGTCGAAAAATAAATATTAGAGGGGACTCCCCAGGGTATCTACTAGATGAATGCCCATTAGTCTTTATAAGTATTTTTTTTAGAAATTATGATAACAGTCTGAAGGGAAAAAATATAATACTGAAACAAAACAAAAATAGGATTTCGGTCCATTTAAAAAAACAGTAGTAGTGAGGCACTATTCAAAAAAATCAAACTTTTTCAAAACGACAATGTTCTAACAACTGATAATGGTTTACGTCTGACCTTCATTTTAGCTAAGGACAACCCCATCCCTCCTTTACATTTTATGTACATATGTATAAGGTGTGTTCAACAGTTTTATGAGAGGAACAATTGTGTGCAACATTTTAGCCCTCTAACTCTTTGTGGTATAGGTTTTTTTTGTCAACTTTTTTGAAGAGAGTCGATGTAGCGGGCTGAAAGGTTTAACAAAAATATTTGTCATAACATTGTACTATGGATCATTGAATATGTGTAGCTCGAAGTATAACTTGAATACCAGAAATATGTCAAAATTTTAAATGGTTAATTTCGTACTTATTCGCAATTGTAGCACCAATTGTGACCCTTACATTTTAAGTATGAGAAATGTTTAGCAATTTTATGTAAAAAACTGCGAGGAAAATTTTTATGGTAAAATTTAACACTCTATCTTATTATTTTAACCCTTTATTTTATGATACATGGATCTTTTAAGTCCTCTTTCCTGATATAAGATTAAAAAAAACTGCAAAAAAAGGGGTTGAAATGACCTACAAAAATACTTGTCATAAAACTCTTCTACAGGCCTTCAAGGCTCTAGAACGACTTAAAATGGAATAAGTGTGTATACGAAAAATATTTTACTTGTAATTTTATCATAATTCACCTACGAAAGCAGTCTATAGATATAATATTAATCAATGAAGAGTTGAGAACAAATTTAATAATACTTTCAATATCAACGAGCTTTAGTTGCATCTTGGGTATATGCAAAAACTGGCTGTATTGCACAGCAGTCATATTTCATGACATATTCTAAGAAGCAATATTGCGATACAATGCACTAGCAAATTTATATAGATAAACGAAACATACACAAACATTTATTTATGTATACAATTTGACAATCACCTTCATCATTTATCGACATTATTATGGTCCAATAAAAGAATAATATTTGTTTGTATACAATGTATAAACGTTATATTCTTCTCCCAGAGCTTTTTGTGAACTTAAACTTAATGGCAACCTTTTTCGATACTATTAAAATGTGTCACTTAGACCATGAAAGAGAAAACATACTCATACATATTAAGTTTATTGCCATTTTCCTCAATTTTCATTTCATTCAAAGCCATCACAATTTTCCTTTTGTTTATAAATAAGTTTGTGTGGTCTGCAGTAGTATATTGGTGGTCTCCTTATTGTTGCATTTTCAATTAAATAAACAAAAAGTTACAACTAAAAAAAAAACTCTTTCTTCAACATTGCTCTCATAATCTGATATGAACCACAAAACATTTGCAATAATGTTTATTTAATTTAAATACTGCGTTAATCATCTACATGTTGTTTTCCAAATACTCTATACCCTTTCTACGAGTGCACCCACCAATACTGCAACAGCCTCGTTACGTTTATTTGTTGCATGCAGAAATTTGCTGCATTTTGCAGTATGTGTGTCATTTACAACACAAAGGAGTCATTAACAAGGTTACTTGTCATTGCAAACGATTAAGATCACTAAAACTTAGTAATTGACTTGAAAATGTAAGTAAAAAAGGAAGATTTAAAATATATAAAAAAACTAACGAAATTCGCAAGAAAGGAGAAGAAAAATGACAAACATTTCAAACAAGTTTTGTTTTAACATTAAAATGTTTGGAGACAAAACTTTATTGAAAAAAGTGCTATAAAGGAGTTGTACTTTTCTCATCTCACAAATGTTTACTAAAAAATCTATAATGAAAAATGCTCTAGTTTTTTTTTTTTCATTTAACAACAAATATTATGTACACATGGTTACATTTATTACGTCATTTAAATCTCTTGACTGGCAAATATTTCTGCTTCAAAAAAATAATATTAAGAAAAATACTAAGTTCACTTTATCATGCTATAGGCCACAAAACTATTGGGGAAAAGGTTAATATCGAGAGGCTGAAACGTAATTTGTTTTCACACAACATAATCAAATTGATAAGGCCAAACCAAAAAAGTCTTTAAATTTGGCTTAATGATGCTCAAAAACTACAACGACAACGACGACGACAACGAAGACGACGACCAACTTACTGCAAGTGTGCGGATCAGTTTGGTGAAACCTGTAGCTGTACTTCAACTCCACCTAATGTTTATAAAATATTTATATGAAATAAAAAGAGGTTTTAGATGTAGAGTGTTAAATGGGAAAATATGTAGAGTATACGAGTATGTTTTCATAGAGGCAAATTTAAATAAAGAACATTTTGTAAAATTATTTTTGAAATTTTTAATACAAAATATTGCAAAGTTAATGTGCTAAAAACGCAACTGTTATTAGGAACACGCCTGTGGCAAGAGAGAAATTTTCCACAGCATGGCTAACTCGCCGCTAAAAATTTTGTTCCATAAATTTATTTGTTGACTTATTCAGAATTCATATGGGAAAAACAGTTTCTAATGTCATTTGAACGTATTTAATTTATGTAGATGAATACATATCAATCAAAAACTTCTGAAATTTTTATAAGTTAACAAGACTCTACTAATTTTGTATTTCACCTCAGTGAGACGCTGGGTTGTTTTAATGCAATTGTTTTTATTTTTTGTTGGAAAAAACTACAACTTGGGATATACAACACTAGACCCTAAAATTATAAGCTTCAGGTTAATGATGTTTTAAGCTGGCATTGAAAAAGGACACGGTAAGAGAGGCCTGTGTACCTGGGCTCGAATAGAATTAAAATATGAAAAGACAATGACTACAAGGTAAAACAAAAAATAAAATTTGAGAGCACAGAGAAACAAATTGCATTATGAAAATATTCATATCGAATATAATTTGCTTGTTGTGTTGTTTATATAAAAGTATTATAAGCCTTCTTACTATACACGTACTCGCATAGTTTTTTAATTCTCATATGATATTTAAAAATGAATATTTAAGCATACTAGGTTGAACGTTATTTAAATATGACGTGAACAGTCTACTGATTTGATATTAGCACCAATGTATACTCACAGTTTTACACACAAAAAATAACAATTAATTGTAATCAATCACAAACATATGAATAAAGCCAATTTTCTGCGTCGATTCGATATAATGAATGAGACATGGTTCCATCACTTTATACCTGAGACAAAGTAACATTCTAAGCAGTGGACTGAAATTGAAGAATTGTGTCCAAAGATGGCCAAGGCAATTCTATCTGCAGGCAAGGTCATGACGTCTGTTTTTTTTTTCTTTGAAATGCGCATGGGATAATTTTTTATTGATTGTGTTGAAAAAGGAAAAAGCAATCAAAGGCGATTATTATACTAACTTATTGCAGGATTTATGTGATGAAATTCGAATTGGACGAAAAACAAAGTGTTGTTTCATCAGTTTACCCATCCACTATTCCGATGGCCAAATTCAATAAAATAAAGTTCGAATTGCTTTATCATGCACCTTATTCGTCGGATTGAACTCATTCGGACTCTTTTCTATTTTCAAACTTGTACAAATGGCTCGGTGGTTATTTTAAGGAGCTAGACAGTTCTTATTATATACAGGGTACCAAAGCTATTAAATATCGCTGGGAAAAAACTATCGAGCTAAAACGAAATTATGTTGAGAAATAAAGAAAATGTTTTCTAAATTGGTTGTGTTTTCTTTGTTAGTTGGGCTAATTTTTTAACCGCCCTCATACTTACGAAAATTAGTATATATGAAATCCTGGAAATCTTATATGGGAGAATCTAAACGAATATTTTATAGGCAGTCCAGCTGTAGTAACTAACACTAAAATCTAAAATTATAGGAATCCTTAGCCGAGATTATTATCTCTTATTATTATCTTTATTAAGAAACAGTTATTTAAATGGCATTTAATTAGTAACAATATTCATTGCAAATGGATTCAAGGAAGTTTATTAAATAAATTTTTTTGTTTTTAAATTTTCTTTGTTTTATTGCCTCACGTACGATCAAAGGAAATTGAAGGTTTGTCATCCATGCTAAAATACTGGGATTCCATGTAATGACCACTGTTTCATCTATCTTAAATGTATATTTTCCAAGTTATCACAAATTTGGACCCATCTTGGTTATTATTTAATTAAGTTACTTATTTATTTATTTGATTGTTGATTTTTTTATTTATACTTATTTATTTATTTACCTACATATTTTTTATTATTGATTTATTTAAATACATTATTTATTTATATATTTATATATTTATATATTTATTTACTTATTCATCTACTTATTTATTTATTCGTTTATTTATTAATTAATTCGCTTATTTATTTATTTATTAGTTTATTTCATTACTTATTTCATTATTTACTTATTCGTTCAATTATTTATTTCTTCGTTTATTTATTTAGTTCAAATACTACAAATACAATTAACAAGTATATTGCAATTTAATTTATCAGGAATAGTAAGACAGTGATTGCAAAACAAAAAACCAAAGTATTTGATGGGACATGAACTCACGACTCTTGGAACAATACACTAGTAAACAATTTTATTACGAGAATTCACAGGAGATACACGTCAATTATGTGAGCGATGCTCCCAACAAAGAAAATTATTTCAAAAACTGATCAAAATTTTTAAACAAAATTCTATAAAAAGTTTTAAATCCAAATAATACATCTTTTTGCAGGAACATATTTTAAAATAAAAAAAATAAGAGACTTTGATAAAGATAGAAGAGAAAAAACTCCATATAGCGTTTGTAAATGTTTGATTGTTTGGACAATGAAAAATGTCTGAGGTTATGGTTCTGTTACATGCACATAAAGCAGCACATGCTCCAATGCCAGTGCCGGTGTCGGTATCGGTGCCGGTGTTAGTGGTGGCTACAAGTGCAACAAAGAATTTTCCAATAGCGATGCTAGTAGGAATTACCCACATCATCAATGTCTTTCTTCTACTATTTTCTTTCCCTAGCGAGTTTAACACCAACAATTGGAAGCATTAAACAAAAATAAGTAAAGAGAAGAAAACAAAAAACGCAAACAGATGGTGTGCCAATAGCAACAGTTGCCAGCCAGTAGACACGGTGCGGTAGGGTCCACAGGTAAATAGTGTTTTTGCTTTGCAAGTGCTATAAAATAATCGCAGAGTATTCGCAAAGTCCAACAACAATGTTGGCCACAAGAAACACACAATGACACTGAGAAGAAACAGCTCTTTGAGGCGTGTAATACGATGTCTCGATAAAATACCATTCATACAGTCAGTGTTTGGCTCATTTGAAAATAAACGGCCAGGGTACAGCGGTGTAGAAATATTGGAAGTTGGTGCAGAGCACACTTGTGCCGCGTATTGTTTCAATTCGATTGAGTCAACTCAATCGTCGTTTCGTTTTGTTTCGTTTCGCGGATTTCATTGCTTTGTTGCCATTTATTTATGTTTTGCAGCAGGCAGCCCGCTCAAGTTTTTTAATAGCAGCACCTATTCAGCACCTTTAAAAATCGTCGACCCCATGACCAAACGGTGTCGCTTTTTGTCTTAGTACGCGACAGCGTATCCCACGCCCCCACCCATTTTATACAATATTATATTATTGAGGATTCGCACCCCAGCGTAGCGATTAAGATAACTGCAGTGATTTACAAAAAGAACGAACCTACAACAACAAGCAACCAACAACCAGCAACAACAATAGCAACAGATGTATATACAACATTGAAATTATGGTTATTAACAAGAATCAAATTGCCGTGCAGATGTTGAAGACCATTGTTGTTGTCTGAAAGAAAGAGTTTGGCAGTCATTCATTGCACACTATTATAAGTGGCATAAACACCATCCTAATTGTTATTGAACATCACTTTTGATGCAAGAAACGCAATGAACAAAACAAAAAAGCACACACAAAAATAAGATACCATCCAAGGTATTCTCTTCACACATCGATGGACGTAGAATGCATGTGTGTTTGTCAGTATTTTTCGTTTACACTCCAGATGAAATTTCCACAGCGAACACATATTTTGTTCGTTATTGCAGCTTTTATAAAATATTTTACTGATTGCAATATTTTACGTTAATAGTCAAGGTAACAATTTGAAAATGTTAATACAATTAATTATGTAAAAAGATGGTTTTGAAAAAGCAATCGGATTAAATTAGTACTTAAACATCATAAATGGAATAGTATTAAAATATTAAATTTTAGTGGCCACTCCCCAAGATGGATTTTTGTTAAAAAAAAATTTCGTATAGTTCTACATAAAAAGAAAACATTTGTCTATATTCGAATGAGTTTTGGACTAAAAATTAATTTTTCCTAAATAAGTTAAAGCTACGAGTATTAAACACCGCTCTTAATGGAAAATGGTACTCATGGGGATTTCTTTTCTGACTAAAAATTTTGCATACATTTTGCCCTTTGTGCATGTTTGTGTTCTTTTCTATAAAAAATATCCAGTATAATTATATTTATGTTGCAAATCGCTGGAACAGTGCAAATGTTGCTAAAAAGTGTAAAATTTTTATTATATTTTCGAAATGTTATACAGTATAAATTCGGTAATCTCAACCCTCGCTACACGCAATTCCTCGATTTTTGCAACACTATAAAAGATAGCATTGTAACCTTTATAAGTGCAACTAGCCAAAAAAGTTGACCTCTATAACTGCAACTTTACATTTAAATATGTTTTGAAAAAGTTAAATTGAGAATGAAAGCGCAATTCTTGCATCAATGCTCCAAGAACTTGCACCAAATGACTCCTTCACAAATGAAGAGCTTAATGAATGGATGCACGAAAGTGATGCTTATCAAGAAGTGGAGAACGAAGCCGTGGAAATTGAAAGTTCAGATGATAGCGAAAACGATATTCCAATAAAAGATATTATATTTCTGAAGGAGCTTTGTGAGACGGCTATTATAAAAAAATATAATATAAGAAAAAAGTGCAGACAACAATAAACGATATGTTTAAAAAATAAATATACATATTATTTTAATATTAATATTTTAATAAAAAATAAATATTTTAATAAAAAATAAACTTCCTGTTTAATAATAAGGTTTTCATTTATCACTTTTCTTGTTATATATTTTTTCCTCGCTGGATGCAACAACCTAAATAAGTGCAATTACCTTGATTTCTATTAGTTTCGGTTATCGAGTTCGTACTGTATATGCATCAATGTTTTTGGCTGTGAAATTTCATTAGTATATATGTATATTCAGCTTAAAAAATATGATATTTTTATAAGTCTTTGTTAAGAAGGCACTAACGTAATTTTTGAGCAATTGAATTTTTTACCAACGTCCCATTTACTGAGCGATATAATTTCTTTTAACTGATGTCATGAATTTTAAGCTTTCAAATAAACTTTTTATAAATATAGAGCTCTTCTTTTTATTTATAACAAAATAATAGTCAATTGAAATTATGACATTACTTTTGCACCACCTTATACGAGTACGTACAGTTGCACGGATTTTCGGTAGCAAATCCACAAGATTGTAAATTGGGATAATGAAATTTTGGTTTTACAATTTTTGTTTTTTCATATAAAACTTTCATTGTACGAATCAGAAACAAGAGAATTGCAAGTACACGCATCTATGTGCCTTTTTCATTTACCTCCACTCTCTGTCTCTCCCGCAAACGTGCATACGGGCACTTAATGTTTTTTTCTAAGAAAAGTTTTCCGCCAAACCTACAAAAGTTTTCAGTGATTTGAAAATATGACTAAAATATTACGCTTCTTTCTCAAGCCAAATTCAAATTTGGCTGATTTTAGAACTTTAAATTTCTTCAAAATTTGGCATTAGTGTAAAGTGTCGATTACAATAATTTATATTCCGAGTCTTACGATTTTCGGTGTTAAAGTGAAAGAAATTACAAAATGTAGGCTTTAAAAAAAATAAACTATGAATGATGCTGTTTTTAGTCGATGTTCCTATAATGGATCGTATCAGTTAGTGCATCATGTGCAAAATAGTGGACCAGATAGCAGAGTAATGATATAAGGAATATTACAAAAACTCAACGTCTTCCTTACATATCTAGTTCTACTCTATGCAGATATGATTGTAAGCTTAAGAGTCCTGTAAGGATCCACTCAAGTTTACATTTCGGATTTGCTCACTTTCACTGCGAACCTAAGATTGATCCCGCTCAGGCAATGCCATTTGGTCATTATTCAACTGAGAACTTAGTTCACCCAATTAATTTATACAGTTTTTGCAGCTGCTTTAATGGTGTTCACATTTTCCATGTTTACTAATTGAAAATCTTTAATCTTAATTACGAGACTTTCAAAACATGGCAATGTGATTAGCAGCCAAATGATGCCAGTTTTGAGTGCAGTCGCTGTACAATGCCTTATAATACTTATTATATAGAAATACTACTATAATTGGAACATATTATATAGAAATTCTATTATAATTGGAACATAAACCTCTCTTTTATTAAATAATTTTATTGATTTTTTTAATGTAACCTCTGTGTAAATCAAGAGATCACTGTTCACTAAGTATTTATTTACAAAAACAGAATAGCACATAGTTCTTTATTGCAACATAGTCATATCTCAAAAAATCAAAGTTTTTAAGCTGCTAAGGAAGAGTATTCCGTAATATCAAATATCAAAATTATATCTGAAGCTAAGACGAAGTTAGACCAAAAATATGGATATGGCCCTCAAATAAAGCTATCCTTAAATGCAATATAGTCATATCTCAAAAATAAAAATTTTTTAGTTACTGAAAAAAAGAATTCCTCAATACCTTCCTTATACATCGAAAAAATCAGAATTATACCTGGAGCTAATCCAAAGTTATACCAAAAAGTGTCGCTATGGAAGTGAATATTTTAAAAACTTTTGTGGCATTTTGCCAAATCAGATTTTTGTATTTTTTCCGAAATTTCATTCAAAACACTAGTGAAGGAACTACCTTTACAGCGGGTAAGTACATTCCAAAATATTGCCTCGAACATCCAAACACAACTCTTTTTTTTTTTTGGAATACATAAGCAGCTGATATTGAAAAATAATATATTTCCCATTGTAAATGACATAATTAATGAATTTCTTTTTCTTCTCTAACGCCTTAACATAGTTCAAAAGATATAGGAACCGATATTAAAGTAATAGAATATTTAAAAATTATACATGAAGAGCCATTAAGACTTGAATAATTCCAATTACAAACATTACAGCTTGTTCTACAAATCGAAATCATCACATGTCATCAATCCTTAAAACAGGCATAAATCGTTAAATTATCCTGATTATCGTAGTGGCTGTGTGGCTTAATCACCTCTTACTAACTATTACCATCATACGAATTTTCCTATTCTTTCAACGAGGGTTACTCGATAAGTCGCTGCATAAGAGTACAAAACTTACGAGTAAATCAAAGAAGATTGATCAAAATTACTGGAATGCAAAAAGTTTTACGAAAATTTCATTAATACAACATTAGGGACTACTTATGGTACATCCTAAAATAATGAAATTCATTCCGTCACTTTGTTCAAATTGAAGAAGTAAATTTGGAAATCATCATTTGCAGGGTCCACGATATAATTTAAGGTGCCCCATGATTATTAGTCTATTTAACAGAGTTATGAATGTTTTATTGAGCAAATCTATATGTGGTACATGGTACTTTCATGGGGTATCCCTTTAAGCTGCTAAGGCTGGCTTACAAATTAACATCAAGACAATCAAACCAAGTGAATACGCATAAATTCGTCAAGCAATGCACAATTTCAGCTCTTGCCAATCCGTCGAATTTAACCCCCAAGACCATACAGACCAGCAAACACATGAAGACGCTAGATAGAAGTCGTTGTGTTGTGATAAACTGAATTGGAAAACAGTTGTTGCGGCCCTATTAAAGGACTTAATATATATGATTTTTATTCCGTGACTCAACCAACACATTTTTCAGATTTGGTTCTCTATGACTTTTTCCTGAAGCGGTGGATACTTGCAGCAATTGAGGAGATAAAGACTATATCACTGAAAGAGTTCATGACAGCACCAAAAATGCTTATCAGGAATTTTTTTTAGGTTCGGATGAAGCACTTGCGGTGGATCATTTTGAAGGGAATAACATGAATATTGATAAATAAACAAATATTTTTAGACAAAAAACTAAGTTACCTTATATATTGTACATACCTCGTATACACAGACTCCGTATATTATTAGATCGTTAAAGTAAAATATTAAGAGAAGAAAACGCCCTATTTAGACCAAAGAAGCAACCTTTTTTTTAAGATTACACTAGGACGTTATTTATGTAACACGTGTCGGGGATTGAATTGTGGCAATATCTATTTTATTATACAAACTTAGCTCAAAATAACTCTTTCCTACATCCATACACATATGGTTGTTGCAAAGACTTATCAACTATGCCACGTATATGTGGCATAGCGCAAAAATAAGTGTAAAACAAGACACTATCTAAATACTTAAAAATGTATAAGAGTGCTTAGATACTCGTACATACTCACTTACCTTCAATGTCTATAAGGCAAGCTTAAACGATGCAATTCTCAACTGTGAATGTGAATTCATGTGGTGTAATTGATTTTGCCGCAACAGCAACAACAGAAACAACAGCAACAATACAGCGATCACAGCGTTTAGTTTGTAGCAACAGCAATAATAATAAAGTTAAAAAGTTGACTAGCCGCATTTAGATTCAAATTACAACTGCGACGCATTTAAACGGAGACAGAGTGAATCTTGCAAAAATACAAATGCCGTCTAAGTTGGCTGTTTGTTAGTTGTAACATTGGCGGTATCAAATTAGTTGTGAATTACGGCCTGACATTTAGATGAAGTACCAGCAATTACCCTGTAAGAAGATGAGAATGAGGAAAATATCAAATGCTAAGCGTATGTGTAGATTTAAAATATTCTTTCTTAGTTTTATTCCTTTTCTTTTCTCCTTGGTCTTATTTCTGTTCAACATCAAACTAAATGGACTAGCATAATTTCAATTTCATTCATAAACAAAGCTCTAGTTTTTTGTCGTGTTTTTCAATTTAAGGCTTCGAATCACAGCGATGTGATGCAGTATTGGGAAAAGAGAAATTTCATTACTCTGCTTTAATGTTATTGCATAAGTTTTGTTTTATAAAGTAAAATTCATAGTTTTGGCCCATTGTGCATTTATTACTTTATTTTTATTAAAATTTTTTTCTTGCTCTTTGGCTATTTGCATTCGTAAAATCATCCCAACTAAAAAACAAAAAGACAACTTTTTTAAGGAAGTGTCGACTAGGAGATTATAGTTTAAAATTGAATGACTCAATTAGTTCTCACGCTAGTTGTCTTTAGATCCTTCTCTGGCCACTTTAAAGTCAATAGAGCAAAAGCCGGCATTGCAATGTGTCTAAAATTTTAGCGCTCCAAATAAAAATGGAATAGTTTTTTTTTCGACACACAATATGTAATTGGTATTGAATATATTTTGCAAATTGACCAAAATGAATTGTGGCAATAGGAGACAACGAAAATCATCACGCATTCCTGAAGAGAATATGAATAGGACATAAAGAGCGAAAATTTGCAATTTAAATTGGAGTCGCTGTCATTTTGTGATCATAGTTAGAATGGTGTGTAGATTTATATAACTATTAATTAGATGAGATTACAAACACATATTTTGGGTATCAAATGTACCATATTAAACCAATAATTTAGTATGAGAAGAAAATTTGAATTAGAAAACAGACACTTTTTCACAATATAGTTTAAATTTTTAACCTGTTATTATACTAAATTATAATTATACTTGTTCAGAAAATAACTAAAAATTTCCAAAAATAGATTAAAGATGGTCAGATCATATCATCAGAAAGCATTAAAAACATTTTAACAAGTTTTCAGAAAATTAGAAATATGTATCTACACTATACGCAAAGAAAAAAATATTAATGATACAGTGAAAATCGCAAACTATTATTATGTTCATAATAAACATATTGTTAGCATATGGTTGAACGAGTTTTTTTTCGGCATTTTTCAATTTTTCTACTATAATCGTCCGCCATATTGTGCTTAGTGTGATTGTACTTTATTAATTTTTTTGTTAAAAAAAATATCGAAGAAATCTTGGAACCTTTTTTGCACAATATAGTGTGACCGGGCATTTAAAAAAAATTATACGGAGCAACACTCAGGGAATAAATTCCCTTCTTTCAACAGAGCGAATTCCATGGTATTAATAATAAAATAGTGAAATACAACCCACACTACGTTGATGCTCTAGTGATAAAGTTGTCTACATTATGATCAACCATAAGCTTCTTCGCCCTCTTCTGCAAGCGATCGAGTAACTTCAAAATAGACTTTGACACACTTGCATGCTTCTTTAGTGACATGAAAACGTATTCACTCCTAGGGACATCGCACTGAATTTTCATGCCAAGAACATTAAAAGCTTCCAATTTCTCGATAAATATTAATATCATCTAAAATCACAGATGGAATAGCACCTTCAATCGTAAGGTTATGCGTAAGCATACAATTCTGGGTCTAACGAGAAACTTGGCCTTTTCTTGAATGAGTACGATTTTACAAATACTGCTGTCAACTGCAAGAGAGTAAATGAAATTGGAAGTTTGACAGTGGAAGTCATTGCGAAAAATAAGAAATAAGGCAGGAGAAAGAACAGAGTCTTATACAGACGCTCTTGGAGGTCCAAAGTAGAGGTCCCATGTTCCTTACCGCAACTAAGGGAATACATTTATATATAGTGGAATGAATTACAATCTATTATACTCAAATTAAAATTTTACAATTGCAGATTCAGCAAAAATATGCCATTTGTTAAGTAGTGCAATATTTAATATTTAATAAAAAAGCTACATAAACTGCTTAAACATTTAATTTGACTAAATTTTTACTACAGCAATAAATATATGGAAACTAAAACTAAAATCCAAATTTCCTTATTTAAATAATGTTAAAAATGTTTTTTACAACTTTCTTGCGACAACACAATACAAGACAGTCGAATATTGTAAAAAGCTTCGCAGAAACTTCTGTAACCAGTACTAAATAGTTCTTTTGTTGTTGTTGTAAATGATACTAAAAAAAATATGAAAACAATAAACAGACAGACAGATAGGCAGTCAAACAAACAAAACAAATGGATTGAATTGATTTCAAACAGCATTGCTTCGATTGGAATAAATATGTTGGGAAGTTTGTTGTAACACAAAATATGTACCCGTATGTATGTATGTGTGCAGCATTTTGATTTCATATTTGCTCTGATTTATTTGGCGTCAATTGTTAACCATTACATTCATTCGAGGATGTCATCTTTCCATTGTTATTGTTTGCTGATACTGTTTTTGTATTGTGTTGTGTTGTTGTGGTGTAGTTTCAAAATCAGCTTGTGGAGGAAACTCATAAAAGACTTGGAGACAAGACCAACTAAAATTTTCAGAGACTTTGGTGACTTTTTTCTTCTGTTTTATTTTGTTTTTCGGTGTAGTCACAAATGTAATGTGGTTGCACATTTACAGGCTTCCTCCTCATCCACATCGTCCTCTTTGCCATCGATGCATCGTCATCATTATTGTTATTATTATTGTTGCCATTACTTAAATCGTGCACAAATTCCCACGGACTATATTATAGAAAACTTCCAAACAAAAAAAAATTATTTCATTGTTTTTTTTGCCCATGTCTAGGCGCTTAAAAGGCAAATAAATGGAAATCGAAAAGGACTTTTATTTGTGTTTAAATACTATTCTTAAGTTCTTGAAGTTCTTTCTTTAGCATATATTTTTTGTAGTTAAAGCATTTACGAGTATAAGGACAATTTGAATTTTAAACATGAGAATATTTTTTCGTATGTTAGGATTGAAAGCTATAAAACAAAAAAACTAAAACAAAAAAAGAACAATATATTTACAATCGTAATTAATTTGAAACGAATCTGGTCCAAATGCATCACATTGTTTTACCTATATTAGTTTTTTTTTTTGTATGGCGAATTTGCTTTTGCTGCATTTAAGTTTTGCTGATTGTTATTGTTATTATTGGCCACAAATCATTTTCTCAATATTAAAAGTAAGAACGCCCCTCTTTAGAATAAAATAAGCACGCCCACAAAACCATAAATTGAACTGTTAATCAGGCTTCGAATATAATTTAATGCACTTTGTTCCTCTTATTTTGTTGTATCAAAAGCAAATTTTCGCATAAAGGCAATAATCATCCCACTAAAAGATCAATAACCAACGACACACAGTGGTGTAGGAACTAAATAACGCAATGAATAAATATACCAAAACTTGTAGAGAAAAATATGTTAGTAATATTTTTGCTATAACAATTTTATGATCTCCGCGAAAAAACACAGTTGTAACTAAAAAAATAACTTTATTCACGACAAACAGGTTCGTTCTTACATTCGATTATAAATTGTTTTTATTAAAAACATAATTTTATTGGTTTTCAACCATAGTATGGCTAAAAACAAAGTATGATAACCAACAAAATAGTGAATTTCTGTAATGTGTTTTTAAGAAGAACCAAAAACAAATTAATCCAATGGAGGCAAATTAATTAACCTACATTTTTTCACTTCCAAACCACTGTATAGTATTATGCACATATATAAAAAATCATACTATAACACTGTTTAGCAGCGATGTCTTAAAGAGCCATATCCTCCTTCTCACCCAAAATCAAAGACCAAAGAAAAACCAACCACCGACTGACTGACCGCTTGAGATGATTTTAAGAATTTCATTTCAATGGATAAAAGTGTGAAGAAAAAGAATTAAATAAGAAAAAATCATCGGAATTAAAACAACAATAATAGCAACAAATGCACCAATAACAAGAACAAAAACATATAGTTAAAACCCCAGGGTCACAGCCATTGAGTATCGATACAATTGTTGATAAATGCTCGTGTTGCATTAAAGAGAAATGAAATATAAAAAGGAGACAACAGCAACAGCAAATACGAATACAACAAGTGGCGTGTTAATCACTTCACGCAAAGGTCTTTTTGGTAAAACAGCCATTATTGGCTGTGATCTTCAGTTTTTCTTCCTTTTTTTCTATGAAGACTGCTGCCAGGAGAAACGGCAAAGGAAAAGCCAAAAAGGAAACAAATCATTTATGCATTTGTTACTTTACAAATTGCTACAAATCATTGATGATTTGTCTAAGATAATTTGCCAGCAACAACAACAGACTAACACACACACACATACATATAAAAACGGTAAAAAAACTCTCATTTAAATCATAACTGTAGAGGGGGGAGAAGAATTACGTACATCATTTGCACATTTTAAGAGCTAATTTGTATTAGAATGAGGAAAAAATAAAAATATCAAAAAACAGAAATATAATCAATATTTATTATTTGAACAAATTTATTACCTGTTGTGTCTACACGTCCGACATTTCGTCAGTGCTAAGCAACTCATAAGTAGACTTTAACCTGTTTGTAAAGAAATCAACATCAATTATTTATGCTTATAAAATAACTTCCAAAAACAATATGAGAATTTCAAAGAATTCAATCATATTTTAAAATTCCAAAAATGGATAATTACAGTAGGTTTAGAAAACGTTTACGAAAACAACACAACAAACAACTTATATTCGATTTGTTTTTTTTTTTTTTTTTTGTAGCAATTTGTGTGGCAATGATTAAATTTATTGGACCAAACAAAAAATAATATTCATTTTAATAATATTTTTTAAATTATTAAGGATATTTTCCCAGTTAATTATTGAAAAAAAATTAACAAATAATTCAACGGATCTCAAATCTGGCCACTAAAAAGTTTGATAACAGACACATGAACGCTGATCATGTTGGTGTAACGACCATCGAAAACAGTAGTGTTCCGTTCTACTAGTGTAATTGGCTTCCCAGTGAAAAAAGTGGTAGTTGTTTTTAAGGAATGCCATTTTCATTGCTTCCAATGGATCCGTTAATGCATTTACTTCGTCTTTAACAAAAATAAAAAAATTAATTACTAAACTGAATGGACCAAATCAGTACCCGAGCTCAAGTGCCCTAATTAGTTGCAATTTTATTTTACCCAATAGAGTTCGAAAAATTAGCTAAAAAATTAATTGAATTTCCTCCAGCTTACACAAAAATCATACCAACGAATAGTGCAAACTTTTAAAGCCTAGAATTATGATTCAGTTTCAGCCTTGAAATTCTCTTTAAAAGAATAACATCCATATTATAATTTGGCAAACTTAAGTACATACGAGTATTAAATAGTCAACAGATCTGAAGGAATTGTCTGCCTCCCTTCTGTGTTACATGAACACTGCAAATAAATGTAGTTTTAAATGTTTGGCTACTTAAATCCAGCATCGTTTTTGTGTAGAAACAAACATCTATGCCACAAATATCTGTCCAATTTTTTTTTCGTTTTGTTTTTTTTTCATACTATTGATTAAGTATGTTTTGTATATTTTATTTCTTACATATCAACATTTACAACGTTTTAAATACGTGATAAAGACAATTCTTAGAAAAAACTTGCATCCTTTTTTCCTTCTCCGTTTTATTGTGTATCCATTATTCTTGGAAGTTTAACATGCTCTATTAGCGGGAGAGAGTGTTTTACATTTGCATAATGTTGTCTATAAAAAAAATAAATGTCTAGTTAGTTCATGAAACATTTATTACATTTTCTAAACAAATTTTTAGTTTCTCTTCCTAGATCGATTCGAGGTGAAGTATTAGAATCTCTACGGTGTATAAAGAGTGTACGATGTGATTTAAAATTACGTAAAAATAATCTCAAGTCTTTCGGAATAAAAATTATAGCTTGAAGTTTTGTATATAAAGTCGGCCCTGTCCCCATTATAAAAAAAAAATAGAAGTTGTTCTTAAGAAATGAGATTTTCATTGCTTCCAAATACAACGTTAGTACATTTTTTCGAGATCCCAGGATCCAATTTACCTTAATTTTAATTTAAAAAAGGGATTTCTTATACAAGTTCGCGAAAATTAATTTGAGAATAATTATTATTTATAGGAAAAATACTTATTTCTAATATATTACAAAAATAATAATATTACATTATTATTTTTCAACCAATACTGATCAAATTATTTTCGCTTAAGAAAAAAGAAATTGTGACGACTGGCGAATTCGTAGGTCTTAGAGATGTAGGTCTTATTGGCAGTCGCAAATAAAAAAATCCTAATTTAATATAAAAGTAGTCTCTAACCAAAAAAAATTATAAAAAGTTTAATGTTTTCAACATATTGAAGATAACTTAAAAATTGCTGAATAGGAATCGAAAAAGAGAAAATCTTGCGATAAGAAGCCTATGTTAAAATCATTGGAAATAATCATAATCATAATCTCAAAAATTCCATGACTTCTTCGAAATGACAAATGGGAAATATTTATATGCGGATCCAACTAAATGGGAAAGAAAAGTTTAAGTATCAATTTTTTATTTTTAACTAGCTGACCCGGGCAAACGTTGTTTTGCCTTCAAATTTTATTTTCACTGCAAGTCTGGTTTCGTTGCAAAGTCATGGCGGATTGATATTTCGAAGAAGAATGAAAGGTGCACTAAATCGACATAGCAATTATTGTTTAAATACCGTTGTCGCGCTAAATAACGCCACTAAACGCTGATTAAGGACCCAACGCCTTCAGTGAAACGCAGCATAGGCTTATTGCGCTAATCTCTATTGGGCAAAACACAAAAAACAAAATATTGAGCCATCTGTCGGACGAACTTCAAACTATACAGAAACACTCCTCACGGACCATAGAGCATGTATATAAAGTTTGGTCAAAATCGGTTCAGTAGTTTTTGAGTTTAGCGATCACGAACATACACGTAATTTTTATATATATAGAGATAGAGATAGAGAAGAGATAGAGAAGAGATAGAGATATAAATTTAAGTGTACGAACGAAATTTTCTTTCGCATTCAGTGCGATAGGCCCTACAAGTTAAATATCTAAAATATTAATAATAATTTAAAAGATTGCATTCTCGAAGCAAAGGAAAACAGCTCGTAGAACTTTGAAAAATGGATTGGCTTACATTATATTAATATCGCAGAAGCCAATGCAAGAACAATTCCTGGATTCTTTTTAATAACAAAGAGTGGGCGTTAGGCCGTCTCGAAAAAAAGTGCACCGTACGCCCCCTAATATAAACTATTGTTCCAAGGACATTTAAAAAAATTTTTTTTTTGCCGAACGTAGGGGTCGCCTTTTTATTTTTTTTTCCTTATATCTTCCGTATTTACAGTCCGATCTTAAAGTTTGATATAGCGAATTTTGTTGTCAGAGGGAGCCTAATATTTTTGCTTTTAGGTCCATTGACCTCAAGTGGCCCGTTCTGGTATTTACCCCCAAAATCTCAGTTCCTACCACCCTAATGTATATTGATAATTTCAGCGCAACTATTTTAAAAATGGTTTTATAATATTTTAGTTGCGGAACGTAGGGATCACCTTTTTAAATTTATCGTAATATCAGTGTTGCCAATAGTAGGGAAATTTCCTATTGTAGGGAATTTTCGTACAACGGAAATTTAACAATAAAACAATTTATATTACAAAACAAGTGAGGAAAGACTCATACTTCGATATGATCAATTGGGATAGATTCGAATTGACAGAGCCGCCATGCTTGCAGTTCTATACCCAAGAGCTTCTGGAAGCATCACAATTTTCGCAAGATATAATCGAATTACCAGGTAAGCGCAAGAAAAATGTCTTCATTTGATAGTTTTCTTTGCTAAACCTAATTACTTTTGCAGCTTATCCATGCCATTCTCAAAACACCGAGCGTTTTGTTCATGTAGTACATGAATCTGCCTTGGCGGTCACCGACGAGCAACGTATGGGCCACATTTTTTCTAAACTCGAGAGCCGTCAAAAATATAGCCAACTTGAATCACGTCGAAATATGATCGACTAAAATTTCTATTATTTTACTTTACTTTGATTTTCATTGCTTATTTCTTGTTGTATAATTTGAGGTATGATGTAAAGGTTACTTGAGGTCAAAGACTTTTGAATTAAAGAAATTGGTCTGCCGCAGACAAATACATTGATATATCATTCTTTAAATTTAAAAAGGTGATCCCTACGTTCCGCAACAAAAATATTATAAAACCATTTTTAAAATAGTTGCGCTGAAATTACCAATATACTTCCTTAGGAAAAGTTTTATCATTTTTTGCGAGCTATAAATTTCGAACATTAGGGTGTTACATTAGGGTTGTAGGAACCGAGATTTTGGGGGTAAATACCTGAACGGGCCCCTTGAGGTCAATGGACCTAAAAGCAAAAATATTGGGCTCCCTCTGACAACAAAATTCGCTATATCAAACTTTAAGATCGGACTGTAAATACGGAAGATATAAGGAAAAAAGTAAAAAGGCGACCCCTACGTTCGGCAAAAAAAATTTTTTGAAATGTCCTTGGAACAATAGTTTATATTAGGGGGTGTACGGTGCACTTTTTTTCTCCTTGTAAGGTGATACGGCCTAGTGGGCGTATATAACATTACGCCTAGTTCTGCCATTTCCAGTAATCAAATAAAATTGTGTCTTTTAAGATTTCCATAACAATAAACTGATTTAATTTAAGAAATCAAATATACAAGAAATGTTTGATATAATCGTAAGAATGTTTCTATTAACTTTATAGCGCAACGATAGTGCTGTTAATAATATCCAACTTGCACATGGGTAGCAAAAAAAAAAGACAGATATTTTATATATATTAGACAAATATAAATAATCGATCACAAAACTATTGCATTTCAATCTCGTTCCTACTCATAGATCTTAGGTATTGCATCCGGAAGATCCTTACACATTAGAGATTGATTATTCTATAGCAACTTCTATTACAATTTTGTTCATAAAAATTAATATAAAAAAATTATGATTATCATATTATTACTAAAAGAAGTATGATCACAGAAAATAAACGTATGATTAATATTATAAATCTTATTGAATATCAATCATACGTCACAATGTCGAATCTCTATTTTACTCGGCCTTCAGAATGGTGGTGCCATTTTATTTAGTTTTTTATATAAATTTTTCCTCCAGTCTATATCCGTGCTTGGATCTTGCGTCATTATTTTTAAAATATGTTGTCTGGCTTGGCACGCGGACATTTTGCGTCTTTTTATTCGCATTGCATAATGAAATTTATACATAAGTATGTAATGCTGAATGAAAATGAAAATTTAAGTTTTTAAAACATGGAAAAAAGACAAAGGGATACCAAATAACAAAAAATTACACAAAAAGGGATTTTATTTAAAAAAGGCGGCCATGAATGGAGCATTCATCATTTAGTCGCACAATGGTAATGGTGAATATTGTTAATGCTTCTGTTGTAAATTCATATTTCTTTGCAATTTTATTAAAAAAAACAAGAGGAGTAAAAATTATAAAAACATATATATATATATATATATATATATATATATATATATGTATATTTTTACTTAAAAAAACACCACACGAAGAGGAAGTTTGAAGCAGCTTATCTACCAGTTAAATTAGGGCCAAAGTCGGCAAATTTTGGGAAAAAACTGAAATTTATCCAAAATGATTCATCGGAATCGTGAAAAAATCGTCATGAAAACGACACAATTTCTAAACAAATATTTATGTTTGTTTGTTAGTTGTTAATGTTATTTCGATATGTGGTTATTGGAATTCGTTTTTAAAACTCTATTAATAATGATGATGGATTTGTCTTTTTAATTATAAATTGATATTTTGTTATAAATGAAAAACAGACCTCTGTTTTTATAAAAAGTTAATTTGAAAGTGTAAAACTGATAGACATCAATTGGAAAAAATATATCACTCAAATGGCCACCTCCCGAGTTGATGCATAATTGCGCCCGTTTTGCAGCATTTTGAATTGCTTATCGCAAAACATATTTCTTCTTCAATGTTAGCATTCAAGACTTGAAAGGTTTCAAGTCAGTTGTGGTAAACGCCCCAAAGTAAGAAGTTTGGTGCTGTTAGATCTGGTGATCTGGATGGCCAGTTCAAATTTCTGAAATGGGATATAACTCGAACTGGAAATCAATGTCTCAAATTCTCCAACGTTGATCGAGTTGTGTGAGCGGTTGCTCCGTCCTGCAAAAAACAACCATGATCACGACCCAATGCAGCAACTGGTGGCAACAAAAAAAAAACTAGAGCAACGAACGTCTGTAATTGTGTGCGTCGTTGCCTCATTAATGTTTGTGGGACCTTTCTGAAGTCGTCGGCAACAACAGCAATGTTCTCGGTCGAACGAGCAATACGAGGCCGTCCTCTTCATACCACATCTGTAGTGGATCCAGTTTGGACGATGACCTTAATTGTTTGAGAACATGCGAAAATAGTAGCCAATTCAAATTATTACATTAATTTTGTGCCATATTTTTTATCTACCCTTTCTTTGGATGATTTTGCTAATTAATTTTCAAAAATTACTTTTTTATACGAATTTTTCGTTCTATTACGAATCCAAAATAAAAAATTATTATAATTTTAATGGTGTAATTAAAAGACTGTCAGTTAATTAAACTTTAACAAAACATTTCGTTCATCAGTATTTCCTGTTAAACTAATCCAATCAAGTATTGGATATTTTAAATAATTACAATAAAGATCTAATGATTTGTGTTCAAATTAGAATTTTTATTTAATTTGATGGTGAAATTTCTGGTGAGTGCAATTTATGATGATTATAATTTTTTACTATTAAAAAGTTAATATTGTAGGAATCGTGATTTACTGCTTTATTACTGTGGTTGGCAATTTTTGACATTTTATACTAAATTAAAGAGATAATAACATTAGTCTTGATAAGAAAAAAATGTGAGATTCGCCCAACCCCAATAACGTCCACTGACTTATTTTTTGGTTTATAAAACTTCTATAATGACAAAATATTTCGAAGAGACTCTCAAGTTCATTGGAAACTAAGAATTTTTATATATTGTACGTATTTATACGATGGACTGAATATTTGCTGTATTGGAAATTTATTTTATTTACTCAATTCACAATCTAATTGTTGCATTGTGTTATTTTATTTACAATAGTGTATACTTTTTGTTGCTAAATTTCAAGTTTGATACATCATTACAATTTCATTTCATATATTTTGGAAAGGTTGTATTGAACACGTATCTTTGATTAATTTATTTTAAGTTCCCACTCAAAATCTTTTTGAAATAGTCATAAGAATCAGATCCAATTTTACTTAAAATTCATTTGATGAGAAAACAATATCTTCTTTACTTTTTTTTTTTTTGTAATCTGTATTTCGAAAAAAGTCTCAATAAATTTTAATTGATTTAAATTGGATTGTTTATTTTTTATTTTCATAGCAAAATACAACCCCAATACATAAAAGCTGCCTATTCCCAAGATGTATTTGAAGGTGTATACCAATAAAGGATACAGGATGCAAAGAGGGATTTTTAATAAAAACAAACTTTTGAGTCATAAATAAGTTATATGGATAATATATTACTTTTTACCACGACCTTCGTAGACTAGTAGGTAGTGTACTAGACTCGTAGTGCGAGGGTCCCAGGTTCGAATCCTGCCGCAGAACTTTGGCAGTTTGTGTCCGATAATTAAAGGGAGCGCACAACAAGCTTTCACTGGCTTTAGTGTATGTCGAATGACATGGGCTATCACACCCCTCCAATCAACCTAACCTAACCTAACCTACCACGATTAAAAAAAAATATATATTTCAGGTTTTTTTCTTAAACAGTTTTTTAAAGTAGTATCCCAAAATTTGCCACATATGTATCACATGTATTTATTTACACGAATATTTATACGATTTTCTTAGGAACATATCTACAGTGTAAAAAAAGAGTAGAATATATATTTAGTTTAATGTACTTTAAAATAGCATGCAATCATTACAATCTGATTATTTGTTTTATTCAATTACAAATGTTTTGTAATTAAAATTATAATAATCTGCAATAGCAGATTAGGCCATCAAATTAAGGAATCTCATTATTATAATTTTTTAAGAGAAGTAACAGTCAGAGAATTAAGTCCTTCTATTTAAAGTGTTACTTCTTCTTTGGGAAAGGGATAGTGAGGACAGGTGGTGTAATGAGAACATTTACGATTTTAGCTACGTTTTCCGAGTTTGGTGAGTCTTCACTCACTAAATAATCAATATAAATATATACTTTCGACTTACTACACTATGTTATAGCGTTTTCGTCTCTCACAAAAATAATATGTTAACATATACTTCACCCTTCCTGCATGTTTATGTTCTTTTCTAGAAAAAAGGTGCAATAGTGCAAAACACATGTTCTTTTCTGAATATTTTACATAAAAAACATTTAAATTGGTAAGATACTACCTTCTATTTGTTTATGCGTTTTATTTTATTTTATATTATATATATCCTTTTTTTATTTATAAAACATAAATCAAGTTTTATATATGGACGCTAAATATTTTATAATTAAGGAATTATT
Source organism: Germaria angustata (assembly GCA_963681545.1). Classification (NCBI taxonomy): domain Eukaryota; kingdom Metazoa; phylum Arthropoda; class Insecta; order Diptera; family Tachinidae; genus Germaria; species Germaria angustata. The sequence continues at coordinate 136,629,531 of OY812998.1, read as the reverse complement.
GCAAACAATACTCGTCATCTGGTGTTTGTAAAAGATCATTCTAAGGATCTTATGATTATACATATATTTTATAATATTCATATACAAGAGATTCTCTGAGTTCACTGACGATTTGGTTTAGCGGCCAATGAAATGTTAGCATTTTTTTTTGTATTTATATGTTGTACGACGTTTAAATCGTGTAAATGTTATTAAAAAATTTAAAATTTTTATTCTATATTCGAAACGCTAAATATACATTAACGTTAAATGTAACATCAAGCAACTATTTTTTGTTCTATTGTGAGCTTTGTGTGTGGTTAACATGTAAAACGTGTTGCCTATTTTAAATTTTTTAGAAAAGAAAATTCTATTAGTTTAAATTGCTGCTATTAAATATTAATTCAATTTACGTTCTAATTTTTTGACCGTTTTATTTTAATTAAAAAACTTAATTTATTTTTTAGCTTAAGGTCTTTTTAATTTTTATTTAAATTTTTATCGATATTTCGGTACTCATCGAGTACCATCTTCAGAATATATGGTCAATTTGTATAAAAAAAAACAAATATTCTGAAGAAGTTACTCGATGAGTACCGAAATATCGATAAAAGTTTAAATAATAATTAAAAAGACCTTAAGCTTAAAGAGTAAATTAAGTTTATTTATTAATTCATTTTTTTCAATTTTTTAACATTTCTGAGACTCTTTTGTATACTTCTATGTTACTCCCTAGTTACAAGCTTTTTCTAAGAGAGTAAACGAAGACAGCTAATGTGCCAGATAGCCTTAGGGCCATTATTAAAACTTAGTAGTAAAGTAGACGTTAGTTAAAGGTACCTTTAGCAAAAGTAAGCGCTAAGCTGACATTTCACAGTTCTTCATTCTTACAACTCCCCTATAAAAAAAAGTTATCTTTTTCAAAGTTGTTATACCGTCCTCAAAACTTTTCGAGATTGAAGTAGGGTATTAAAAATTTTCAGTTTTTTCGTTTCTTCAACTTCCATTTCTCACAACGTCTTTTATATGTGCGACTTTTATCGCATTATTAATCACATTCCTGCTATTGAGACTGTAAAAGTCCTGCTATTTTATTTTTATAAATATGTACCCACACATACATATGCATGTCATCACTTGTGAACGTGTTTGTAACATAGTTCTACATAGTTCATCCCTATTTATCTATGTACATGTTTCGTATTTAAAATATATTTGTATATGTATATGTGTAATATTATTGTAAATGCACTGATGCATATAGAATCGTAAAACGTGAGGTTAACCGTAATTGTTATTGTAGGGAACCTAGACCTTTGCGGACAAAAATATAATTTTGTTGCATTTTATTTGTGGTTTAGTAGCATCAACCGAAAATAGCTACTGTTTTAATTTAAGTTGTGCCAAGTTAAGCTTTTATAAAATAATGACAGATGCCAGAATATATTTTAAATGTACATATATGTACATATATACAAAGATTTGAAGGAAGTAGCAAATAGTATTTTATACTTATGAACATATACTATATTATATATATGTATATAGGTATATACACTTGTATACATAGACATATGTATTATTAAAACAATAGGAGAAACATTTGGGTATAAAGTTATGTTTTTAATAATGTTTTTTTTCCTAATATTGAGACGTAAGTATTGTACTATTGCACAGTTGCATTAAAGTAATTCACACTATTCGCATTTCGCAGTTAGTAATGTATGAATTCCACATTACTTTGGTGTAGAAAATTTCTCATAAATAGAATCAAGCCGAAGCAATGTTTGTTTAAATTTATTGTTATTTTTTAAATACGGTTTAATTCGGAAAGCTTAATGATGACATACAAGTACTATAACCAAAATTTATGTAAGTATGTGAGACCACAAACCATTCTCGATATACCAACATCTGGAAAGAGTCATCTTCTCGTGAGCTTTATGACCTATAGAAATGACTAATACATAGGGAAACCAAAAACAAAGTATTTTATGCATAAAGAAAAATGTAAGAAATAGTAAAGTTTTTTTTCTTTTTGTGAGAAAATTCTATTCAACACCAAGAGACTAAAAACATATTTCCGATCTTAGCAAGCTTTACCGAAATATTTTACAAACGATAGCCATTCCAAGGATAAACAAATATATTTTTGTCTTATTTACATTTCTAATGCCTTTTAATAAATTTTGAATATTTTTTTTAACGCAAATTTTCATGATCTGATGTGGACTTCACTAGTCTACACGTATATGCCTGCATTTTGTTGTTGCTAATTCCAACTCATGATTCATGTTTGAAAATCGCCCAGCAGGATAGGGTAATATCCGAATAATTTTGATAAATTTTGTAAATAAAAATTTCAATTTTTTGACTTTTATAAATACAATCATTTTAACTTAAAGGAGTACCTAATTGCTGCTAAACGCGGTATATAATTAATTTACATATATAAAAATTGCATTATGGTATACGTGGTAAACGTGGCTGCTTCCACTACAGAAGAGCAATCCATAACAATCGAAAGACATATTCCGAATTATACACTTTCAAGTATTTGCGCCACATCAAATTAACTTTTGAATAAAATCACCTTAACTGATGTTAAAGACGTTTTTCTATCTTTTAATTTCGTTTAAAGTTTTTCTCCCGCAAAAATAAACACCCGCTACGCTATACTTATACCCATCAAAGCAAAAAATTCTCATATAAACATGCAAATAACTTTTAATTGAGGTGGTAACTAATTCTCATTATGTTCATCATTTATAAATTTATTTCATTCACTTTACAATGTGACGACAATTTGTGATTTTTCAGTTCTTCTTAACAAGTTCAATGTGACTTCTCCCGTCGTTTGATTACTGGTCAAATAAATTAAAGAACAAGCGTACAAGCGAACAACATAAAAAGGTTGAATTCCATCAACAACACACAACTATTGCTGCAACAATCTTGAGTAGATGTGTTTAATATGTAGTGACATCAGCATTTACAATTTACTAAAAGGAGATAAAATTGCGAAAACAAGCCTTTATCTCTCTGTCCGTCTGATGACTATTTGCGAAAGAAAAGGAAGACATGAGGACGGACATACTTATGTACGTATTAATGGATGGATACCTTGATGGAAGGAGGATGGATGGACGAGAAAGAGTAAAGTTGTAGTGGATACTCACATAAAGCACCACTTAACATCAATCAGGCAATGAGCACCAGAACTACAGGACAGTTGACATGTGAGTAAACAGTCGGACATACAAAAGAAATGATGCCGCCGCATTTATTGCGCATCATCGTCATCATCAACATCATCGTAGTCAGCAAACATTGCAAAACATCAGTGGCAGACAATAACGCGCCAGGGTATCAACTGTATTATATGCAAACATGTAAGAATTTTGTAAAACACACACACACACACACACACACACACATTTATATGTACATATGTATATATTTATATATCTGTGTGTATATCTATAAGGCGACACCAAAAGGTTTGCAACAATATAAAAATAGGGATTTTAATGAATATTCATAAAATTTAAGATAATTGGAATACATGTTATTTTGCATTTTATCTAATAACATTGACTTCCGTATTCTTAAAAAGTTTTCTTTATCTTTATACAAATTATTTGAGATAATCGCCCAAATATATAAAATCTCTTTCTCATTACACTTTTTTTCCTATAATAAGTTTGTGTAAAAATTATGGCCACCAATGCAACTTCCCGGCCTCAAAAGAATCTTCGGAGTAATTAAAAAAGAAATACTATTTTCGGAAACATCCCTCAAACATCCCTCTGTGGAACCAATTAACCCATTTGGATAAAATTTACATAATACGCCGTAGTTTTAAAAGGCCCAAAACGAGAAACCGATTTGACAATAATGTTCACCAGATGGAGAACCTGGTTAGATGACAGCAAATATTTCGACCATATAAAAATAGTTGTCAATGAATTAGACGAAGATGGCACTAATATGATACAGAAAATGAGAACAATTTTAAATTTAAACTAATAAAAAAAAACTTTTCGTTTTATACAAACAGGCCGTAAATATACAAATTAGTCAGACTGAAGAAAGTAATGAAATTTGAAAGATCTAATTACAATAAAAATTGCAACAACAAACGGTTAAATAATCCCCCTTATCGTGTTTGGCGATTTTCGACTGCAAATTCGACAGTTTGTACTAGATTAAAGAAAAATGTTGCTCGTTATTTTTAGTCTATTACAAACTGTCGAATTTGCAGTCGAAAATCGCCAAACACGATAAGGGGGAATGTGATAGAGAAAAACGGCGGACACCACACTTTAAAAAAAGTCGGGTTCAAATAATTTAAAAAGCCATCTTTCTCCGATGGAAATATCCTCATTGAAATACGCCCCCATAACTTCAGTAAAATCTAAACGTAGTTTTTCAATGTAGAATAGATTCCTGCGACTTAACAGGGTTAATTTCAATTTTGAAAAAAGGTATATGTAAATAACAAAGATAGTATAAATAGGCTTTATTTTAATATAGGAAATAACTAATTCTTTCTTTATTTTAATTGTTATGTTTGTTTTATGTCATTTTCGTTTTAAATACACATGAACAAAAAATGCGTTAGCGGAAGTATTTAGTTTGACTTGTCTAAGAGCTAAAGGAATTAGTTCCTAGTAGTTGCAGTGGATCTAAATTATGGAATTGAGAAGTCCTCCCGTAACAATTCGTTTATAGGATTAATAGTTCTTCAACTGTATTATAAAGGAAGAAGAAAGAAAAAAAGGTTTTAGAGTCCAAGAACAGGTTTATGGATTAAAGTAGATTTTCATTGTTTACCAGTTTATAAGTAAATGATTGACGCACTTTTTCATTTCTACTTAATAATAATTCTGGTAACAATCAAAATGTATACTAAGATATCTGTATGTATGTATGTACTTTAACTGAAAATAAAAAAAAATAAAAAAATGGGAACTCACCTTTTAATTGAAGAAAAGTTCTATCAATTAGTTGATTTAAAGTGAAAGCTTTTTATTTATCATAATTTCGTATTAGAAACGTTTGCTTATTGTCGATTTTCCTTTCACGAGGTTTATTCATATCAAATTAAATTAAATTTTAAGTTTACATGTTTTATTAAGAATGTACCTTCTTTGTAAAGCGGGGTATAGTTGTATAATAAAAAAATATATTTGCATATTATTTAATTTTTGGTGCATATTACGTAGGTAAGTACTTGTTTTAGTACATATTTTTAATTTTTAGGTGCATGTGTAAAGCGCTTAAAATTAATTTTTAGTTGCATGAATATCCGAGCGCTGTTTATGACAAGAACATTATAACAATAAATGGGGACTATTTTAGCAACAACTACAATATTTTTTTTTAATTTCGTATTTTTTGCGCCTCATAATAATATTTAGTCAAATTCGAGATCAGTGAATCTTTGGAATTTCTTTTATGATCTTTGCACAGATTTTTTCTACTGAGTTCAGTCAGTTCAACGAATAAATAATAATAAATGACAGTGTTTGAAAGAAATGGAAATTTGTTATATTTTTCCGTAAAATTAATAAAGAAAACTGGAGTAGTTATTTCAGTTTTGTGCTTTTGGACAGTTAGTTTTATGCAAAGAAAATCAAAATTTGATTATACTAAAGACTTTGAGTAAAAAATAAAGCCCGATACTTTTCTAAGTGTAATTTTTATAGAATTTGTGTTTGCTTTAAATTGCACTTCGATTTTACTTCACAACCTGCCATGAATTATCGCTTTTTTATACTTTTATATACATTTTCTATGATATATTTTGAACAAAAAATACTCTCAATAATATATTTTTTTAATTCTATATTAATTGCAGGCAAAACCAGTATTTTAAGCAAGTACTGTGTATAACCTACTTTCCAATTTAACGATCAGGCCTGACAACTTATAATTTGGATAAATCGGAAAATTGCTGTACATTATTAAATTCTATCATGGTGAAATGAAGTTATTTTATTCAGCCTAATTACGAGTGTCGTTGTCGTATTTCGACTTCGACATTTCTGTCCTAGATTAAAGAAGAACATTGCATGTTATCTTTAATCTATTACAAAACTGTCGAAGTCGAAATACGACAACGACACTCGTAATTACGCTGATTATTAATTGTAGAAAATAAAAAAACCTACCATAAGGCTATTCTACCACACAAGTGCACAGAAAACTCACCTCATCACCACACCGATGATTTAGCCCAGACGCGAGCCAAGCATTTATGCCTATCGCCTACTAGAGGGCGTCGCAAAATAATTGTACTTGTGTAACTGCATCCCAAAACTAGTTTAAATCGCAATTGGTAAAAAACATATCAATAGCAGAACATCCAGAACAAACATAATTTTTTCATTAATTTCAGTTAATTAAAATTTAATAAAAACTTTCGCTGCAGTTTTAATTTATTCTACATACAGCCTATACATTTTTGTTTATACAATGTTAAAATTCCATGGAGATCTATAGATTCATATGTTTACAAATGTATGTTTGTATGATGTTATTACACAAATCCATAGAAATCATAACCAAAGCAACGCATTTTAAAGCGCCTCATCTAGATTCCATTACGGAAGGTAAAATACTTTTTAAATTCTTACACACACTTCATTTACATTTCAAAAATGATATCGAGAAAAGATAAACTTTTAATACACCCCTGGGAAAAACGTCGCTATGAACAGCATAGGGAAAAAGTGAAATCGGCCAAAGCAGTGGTCGATCGCTCACCACCAACAATTTATCCTCACATTATACAGAAGGCCAAAAAACAGCAGTCGGAAAAAGAACGTATATGTCACGTAGAAAATGAAAATGTACGTCTATTGCAGCGTTTAGCTAATATAATGAGAACCAAACGAATGCCAGACTTTTGGAGAGAACCAAGACCGAAGTAAGTTGATTTTTAAATGGAGAAAAAACTGAATTAATTTTTGGGTTTAGTTTTTTAAATAGAGAAAAATTATTTGAAATAAGACCGCATACGGCACATACGAGTTGGACTCCACTGGAAGGTTTAGAAGAGGAAATACAAAAATCAGCCAAAGCAGTAAAAAGTGGCAGATGTCCTACTTGCAAGGGCCAACCAGAAAGACCAAAAATAGTAATGATATATGACTGTCTAATATGTAAAGGCATGTATATATGTTGATGTATATGTGTGTTTCATTGCAGATTATACCAGAAGAACGAATACCATGGCAACCACCACGTTTGTCTTTTAATACAAAAAGGTCAAGACTTCAATTTTGATTTTCCATTTCTTAAAACTTATGCAAATTTTACAACACGTCTTCTAACTTACCACGTATGTATGTAGCTACCTCGTGTGCTTTCATTCATTTGCATCATTAAACTGGAAGAGCATTTGTACCTCGATTGATTTTGGAATAAAGCATATGAAATCTTGAATATTATTAGTATGGGTCTAGGCATATTGGTTTTATTTTTTAATTATCGTGCAAATGTTGGCGGTAGTGTGGCGAATGTTAAAAATCCTGTGTGACCGGGTTGCGTAGGCGGCGCTGAGGATGTTAAAACCTTTAACGTTTCTTTAGGCTGCTTCGTAATGCTTGTAATATCTGTTTCGGAGCCGTCACCTTCTTCGGGTTTCTGTAAATTGGAATACGCTTTCTTCTAATAAAAAAACAATATAAAGCAAATATAATGCGTAATCACCTTATGCTTGAGAAACTCTAAATTCATAACTGGAAACGTTTTGGTTCTAACCACATCCTCTTGTTGTAATACTTCAAACGATTGTATTTCAGTGAAACCGTGCTCTTGTAAAGCAATACAACAACGCTGTGACTGCTCAATGCATGGCGAAAATGAACAAAATCGGCCACCTTTAAAAGACATCCAACATTTTTAAAACAAATTATTTTATAAAACATCGCTAAGATTATACCACCAGTCTTTAACGCATGAACCGCATGTAGAATCGCTTGTTGAGGGGCGGGCAAGTCTAAAAACACTGCATCAGCTTTTCCATTCAGATTTTCCCCAAAACCATTTTGACAAACATCCCGATGGTAGACCGTAACAAAATCGCCCAAGCCGTGATTATTAAATTCATCCCTAGCCTGATTTACACGGCCTTCATGAAAATCAAACGTGTGCAGATGACCATAAGGTTTAAGTGCCCTTAGAAAATAATGAGAAAGTGAACCAGATCCTGTGCCAGATTCAACTACTACTGAGCCGGGGCGCACTTCTAATTGATGCAATATCATACTGATATCGGGTGTATAAATGATTTGTGTTCTATGTGGCAGTGTTTGCGTCCATAGTTCAGGATTTGGTTGCAGGACATAAGCCCATCCTTTAGACAATTCAACACGGCTACCATATTTCACGCCAATTGCATTTTTCACTTTTAAAGCGCCAAAAGTTGTTTGAAAGACATGTTCAATAGTTTCGCCTTTTTTATTTACAATTGTTGGAGTTGCCTCTATCGCATGCATGGAATTGGCACTTAAATACAATATAAATGTATCTCCTTCATCAATTGTGTCTTTTGGTTTGAGAAAACTCATTTTTAAAAACAAAATTTGCGATTTCTTTATAACTAACAATAACAAATGAATTTTTCACGTGTAAAAATTATTACTGGAGATAATGCTACCAGACTTTCGAAATGTAATATTATGCGCATGAAACATGTATTCAAACAATTAAAAATTTTAATACTTGAACTTTAAATAGCTTAATTTGGAAAAACTATATGCATATAAGCAGGTTTTTTGATTTACGTTTGTATGTACCTATAAAAATCTCAATATAACCCATAATTTATTTCCCCAAATGTAGCAGCTGAGAGTGTTACTACTTTGTCGTTTATCAAAAAGAAGAATCAAAATAGATTCCACAAATCACCAACTGTTTATTTGGGTTTGTTATTCGTTCCATATAAATAGCACGGTGGTAATTTCTCATCGTTATACACACATACATATATTAATTTGTTGTCATCGTTTAGTTTTAATGTTCAAAGTCTTGCGAGCATCAATCCACATAGTCACACCAATAACTAAGCATTCCAGTTACCAGCGTTCTTTAACAACAGCAATACGTACCCAAGTTCAAACGGATATGCCAGAAAAACCAAAAATTGTATTTGTTTTGGGTGGTCCAGGAGCTGGTAAAGGAACTCAGTGCTCTAAAATAGTTGAACGTTTTCAGTTTGAACATATATCGGCTGGAGACTTGCTACGTGACGAACGTGCACGGGAGGGTTCGGAGGTGGGCACTCTTATTGAAACCTATATACGCAACGGTAAAATTGTACCCGTTGAAATAACGTGTTCATTGATAGAAACTGCAATGAAAAACTCTGGCAAAAATAAATTCCTCATTGATGGTTTTCCACGAAATCAAGATAATATGGATGGTTGGAATCGTCAAATGGCGGATAAAGTTGATTTTCAGTTTGTTCTGTTCTTTAACTGTTCTGAAGATATCTGTATAAATCGTTGTTTGTCTCGAGGACAATGCGGTTCTGGTCGCACGGATGATAATATGGAGTCATTAAAGAAACGAATCCAAACATATAACAATGATTCTCTGCCCATTATAAAATATTACGAAAATTTGGGTAAAGTGAAACAAATCGATGCCAGCCCACCAGCTGATGAAGTATTTGTCAAGGTCGAACAGATGTTCATTGGCAATGGCTTTTAAGAAAACAGTTGCCAGGGGGTGGTAGTTACTGTATTTAATAGTTCCTCTTATCAGTGTTGAAGGAACAGAATGAGGTGAATGCCAACACAATGATGACGTATTGCTACTGAATACGCCGTTTGTTTCATAAAATTATTAATTATCATTAGTTTAATTATCAAAAGAAAAAAATTAAAGTTTAAGATATGTGTATTTAATAAGTACATTCAAAAGTGAAATACATATATTAAGCTCAATATAATGACAACTAACAATATTATTATTGCCAGCGATACATTTCAAAAATTATGTATGTATCTGAAATAAATGCATTCGTGGAGATTAAAGTGTGTTAAAGTGATGCACGGTGCTAAGCAAACAATTGTGAAGGTCATTTCTTTTCGTTTTTTTTATGAAACATTGCATGTAATTATTTACTTTTTAAAGATATAACGATTGCCAAGCCAAACTAAATATGTAATGATGAATTATTTTATATATTTCGCATCCAACATTTCTCTTGCGTAACTGAAAATTCTGCAAGAGTATATTTTTCCTGGCAAAATAAATTATGTTTTATTTATTGAGTAATATAAAGCCTTGATTGCAAAAAAATATATATTTTTATAGTATTATAAACTGAGATGCAAAAAATCAATAACATCAATGGCTTGTTTTATTTGTCCAGCAATATGAAACCTTAATGGCAAAAAAATATTACGTTGTATTATAAACAGACATACAGAAAATCAATAGCATCTCCCATATAAGCAATAAATAAATAAATAATAATAGGATAAAATTTACAAATATTTAACTAGAGCTCCGTAATATTAATGTTGATTTTGAAAATTTCTCTGACGTAAAGTTCAGTTTATTATTTATTAATATTTATTTTTTTATATATCAAAACATGGGAAATGGTAAAATTGTGCTTGTGATAGCGCCACATTAGACTAACGCGAACTACAACGAAAATTTGAAATGTATTTATACTAAACATTTTTTATGAAGTTTGTTACATATATGAAACTTTATCTCTTTGCCAATATAAGGTAAAGTGGGACAAGTGGGATAGCAAATGTTCATAGAAATCTTATGAAATTTCATGTGCTGCCAGTTATACTATCAACGAATAAAAGAAGTTCGTCCCTCTCATAGTTAGCGTTAGCCAAATCATCAGTACTCTTTGGTTGAATCATGATCGAAAAGCATTCATACTCATATTTATACAAAAACCAGCAAATATATATGAGAATTCTACAGAATTCATAATTTTTTCTTCTTGTGATTTTCAAAACATACTTAAGTATAATAGTTTTAGAAAACTTTTACACAAACACAACAATTATAAACGACTTGCTTCTTTTTATTTTACTTATTGAAATCTATAGAATTCTCATATATTTTTTGGTTTTTTATAAGTACTCCTACATGAGTTTCAATGCTTTTTAATTATGATTCGGCTAAATAGTACTGATAATTTCGCTAGCACCAATGAAATGCAGGCATATACTCAATTAAGTCAACAATAAACTTTTAAAATAACTATTTTGGAGAATATTTTGAATAATGAATTTAATAAATAATATTTATTAACCATTTATTAATTTCATTTGCAACTTTCACGTTCTTTTATATAACTTGTATTAAAATATTGCCAGAATTTCGAATCAAATTTACTTCATTCGAAAATTTTATGATTCACCTGAAAAACTGCCGTTATTTGAAAATGAATAATAATTGTGATTTCATAACCATTATATTTTTAATTAGTTGTATGGTGGCTCTTCGACAATAAGATAAAATATTTAAAAAAACGAGTAAGAAAACGTAAAAAACACTACCATCTGGATAATAAATTTAGTCTCGTCGCAATTTATCCAGACGAGCTTGTAAATCAGCATCAGCATCTGACATGGGGGTTGATGGTCCACTACCGCCTGAAACTGCACCGCCCCCAGCACTGGGACTACTTATAGCGCCGCCAGCTGTTCCAGCAGCCACTGCGGCAGGTGTATTTTTAACACCACCAGCTATAGATAACGAACCAGAAGCTGTTGGCAGTCCCCCTAACTGCTCACCCAGCTGCAAGCCCAATTCATCCAAGACCTGAGAAACAACAGCATCGGTCTCTTCCTCATCTCCTTCATCTTCCATAGCGTCGTCGATTGCATCGTTAATCATTTCTTCTTTCATGTCCATAATTTCCGATTGTTTTTCGAAATCGTGTAAAATCTTTTGGATCTGTGGCAAATTCAATTGACGATTCATGTTTTGCATGGCTTTCGTAACTCCTAAAAAAATCAATTTAGTTTTTCTAAATTACTTTCGGGGATATTTTTCTGCTTACCCTTCATGGCCTGTGCCATAGTATTTTGCGATTTTAACGTTTGTATTTTCAGAGACACCGCCTGTATGTTGGCCTTCATCAACATAAACTTTTTAATGTAACGGCGTGTTCGTACTAGATCTTTGGCCATGATTTTTACAGCATCCATTTGCCCTTCCTTTGCCATTTTTTTGATATCAGCTATTATCTTTTTCTCTTGTTGCTCCATTTTCATACGCTCCCTGTCCAAGTCTCTCATGGCTTTATTGAGAGCCCTTTGATTTTTGCGTAGCATTTCATCAGGAGAGATTTTCTTACCAAATAGCCAATCCATTTTTTAATTAAATTTATTGCTTTTTCTATAAATCTATATATTTTATTTGAATCGTATGAGAATGTTGGTCTTAAAAAGTCGCAAATTTGGTAATAACAATAAAAGAAAACATTACTCACCTCTGCTTCTTCTTTTTGATTAAGAAATCCACAGTGAATAATGACATCATTTAAGTGGCCTGTAGGAAATTTGTATAACAAATGGCATAACTATAAAATTGGCTCCACAACTTCTTCGTTTATGAGATAGAAAATATTTGGATTTTCAAGTTAATTACATCTTTCATTTTCTTGCATCAATTTCAGTAAAAACTTTATTTTCCAGTAGAGGCATATTGGAACAACTTCGCAGGTTCGGCATTATACTTGTTGACATATCAGTAACAGAAGCTTCGGCAATTGCTGCAATGAATATAATTTCGGTAAAATCGCATATTTCGCAAAACTCCTGATATTTTCGAACAACATAATCCTCCTCCTGAGACCGCTGTTAGGAATTTTATAGAGAAATTTGAAACCACCATAATGTGCAGACACCAACGCGTGTTCGACCGGGTCGTTCAAGTGAAAATATCTCTGAAGTGAGCCGCAGTGTTGAACATTCGAATTCGTCAATTCTTCGACGTTCTTAACAAACGTATGGCGCAAGGATTTCGCTTTAAAGCTGTACAAGGTGCATGAATTGAAGCCGGCCCACCATTCGCTTTGCTGTAGATTCACTGAATTCATTCAGCTATTTTCACTTGTCTGGATACGTCAACAAGCATTTTGGTTTCCGAAAATCCAAGAGCAATTATTGAACTGCCTTTGCATGACGAACGTGTTACTATATGGTGTGCTGCTGGTTCGTACATTTTTTTCTTCAAAAACTCGGTCGGATATGCGGTTACGGTGAATGCATAGCGCTATCGGGAAATGTTAACAACTATGCCAGATGTAACACAACTACTGAAAAAATTGCCTAACCTTACTCTTCCCAATATCATGAATCTTTTTAATGATTTTCATATAAATTCTGAAGATGTTTTGAAAAACAAACTTTTTATTGAAAATTCCCTTTTTGCGATTTTTTCATCGTTACACCTAGCTTTCGAAGTGTCCAAACCTCAGTCTGTTGGTAATTAATTACCTTCTTATGGAGACCATATGCGAAAAAGAAACAAGGCCAGATATAACCAGGAGTCCCGTTCCCTCTTCTAACAAAGTACTTGGAAACTGGTTTGCAGTACTTTGAACAGTTTACGTTTTTATTTAAGTATATGATAAAATTAACATTATATTGATTGTTACGTACCAACACTGGGGATCCAAAATAACCAGGAGTATTTTATAAAATGTTTTAAAATTAAAAAGAGTATCTATGGTAGTTAGTTAAGTGTACGTGTATGTATTCTTTGTAATTGGGTGATTAAATAAAAACAATTGTTATACGTACGTACATACATACTTACATACATAAGTATGTATAAAAGCAACAAAATCTTTATATAACATTTTCTCCTCTGTGCGTCAACCGAATGTATGTTATATTAAAATGTAAGTTATATTAAAATGTATGTATGTTATATTATTCGTTAAATATCAGTTAAGGATTTATAAGCATTTGAATTTCGGCCACTGGGTAATTAAACTCCTTGTAAAAATTATACCATGAAAATGCAAAAAATACTTTTTGAAATAAAGCTACAAAAATTTTATACAATTCTTTCTTAATTTATTAATGTTTTCATAACTTTACTTTTTAGGTTACACTATGCACTTTTTACAAAATTACATTTGAAAAACTTGTTAAGCTGTAAGGATTTAGATTTTACCTTCAATTACAAAACAAGTTTAAGTACATTCTATTATGTATAGTCACAGTTTACAATATTGCATTTATAATTGAGTTTAGACTAGTCTAAGACAAATTTTATGTAAATTAAAAATTATTTTTCAAGTTGTAAATTACAGAAAAACAAAAATAAAAATAAATAGCAGAAGTATTACAAGTTCAGTACATGTGCCTGTATGTATGTACACACATATGTATGTATATGAACATACATATATAGTAATCATGAAATAAATAAAATAGAGAGCAATATTATTTTGCAATTCCTTTTTAGAAAAAAATTTGGCTAACGTATTGCAATTTAAGAGTATATAATTAATGATTTAAGTTTACTTGTGATTATTATGCGCAGACTTAATTATAGTTTATTTTTAAGAGTCATATCAATCATCTTGATGATATGACACATAAACTGCATCGCCTCCAATACTAATAAGACATTGACCCTAAGAGGAAATTATCAAATAAGAAAAAGAATTGAAAACAAACAAAAAACCTACTTGATTTTTATGCTGATTATCGAAAAGTATTAACTCTGTTAAGTAGAATGACACCATGGCATTGCCACCCAAGGCCGATATATGTGCTCGTACCACTGCTAAAAGCTGTAAAAAATCTTTTTGTATTATTTATTCAAACAATAACCAATTATCGCTTACTTCAGTAATAAATCCATGTACAAAACCACTTATACCACCATTTTCTCTTATGGAAGTACTTTCACGTATAAAGAAAAAGTTCAAATTTCCCAAGTACTTTTCAATTCTGCCACCTGGTACAAAGCTCAGAGGCGTTATGTCCACACCCTTATTTTCATAAGAACGAATCTATATTAATTTTTTTATTTAGTATGTATGTAGGCATATATTTAACAAATGCTGCCTTACATGTTTATGTCGGATAGACCCCGCGGCCGATGACAATTGTATGGGTGATGATTTGCGATTTTTAAATAGTTGAGCTCCAAATAACGGTATATTGTTAGCTGGTGTAGGTGTTTCCACCATATGATCTTCATCCAACGGAAATATGTAGTCTAGATCTTGATGTAAATGTTGTATCTTTTTATTACTCTCGCCTGAATGTATATGAGACATATACTCATTTCCCTCCAATGGGCCATTCATTAAAGCTTTACGTTTGATTTTCATTTTAGTGGGATCGCCTAACCCCAATGCCATGCCCGTTACTAAAATTTGAATTTGATCCTAAAATAAGAATCAAAAAATTTATCAATAAGTATACACATTGAGGATATATTGGCAGATTAATGCGTTCCGCTGCAATGACAATGCTGTATAAATTGAAATAGAAGTAAGTAGTCAGATTTGTGATTTTTGAAACTGATACTTGTTTGGATAACATACAAGCTACCATCCATAACATCCTAGCTAGATAATAATACCAATGTGTTAATTATTTTTGTACATTTTTCCTCAAGTTTTTATTAACAATATCAAATTTAAATTTTTCTTTATATCTTTTTTTTGTACAATCTTTCCTTGATGAGACTTTTTCTGAAGGATAACCTCTAAAACTTTTACGAAATATACTTTTATTAATAGTAACATATTTTTACAACCTGTTTTCGTTACAGAAATAATAATAAAAAAATAGTTCTTTAAAGCAAAATTCTCAAAAAGTAATGTTTATATTATATTTTAAACTCTTATTTCTTTTCTCTGTGTGATAATTTTTAATCCAATTCAATAATGACTTACGCTTTCAGGAAAGTCCAATTTAAACTTTAAATCACAAATAGCACATGGTATCATGGTCCGCAATTTGAAATAAATTGTTTGCAATAATCTAAAAAAATGTATATTAAAAGTAAATCATTAGAGTTCTCTTTCACAACAACATAAGCAATTATAATGTTACCTTTGAAAATGTTTGGGAAAGCCACTAACCGTTTGTCCCGAATCGGTTTTTGCCCTCCACACTTGTGTAAACATTTGTAAATTCTTAACAGCTTCTATATCCATCATTCCCGGCACTTTTTGCGTACTAACTACATGAAAGCCTTCCGGTGGCTGCGTTTCCATTAGTAGTGATATAATTTCCAAATCTTCTATATCATCAACCTCCAACACACAAGTATCTTTGTTCCCACAATTCAAATCAACATCAGCTCCCTCCTCATCAGAGTCATCGGTGTCTGAGCTTTTGTCCAACATGTCCTGATCTAAAGGTTTTAGTTGATAAATTTCTTGGTAACGTTCATATGTCTCTTGCAATTTCTTCTGCAATTCATTTAGTTTTTGCTTATCAGTCCAAGAATTGCCTGCAACAATTTTAGGTACATGTGGAACGGGCAAAGCTGTAATGAAAAGAGCAGTACCAGTGGCTACCAGAGCAATCATACGTTCGCCTATAGAAACTTGTACTCTCAAGCCGAATATAGCATTCATTCCTTTTGCTTTTAACTTATTTATAAGAACTCTATGCAGTTCATATTCCAAAAAAGGTAAACCATCCGAAATTTCTTTTGCATTCAATTCCGAACGTAAGTCTTTTTTGGCTCTCACAACTTGAGCCTGCAAAAAGCAACCCCGACCTGAATATGTATGTGTATAAATATTTAAACCAAAATTTTTAAATGTTGTTCATGCTCTCACCAGTGACTTGTATGGATTCCGGTACTTCTAAAGTGGCAAGAAGAACATCAGGTACACGACCTTTTAAACATATTGCACATTTCTTTAATTTAACATTGAAAGGTACCGAATTGACGTTGTACGGCACATGACAAATGCTACATGAGTTTTTTGACACATTTAAGAATGAAGGAAGCCCATAGCGTTTTCCAGCTGAACCGTTTATTATACCACTCCCGATTTCTTTACAAGGAGGTTCCGTATTTGTATTTCTCTCTTCAAGAGATACCGACATGCCGCTTCCGCCGCCAGGTTTTGGTATATTAAAGATATCATTTTGTGAAATTGAGCGATTGTAACACATATTTATAATTGCTGCAGTGCCAGTGGCCGAAAGGACACAAACATCTTCGCTGTTTTCATAAAAATTATTATTTTTACAACATATATTTTGCTTAGTTTCGAAACATGCTTACGATATTGATGTCAATTCCGAATACCCAAGTACCACATTACAGCCTAAAGATCTAGCATGTGATCTGATCTCCATACGTAATTCAGTCCACCAAGAATCTCTGATCTCAGGCTCATCTGGATTCGGAACTCTTTCTAATAGTTTCACCGATCTAGCCGCCACAGTTGCTCCAATATGAAGTATTAGACCAGGCGGAAATTTAGTCATTGTTAAAAAGGGATATTCCAACATATCCATACCATCTGAATTTGAAGATTTACCTATGGATGGGCCCATGCGCATCATAGCTGTTGCAGCCATCAAACGATCGCTGGCTACACAAAATGAATTTCCTAAAGAGCATCAAAAATGTCTGAGAAGGCGACTTTTATTTTGGGATATATGTAAATCAAATACTGAGAGTTAAACATATAAGTAGAGCGATTTAAGGCCGGATATGTGTGAGTGAAAGAGATAATGAGTGTAAGGAGGTGGGTAGAATGTACATGTGAAGAGTGAACGTAATAGATGGATGCATTTATAAAGACTACAGGAAAGATATATCTATGTATTTAATTTGTATTATTTAGATTTTGTGTTTCAACTTTAATAACACAATTATTTTAAGCAAAAGTAGTAGTAAATCAGAGTAGTTGAATGAATGATTCATTACACAGTTCATACCATAGCTCTCATGCGCATTTTTTCTTTTTACGTATGTACATAAACAAAAACAAAAATTAGAAATCAATAACATACATATGTATGTACATATTAGTACATATTTTTCTATCAACGTTAAGTCCATGCCGATCGTGTGTAGCCCGAGCTTAAGACTAGTTTATTTTATAAAATTCTTTGTAAAACAATTTATTTATTGATTTAAAGCGCTGTTCAAAATTTAATTTAATTCCTTAACTCTCCTATTTCTTCTGGCTTACATACATATGTTGTACTAGTATATGCAGCGGCAAATTTTAAAGCTTAAGTCCTTAAATCTTGTATTTTGTAAAAAGAATTTAATTTTAATATTACATTCTTCAAATATCAAATATCATATCTTCAAATATCTTAAAAAAAAGCTTATCTTTGACAAGTGCAACATGATGAGAGTTGCTGTTTGTAGATATGGATATCAGTTTGAAGCAATAAAACTTCCGATATGGTTTCATAGGACTGAGCTTGAACTTGTTTAGAGGAAAGCAAGAAGCGTTAAATAACATCTTAGTACATGTAACTATAAGAATTTTACAGCCTTTCGCACGATGACGAACGTTATCCCGGAATTTAGAATAACTGAATTGCGTCTCTTTAGTAATTTATTAATATAATAAATAAGGTGTGAACTTAAATTTTATTAGAGGGACTCAAATATCCTTTTTTTAAATAAAGCGAACTATAGCGTTCCACATCATTTGACATACTGTTGTTGTACGAAGTGACAACCTCATCATATTGCTAAACCACTTATGGCCCAAAGTAAAAAAGACGGACATTAAGCAAAAATATATGTACTTATGTCAACATTTATATTTTAATTTAAAATTATGCAAACATTTTGGAAAAACGTTTATGTAAATTCGGATTTAATATAAACCTATACAAATGTAAGAAATTAGTAGTTCATACATACACATACATAAAATTTTGCGATAAAAAATTAAAGAAAATATATACAAAATTGTACATCATCATACATATAGATTTATTGTAGAACTCTACTTACTTTTACGATGTACAACTGATTATTTAATTAATCAAAGCAGGTTTTTATTTTTGAATGTATAACGAGAGTATGGCAGTGGAGAGTGGAGTAGAATACATATACAATAATAGTAAAATGTAAGGATGATATAAGTATGTTAATTTATTTTAATTACAAAAAAAATAATAATTATTTTTATTGGGTAATAAAGTTACACACGAACAAATTTACATATACACACCCAACCGCTTAATTGTAAAAATACAATGCATAAATATATATGTATGTATGTACAATACATACATATATATGTACATACGTACATATGTATGTACATACGTACATATACGAACATTCAAAAGAAATTGTTTTATTCTTCGTATTTGCTCGGGTCTTAATTGATGGTAAATCACTTTTTTGAGTTAAAACTAAAAACGAGCTTAAAATAGCGAAAAGTTTTACATTGTCTTTTTTTACATTAATATCAATTCATTTTCACAACCTCAGAAAATGGTTTATAATCCTCAAAATCCCCTTTATCAAAATATTTTAATATACATATTATCGCTTATGACCAAAATTTCGACGCCCTATGCTCCTCAAAGCCGTATTCATACAAATTTTGTTATAACTCCCACTGTCACACTATAAAAAAAATTATAATACTATACTCATAAATTAGGTTTAGTCCTTGCCAATGGTGCTTGCTTTAATTGATTTGGTTTATGTATAGGGTTAGACAAAAATAAGTAACGCCGAATTTCAATTTACCTACACATATAACATGCTGCAATACGCCTTGGCGCAAAACATAAGATTGAAATTTATCATTTTTAGGACGGGACAATCATGCACCTTCGGGACGTTACTGAAAGCATTTCTTTACGTTTGTCAAAACCTTTTTGGTATCTAATGAACCTTTTATGTATCAGTATATATTTCAGAACTTTCAATTTATTTATCAGATATCACACCAGAATTCAGCTAATGCACCCCCAAATGTTCCGGACTTTTTGATGTTTACGCTTAGGAGCGTAAGTAAAAATTACTCATAATCATTAGGACGTAATGATGTCAACTACGTTAACAGTGCCCATTTTTAATTATAATGCTAAAAATTACTTTTCTTAATAAATTGTCCCAACAACTACAATCCTGGGAACCACTTTCTTACCACTGTTTTAACAATGAGCCGTACATCTTTGCATCTCATATCATGACATTTAATTGCATCATACCGATATATAATTTCGCTAATGCTAATGCTAAAAATTACTTTTCTTAATAAATTGTCCCAACAACTACAATCCTGGGAACCACTTTCTTACCACTGTTTTAACAATGAGCCGTACATCTTTGCATCTCATATCATGACATTTAATTGCATCATACCGATATATAATTTCGCTCTACATCTAAATATACATATGTACTTATGTACAAATATTAAATGCAAAATCTCTAACATACCTTTTGGTGTAACACTCAAATCTGAGTCTGAAGAACGTCTAGCCATTTCGCCCATTTCTTTAGGAATTATTGTAGTGGCTGTAGAAACGGTAGTTGCCGATGATAAACTATCGGATTGGGATTGCAGGCTGATTGGAGTAGCTACAGCACCAGAACGTGAGGGTGTAGGTGATATCTTACTGCGATTAGCTACGCTATTAGGTCCTCCTCCGCATGTATTTCCCACTGTAATCTTTTCATCTATAAGCGATGAGTTAGGTGAAATGCAAGTTCGTCTATTTGGATTGTTGTTGTTATAAGAACAGTTGCCGCTGCCATTGATTTCATTTAACGACCTATGCTGACCATGATATTGGTGATCATGAGATTTAGCGGTGATATTAATAATGTCGGCATTAGAAGTGAATGAAACAAGCAATGGTTTTTTAGAATTACTATTAGCTTTTTTATCTAAATTTGAATAAACGTTAGTCGTGAATAACAAAGATGTATTAAAAGGTTTGCTACAGCTACGAGTAGAACTAGATGCTGGCATCAAACTAACAATATTTTTGTCTATTCCATGGTTGGAAGGAAATTTAAACTTTGATTGGGGTAGTTGAGATGTAGAACTCTCTGATTCTGAGGGGGTGGGGGTAGATGGACATAATTTTAAGATGGGAAATTTAATGCTTCCTTCACTATCTGCTAAAGCAATAGATGTTGGACGAGAGTTTAAATAATTGGTTTCAGTTTTATTGCAGGCCATGAAAGCTGGGCTTAAAGTTACGTTTAAATTGTTAAGTGATTGTGAGTGTGAATTTGTTTTAGCGCAGCAAGTTGAAAAATTCAATAAATTTGGATGTGAAGAGAAACGTCTACCAAAATTAATGCTAAGTTCTTCACTTATGTCAAAAATGTCTGATATATTATCTGTTGTGTTCTGCAATAAAGGAATAATGTGAAAACAAAAAAAAAAAATGTAATACACAAACTCCACCATAGAAAGCATGGAAGTATTTTTCAATAAGTATTAACATTATTGGAAGCAAAATAAAATTTATATAAAAATTTTATATGAAATTACTTCAATATCTTGTAATAGTGGAGTGTATTTCAAATGATTGCTCATAACCTGGTCAATTACAGAGCTTGAACATTTTTCTTTGGGCCATTCTACAACATTCTTGTTTATATTCCTTATTGCAGCTGAGTTCTCAACAACATTGGGCATTTCTATATATAAACCCACATCAACACTTTGATGAAGAATATAACTTTGTTCTGTTGAGCACACATCAGGAGATGATTGTGTAGATATAGACGTTTCAGAACTCATTTTATAAGCTTTTGTTGTTTTTTGTTCAGTAAAATTATTAAAAGATGTTGAAGGTTGCTTCATGGCCGAATCATTACTAACAGATCGCACGATGGGATGTATCGTTCTTTGTAAATTTTTGCTACAACTCATGGGTTTACTACATGTCCATCTTTTTGGTTTGCGTACATCCAACATAGAGTTCGATTCCGACCGCATATTTACATTTTTAGAGGAAAAACATACAGCGCCATTTAGGGATCTTGAACCACTAGAAGAAGATCTTGAATGTTCATCAATTTTGCGCATCAATAAAGAGCATTTATCATTAAAAATGCTACGTGATGAGTGAGTAAGGTGTTTTACTTTATGAGTAAACTTTTTAATACGTCTACCGCCTCGACCTTCTTCTTGTCGTATAAGATTTATCATTAGCTGTGACTCAGGATCTGAATCGGCTTCTCTGACATCTAAAAGAGAGCTATCGAAATTAAGCCTGCTAAACGACAATGCTGAGGACGATTTTTGACAGGAATTAAAACTAGCGCCAGTTAGAAATTCTAAGTATTTGATAGTGCGTCTATTAGCGAATTTATAAGTCATATTAAAGCGCATTAACAAGGAAGTAAAGAATTTTGCAAGGTTTGTGCGAAATTTGAGAGAAAAAGTTAACAAATCATTTTTATGAAATTTTAACACATTTAACAATACGTACGATTCGAATAAGTGAGATCAAAAAGAGAAAGATTAAAACATATATAAACTGTTTAGAATATGTAAATACAATATACTGAGTATATATTTTAATTCAATATTGAAAGGTATATCGATCCTTGTGTTTAATTTATAATTAAGGTTTTTTTAATAAAATGTAAAAAGCATTCGATTTGCATTAAATTCAACTAATCTTATTTAATAAAGTGATCAGACCCTTAGTTCTTAAAGTTTGTTAATATAAATAAAATGTTTTAATTCGCAAAACATCACATAATTTTAATACAAAACTGAATTTTAGCAATTTTACTACTAGATTTCAATACACAATTTGAAGAAAAAATAGCTAAAAAATGTTTTTAAAAAATGTTCCCGACATTTCCCGTACACATGTAAATATTGGCTTCTCAAGCAACAAAAAAAGAAACTCGAAACATAGTAAACTCATATTACCGTTTTATTCTTTGATGCTAATCAAAATAAAAACTTTCAAATCAATTTTCATATAAAATTTTTAAAATCTAATCTGAATTCAGATTTTTTTAATCGAACACTTTTTAAATAAATTTGCTAGAATATATTTATAAATACTCACTCTTCAATCAAAGCGTTATCAGATGAAACAGGTTGATTCGTTGTGTCTTTAATCATGGTGACAGCAGTACCTATACCACGAGCCACTACACCAACGTCGCCTTCTAAATCAAAACATTGCGTATAAGCAATTACAGCATTAGCTCCCATGTTTATTGCCTTAAGTCCCATTTTTCTCTGAACCTAGAAGAAATGTTTGAAATAGTATCTTCATATATGCATATTTCATATATTATTCACCTGTCCTGACAATTTTAGAAAAACTACCTGACGGGCTTCATTAGATGCTCGAGGTGTGCGAATTTTATCTATCCACTGATATTCAGGATCATCATTAACAACTAATTCCTCTACAAAACCATGAATAATTTGTGCGCGATATCCAGTGGGTATGCTGGGAGCTTAAGGTTGGATACTGTGATATTTTTCAATTCATTCATTTTTAAAATACTTACAATGGAAGAACGGTATACCACAAGAGCTCTGACGAAATTTGTTTGCATCAGAAAACAAATCGACCTTGACAATAACATTAACTTCACCACGTATACCATGCATGGTATCAAACACAGGAATCCAACCAGAAAGGACGGTGCCTTTGCCTTGTGTCGTCTGGCCGGAAGTTTCTAAACACAGAGGATTTAGACCAATATTCACTTTGCCAATAGCATCATTAGCTGAATATGTGTCATGGTCCATTAGACGTATCTGTAAGGGCTCATCTTGCAATTCTGCATCATCCACTTCAAAGCGAAACCTTCAAGTAGAAACACGCACAATAATAAACAATGAAGAGGAAATATTTCATACATTTGAGTAACGTTTAGCTCTTGAGAACCATATACAATTCACTTCATCACTAAACCTACCAATCTGTATTCCATTGTGGATTAAGGCTTTTTCTACAAACGTCAGTTTTGTGTGTCACATTGCCTAATTTGATTTCTACGTAGGCATCTGTTGTGTCTGATGATTTATCCATAACGGGTAGATTTCTGCCAGCTTTAATTTTCACACCCACTTTGCCAGGCATTGTGTCTTCCGGATTTTTTCTGGACGAGAAGAACAACTACCAACAACTTCACAGCCAAACAGATCTTCGAGCAAATTTCAACATTTACTAATTTCCTTAATTAGTGGTATAATTTAACAAAATTGTTATGTGTTTTCAACGATAACAATTTGAATGAACACAGCCTGTATCAGAGTTGTTTCTTTAAAACAGTTGTATTTTTTTAATTTTTAGCAAGGTTTATGTCTGACATATCCTACTTTTATTCATATACACATAAGTAAGGATTAAAGGTATTTTAAACATATACATTGCTCCTTACCAAAGTCCATTAATAAGATATATGCAACAGCCTAAATTATACAACAATTTGGCAATTACATTATCGATTTTATTATTATTATTATTTCGCTCTGCATAGACCTTAGAAATATGCCATGCTCTATACCACTTTAGATTCGTCCCTCCTTCTTTTGACCGGTAAACTGACTTGCAAATAAAAAATTGCTCATGTGGACAGGGGACAGCAAGATTGTTTTTTATGTGCCTGTTTAGTTTGAACGATTTTTGTCGCTGCAATTCTTAGTTTGTTGGTAAATAGGGGGAGAAGAGTTAATAGGGGAAGAGAGAAACTAAAAAGAGTACACATACGCATGTACTCTTGCAATTCGTTTTTCCCGCAATTCGTAATACGTAAATTCCTTGTTTGTTTACCGTAAGAATATACTTAAAAAAGAAAATATCAAAAATTACATACGTATGTATGTATGCAAAAAATATCTGCGACAAAAATCGTTCAATGTAAACGCAAATACAATTTTAAAGAAAGGAAGACAAAAATTGCAGCGACAAAAATCGTTGATGGTAAACTGGCACTATTAATGGGTTTGAAGCTATGGCGCTGCCACTTGATAAAGTAAAACATATTGACTCTTCACTAACCGCAACACTCTGTTAAATTTTTTAAAAGTTATCATCACTCTTAAAGAAAAATCGATATTGGTAGCCATGTTTTTTTAAGAACCTAAACCTAAAAATTCACGGCGTCTTGGCAAAAAACGTGAAATAATATAGTTTTTAATAATTTTTCACTCAGAAAGTAGTGGTATTTAGTCAAAAAAGTGATAAAAAATCTTCTTGCAAAAAAAAGTATTCTAAGTTCATTTAAAATAAACATTTTTTAAGGTTTGCCGGGACGTGCCGCAATCTTTGAAGTTAAAAAGTAAAAAGTGCGATTTGGTAATTAAAAAAAGGGAGAAAAATGGAAGCTCCACCTACTACGGCTGATACCGCACCGGTGACCGGGGGTGTAGCTCCCACACGTGGACGCGGTGGTCAAATGCGGGGTTCTTATGAGCGTGGCAGGGGTAGAGGTATGGGTAGGGGCCATTACGGTGCCGTGGGCGGTGTTGGTGGTTATCCGGCTCGGGGTGGTTTTGTACCACGTGGAGGAATGGGTGGACCACCAATGGGATACCCTGGTCGTGGTGGTTTTATACCCCGTGGTGCCCCACCTATGCGTGGTGGTCCAGGAATTGGTGGTCCAGGCGGTTATCAAGGAAGGGGAGGAGGTGCTCCTCGTGGTGGTCCACCAATGCGAGGAACAGGTCGTATGCCTCTGTACAGTCAACGTAAGTATTTATGAAATTGATTCGGAAATTATGATTTTTGTAAGTTTTCGATAATTGTTTTTAGCACCGAAACAACATACAGGCGTTGATAACAATAAAACCGTATCACCAGTACAAGCTACCGTAGCTAACCAAGTGGTAGCAGGAGCAGAAGAAACTGCAACGAATTCTGTAAATACGGCACCGGTAGCTAATTCCGACCCTAACGCTGCAACAACGGTTTCTACAGCTTCCGTTCCAATCGCTACTAAACCATTAGCTACAGGAGTCTCACCAAATTACAGAGGCAGCGGGCGTGGAAGAGGGATCGGTGGTCCTAGAGGAGGTGGACGTGGAGCTTATAATCCGCACAATGGGACCGCTGGGCTGGGGTCAATGTATGGTGGTCCTCAAATAGGGGAACATGGCGTTATGCGCCGTGGTGGCCCACCACGTGGTCGCGGACAATATGCAAATGCCGGCATGACACGCCCGCCGTTAATGCAACAGCAGCCACATATTGTTAACACCCAAGTTACACCGCAAAATTCTCTGAAGCGTGGAGCCCCCGGAGGGCCGCCCGGTCCTAAACGTGGCCGTTATGAAGGCGGACCATATTCACAACGTGCGCCAGCTCCAAAATATCATCAGTCTCCTCATATGGCTCCACCTGCAAGTTATGCCGTACAACATCAGCCGACACAACCGCCACCACAAAGGTATTGAAAATATTTTTTCTCAAATGAGTGAGGTATATTCGGATTAGCTAATTAATAAGAAAAAAAGAACCAATAGTTTTGGGAAATGTATATCATGTAGAAAATAAAGTGTGATAATAATAAAAAAGTAGATTTAATACAACGCTTATTCATCAAATCCTTCCCATACAATCGCCTAATTACAATTCAATTACATTTTATTGCTTTTTGAAAAGTAGATTGTATACATTTTTTTCTATTTATAGTCACCATAGTTACGTTCAACATGATCCATCACAAACCATAGATCCTTATGCGCAATCGTATGCAGCTCCTCAAACTACAGGACCGTATAATGGATATGGACAAACTTCAGCTTATTCTCATGCAGCATCAACACACACTGCACATCAAGCCAATAGCGCTTATTCAACACATGCTGGTACCGAATATGATCAGAGTCAATATCAAGGTTACAGGTAGGAACATTATTACTTATACATTATCACTTTACACAGTATAATATGGTTTCAAATGAACAAGGGAAAAATTTTAACTAAAGAGAAATACGTTTTTGGAAAAGTTTACAACACTTCTGTAGAATTTTGTATTTGTCTCGTTTTTTTTAGCGGTTAGGGCAAGATATGTATGCATGTATA
Organism: Germaria angustata; assembly: GCA_963681545.1. Lineage (NCBI taxonomy): Eukaryota > Metazoa > Arthropoda > Insecta > Diptera > Tachinidae > Germaria > Germaria angustata. Next base: position 136,602,541 of record OY812998.1, on the reverse strand, counting down.
TAAGTACGTTTTGTTAGGCAATAACAAAAATCTGTACACGCGATGACTACAATAGCATGAATATTTTATTGCGCATGTTATATACACTTTGTCTAGCATTTGAACAAATATGGCTGCGTTATAAAAAATCAGAGTATATGATTGGGTGTATCCGAAAGTTTTTTGTACTTGCTGCAGATCTCTGTTGTAAACAGATTAATACGAGTAATTTTTATTTTATTTAAAATCATTATTATTATCATTATTTGATCTTGGATATCCAGTATAATCGTTACATTTACATATAATATGATAATTATAGTTGAAAAACTTAACTTTACATTTTTTCTTTCAGCTCTGCTTACGCCCAACCAGATACACGCTATCAAACATATGGGCAAGACTATACTCAACAGTATGGTGCTCCAGCTGTAGATTATAGCACATCCCAGGCAGATTATACACAACATGCGCAGCAAAGCTATGATGAACGAGCGTATGCCGGTTATGGTAAGTCGAATTCATTATTTTTCTTTATTAATTTTTCGACACACTTCGCTGTGTCCGTTAGTTTGAAAGCTTAAAAATATTAAATTTTTATTTTTATAATAACGTTTTAATACTATTGTCAAAAATATCTAATAAATCATGTGCTCGTCGGAACAATTTTATTCATTTAAAATAGACACACAATCGTACCAGCAAAGCTATAGCAACTCAGCAGGATACTATTAAGTGCGATCAAAATTAAAAAAATAATAATGGACGCAATAATATAATACCACAACAGCGCTGTGCTTGCGGATGTTACAGTTTGCTGCAATTTTGAATTAATACTTAAAAAAATATATCCACTCCAAGGTAAACAAAAATAACATGTTGCATGACCCTATAAAAGAAAGAAAACTAGATGATAGAAAAAAAAAGTACATTAATCGAATACTTTTTTTTCGTTTAATTTTTTAAGTTAAACTATTAGAATTTTGTAACACTTTCTTATTAAGTGATTCAATTTTGTGTTTAAGCTAAAAAGTGTTTTAAATTATTTTTCGTTTACTTACCATATATACAGTCAAGAAAAACAGAAGACAACAAAATTTAAGTTTATTTTTAAATAATAACAGTAACATTATCCGGACAAAGAAATGACTCCTGCAAATAAGTCAAAATTTGTATAAGAACTATTACTATTTCTTTTTGTATTTTATAAAATTGTATTTTTACTATTTGACGATTTGATCTTTCTTCTATAAATATATATTTTCCCAAGTTAAAGTTCTTTCTATTTGCCCAAACATCCACATAATACATACTACATTTCTATGTAAAATCATACGGTGTTTGGACATAATAAATATATAAAAAAATATTATTGATTACTTTATTAAATGCAAGAGCAAAATAAACTTTAAAAATATTAAATTTCAATTTTGTAAATTTAAGATACACTAAAATAATTCATGTGTTTTTATTATATTTTTATCCGAAATACATATTATGTAAGAAAATTAAAAATTTCATAAATTCTAAATTTTCTTCAATAATTTTATTATTAAATCTTGTTTCACACACATCAAGTATTTTAGCGGCAATTTTCTTAATTTCTCTACGTAGATTTCAATAATTCTAATTTTGATAGCACATATAATTTGTTTGAAATATATTTCCTATCTTTTGAAATAACTCGGACTTCCGTTTAGAAAACTTGATATGTGTGGGTTGGCACTAATTGCACCATAACTTCGTTTAATATATAAGTGCAAATTTAAAGTAAAACTATAGGAAGAAATGTGTCAATGTATTCGAAAACGATAATCTTTGAAAACCTCCCAAGAAGCAGAATGATAATTGATTGTGAAAAAATTAACCAGCAAATTTTTCACTATACCACATCCAATAAAATCTATGAAAAAATTATCCTGATGAAAAGTGCGCAAATGTCAATTATGCATAATTTCCTATTTTCCAAAAGCTTGGGTTTGAAAACCCTTTTGAACTGTTGCAACTATATTGTGTCGCAAAACTTTGTACTTTTATATTGGACTCAAAAACATTTCCTTCTACCTTCTCCACCTTTACATTAATTTCTCTTGTCAAAAGCAAATTATTTTGATTCTTTGACATGTATGTTAGGAATTTATTAGCTTAAGTAATTAAATCCTATAAATTTTATAATTTTCAACAAAAAAACAAAATAAAAAAGAAAATAACTTATTTCTAAGCATAATATTTCTTAATTTCAGAGAATAATCTTCAAATTAAAAAAATATATATATTAAAATTATATTAAAAAAATAAATAAAAAGAAACCTGAAAAATCATAAAACATTTAAAAACCAACATTACAAGAATTTTATTAATTCCCTTTTCAAAACAAATGCATAAGCCAAAATTCCAACAAAGGATTTATTTTATTTTTAATTAATTTATATATTTATTTTCAATATTCAAAGTAAAATACAATTTAACTGAGAAAACTTCTCAATATAATCTAAACAGAAATTAAACTGTGATATCGAAAAACAAATGTGATCGTCACTTGGAACTGAACTGTGATATTTTTAAAGTTTTAAAAATTAAAAAAAAACGTAGAGAACAAAATTTCTCTAGTTTGTATTTAAAAAAAAAACTTTTAAAAGGAAAGTGAGTCTGAAAAGCAGTGTGGCAAATTCTTTTTAAATTTTTGCCTATTATTTGTTGTTCAATTACAAATTGGGCAAAAAAATCCAAAAAAAAAAAAATCAGAAAACCCAAAATATTTTTTCTCTTTATAATCAAGTAAAAAAAAATCCTATATATTATATAAAAGAGTGCATAAATACAATTTGAGAAATTGAAAAGGATAAATATCATTAAAAAATCAATAACTAGTAGAACTTTAATAAAAAAGTATTTTTATGTTTACATTATTTTTAGTTTCTTTAGTTTTAAACTATCGTTCTAAGAGCTTAAAAAAGTGAACTCGTATATAACGTTAATGAATGCGCTTTCTAAAAGAAAATTAGATTGCATTTTTCGAAAACTTATACAAATTAGAAAAAAACGAATTATATATATTACTTTTTTATTTTTTATTCTAATGCAAAAAAATATTTTTAGTCTGCTACATAAGACATGAAAATTGGTTGATTTTAAACATGATTAGCTTTTAAAATACGAATCAGAAGGTTAAACACAAAACTATTGGCAATGAAATGTAAAAACAAAAAGCACAGAACGAAAATTCTTGAGTTTTAAATCGTTTTCAAAGACTAATTTTACCACATCTCTCAATGCGCAAAATATATATATAAAATACTTAAATTTATTTGTTTTGGGTCTATCGCCTGAAATTTCAGTCGTGCTTGTGCCAACTTATCAGTAGACATAATTTAAAAAAAAAATCATAAAAGTATGTTCGCAATAAGTAATTGATAATTTTTATAAGAACATGGAAAATTCAAAAATTCAATTATTTTTTCAGTTTGGAACCCATAACAAATAAATAAATATCATAAATGGGAGATTATCAAAATGAATTAAAAAAATAATTATGAATATTTTTAACAAAAATATTGTTGGCCGTGCCTTTTGATATTTACATTTTTATATGAAGGGAGTAGTAAAGTTTAGAAAAAATTGTAGTTCTTGATTGCATTTATATGGATTAATACTAAAACAAAAAATATAAATTTTGTTTCAAGGTTAACTAATAGAATAAAAAAAATAAACAAGAAAACAGAAGATAATTTACAAAATAATAAAACAATGACTTAGTAATGTTATTGTGTAATAAATTAAACTTTTCTTTGTAAAGAAAGCAGCTAAAAATATTCAATATGACTGGAAATGCATAAAAATGTTGCTTATTAACTTTTCGTATTCTAAATTCATACAAGAAACTTGTCTCATAGTTTTTCATACAAGCCGGAAATTAATTTAAACGTATAACCAAGTTATAACTTATAGAAAGCCGCCATATCTTCACAAACTAGGAAACACTGATGAGAATTATAACAATTGTTATGGCGTTTCTAAATTATTTTAACTACAATAACATTAGAGTAGGAACTACTGATTTTCCTTACTCCAATTAATCCTACATACGTTTTTTGAAAAGAAATACTTTAATTAGAAGAAGAAGAAAATAAACCGAAAATACAATATATCAGATAAAGTTTAATAAACTTAGCAAATTACTTTTAAAATATAATTGAAAAATCCGGCTTTTAACAAGCCACACCAACTTACAAAGAAACAAAAATTAAGAAAATTTAATTTATAAACTAAAGATGTGAAAAAGAAAGAATTGACTGACAAAGTTCTAAAAACAAAAACTGGAAAATACTAATTATTCCTTAATTAAAAATTAAATGAAACTAGAAGTAATAAGTGGTAAGTGAACTCCAATGAACCCCAATATTCATATAAATCTATTTTTTTTAATAATTTTAATTGAATATAAACAAAAAGCAAAAACTATATTTTTAAGTCAAAACACAATTACATGATTAATTTTATTTCAGCTAAAAAAAAATTAAACCAAACTAAGATAAAAAAGCCTGAATGGATTTAACACTGCAATTTCTTAACATCAAGAGATTTATAAAAGAAAATTGTTGATATTTTGTATAAGTTTAAATGACTACAGTTTGATTTTTGATGAAATGTCTTTGGAATATTCAATAATGTGCTTATGTTCTTTGATGAAAAGTTTTCGGTATGACTAATCTGAATCATATCATATCTAAAAAAAGTAATAATACTTATAATTTATTCGAACTTAATTTCGAATGTTCGTTTTAGCACCTTATGAGGTGGCTGAGTTGAGTTCGTGTAGTTCGGTTACATTGAGTTATAAAACCCGAACCAATCCGGTTGTAAGATTACCACATTAAAATATTCGGCACCTTTTATGAGGATAAATAGCTTTCTGAGTTCCATACTTCCTGCAAGATTTGCTTAAGTCAAGGTTTAAGAATTCCTTAAACAAATTTTTATACAGTTCTGCCAGTTCTGCAATAGTTGTTATTTAGTAGTCGTTATTAAGTAACTTTTAGACCAAGTTTATATACATAATACGGACTGAATCAACAACTTGCAATGTGCTAATTATTGATTGTGCAATGTCACCTCATACTTGGAAATGGCAAATGTAATACGGGCAAGGAAATTGATAAGCTAAAACTTAAAGCGGCAATAGATGCGTTATCGCTAACTATGTTAATATCATCTGATGGCACACAGCATCAGAACCATCTTAGTAGTGAGCTTGTAACGCAGTAACCTGAATGGTACTTTTAAAAATACCTACGTAGGAAACCCCGTCAACCTTATTTAGTCTTCAGAATAGTGAATGTATGCATTGTTCTTAGTTGTTAAAAAATATTTCGTGGAAATAAATGCCAAAATTGGTTAGGAAATTATAGTTGGCATTTGTCGATTCCAGATTTGTTTGTCATTTAGACATTGTTTAATTGTCTCTTAATTTACACGAAGAAACTGGAATTGCACCAAATTCCTTTTTTATAGACATTCGGACGTAAATTCAGGTATTAATGAAACAAAAATTAGACCTTATACAAAAATATCAAACAATTGCATTATTGAATACGGAATAACATTCATATAAAATAGATTTATCTAATTTTTTTCATGTATTTCTTTTAGTTTTTTCTTGTATTCTTATATATTATTTTTTAAAATTTTTAATTTTGTTTAAAAAATTATTATTTAAATTAAGTTTCTTAAAACTATATAAATATATTAATACTTAAAAGCAAATAATTGACAATATTTACAAGAAAATTAACACGGAAATTTAATTTCAATCAAACAATTTCTAATGTTAAAATTTAAAATAATTTCATATTGAAAAAAGCACAAGTCTCGTTTAAAGACAAGGAAATTTCGTAAGAATGTTAAAGAAATGATACACGATTATTGTTTTTAATTTTATAAGCCATATTGGTTTTATATTTGTTTTAAAAATATAAAAAAAAATCTATAAACCATATTGGTTTCTTTCAAAAGAGAATGCAAAGAAAATTGTTGGACTTGCTTATGATAATTTTTAAAGAAACCTTTTATTATTAAAAACTACACTTGAAGAATAAGAACAATTTCTACCAACACAAAAAGTATTGATTAAAAAATAAAACAAAAAAGAAATATTTCACAGAAAAAATATTTTAAATATGTATGTACTACATATACATATATGTACACATCTTAATTTAATTGGGTAAAAGTTCAAATATTCCCAGATAATATTGAGTAACAATTTTTAACATGAGAGTTATTAGTAACTCGTAGAAATAATATTCAAATATACATATATTTAAAAAAATGGGAAATCGCATTTAACAAGAAAAATGCTTTTAGCCTAAAATTTTTACAAAATAATTCTACAATTTGAGAAATTCGATTTCAAACAAGTAAAATTTCCATTGAATAATACCAACATAAAGGGAAATATAAATAATATAAATTATAAAAAGGACAAACAATTTTTATACACATATGTTGCTTTTAAGTTTATAATTTCTTTATTCATATAATTTTTTCTTTTAATTTGTTAATAAATTTTCGTTTTAAAATAAAGTTAATAATAAAAAAATACATCACGCCGATGTACTCTTTTTTTAATAAAGCCTTTCAATTTAAATTGAATGATGAAACAACATTAAGGTTTTTTTATTTTTTATTTCACAAAATTGCTCCAATAATTTGATATTTAAATTGTCCTACAAGAGGTAAGTGTACGAAATATACATGCATATAATTTACTTTCATTGTTTGCTTTTCTGATCAAAAAGAAAATAAAAAAAGTTCATAATACTATTTTATATACATACATTCAATTGGTTTTATTTTGGGAAAGGAAATGTGTAATTAAAGGTTCTGTATTTTTGTGTTTTTTTTTTTTTGTATTATATAATATTTTATTCACATTAATGAATTTTTAGTGTGTATGTCTGCTGAATGGTTTTTTTCTTTTTAATCTCTCAGTAAAAAATTTAAAAATTTGCCAAAACCTTCACATATGCAAGATTGGAAAAAAAATCTGTATTACCATTGAACCGAGAATTTATCGAAATTGAAATAAAAAAGTTAAATTCAAAAAGGAAATAGAGTAACATTAATTTTAAGACTATTTTTCAAGCACTGCAGTCATCATTTAAATGCGATTTACACAACGCGGACGGTCGATTTGTATGAAAAAAACCTAAATTCAAAAAACTTGGTGCTTTTCATATAAACCCTTGACTTAAGTCAGCCGTCGGGATTGTGGAAGCCGCACAGATTTTTATTATAAAATGTTGATTTCAATTGGTGTTGAATGCATTTTTGTTATTATGTTAATTAATTTTCTGCATTTTTGTTATTTAAACAATATTTCAGTAGTAGTCGTATAAAAGTCAAATACGTCTAACAAAAAATTTAAAATCTGATGCTTTCCTGAAACCATGGAAAATATGAAAATAGTAAATTAAAGGTGATTCTCGTATTGTAATAATATTTGGACTCGCTTAAAGATGGAGGAGACGACCTCACTACTCCCCATGAATACGGTACAAATATCGGTACTGGTGTCTGATGGAATTCTGTCTGCCACCCTCACTTAAACTAGTTTTCAAACGTTGTTTAAAAAATTTTTCATATGGAAGATTATTCTTAGTTTAAATTCTTTTCTTCATTCGATCCCATTTCGCCAACAACTAAAAGATATGCCAAAGATTTTATAAAAAAAATACTCAGGATCCTAATCGAACGATAAAAATAAAACAGATGAGCTATGAATTTATTCTTATATAGGAATTCTGCCTGAAACTGTCATAAATTTTTTTAAGTGTTTTAAAATATGCACATGCAATAAAGCAGATATAATCGCCGTAATACTCGTATACCCAACCTTCGTCTTGATAATAATAAAACATATTAGTCATTAGTTTTAAATTTTTTCAGTTTTCCGAAGTTTAACCTTTTGACCTACAAAAACAACCTTAAAAGCCGCCAATCACATTAAAATCAATCGAAAATTTTCGAAAAACATACTTTACCATAACTTCAGATCAATTTTATACATAGATGCAGCCATTTTTCTTTCTAGACTTAGAAAACGGAAATATTTTTGAAATTTTCAGTTTGGATTAATTTCAGTGGAATGCCGTAAGTTTTATACAAGTCGGTTGATTGCTTCGAAAATTATCGAAGAGTGTTTTTCAATTACTCCGAAAACTCTTTTAAAATCGACTCTGTTATTAGGGGAAAGTTCCAAGAATGGCCGGCTAGGTTAACAATGTTTTTTTATTTATTTGGAAATATTTTTGATGTGGCTTCTCGTTTGTGACTTAATGATCAAGTGATGAAGATGAGTGACTGAATGATTCTTGTTAAGAGTCATCAAAAGCCAGCATGCTTTATTTTCAAAGTTATCGATTCATATATGTATGTAATAATGAATCTGTGCATTTTATAAATACCCGAATAGTAGACTAATCATTTAAAAAAATTGAACCGTCTTTCTGATGATTGAGAAGTTCAAACAAGTTAATTTATTTTTTTCAATGATGGTGTCGTGGAATAGTAATACACCCTACACAAAGTAATTGCAAATAATCTGATCAGTTTAGCCGTTTAGAGGTTATGCGAGTTTCACTAACGCACCATTTCTTGGTAGTGGGAAGTTGAAAATGCAGTCGAATTTAATTGAAAAGAACGATAAAATTAAATTGAATTTTCTTTATTATTCTTTTTGACTAATTGCAAAGTTGCACATTGTTTAAGGGCAAAAATAACTAATTTGCTGCTCATGAAACATTAAATATTTAGTGTTGGATCATTTTACATGTGGACGATAAAATAAGATAAACCTTAATTATGAATTTCACTTGCCACATGTTTGTTTAACTAAAAATCTTGCATAAGCGAAATTCCATTTTTGTTTAATCAAAATGTATACGAAAATGTAGCACTAAAAAGAGTAAACTTGTGCATTTGTATGTATGTATGTACATAAAATAGTTATAATAGCTATTTTTTATTTATTAAATGTCTAAAATTCTATGCACCTACATTTTGAGTCGGCTTTGAAATTTGCTTTAATGTACAAGGACTGAGCAAAAAAAATTTTTTGTTCTTTGAACAAGTGCTAAGTTTTTGCATAATTTGTAACTACAATTTAGTATTTTTAATTACTAACGCAAACATATTACAAACTATTAAATATGTGCATTGAACAAAGTTAATGAATATGCATATTGCACATTTTCTGCAAGAAAGTCACAATACAAATACCAATTTTTGAGTTACGAGTGCAAAACGTAAAATTGATTGTCATCAATTTTCATATCAATATGTAAACTGATGTAAATTCAACTCTTGGGGGGAGAATGTTGTTTTATTTCTCCATGAAGTTGTGATTAAATTCAGAGCTTTCTGCGACACTACTTTTGTTTGTTGAGTTATGACTTCCTTACAGGGAATGGGCGATGCGTGTACATGAATACGAGTATACACCTGTATGTACTTGTTAGTGAATATACGGATGCATATGCATATAATTCACCGCTCTGCCCTATATTGTATAATTTAAAATTGATACTTTTTAAAGTCTGTTTATTATATTTTTCGAATACATACTGTAAAGGCATAAGAAAATTAATGCATATTAAAAAAAGAATTAATTGTTTTACAATAGTTTAATTAATTTGCTGCATGCAATTTTAATGCATTTTTAAATCGTTATCGCACGTACTTACGAAAGGTGTTTATAAGCATAAGTTCAATATCTTTCTTTATTTTCGACACTGTTCTGTAAATCGCGCTATTTCAAATCGTGCGATTTAGTAACACAAATTGTGTTACTTATTCAACATTTTTAATACATTTTCAAACTTTTTTCGTTGAAAATATCTTATTCTAAGTTAAATTTGACAGAACTGCATCCTATGATACGTAGAACAATAATTAATTTTCTCAAAATCGTACGATTTGAAAACATGTCATTTAAAGAACAGATACGTTTGTTTTTTATTGTTATTAAGAGATCAATTTTGCATTCCATCTAGGTGAGCCATTGCGTTATTATAATGTAAAGTGTTGTTTTTCTTAAAAAAAAACCCAAAATTTATCTTATACATGTGTATATATTTAATTTCATATTCACATTTTTGTTAATTCTGCAAAAATTTACATATTTAATTTGAAATTAGTTTGTTGTCTTTACATATTTTTAATTTTTACGAGCATATTTGAAACTTTTAAGAAGTTCTTAAAACATATATTTTTTCTGGTACCGCTGATAATTAATTATAATAAACATAATCAGCACAATTAAAAAAGTTAGCGGAAAGAAAATTGATAAACAACATACAGAGAGGGACAATAGTCCCTCAATATGGATGTACGAGTATTTATATCCCGTTTGAAAAAATGCCAAGTTCAGAAAAAAGGAACTACCAAAATTAATACATACATATGTACTTTATTTTAGTAGGAACAAATTTTATAAATGATGTCGCGATTAAGAAAAAACTAAAATCAAATGTTGGTTAAATTTTTTAGAAACGAAATTGTTTGCCCATGCACTGGGTAAGAAATTCAATGTTTATGAACGCAAAAGTTCTCGAAAATAATCAAAAATGATGACGAAAGTATCGGATTATTTTATTGATTCTCTTTGATCATTTTATCGTAATCGCTTTTAGTTTATTTGTAATCGTAATCAATTAGTAGATTACGACTCTTTTTTTTTGCTAGTAATCGAAATTATTACTAATCACAACCGTTGTTTAACAGTTATGGTTCACTTATATATAAAGAGAATCAAATTAGTACCCATCCAGATTTCGTTGATGAAAGCACTATCTGCACAACATTTTTTGATTACACATAACAAAATGTTTAATGAACAATGGGAAAATAGTTTATTTAAATTGGTTACGGACAATATGGGATTTGGTAACGATTGCTACCAAGTTTATTATTTATTTAGTACATTATTTTTTTATTTAAATAATTTTATTGCAATAAATCATTGATTAAAATCTATAAAATATCCGTACTGAGGATTGGTTAATGCATTACAATTAGAATATTCATGTTCATATACTATTCTAAATGGTATTTCATTAAAAATTGCGTTAAGAAATCTTTAATAAATGTTGGATTTGTAGCATTATTCATGATCAAATTTTCCAGTCTTGCAAGGTCCGTAAAATGGATTTCTACAATTACTTAAGCAGTCGACTGCGAAACTTATACCATTATATGTATGTAGTTATATAAACCCAATACATATGTATGTACTCGTATGTACACATATTGGTATCTATCATGTATGCATATATCATATATGCATCCACACACACGCATATATATATATATATATATATATATATATATATATATATATATATATATATATACATATATACATATATATATATATATATATATATATATATATATATATATATATATATATATATATATATATATATATATATATATATATATATATATATATATAAATAAGTCCGTATATGTACGTCGCCGAACTAATCATAAACGCGTCGAGCGATTTCAACCAAACATACAATACGTAGGCAGTGGCCCATATATGGTTTATATGAAGTTTGGTTAAAATCCGATAACGCATGTGTGTGCGGTGCGTATGTGAAGTGAGTGTGTTTTTGCCGCAGGCATTTTTTGTACCACATACAGCATTCATTAGTATTGAATACATTTTGGTCGGCATTTGCTATTACAATAAATAAAGCGCAAGGGCAATCGTTGGAATTGTGTGGAATTGATTTAGAATATCCTTGCTTTTCACACGGCCAGTTATATGTTTCGTGCTCACGTGTTGGCAAGCCTTCAGTTCTCTTTATCTACACAACAACTCATGGCAAAACCAAAAATGTTGTCTACGAAACAGCTCTAAGATAGTTTAAGTGATACATAGTCTAAGATTGTAAGAAACTAGAATTAAAAGTTGAATAATAGGGAACAAAACCAACTTTATTAAAAACAAGTGTTTCTTTTCTTATTTTGTTTTGCCGTGCGAAGCAGGCAACGGGCCCGCTAGTATATATATATATATATATATATATATATATATATATATATATATATAATCGCGCACAGTTCTTAATTAAATTGTTCATTAACATTTTAAATAGTTACATGAATAAAACGGACGAATAGTAAATTTTACTTAAGAATTTAAAAGCAATTTCCCTTATTATGATTGCGAACGTCGACGTCACACCAAGTCGACATCAATATATTGGCAATTGTGGGCTCGTTATCGAGAACTGTTAAATATTATTGATGGGATATTACTATGGCTTATAAAATTACAATTGGCCATCAATATTATTTAATTATTTCCTACAACGAGTTCAGAACTGCTGTCTTTTTCTACTGTCGACTTGATGTGACGTCTACGCGGCAATGATAATAAGAGGGAATATTAAAAAATTTTCAACTATAGAATTAAAAAAAAAAATATTTTGACGCTACATGATTTGGATAGTGGATTAAACAAAATAAGAGTTGGTTGCCAGCGATCATGCAGGGGCTCGAAATAAATGATTACTATTTTCTATCCCAGTAATAGAGTATTTTAAAAGATGTCCATAACATACGGAACTTGTAATCCGAAAGTGGTACAAATCCTTATGATTTCCGACAATGCCTTGATTACTATTCCTTGGACTTAAAGTCATGTACGAAATGTACAGGAAAAACTTTTTTTTTTGAAGTACCTCAAATGTTATTCGTCCGAGAGTATTATATATTATCATGTGTAGGGAATTAAATTTATTTTTCATTGATAATTCTCTCGATGGGAGAGTAGGGATCGAAAAGCTACATCACCATATAAAACAGCAACACCACGAATTTAAAATGCATGAAATTTGCTTGGCGGTATCGCAATAAAAAAAATAATAGAAGTAATATGAATTTTTGATCAAGATTTTTCCGACCTTATTTCCTAAGAAGTCGAAAAAATGTAATGAAAATTTCATTCGTCAAGAATGATTTAATTTTTTAACGCCAAAGCCTCTATTAGAGGCTCTATAGCATAAAATCTTAGAACACACTACTCCTATAAAGGTCCTTATCCTTTCACCCTTCTTGTCGAATTGATAGAGACAATGAAAACCACATCGTAGGAGAACTTTAAAAACTGTTGTGTTTTGTATTGGATGAATAATATTTTGTTAGATATTTGTAACTTGAATTTAGTTTTTTTATTATTAATTCAAAAGTATAACAAAATATTAAATACAATGAATTAAATTAATACATATTGAAAGTTATGTAAGTATGTACCGCTCTGCCCCATATTGTATAATTTACAAATTAATTGTTTGTTTAATTGCAACGCATATGAATTTAATTATGTATTTTTTTATATTAATTAAAAGACAAATTAATGCATATTAGAAAAGAATTAGTTTGTTTGAGTGTTTATTTTACAATAGTTTATTTAATTTATGTACAGTATGTATTAAATGTCAAAGTGCAATGCCACTTATGAGACTCAGTCGAACTCTTACATTCTCTGTGTCAGTGTATTGCACTTTCACACTATAACATTTTGTTGTAGAAGTAAAGAGTCGCTGCATTAATTTTTTGTCATCTTAAAAGTGTAGATGTTGGCGTTATTGTAATATTACAAAGAGATCAACTTATAAATATATACTATTTCGTTTTGTTTTCGTCATAATTATAAATATAAATTATTTTTACAAATAAATCTTATGGTCCAATTTCGATCAAATATCTGCTTATTCAAATATATTTCCGTTAGCCATTAGTAATTTGTTGGGTTCTTGGGGGTTGATCATGTCTGTAGTCTGAGTGTGAGTGTGAGTTGGAAAAAATTTAACGTCTTTTGCCGAAACGTAAGAAAACGTGATCGACATCGGTACGCTTGCCATAGTTGTTAATGAGTTCATCTGATTTGGATACCAAAGCTTAAAGGAAGAGACAAATATGAAAATTATGTAAAATCAATTAAAATTCCATTATTAAAAAACAATTACCGGCGGCCTCATTGTTAATGTATGATTTTAAAACGGTAGATAATTGATCAGAATTTTCCAAGGCCATGCAAACTTTCTTAATATGTACTGGCATTTCCTCAATGATACCAGGTTGGCACAGGGGAGCCACTGTAGCACCATAGCATGACGACAAGGTGGCAAATAAGATGAGGGCACAAGCAGCAATGGATACAATTTTATTGGACATCCTTCATTAATAGAAAAGAAGAAAAACAAAATTTCATTTTGATAACTTTTTTTTGCTTCAACTATATGCAGGATTAATTGAACTTATGATTTGTTTGTACATTATATATAAAATGATTACTTACGCAAGGATATCAAATGCATCATTTTACCATTTTTCATTTTCCCTATACCATGAGGGAATTAAAAAGAAATGAAAAGTTATACGAGTTTCCTCTGCTATTGTAATAAGGAAATGCCAAAACAAAGTAATTCGATGCACGACTTAAAATACGGAATGGAAAAAAATAACAGAGAAAACAATAGTATAATTTCCCCACATTATGAAGATGCAATTTTCGCATTTGTTACAAGAAAAGTGTTTGTAGTATGTACGTGAAAAAATGTTTTCAAAAACATTACAAACACTTAAATTTAAATTAATGACAATATGCTCACAAACGTACAAGGGAAACATTTTAAAGAGAAGAACAAACTTTTCATAATTTTATTTAGTAGGGGGAGTTAAAAGTGAAAATTGTTTATAATCAAAATTAAGGAGCTCGCGAAATATGCTAAAAAAATATTTAAAAATCAGAAGGAAAAATTTTTTAAAAATTGACGAAACTATAAAAAGATCAAGACTCACTTTTAACGAGCAAATAGCGAATATGCCAAATGTTGCAAGGAAATATGTCCTTTTTTAAATTCGCTCGAACGTTCGAGTATTTATATTAGAAACAAAAATAGTTTTGTTTCTTATTGTTGTTGTTGCTTTCAATGTAAATACTCGAACTTCGTTTCATAGAAATAGACATTACTCATGTAGTGAAAAGATTTAAAAAAAATCCAAATTATGTGAAAAGTCAATACAGTTAGTAAAAAATTAGAATCTTAAAAAACACGAAATAATATACCAAAAATATAAAACTTTCAATATAACATTCAATATAATGTTGAGAAAAACCAAAACTTTGAAAAATGCTGCTGCTGCGAAAATGAAGAAAAGTTGCTATAATTACCTAAAATTGGAAGCAACATTTAAATTAATTAAGAATATATAAATATTAAATAAACTGTGAAAAACTCCCTCAAGACTAAAAAAGTTTTGAAAAGGAAAAAATTTCGAAAAATCGATCAATCAATCGATCAAAACTATTGAAAACGCCGAAACTCGAACAATTTTACTTTTCTGCTTTGATGGGACCAAAAAATTACAAAATGCTTCAAAAGGGATCTAAAACGATTGCTACTAAAGGAAACGGAAAAATTATGAGAATCATAGAAAAATTATAAAAAATTTTCGGAGCTTGGAAAAAAAATTCAAATCAAAAACCGTTATAATAAATGAAGGATTTTCATAAAAATGGAAAAATTAATGCGTAAGAGAAAAACAAAAAATTTGCGCAAAATTTTTACAAAGTTTAAGAGACCTTTTGTTTTTTCAAAGCCCAGTATCCTTCGCTTTCTCTACGAAAAAATATTGACATTTGTTCATAATTTCACAACAACAAAATGCATGCTGTTTCATGTTGTTGCAATAATAAGGCCAACTTGCCGAACCGATGGCCTAAAATTTTATTCTAAAACTACAGTCAAACCTTAGAAAAGCATTATGGTATGAGTACATTATTTGACATTAAGTTTAAATAAATATATTTTCACATTGAAAAATTTTTATATTTATTTTTGCAAAAGTTCTATTTCTTTTGACATTTTCAGTCCATTCTCAAATATATGAAGTTTGATATAAAATCATTCTCAATTTGAGATAAAGTAAGTATGTGTAGGAAATGTGTAAAGAGTCCCATACAAATGCTCTTCCTTCGTTTCCCTTATTCTATAGACATCTTTTGATAAAGGCATTTCAATTCACATACTATGTAAATGATACTCGTATGTTCTCTTTAAATAAAGATTTTCGAAAAAAAAAAATTCTATACGAGTATGCGGCAACGTTGCTTATATCCTTATTGCCTTTAGAGGAATTATGTAAGATATCAAGTTGTTAATACTAAATGAAATTTAAGGCTGAAAGTGTTTGGGTTAATTAAGTCTGCTATATATAGAATGCTGATGATCTTGATTATATATGTACATAGATAAATCCTTTATAATAATGTTCGTTTTATATTTACCTTATAATTGTATTGTTAATCAAGCCCTTGAAAGCAAAATAAATGCGAATCGAAAGCAATTATAATTAATCTCACCTTTCGGCATTTCTAAATAAGAAATTGCCTTTACACTTTTTCATATCCGCATTGTTTTTCAAGTGAAGCATTTTAAGTGGAAACGGAAAAAGAAAATACTAATCTGTATCATGACGCGTTCTAAGCATCGTTTCTGCCATGTTGAATGCTGTTGCTGACGAAAGGCAAATAGAACTGGCTTTAGTCGCATTAAACCTTAAGGAGTGTAAATTGCATTGAGACATGTTGACAATTTTTATCTATTATGCTTTTTTTTTCTTAAAGAGATAAAAGGACTAAATATTAGTTAAACATAGGATATTAGCATTGATTGACGCAAGGCAACAAGTGGATGGATTGTGTTGAGCATCAACATCATTACCATTAGCATGGCAATGGAATATACATACATACATATGTACGTGTTTGAGAGCATGTATTTACGAGTAGTTGTTGTCAAGTTGAAACAGCAACAAAGCACAAATTAAATAAACAGTTTATGTAGAGACATATCAAAGGTATATGGTGCATACATATGTACTCATGTGCATACATATGTGCACATGAACAGGAGAATGTAGGAAGAGCGTGTATTAACTGAAGACGTATTGTTTTTAATAAACATGTTTACTATTTTAGTTTCCATACACAAATTTTAAGTTAAATTTTCACAGGCTTCAGTGTTGAGGTTGAACTGTTAAAATATTATGAAAATATTTCTAAATTAAATTAATTATTACTTATTATTAGACAGATGTAGTTAATACAACATGTTGTTGCAAGCTTTTTTCCGTGGTAAGTAAGTATGTATGTAATATGTTGCTCATGTACAGCATGTTTATTATTCATTCATTTAAATAAAACGTTTGTACACTTTTACTGTGAAACGTGATGAGGTTGCCTCTTGAAAGATTAATTCCTCTAGTTCACAATTACAAACATGATAATTTGCACAAATATGGCAATTAAAGTGATACATTTTCTGCCTTAAAATTAGATGAAATTTATTATTTAAATAAAATTGTTCAAGCTTTAGGTCTGCATTTTTTAAACAAAGTTTTTTTTATATTAATTTCTCAATATTGTAATACTGTTTGGGTATTTTCCTGAAGGAGATACCCAAAGGATATTGAAACATTTAGAGACTAATAAATTTATAAGAATTTTGTAAAAAAGAGCAGACCTAAAGCTTGAATAACTATAATTAAAAGTAATATTTAAAAGGTCCAACAAAATATATGAACATTTTCATAAGACGAAATTAATATTATTATTTTAAGTTTTTTTTTTACATTTCGTTAGTGTTTTTATTGTTTCTGCGTATCGAATCGCTTTAACTAAATGATTTAAAATTTTGTTCTATTTGAAAGAATGTACATATTGCCGCTGTTTTTGTTGTTGTGTTTATTTTTATTTTGAATATCTCTGCCCGCCTATACGTACATCTGTGCCCTTTTTTAGTATGTGCAGGCTGATTTGAATAATTTTTTCCTAATGTAAAAGTTATACTTTGAAATCTAGAAGACTATCTGTTTTTCAAACACATACATACATATATGAAAAATATAGAAATAATTTATGGATCCGGCTTTTTTCATTTATCACAAAAATCTCGAACAAAATATTGACGTCAAAATGCTAGATTTGTAGTCGAGTGTCCTTGCAAAAATAACTAATTTATTTTTAATCAAAATATTATTGACTTCTTACACCACTTATAATGAGTTATTACTTTATTATTAATATTATTATCGATTCTTCTGCACAAAACCATTATATGTGCTAAAATTAAAATTTTAAATTATATTGTAACTTAATATTAAGATCACAGAGTAAAGGTGAATGTGGAATTGTATCCACAGGCCACCGATCATGTATAGTCGTAATTTTTTTTTTAACATACGATATAATCTAGTAAAAAAAATACTATAATCTAGTAAAAAAAAAATAGAAGTCATGCTAGAAGAACGACTTTTTCATTGTTTCCAAAAATCCATAAGTGCATTTTTAGGAGAAATAAGTTGCAAAATTTTGATTACAAACTTTAAGCACTTTTTCACTACAAGTATGTGAAAAGTTGTTGTCTTTTTAAAAACCTTTTTTTTTTATTTAAAAAGTCTTATGTTTTTAAATTTACTTGAAAATATTAATTTCTTCCAATTCAAAAGCAATTATGACTGCGCAAATTTGTACTCTTTCCATATGTAAAGTCTAGTTCCAGTGGTAAATAACATTTCTTAATTTGTGAAAACTCTGTTAAAAACTTTTTTAAAAACAGGGAAAATGATCTAATTTAATTCGCATTACTTCCGTATCTCTCCATTTTCATACGATTTTTGGAAGCTATATATTTACTGGATAATAGTTTTGGAAAATTATTCGATTATTGGACAGAATTTAATCGATAAATCAAAATATTATTTATTCGAAATTGAAACACAAAATTTGTTATTTTAATTATATAAGGCAGTTTGTTTCTAATAGTGTAAAGTGAATATTGTAAGTGAACATATGAAAATTTTAAGGAATTGAAAGCCGGTAAATAATATAAAAAATTTAAATTACTAAAACCGATATATAAGAAGGAGGAGAAACAAATAAAATGATTATTGATAAGTTTTCTCATATAAATTATTATTAGTTGTCATTTTATTTCAAAATACTGAAATGGAACAATATTTAATAGTACATAGACCAATTTGGTCCAAAAGCTAGATTAAATAACTGTGTAATATCTTCCAGCAAGTTTTTATCAACAAGTTACATCCAGAAATGTAGAAATCATCCTGGAAATTAACTGCTCTTTCAATAAATATTTATTGTAACAATTCTGAGAGATTTTGCGTTTTATAAATAAATCTTTCTTGAGAAAATAATATTTAAGAGATAGAGTCTTATAACTTAATTGTATACTTCTTGAAAATAGTTTTTATAAAAATTAAATTTTCCAAAAATTAAATTCCCACTTCCGGTTCCGTCTTATTTTATTTAAATCTCAATATTTCGTATTCAAAAAATTAAATTACAAAGTTGAAAATATACATTTACTGATACTTTGGAAGTAATGAAATAATGATTCCTTAAAAGTGAAATCAGATCTATGATAAAAATTTTTTATTCAGATACTGAACATTTTTATTTATTTTTTTTATTTTTGAAAATTATTAATAACTGTTAGATAAATAAATTTAATTACATTGCAATAAATTCTATTCAACAAATTGTTATTGGAAATTAAAAAAATAGTATTTTTCTATATAGACTAGGCTTACACTATGCATTTTTCGTGAAATATGTTGCATGTAAAATTTCTTATTTGCCAATAGTAGGGATATTTAAGTAAAAAGGGCAGCATATGAAATTTCATAAGATTTTTGACACTTTTATTCCGACTGTTCCACTGCACGTTAAATTATTCAACAAATTCTCTGAAAATTGTCAGTTTTAGAATTTATTCAAAATCTTACCAAATTAAAAAAAATTTGAACTTCGCAAGTTAAAAAACTGTTAAACATAATTTTGCTTGTAGTTATTAAATTTATTATTTAGGATATTCTCCAAAATAATTATTTAAAAAAATGTATTGGTTGTTGTTTATTTAGCTGAGTATATGTAAACATTTTATTGAATGCTTTTCAAAAATAAATTGGCTGAAGAGTACTGATGATTTGATTAGAGCCAATGAAATGCAGCTAAGCCAACAACAAACAATATATTTTTAAAATAATTTTTTAATTATTTTCAATGTGAATAACTTCAATTGACAACGAATTGAAGATTATAAACATTCACGAATAAAACGAACTTCAATTGGAAATCTGCTACGAATAAGGCTTGTGATGTTTGGTCACACTTTTCATTAACATTTTTAATTGACTCGTGAAAATTCTTCAAATCTATTTTATAAAATTAGAAGTACTAAAACATTTGCCAATCAAACGCATTGTTTCTACGAAAAATAACTGTTGTAAAAAGAATTGTTATTAAAATTCGCTTTAAATTTAATTAATATATATACTTGTGTACGAGTTGAAACAAATCGTTAAACAAAAATCTTTTATAGCTTAAACACTTTATTTAATAAACACTTACATTTTTATAAATAATTGAAGTTATATTTGCTTGAGGGAAAAATGAGCCAAGCGCTTTTTCTTAGATAAGTGTTAGTTGTTCACTTGTTGAGTTCGTAAACTTAACTGATAATTTTGACGAAAGGACAACCGCTTTTATTTATATTTAAACAAGAAGCAACATCCTTCGCAGGAAATAATGTAGTCATTCTATTGGCCAACAGAGAAACGTTCGTTGCATAAAAAAACGATAAGAACCGATAAGACAGTTTGTTGCTTATAGGCGGTACAAAATGACAGAGTTTCCTACAGAATATATCCTTACACACACTTTCACATCCTTGTTTGAAGAAGTGTATCTAATTTTATGTATGTAAATAATTGAGTTTACTATAATGAAGATTTGAAGGAAAAAATGGTGATGAGGTTTATGAATGTTGATGTATTGTGTGGGTCTCGTATGATTGTCTAACAGTCCTTTAATGTCTTTTTTACACTCTCATAGATTATTAAAAAAAAACACACACACACATACTAAAGTTTTAGCATTCCGATTGTTTTAGAACTTCTGTTTATTTTTTTATTAATACCAATTATCAATATTTATGTTTTTTCTATGTTATAAAATTAATAAGTTTCTAAAGCACGCTATTGTTATGAAAATTTTGTTTGAAATTAAACGTTGTGACAATGGACCACTTTTATAGCAATTTTTTATGTTCGTTATATTCTTATACACATCAGTTTTCAAATAAATGACTTTATCTCATCTTATGGTCTTTTAATGCATAATTGAATTTCTGTTGTTTGGGGTTCCTTTCTTCTTAAATATGTTTCACGTATTTCTTTCCCTAATGGTTCAGCACATATGTTTAATAAAATTAGTTTTATTCATATGTTACATAAATATGATGCAAGATGGTCATTCACATAAATTTAATTTAAAAAATGAATGAAACGCAGGGTCATTGTTGCCTATCAAGCCTAAGGCAGTCCAATTACCTCCAAAGGCTGTTTACTACATTTCACTAAGAGGGCTTAACGCCTTCATTACATTAACTTCAACTGAAGCTGTGAAGTAATTGATATATCTCTAAGAAATTGTTTTCTTCATTTTTGTTTTTAAAAACCTCTTTAGGTTAGGTTAGGTTAGGTTGATTGGAGGGGTGTGATAGCCCATGTCATACGACATACACTTAAGCCAGTGAAGGCTTGTTGTGCGCTCCCTTTAATTATCAGACACTAACTGCCAGAGTTCTGAGGCAGGATTCGAACCTGGGACCTTCGCACTACGAGTCTAGTACAATACCTACTAGAGTCTACGAAGGTCAGTCAGTCTTATTTTCAACCTAAGCGTTTTTGAAAGTTGAAAGTAATTTTTTCGGGATTCCGTGATTTTTACATCTTGTTATTTTTTTAATGCATTTGGAAGACTTTAGACTTTTAGTTTTTAATTTTGGAAACTTTTGCTTGATTTTATCATTGGGATAGAATGATGAAATGGCCAATATGGTGGGCTGCATTGCTCTCATGGAATTTTAACGAATTATATTATTGTAGTGAATTTTCTATAATATAAATTAAAAGCCTATTTTGCTAGTCACAATAAAATATTAGAGGATCTGCTAATAGATCTCTACATATATAAAAATTACGTGTATGTTCGTGATCGCTAAACTCAAAAACTACTGAACCGATTTTGACCAAATTTTATATGCATGCTCTATGGGCCGTGAGGAGTGTTTCTGTGTAGTTTGAAGTTCGTACGACAGATGGCCCAATATTTAGTTTTTTTTTTTG
Organism: Germaria angustata; assembly: GCA_963681545.1. Classification (NCBI taxonomy): domain Eukaryota; kingdom Metazoa; phylum Arthropoda; class Insecta; order Diptera; family Tachinidae; genus Germaria; species Germaria angustata. The sequence continues at coordinate 136,580,272 of OY812998.1, read as the reverse complement.
TGTTTTGCCCGACAGAGATTAGCGCGATAAGAATATGCTGCGTTTTGCTGAAGGCGTCGGGTCCTTAATCAGCGTGTAGTGGCGTTAAGTAGGCCGATACCGGTATTTGAACAATAATTGCTATGTGCACTAACCTTTCATTCTCTTCGAAATATCAATATGCCATGACTTTGCAACGAAACCAGACTTTCAGTGAAAATAAAATTTGAAGGCAAAACAACGTTTGCCCGGGTCAGCTAGTTTTATATAAAAATTTAAACATTTAAATTTTACGCATATAATTTTATTTTTGTCGACTGGCGTTAGAGCGGCTCGAGCTAAAGCAATATGTTGAAAATATTACTTCTTTCGAAATCACCACAGCCACGCTGTCATCCACGTATAAATAAAGTTGCTTTGAGAGTATTTGTGAGAGTAAAAGTTTGTGACCCAGGAAAAAAGACTTTCTAAAAAAGTCATGAAAGTGCAAAGTCAATGATCTGATAATGCACTGAATTCGTATTATTTCTAGTGTTTGTAATATATGTATGTTTTACATTGCAAAAATATCTCTTTTTTGACATATAGGAAGAAGTCATTTTAATCGCATCTATGTTCTACGTTAAAATTGATGATAGGGTCAAAACTTGTTCAAAATTTTGATTGTGATTCGCACTACTTGCAGATATGCAGTTTTTGATCTTAGTAACTTCTGATATTATTTTGATATTGAAGACATCATACTTATGATGAATAAAAGGCGAATACATTTTCCACGTAAAGTATTTTTCATGAACAAAGATTTGTGAAAAATTCAACCAATAGTACAAAAAGGAAACCACAAAAAAAAATCGAGAATTTTAATTCACGATAATGGTGATTTTAAATTTTATCATTCTTTTTTAATTAAACATCCAGGTGGAACTTCTTCCATCCTTGCATTTTTTGGTTAGAAGGAAACTCAAAAACATACATACATTTTATAAAATTTGCTGATAAAAACAAAAAAAAAAGAAGTGATTTCATATTTTATTGTTTGTTGTTGGCTTAGCTAGGTATATGCCTGAATTTCATTGGCGCTAACCAAATCATCAGTACCCTTTTAGCCATATCATGATTTGAGAATATCTCGAATAACAAATTTGATAAGAAGTGATTTCGTTCATTTTGCTTATGTTTTTTGTGAGCATAAAGAGTGTGTTCGATGGTGATTCCGTTTTGTTTGTCAGCCAACGCTTATGATCGTGAGTTGCTCACGATTCCATCTCTTGTGCTTCATACACGAAGGTGATGGGTACATTAAATTTTTAAAATTTTTAATTTCTTTTTTCCGTTTCTTTTATTATTTACATATTATTCAAACAAATAAATTACTACAATGTATTAATTTGATTTGCTAATATATGTATTTGCACGTATGTACATATATAGTTTTTGACATCAAAGTTCATGCGAGCTTATACATACAAAAGTATGTATGAATGAACAAAATAAAGTAAAGTGTATAAAATTATTTAAAAAAAGTCCAAATATGCATATGCCGCAAACTTCCTTTGTATTATATTGATTGGATTTTTTCCACTTCATTTGCTTTTGAGTTTGCATAGTAATAGAAAAAATTATATAAAATCCATTTCTTTAGGTTTCCACATTGTCAATCTATTTGTTTTTTTTTTTTCTACATAAACTACATATTTTTCTTTTAAGCATGACTAAACATTTTTTGGATTTTGAGCTGAACTTATCAAAAGTTGTTCTGGACTATTCATGGCATAGCCCAAGCATTGTAAGGCTCTGCGGATATCTACAAATACGGTAGGATCTTCTATGGTGGAAGGCAGTGTGTGTAATTCATTTTTGGCGAAATCAGCCAAAGCCTTGCGCATCGTTTTGCCCGATCGGGTTCGCGGCAACGATTTAACTGGTGCCACTAAACGAAATGATGCTATGGGGCCCACGACATCCCGTATTTTCTGTATGATTTCGGCCGATAACTTAGTACTTGTTTTTAAACAGTTTTCTCGTGGAATATATAGACACAGTGGTACTTGTCCCTTAGTAGGTTCCGGTACACCGAACACGGCTGCATCGACAACATCGGTGTGACGGAGAACCGCATCTTCAAGAGCTTGGGTTGATATACGATGACCAGCAACATTAATTATATCATCAGCTCGAGCCGTTACGTATATGTAGCCGTTTTCATCTTTGTAACCAGCATCCATAGTATCGTAATAGCCCTAAGAAAAAGGATATAAAGAAATAGGTTGTATATTACTTAGCATTGACAAAAATGGAAGTACTTCTTAGGGAATAACATTTTCATTGCTTCCAAACCATCCAATGAAGCGAACATTAACGAAGCTAATTTTATAAAATCCTGTTTCTAAATCACTTCTGTTATAATTTTTGACAGGAACCCAAAATAATTTTTATTTCTGTTGAAAATATTAAATTGGTTACACACAAAAAAATATTTTAATAACTCGCTCTTGTAATAAATAATACTTAAAAAAAAATTTGCTATCGCTGTGTCCATTACAAAATATTTTTATTTATTTATTAGAATTTCCATAGTCATTATAGTTACTAAACTGATGGCTACGTCTTTCGGTAACTATTTAAAAATAATTTTATTCTCATCGGTCTTCTATAAAAATTATAATTAGTTAAAATATTGGGTGCTTAGTTTGTTTCATTTTAATAAAAAATTTACACATTCTGGTTGCTCACAGACTAAAAAGTAAAAATAATTATAAAAATCCTTTGTAAGGATTATGGAAAAACAAAAATATATATGTAGTATTAATCATATTGATTGATCTGTTGTTCAGAGACTGCTTTTTTAATTTTTTGATTAATTGTTATGAAGGGACTTTGTATACATATATTGGTTACAAAAGTTATGTCCCTGGCTTTTGATAATAACTTTTTAAGTCCTATTCCATTCACTCTCAACTAGTATATTGCTTTAATAATATTTATCAAAATTCTTTCTTTAAACTTATGGTTACCTCAAGCATTATTACTATTTCTTTTTTGACTTATTATGAAGAATTAATTGCAAACAAAAACCTACTAACCGGAAATTTAGAAAAGTACAGCGTTTTGAAAAGATCATCATTTCCATACAATGTGGACATATTGCCAGGAGGCAGAGGCAACTTAAAAACAATTCTACCCAGTTTATTTGTTTCGCATTCAGTGCCATCAGGTTGTAGAATTTTAACTGCAGAGGAAAAAAAAATAAATACAAAAACAAATAAAATATTACAATTGTACCTTCACAAGTAAAACTTACTATTATATCCTATAAATGGCAAACCAGTGCTATAAGGAGGCGTATTTAAATTGTTTCTAAAGCCCATGCATGTGCCGGTTACAGGAGATCCTGTTTCCGTTTGCCACCAATTGTTTAAGATGGGCACTTTAAATTTTTTCTCAGTCCAACTTTTCGTTTCTAAATCGCAATGCTCACCGGCTATAAAAATGGAACGTAACGATTTTAAGGAATATTTGCAACCGAATTTGGATTCTGGATCTACACGACGTAAAATGCGAAAGGCAGTAGGCACGGAAAACAGCGAAGAAACTTTATGCTGATCAATAATGCTGTATGAATAGTCGTATAAACTTATTTTTATTTCACTTGTTCATTTTTGTAAAACCTACCGAAAATACTGTCCCGGATCTGGTGTTCTGTCTGGTTTGCCTTCATACAAAACACTGGTGGCTCCGTACAGGAGAGGACCATAACATATGTAGGAATGTCCTACCACCCAACCGAAGTCTGATGCCGCCCACCAAACATCTTCTGTGTTTAAGCCATAAAAGGCCTTCATTGTATACATTAGCGCCACCAAATGGCTGCCTGTGGGTCTTTGAACGCCTTTGGGCTTATCTGTGGTACCTGATGTGTAAAGTATATATAAAGGATCGTTGGCCTCAACTGGTACACAGTCACTGGTCCCACCCAAATTTTGTATAACATTCCAATCTATATCTGTTCCGCTATTCAAAGGCGATTGAACCACGTTGTTGCGTTGGAAAATAATATTATAAGATGGCTTCCACTTGGACATATCGATGGCATTATGTAAAATATCTATATATGAAATAATCTTTCCGGGTTCTACGCCACAATTGGCGGCTATAACGATCTTAGGCTCCGCATGTTCTATACGAGTACACAGTTCCTTGGCGGCGAAACCTCCAAAGACGACGGAATGAACAGCCCCCAAGCGAACCGTTGCCAACATGGCCATAACCGTCTCAGGTATAAGAGGCATATAAATTACAACTTTATCCCCTCTTTTGACTCCTAAACCTGCCATTCCTGCTGCTAATTTCGAAACCTGCGAATGAAAAAATAATAATACCAAAATGTATTAAAATTATTCGTACTACTCTGCCAATTAATCTTTAAAAAATTATTATTTGTTGAGGGTTAAGCTAGCCTTATATGCCTTTTCAGTATGCCAAGAATTCGAATTCTCATTAATAAGATAGAATTCGAATTCTTGGCATGCCTTTGTGTCCTCTTCGTTTTAAAGAATATAAACAAAATGGTCAAATAAATATATTTTAGTAGCCGAAGTTCATTCAGATATATTTAGTATAAGAATTAATTTTTGGAGTAAATAAAGGAATAATAATAATAAATACATTTTAATAAAATGTGATGAAAGGGCAATTATAATTATTAGGTAAAATATACCTGATCGTACAATTCCTGATAGGTTACATGACGCACAGTATTTGTCAGTGGACTATCGTGAATGATAGCGACTTTTGTGCCCTTGCCCTGCTTGACATGACGATCGACAGCGTTGTAGCATGCATTAAGGTATCCACCGACATACCATTTCGTAAATGGTGGATTTGAATTATCTAAAACTCGATCCCATGGCCGCATCCAATCAATCAAATGTCCCAATTTATCCCAAAAATCTGCTGGCTGATTTATAGATCTCCTGTACGTGTCCAAGTAAATAGGATCATGGACATCATCCGGTAAGCCATCGGAAACTAAAATTAAATACAAAAAATTTTTATGTGTATTCGTAAAGTAATTAAAACTTTTGCATGACTGTAAAATTAAAAAAAAATAAAATTTTTTTAGTACCCTCTAAAGAATTATGAACTAAAGCCTAGAAAATATACTCAACTTGTTGTATGGCATCAAGGCCATTTTGGTTATTGTGACACTATGAAGAAAATTTCTGTGTGTTTAAAAAAATGGACTACAATTAGTGAAAGTTTTGATGAATTCCAGAAACAATTTCTGAAATTTTTTCACATTTTTTTTACTAAAATTTATACGTAAAGTTAATTGTTTGTGATAAATTGTAATTCATTAGTTTGTTCAAGGCGTTTTCGTTACACATATTTTCACCCGTTTACCCCTGTGAACATGCTTTTTATTCTAGATACGATGCGAAAATATGTAACATACCAATAAAAAATGGTTTTTTATTTATTTATTAGTTATTTTGATGTAAATATATTATGATTGCTGCAATTTTGAAAATAATTTTTTTATAAAAAAACCTATATCCTTAAATTTACTCAAAACATAAATTTTCTACAATCAATAATTCATACAATTACTTTCACATGAGGAAAAATAAAATAACTCTTGGCAAGTACATGCCAAATCCAGGTGTAAAGTTTATTTCCAGTGATAAATAAAACATCCTCCATCCATGGCAAACTACATTTTAAAATCATTGGAAATTGTCAGAACTAATTTTCATGCTTTTCTTTTAAACTCCCTTTTTACAGGAATGTTTAGTACTCATCCTTATTTCAGGACTAGGTGCTATTTATTTGAATTGATTTATTTTTCTGAAAAATTTTTATTATTTTGTTGATCAATCTATATATATAAAAATAAGTCCGTATATGTACGTCGCCGAACTACTCATAAACGCGTCGAGCGATTTCAACCAAACTTATACACTACGTAGGCAGTGGCCCATGTATGGTCTATATGAAGTTTGGTTAAAATCAGATAACGCATGTGTGTGCGGTGCGTATGTGAAGTGAGTGTGTTTTTGGGAACAAAACAAACTTTATTAAAAACAAGTGTGTTTCTTTTCTTATTTTGTTTTGCCGTGCGAAGCAGGCAACGGGCCCGCTAGTTTTATATAAAAAAGTCTATTTATTGCTCTAATTTAACATATTTAATAATTAAATTAATATAATTTTTCTGTATGGGCTCGAATTCAAATCTCAGCAGACTCCATTAGAGAATGATAAAAAAAGTAATTTTGATTACTACCTGGGGGAACATGCACACGTTTTAAAAGCAGCACATGAATCTACCTACCACTTGGGCTTCGGCCAAACATTATTACTATCTCAACTAACATCCATTGGAAAAAGAATACGAGAAATTTTTATTTCTCTCTGCTAAAGCTTCCCTTACTCTGTTCTTTTCTTTCTATTTTTCATATATTAACAATTTAATGCATCACTTGTGAACTATTTCCTTGTTAGTAACCATAGAATATCTATATACATTTTTTATTCGTTAAAGATTTCTCCAGAAAAATTATCTGGTCACAATAATGTTTGAATGACTGAAAGTTTTTGAAAAGTTTTATTAAAATCCAACAATACAACAACAAATGCTTTTAAACTATTTTTCTTAATTCTAGTAAGATTTAATAAAATTTAGAGAAAGTGTTCGAAAGCAAACCATAAAGGCATATTCATATTCATTTATTTAAGAAAAATTCAGCACAACACGATGTAATCTTTTCTAACAGTATTAGGAAGATAATGGCAATATACGATTTTATATGTTTTATCTTATTTTATCAAAAACTTAAAAAAAAACAAAAATATATAAAATTAATATATACAAAAAATTAACAAAAACCAATGACATTAAATATTGATTTAATGCTTAATGTTTGAAAATTAGATGGAAGTTCGTTCCAGAGACGAGTAGCATTTACATAGAATTAATTCTATAGCCTCTATTCGATCTAGAAAATTGTATCCTGTTGTAAAGATAACCCGGTTGTCTGCTGTATATAATTTTGACTAGACATACATATTAGTGTACGTCAATTTACCAGGTTTTGCAAGGATATTATAAAGATCTGATATGAAAACTGGGATATTTATCAAATTTATTTCGGATATTCTCCCAATTAACTATTCAAAAAGTTCTTATGTGTTGTGGACACATTGGCATATTTTGTGCTGTTAAATTACAAAATGTGACTTAGTATAGTTTACTTCTGTTTATCTGTTCATAATCCAAACTGTTTTTTTTATGATTTTTTGAAAACTGAACTAAAAACACAAAAGTGATCCATCTCATTTTTGTTAAATATAGTGTGGAAAGGACAATTGGCGTATTTTCAGTGTGGTTTTAAGCCAACTAAACGCTTGCTTTATTATAAATTTTTGGGCACATTTTTTTAGCATGGATTATCATAATAATAAATTTTAATTAGGAAATTTATTGTACACAGAAAAAATTATTGCCCAAAAAATTTCAGACAATTATTTTGTCTAAAATAAACTTCATTTTCAATCAAACTTTTTATTGCCGCAGTTAATTATTAGTTTTAGCTTTTAGATGCAAGAAAAAAAACATTATTTTTTTTTAATTTCAATTATCTGAATTTAAAAAAATTTTTGCGGGTCCCACATTCACACGAAATATTTACTGATTCAATGGATTTGGTTACTGAGAACGAAATTTAGTTTTAGTTTTCGGAGTAGGAATTTAAGGCTCTTGTATTTAATTATTTTTAATTCAAACGCAGTATTGACATACTTAATCTAGTTTAGTAGGCTAATATTTTAAGTTTAATATTTTTAGTTAAAAAAGAATTAATCGTTAGGCTATTATAAACTCATGTTGAATCCAAACATTTTTAAAGAAAAATACCAAAGCAAAGTACGGCTTTCGATATCGAATTAAATTTCAATATATTTGGATATAATTTTGTTTAAAATTTTAATCGATAACTAATATAGTCTGAAATCTTTGAAGGAAAATTTTGGTTATTTTTTTTTTGCTTCCACTGCAGTAAGACGTCAAGAAAATTTCCTTTTATAAATGCTAATGGTGAAAATAAAAAAATGATGTCACGAGCTTAAATTACTTTGTTTTTATCGTCAGCTTTTTATTGGGGTAAGTTTGATGGTCGCGACTCCTTTTTTATACACAAGTGGTAGGGCGCAAGAATTTTATCACAAGAGCAAAGAAACTTTTCTCGCTTTTAAGCTTACATGATAATGGATAAGAGTTTCTCATGATAGCATCCCTTATTAAAATCAAGCCTTAAATTAGGAAAATCTTTTTAGTATACAATTATTAAAATCTATTTTAATTTGCTCGCAAGCGTACATGATCATGCGTGAATATTTGTTCACTGCCACATCTCTATTTGATAGACAATTAAAAAATACAAAACTTATTTCATTGTAAGACGTGTTAAAACTATTCAATGTAAAATAATTTAAATTGTATCGCGTGTGGTATTATTAAATATTTATATATGTACATATAAATATGTATGTGTACGATCGAATTTATTTCGAATTAATTTTAGTTCGTTTTAATGACGTGGTGTGGTAAGTTTTGGTTATATTTAAAAATTTCTTTAATTTTTTCTTTTTTAGTCACAAATAATTTTAATTAAATGCATTGTGATTTCTATGAAAAATCAAATTCGAAATAACTGAGGGTCATGTCTCTTTGATTTCTTGTACCTTAGACCTTCAAAGCATAAACGTGTTATTTTTTAATTTGAAAATTATAGGATGATATTTAGGAAAGTAATGGATAAAATAAAAGAGGCATTACTTTTTTTTTAATAAAAAGTTCCTTACTTTGAATTGGGGTTCTAATGGGAAAGTGAAACGCCAGCAAATTTTTTAAATTGTTCACATAGTCACTCCTTTCTTAATGTCAACTTCACCCATTGTCTAAAAGACTTGGTGCTAATGAGACTTGACGACCGATCTTGGACGGGATTACCCTAATTTCTTGTATGGCTAAATACCTACATACTTCTGCACGCCCGGTAACGGTGTTGGTAGCCCCAACAAAAGGATCGGACGCTATAGTTTAATAAATCTTATGTCTTAATACCATATAAATAAAGTTTATTAATAAAACCATAACAAGAATGAAAACTAATAAACCCGATAAAACGTTGACGGAATTTGGCATGAAATCTAGGACAAGAATCGGAACACGTAATGAATGTACGTAATCTTTTGCACAATTATGCAAGAAATTCCCCGTCCATAAGCGCTCACTACTTGGGCTATGCCAATTTCGATAGTGCGAATCAGGAGAATTTACAACAACAGAAGGTCTTACGGTTCTTAACAATGGCCCGAAAAACAGATTACCGACCTGGTGACGAAATAGGACTATCGATTACGGAACATGGAACGTAAGAAGCATTAACGGCAAGGAAGCTGAACTCGTCGACGAAATTAAGAAAACTAATGTTAAATACAAGGGACAAGGATGTGAGATTACTAAAGATGGTTTCGTTCTATTGTACTCAGGAGTAGCAATGAATGACAGAGCTAGGGCTGGTGTTGGATTTTTAATCCATAAGGAAATGGAAGAATGCATATGCGAATGGAAATTCATAAATGAACGATTTATGTCTCTTAAAATCAAGGAAGGTAATAAGTTTCTGACAATGGTTGTAGCCTATGCACCAACGTATGATGAAAACGCGGAAGAAAAGGATAGATTCTTTTACACACTCCGTAACGTAATTGGTGATATAACAACTGATATTATACTGCTAGGAGATCTCAACTGATGAGTCGGCAACAATCCCGAAAAATATGAAAACGTTATAGGCAGATATGGAGAAAACGAATTAAACAACAACTGTACCCGTCTGCTGCAACTCTGCATTGCTAACAGCCTTGTTGTAGCTAATACAATGTTCCCACATAAAATTATCCACAGATTGTCATAAGCAGGAACCAATTATCGAGATGCCGGTATGATAAAGTAAAACGCGGACCAGAGATAGGGAGCGATCATTATCTACTAATACTACGTAAGGTAGTTGAAAAGTCGTCAAATAAGAAGAGTCGACGACGGAACATGAAAACAAAAGATTAAGGTAGCAAAATTAAAATTCAGGGCAGTTCAAGAATAGTACCACAAAACAGTGTCTGAAAAGAGTAGGATCAGACCACATATAGCATCCGATAATGTAGACACCATATGGAACGAATTTAAAAACATAATACTTGATTCTGCCAAAGAAGTATGCGTTAAAGCGAAATGCGGTGGACGACATGTAAAAGCCACTAGATGGTGGAACGATGCTCTTAAAGAGGAAGTACATGAAAGTAAAATGAGATGGAAGGACTATTTAAGCGATAAAACCACTGAGACATACGACTACTACAAAGAATTAAAAGAATTAGTCCGATTGTCAAAGGCAGAAGCATGGGATGAATTTGGACGTTTTTTGGAAGAAAATTACAGTAAAAACCAGAAACTTTTCTACAGAACCCTTAAAAACCTTAGCAGACCCAAAGACAGTCCAATCAAATTTATCCGAAACAAAGAAGGAGAACTCTTGAGAGATGATGCTAAGATAATGGAGCGTTGGCGTGAGTATTTTATACATCTATTGATTGACGAAAGGTCAGTTTTAGCCGAAAACTATATACTTTCGGAGGATGAAGAAGATCCTGGCCAAATCACAATGCACTTCGCGAAATGAAGTTAGATAAAGCTGATATGGGTGCTGACGGATAGATTCTGCTACACAATGCAGCATGGAGACAGGCAAAAATTCCCAGCGACTGGCAAGTAGCCATAATCAATCCTATTTTTAAGAAGGGAGATAACCAACTATGCCAAAATCACCGCGGTATATCACTTCTAACTGTAGCGGGAAAAATATACTCGAGAATACTCACTGAAAGACTGAAGAGCAAGATAGAACATCAACTTGAAGATCAACAATGTGCTTTTAGACAAAATCGTGGAACCCAAGACTTAATACTCACGATGAGACAAATTTCTGAAATTATCCCGGTGAAAGTTTCAATGTTAGCATACGCAGATGACGTGACCATTGTTGCAAAATCAGCGGAGTGTCTCCAACAAAAACGTAATATTTTTGTAAACGAAATGATCAAGAGAGGCCTCCGTATAAACACAAGAAAAACAGAAACCGTGATAATAAGCCGCGATAGAAATCGTCATCAAATTTATATAGGAGCCGAAGCATTAAAACAAGTTGAACACTTCCGAAGATGGAAAAGCGGACAGGAATTTAAATTACAAAATCGAACGCAATAAGCTAAGGTGTTTTGGACATGTGGCAAGAATGCCAGAGAACCGCCTGCCGAAACGAGTTTCAGAAGCAAGACCGACTGGTACGAGAAACAGAGGAAGAAGACGAATAACGTGGCAGGACACTATTAACAATATTCTGACACAAAAAGAAATCGAGCCCAGAAATGCCAAAACAGCGGCACAAGATAGATTGAAGAAATCTAGATTGGAGAAATCTTTGCAAAAACCTCTACATTGCAAGATAAAAAGAGGTCCGGAATAAGTAAGCAAGTAAGTATATATATATATATATATATATATATATATATATATATATATATATATATATATATATATATATATATATATATACTATATATGTATGTATATACTTATATACTCGTATATTTTTGTTTTTAAAGACAATATTTATTTATATACATACATATGTAAATGTGATGAATAAAATTACAATTTATATCACAACTTGGGTTTATAGTGAAGCAGATCAGAGTCTTAGGTGGGAATCGAACACACAACTTCCGCACTGATATACTAGTGCACTATCCACTAGCCTACGGAGGCAAAAAAAATAATAATTTCATACTAAATTCTTACGTAAAAGTAAAAGTGTATCTATATTTTTTGACCTTTTTTATAATAATTTTTTTTTTAATTTTTAAGCTTATTAAATTGTTAAAAAATAAATGACCTTAAGCTTAAAAATTAAAAAAAAAAAACAAAGTAAAAGTAAAAGTTTCAGTAATTGAAGAAAAATACTGTTTTCATGTAAATTTAAAGAAATAAGTACATATCATTTAAATTTTTTAAAAAGTCGAAGAAATGCACTAACGGATACATTGGAAACAATGATAATATCACTCCTTCAAAACAATTTATATTTTTCCACTGCGTATTAATTTATTTTAGTACCTTGTTGGGTTATATAATGCAATTTCTTTAATTCAATTTTTTTATTTCAATCTGATTTTCATTAATATTTTTATGCTACTGCAAAAATTCCACTAGGCTCCAGGGCTACCAAAGTTATATTCACCTCAGAGCCATAATCATTTCACAAGTGCCTTTTTTATATTATCATTACTGCTATTATAATTAAATTTTCTTTACTATTATTGTCGTCAGTGTTATGTAAAGCACCATATGGTTACCACATACCCGTTGGAAGATGTATGATTTGATTTGTTGTTTATTTGCGTTATCATCTAATTGCCCCTGCGGCCAAATTTCAACACATCTTATTTTCCTTAACATTTTTCTTTTTATTTGTTAAAAGGTAAGATTATTCACACTTATTAATATTGTAAGTCACAGTGGGCTAAACAGAAACGCTTTGGAAATAAATTGGCTGAATAAGAAACAAGTTTTAAGCAGTTGTAGCAAAACAGTATTCATATTAATCGGATTACTGTCTATTCTACCACATAGAGTTAAATAAGAAATGAAGCACATCCAAACTCATTTTGCCAACTGAATAGATTAAATTGTTGCCAATGTAATCGTTAATGCTAATATCGGTTGATATTATACTTGTAACCCATGGATTAAATTTTGTATATATTTTCTTCCATGTGTTGGTAAAATTATTGCTTACAAGTCTTTAAAATTACAATATTTTTTTATACAGAGAGAAAGTTTTTATTGTTTTAAGACCACAATTTGACCGATAAAACTATTTAATTTTTAAAATTTTCAGTGGTTATCCCTCATATATCGAGAAGTTACTGATGATATCTTAAAGACATGTTTAGCTGGGTAGTGTCACCACAACAGTTCATTTAAAAAATTTTGATATTTTGGATCCATTACTGAAAATTTTCAAAAACTTCAGATTCGCGATCCGCCTCGTTTGGAACATTCAATAGACACATGTGTATATGTTTAGATATCTAAACATTTAATAATGGAGCCAAATAACCAATACAAATCATACATTAGGGTTGAATTTATGCTTATTTTTCCAAGTTATCTAATACATGAGTAGATGTCCTGGTAATTGTCTATATTTTGCAAAACCAAATATTCAGTGTTTGTAGAAGATATGTTTCTGATAGGAAATTTTTGTAGAATAATTTATTTTATTAAAAAAGTTGTGAGAAATTGCACCTCAAGCAAATGTTACGAGTAGGTATAAATCACACATTTTCGATTGTAATCCATACTTTAAGCTCCGATTCCCCAAAATATTGAACGCTTTTAAAAAAATTTAATTTTTTCATTAGCTTAAATCTTAACTAGTTTGATTTAATCCATTTTCTTGATTATATATTTCACTTATCATTATACATACAACAAATACCATGTTTCACTTTCACTAATACCATTTGGCTCACTTACAAACATCACTGTATTCTGCATTTTTATCCATATTTTTTATTTATCGCTGTTTGGAGAATATAGTCCTTAAATTACTTAATGGAATTTTCACTACTTTGATTTAAAGTATACGTTTTCTTTAAGCTATTATATTACATCCGTTCCATAGAACATAAAGACACTTACTGAGTGGTGGTGGCAACTTTTAAACGAAATTAAATAAATAAATGTTAATTAATATAAACAATATATTAATATGTAAATAGAGAGTTTCTTTATTTCAAATTAATTATAAGGTAATTTGCGTTTGCTTCAATCATTCTTTGGTAATTTCTTCATTGGTTTCTAAATTTCATTTCGAAACACAGATAGGCTGTAAAAAAAACTAACAATACATTAAAAAGTCAAAGTCTAGAGACATATGACAACTGTAATATAATTGAAACAAAATCTTTTATTCCAGCCATTTACTAATATATTGTTTATTCCTTATTAAAAGATTAAATCCAGTATATTTTAGTATTTAAATAAAAATTTAATAAAAAAAAATTTCGTCTTATTTTATTTTCTTTTGTTTCGATTTCTTGATTTTCTTCTGCGGAGGTGCTGGTGACATATCGACGTCATTTTTTCCTTCAATTTCTTTGCTGATTTCTTCAGTTTCAACACTGAAACCTTTGATATAAGGTTTCACCAACTTGAATACTAACTTTTCATGCTGGATATTTGTTGAATCCAAACTCAAACGTACTGCGACAGGATCAAAAGCATGAAATACTATATCACCGCAGCGTTGGGTGTAGTCCTTTCATATTAAACATACAAAATGAATTATTAATTTAATTTTTCGTTTTGCAAGTATATCATAAAAAAATTACCTCTTCGTTAAAGGAAAATGTAACATTTCCTGGCAGTTTCTTCGTATCATCTTTAAGTGAGTTCAAATAAACGGTACCTTCCAGGCCAAATTTTGGTATAAGCACTTGTAAAGCATTCTTGCGCACAAATAAAATATAACTAATGAGAGAAATATTAATTAGGCGTTAGGTTAATGAAAAATTAAGAAATTACATTACCCCTCTTCGTGTTGTACTTTGCCTCGGAAAAATAGATGAGTATTAAGGGCTACGGAAGCCCGTCCGGCATATTGGGCCATTTTATGGCGATAATTTAAATTATGACAAAGTTCTTCGTTAGATTTTTTGTCTAATAATTGCGCATAAGTACTATCGGCACCAATTGAAGCAGCTAAAAGGCGATGTACAATTATATCGGAGTATCTGTTAATATAAAAATTTAACAAAATGTAGAAATTAATTTACTTTAAGGTATCTTTACCTCCTAATAGGCGAGGTGAAATGCGTGTAAATGTCAGCTGCTAACCCATAATGTTGGAATTGGTCTTTCTGCAGTGTGCCACTTATGAAATATAATGCCTGCATCATACATCTAGTAGCCAGAATACGTATCATTGTATTGAAATATGGGTTGTCAGGTTTAACACACTCATCTAAAGATTTCGAGAATTCCAAACCAGTTTCAGTTTTAATTTCAAAGCCTTGATTTTGTGCAGCTTTTATGAGAGGATCAAAGTTGCTAGGCGGCGGTTTGGGATGTCTTCTTAACATAGCACACTCAGGAAAATCAGTTGCTATATGTTCTGCTACTGTAATGTTAGCCAGCAACATGAATTCCTCTACCATAGAGTTTGTGTCACGTAATTGTTTAGCTTCAACATCTAAAGGTTCATGTGTTTCACTGTCTACTTGGAAACGTATTTCAGGTGATGCTAACACTAAGGCTCTTAAATAAGAATGATATAAATACAATGTCGAAAGAAATCTAATACCAGCAACCTACCCGTTATCCATGCGTCTTTTTTTAAGAATTTTTGCCAAACGGTTTAAATTTCTCAAAGATTTGGCAATTTCATTATTTTGGGTAATATCATCAATTATAATCTGCGCCATTTCATAGGTCATGGCAGATTTCGATTTGATAATACTCTTATGAAAACGTTTATTTATAATATTTGCTTTGTGATCCATTTCCCATATGCAAGAAAAAGCAAACCTTTCCTGACCACCCACTAAGGAACACAAATTAGAACTAAGCAATTCAGGAACCATGTCAATACGTTTTCCCACCAAATAAACGGTTGTGCCACGAGCAGCAGCCTCTTTGTCTAAAGCATTTCCAGGGCGTATAAAATGACTAACATCGGCAATATGGACCCCTACCTCTAAGTTACCATTGGGCAAATCTCGACAATGCAAAGCATCATCAATATCTGTACAACCGGGTGGATCCACGGAGCAAATATACAAATCTCTCAAATCCACACGTTTTTCGTAATCCTAGGTACACATTAAAAACTTACAATATTGTATTTATTTTATCGTAATATTTTACCTCTTTGGTAATTTCCCAGGGCATTTGTGGCAGAAAGCTCAGAACTTCTTCGGAGAATTTGCTATGAGGTACATCATGCTCTAGTAAAATAACTTCATTTTCTGTTTCTACATCTCCTAAAGGCCCCAACGATCTTACAAAGTGGCCATGAGGGTAACGTGATGATCTTGGCCATGTATCTATCGCAACTATGATTCTCTGATTCTGCAATTTGTCTGCTTGTCTTGTTTCAATACGTATTCGTGGAATTTTACGATCTGCTGGTATAAATATGTGTCGTGTGGCATTAACCACATGGCTTGACTGTAAAATACCACAATATTGTCTTCGTTTACGTCTGATAATGCCTACAACTCTGGCAGTGGGAGTTTTCTCTGCCGTTGAAGAGACTTTTAAGGCAGCAGCGGCTAAAATTTCTTCGGCAGTAGTGCCAGGCTCATCTCCAGCGTCTACTTCCTCAGATTCTTCAAGAACAATTTCACTAGGAGCCGACCATTCGGATTCAGGTAACAGTTCTATTGCTACAAGATCGCCATCAACAGCGCGATTTAAAGCTTCGCGACCTTGTAATAGAATCTGTATCATGAAAGAATATAACTTATTATGTACATATATATATATATATATATATATATATATATATATATATATATATATATATATATATATATATATATATATATATATATATATATATATATATATATATATCCATATCATAAGCTGTGTTTGGAAAAACTAAGCTTTCTCAAGCGATATATACTTCTGGTTTCATTTTAATCAGAATATATAATTTTCGTTTTAATATTGCAAATAGTTCCAATTTTATAACGTTTTTTCTCTCTCCTGTAAACTTTTGAAAAATGCTGATAGGTTGTTTGGTCTTTAAGGTGACGATATATATATATATATATATATATATATATATATATATATATATATATATATATATATATATATATATATATATATATGTATATATATATATATATGTATATATATATATATATGTATATATATATATATATATATATATATATATGTATATATATATATATATATGTATATATATATATATATATATATATATATATATATATATATATATATATATATATATGTGTATATATATATATATATATATATATATATATATATATATATATATATATATGTGTATATATATATATATATATATATATATATATATATATATATATATATATGTATATATATGTATATATATATATATATGTATATATATATATATATATATATATATATATATGTATATATATATATATATATATATATATATATATATATATATATATATATATGTATATATATACGCATCTTCAATTTTTATTTATTTTTTAGGATATGTACGTACGTACGCTCAAATGCGTTACTGGTCAGCATCTGACTTTTTATAAAAATATAACTCAAGCTTATGTTGCAAACAAAAATGGCAATTACACAGTATATAAATTATCTAGTGAGTTATAACTTAAAACCACAAAATACAAAGTAGCGATATATTTTCGATAAACACTACTGCTGTAGTTAACCAGCATAATAAAATAATCAATGATCGTGAGTCAGGTGTAGCGTGGAGCTGCACTTACGAACATTCTCTTGGTTTTTGATATTAACGTATTCGATATTTATACTTACCGCATTTTCGTAACCTTCCACATTGACAGATCCTTCAAGAAAATTTTCTCTTGATGCTTGGAAAGCACCCTGTAAAAGGCGCCTATTCCTTATACCTTGAAGTATTTCTGATGAACTAAGATGCACAGGAAATAAAGGCAACGATTCCTTTTCGTTATCAAAATTTTTACGAGCCAATTTGTCTATCAACATTGGATAATCAACCAAAGATTTGATATAATCTTCTGCAGAAGCCACTAAAATACCTTCCTTCTCAGCCTTTTCTCTATTGGCAGCGTCGTCGGTTATCAAAACGACTCGAGTTTTTTCACCTTTCGAATCATTTTTCTTAAACAGTTTTTTATCCTGAGCCTTTAAGATGTGAGCATCATACCAACTTGTGGCGAAACGTATAGCACGATCATTACGGTCATTTGCGGTTTCACCAGGCTGGCGCTCTACATAAGTATCCCTATAAAAAACATTGTGTATATTAATAAATTATTTAGTAACATAACCATTTTTACTTGTGATGCTCGTTGACAAAGACAAAGAAACCACGTGGCTTGTTCTGGACAATTTCATGAAACCTCTTGTAGACTGCAGTACTGCGATGTTTTACTTCGCTTAGAACAGTGGATAGTACTATTATATTTTTTATAGCGTCTTCTTCTAAAGCATCTATTTGTTGCAATACAACATTGGTATCCAACACCAAGTAATGGGGAAAATTGAATAGTGTTGATTGAACCATACGATCAGAACGCAAGTAAACATCGGCTTCCTCTTGTTGGCATGCATTACACAAGTCCGAACCACATCCCAAATCTATTCGCAAGTAATGTTCGCGCACAATCTTAATTTCATAAAGATCATTGATATCATTATATATTTATTATATTTTTTTATACCCTTTGCTTACTTTTAAAATGTTTCCCCTTTTGGTTTTACGCGTAAATTCTCGTATTGTCTGCATTTTTCAAAGAACTAATGGAATGAGCGATCTTCCGGTAATGAATTCCTGTATCACTATTTTATCTTTTTACCACAGAATATACAATTGTTTAAAAATTAATTAAGCAAAATTTTTAACGGAGGCAATGTTTACAATTTATAAACACACGTACGTTTCGCGTTTGCTGTTGTTGTAAGAGGGGTGCCAAGAGTCATGCTAATTGGATCAGTATTTTTATTTTTCAGGATGATTTGGCGATTTTAACTATATTATATATAATCAAATTTGTTATTGGAGATATTCTCCAAAATAACTATTTTAATATTTTATTGTTTGTTGTTGGCTTAGCTAGGTATATGCCTGTATTTCATTGGAGCTAACCAAATCATCATTACCCTTTTAGCTTAAATCCTTTTCAATCATGATTTGACTAAAAGGGTATTAATGATTTCGTTAGCGCCAATGAAATACAATAAAATATTAATTTGTTAATACAAACATTATCCTTTAGTTCCACATATTAATATCTCTAACATATATATGTCTAAGTTACTGTGGAATATGTGTTTGCGAATATATTACATAATATTAGAGTTTCGTGATAATTTAGAGTTAATGATACTTCAAAAACATCTGGCTACGTAGTCTACTTCCAATAGTGTGGCAACAACTCAACACAATTATACTGCACGTGTGACTGAGGTTTGTTTTAATTTTGTTTAACTGTGTATTTTGGAAATAAAGGATACTTCTTTATTTGAGGCGAATCAAAAAAGCACGTAGTCAATAATTTATTAGCAGAATGGTAATAGTAGAAAAAAGTTTTCCTCGTGGAGGAATAGCAACGGCCAAAGAAACTTCTGAAGGAAAACATGAACAGGTAACAAGCTGCAACAACATTGTATGTACATATATTGTACATGTACATGCTTATGTATTTGCATACATACTTTGAACGTGTGGAAATCTCAACAAAAATGTTTTTCAATCCAAGGTATTTGGCGCAGTACAGCGAAAAATTAAGAAGAATAAAACAAAAACATCTACTAAATCTGAGGATGACGATGAAGAGTTAAAATCACGATCAGCAGAAATACTACATTATGATACCATACAGGATGGTATGATTATAATGGGTTTGGTAAAGAGCGTAGATCAACTATATCTGAATGTCGCATTACCAGGGCGTATAATTGCCAGAGTATCTGCTTTAGAAATATCTGAAGCATATACGAAATCTATGAAGGAATTCTTGCAAAATTCCGTACAATCAGAAGGATATAAAACACTGAAAGAGTTATATAGTGTTGGTAAAATCGTATATGGCCGTATTAAGGAAGTAAAACAGGACGAACAAGGTAAAGTACAAGTCGATATGACTTTAAAACCAAGTGAAGTACATGCAGAACTAGTTCACGGAAAAATTAAGAAGGGATTTGTATTCAATGGTGCCGTGGAGGAGATTCAGGAGCATGGTTATGTAATAGAGTCCGGGGTGAGAGGTCTGCGATGTTTCATTCCCGTGGAAAAATCACAAGTTGGTCATGCTGTGGGTGAATTGATATATCTTAAAGTGGAAAAGGTCACTACCGACAAGTCGGTGAGCACCTGTATTTGTTCAGAAATAAAGTCAAACAAATTGAAAATTAAAGACCAAAATGATCCAAATTTGGAATATCTATTGCCCTCAACTATAGTAAATTTTCAGGTTAGGAAGTGTTTGAAAAACGGCCTTGAGGGCTCTATAATGAATGAAGTCTACACCGCTTATGTAAACGAGCATCATCTGTCGGATCCACTTATGATGCCAGAAGACTATGAAGTGAATGCTAAGTATGAGGCTCGAATATTGTATATCATGCCTCTAACCAAATTTGTTTATTTGAGTTTAAATCTGCGTAACAGCGTGGAAACAAAATCGCAAACTTCTGAAGAAGACAGTAGGGATTCTATTAAACTTGAATTAAAAGCTGGTGATATTGTTGAAAATGCCAAGGTGCACCATATTGGAACTAGTGGTGTTGTTTTAATATTGAAAAACAAATTCAAGGGTATAATTTCATATAAAACTATTAAAGCCAATTACAAAGGCAATTATGATCAAGATGAGTTATTGTCAAAATATGCAAGGAAATCTAAACATACTGTAAGAATTATTAACTTTGACATTATGGACTCATTGTATATTTGCACTGATGATCCCCAACAAGTAAATGAGAAGTACTTTTGTTATGAAGATATTAAGCCAGGTGATTTCGTTACAGCCACGGTAAAAGGAGTTAATCAGTCAGTGGGTGGTTATTTCCTACAGCTTGGAAGAATTAATGGTAACATCAAATAATTTTATCTTTCACAAAAATATTTTAATTTTCATATTTCGCTTTGCAGCTATTATAGAAAAACTATTTTTGGCCCCTACAGCAAAAAATATAGACATTAACGCAAAACTCAAATGTCGCGTAGTTGATGTTAATCCGGAGCGCAAATTCGTCTATTTAACTAATCGTCCTGAATACATGTCTAAAGCTTGTAAACCTCTTTTGAGTTTCGAAGAAGCTAAAATGAATGTCAACTACATTGGAACTGTGGTCAAGGTTTATAAAAATTTTGCATTGGTAAAATTCTTTGGAGATGTAAAAGGTGTTTTCTATAGACAAAACGCCATGCATAGCCAATTGGAAAATATTGAAGAGGGACAAACCATGCAGTTTCGCATAGTTGGTAAAAAAGACAATCAACTTGTTTTAGGTTTAGCAGTAAGTGCCTTTAAATTAGGAGAGATTTGTCCAGCTTCTGTTGTTCACACACTCGATTCGGGCTTGGAGATAAAAATATGCTATTCCACCAACGACGATGAAGACGTTGAACATAAAGGCCTAATACCTGTTCGACTATTGTCAGATTACATTGACCTACTCAGGGCTAAACTTCATTTGTATCCAGCGGGGGAGGAATTAAAAGCAGTTTGCATTTCCGGCAGCGTTTTCAGCTTAAGAGATGTGAAATATTTTTCAGAGCACTTAAACTGCAATTGGAGTTCTGTAAAAATTGGTGATATTTTAAAGAGTTCCATTAAGAATTTAAACGAAAACGTGGTAGAGCTTTTCGTACCAATTGTAGGGTATACAAAATCTGTAAAAGTTCACCTTAAGATGATGTTAATGAACGATCCTATTGGCGAAAATATTGAATTGTCACCCGATCAAGTTGTCTACGTAAAAGTATTGGGCAAAGACGAGATCACAAAAACTATAACCGTCACGGCAAAGTTGACCGATGTTTGGGATTGTAAAATGTCTTCCACCGCCAAACGATTATATAGGTAAGTGAAATATTAAGTTATATTTTGAAATAAAAGTAATCGTGCTAAATAAGAAAATTAATTTTACGAAATGTCACTACTACGGCAACAAATACAACAGTAAAAGCAAACGCGTGAGCCACAAACTTTCAAAAAGTCATTCTCAGCTTAGTATACAACTGGGACTCGTGCTTGAGCACTAACTGGCTGCCTGCGGATACTTATGGTGTCTACTTAAACGCACCTCCAGTGAAGGCAAGGTGTCAAAAATATTTTGTTTTTACTGTTGTAGTTATTGCCATGGTAAGTCCACCTCATAAATTAATTTACAATGTGAAAATGTTCTATTGGCGACAATTTTATTTTTTAGGATTTGCTTTTAATTTTTTGTGATATGTATTACAAACTCATTGGTTTGCCATACTTAAAAAAAGGTATTTAGTAGTGTTGGTTTTTAATTTCTAAAGTATGATTATTATTTTACATCGATTATTATTTCACATTTCTTCGCCAAAGTCGAAGATCTGTTAAACTTACAAAAATATAGTGTGCGATCAATAACTTCAAAAAAGCAAATAAAAAGAAATTGTATGAAAAAGTAATTGGTTATAAAAATTTCTTGCGTAAAAAAATTTGGTTATCGCGCGAAGTTCGGTTATAGACCAAATTATATAATTTCTTATATTCCGAATGGTTGGTAATTGATGTGTATTTCTGTGTACTTTTTATACCCTACTTAACCGGCTGAATTGACTTATTAAGAATATATACATATATATATATATATATATATATATATATATATATATATATATATATATATATATATATATATATATATATATATATATATATATATATATATATATATATATATATATATATATATATATATTTATATATATGTGTATTTATGAGCACGACTGTATTTTGCATTTCGGCCTTACGTGTACGTGTGTGTGTACGTGTTTTGTTCTTTTTTGTTGTTTTTTGTTTGTTTGTTTACATTTTGTATTTGTTCGATAAGAGAGAGAGAGAGAGAGAGGGAAGAGTATTCCATACGATAATTTGCCTGCCATGTCATTCTCTTTGTGAT
This sequence comes from Germaria angustata, assembly GCA_963681545.1. Lineage (NCBI taxonomy): Eukaryota > Metazoa > Arthropoda > Insecta > Diptera > Tachinidae > Germaria > Germaria angustata. The sequence continues at coordinate 136,557,237 of OY812998.1, read as the reverse complement.
TCACCTGTATCGCGTTGCCAGATAAGGGGATTGTTCTAACGAATGGGCAAATATTTTTTGAATGCGTTGCTTGATCAGCAAATGTATCTGCAAGTTAGTAACGTAATGTTAGTTGGCAGCATTGTAGGTATTCCCAGATATTTATGTATGCATCTGATAAGTACACATAGAGTATTTATCAGATTAAATCAAAATTAATCAGTATACGCATGTATGTAGTCGTACACGTTCTGATTGTGTTTAATTTCTTAAGTAAATATATATTTGCACATACATACATTTATACATATACAAATGCATGTCAGTAATCGCAATTTTCGAAATTAGCAATGTCATTTACTTTTAAAATTTTGATAACCGATTTTTTATGATTTAAAAATTTAAATTACAATTTATTAATATTAAAGATATCTTAATTAAATATTTAAAAAATTTATTGTTTATTGTTGGTTTAGCTGACTATATGTATGTATATCTGCATTTCATTGGCACTAGCTAATGCTTTGGCTAGCGCCAATAAAAAGCAGCCATATACCCAGCTAAGCCAACAACACACAATATACTTTTTAAATACAATATTTCATTTCAATTCCAAAATTGAAATTTTATCGGTAACAATTTAAATTAGCACGTTGATTTTGCGCTATATGTTTTGAAATATCATAAGTATTTAATTTTGTACAAGTAGAAAAAGAAATAAAATATGCATCTTTAAAGAGGATAAATATTCTGATTTTTTGCCAGAAGAGCTTATAGTTCATTCGATATACCTATAAGTATAACTTAGACTTGTCTTGGAGAACTTTTTTGAAAAGTTATTCAATTTTCAGCTCACATACTTATAATAACCACGAGGAATTTACGTTTGACAAAATTCTTTTTAATATTTATGCACAATATCTTATCAAATGTAATATGTACTACTTAAGAATATCTATTTAAATTCTGTTTAATGTAGAATCGTTTTATCTGGGTCTTATTAATTGGTATACAATTAGTTATAATACTAAAGCGTTAATGTCTAAAAATGTTGCTGTTATCTATTTGTTTTAATTTAATTTTAATTATACCACATTCAATTTATAATTTCTGAAATACATACATATGTGTGTATGTATGTATGTATGTATATATTATGATTCGTTAACGGTGGTAGGTGAGCCTATTTAAAAATTTTCGTGTGTTCGTTTAAGATTAAAATTTATTTTTCGACAAATTTCGCTAACACTTAGAGATCGGTAATGTAGATCAAGCAATCTGCACATGTGTGTATTTATATAGCCTCTAGAAGTTTGCTTTAAAAAATCGGCGAAATCGCGATATTGCCAATGACGCCAAGTGTGTCGTACACTTTGTCCCAAATTTAATTGCCCTTATTATGATTGTCGACGTCGACGTCACACCAAGTCGACATCAATATATTGGCAATTGTGGGATCGTTATCGAGAACTATTAAATATTATTGATAGGATATTACTACTACTATGGCTTATAAAATTACAATTGGCCATCAATATTAGTTAATTAATTCCTACAACGAGTTCAGAACTGCTGTCTTTTTTTACTGTCGACTTGATGTGACGTCGACGCGGCAATCATAATAAGAAGGAATATCTTTTAAATGTATGAAAAATTTTCGAAAAACTAAAAAGGCATGAATGTCGAAAATAAAAAAGGGAAATGTTGCTAAAAATATATTTTCAACAAAAAATCTAAAGTTCAGCGATAAATCGAATACTATCACAAAAAACAGAAAACAAAAAAACTAAGAATTTCTTAGTGTCACAAAATAACCAAAGCCCACCAAAAAACCAAACAACTGCTAAAATTTAGAAAAAATTAATATTAATAACAGAAAATAATTACTTTAATAAAGTAAAAACAAAAACAATTCTTTGATTCAAAATAATAAAAAAATTAAAAAAAAACAATGGAAATTTTAAAATAAATTATTCAATTTTTTAATACTTTTTATAGTTTCTTAAATATTTTTATTTTGCGGCGCATCGAAGCAATTAACTTCGTTAAATCATAATCTTACTGTTAGATAAAAAAAATCTATAAGTTTAACTGGCTGAATCTTTGAAATAACTTGATTTTGAAGGTAGTTTTTATGTCTTCCATGAAAGTGTTTATGAGCCCTTGAAATATGATTTGCAATTTCAAATGTATCTAAAACCTATATGCATCATACATTTTCTTCTACATCATCTAAAAATATTTTTGCAAAAAAAAAAAAAACATTTTACAAGTAGTATACCAAATGCGAAATCTTTTAATTACAGTTTACAAAAATTTGTAGATTTAGAGATAAAATTATAAATTTTTGTGGAATATTTCGTAAGAATTACATAACGGAGAGTATACATTTTAAATAATGAGAGATCGTGATTTTTGTTAATTATATGGCCACCACTATATATATTATACAAATAAATGTATATAAAAATTAACTGTCTTGTCAGCACTTTTTAAGGCGTGTCACATATACGAATGGACGCCAATCTAATTTCAGTTCGATTGCCAGTTGGTAAACATTTATATGTCTGCTAAAAATTATAGTGCAGACCACAAAATGATAATGTATAACAAGAATGTCTGTTATTCAAAATGATAATGCAGAGGGCTTCTGGCAACTACAAATTTGTGGTTGCCGAATAGTAGTCCAAATGAAGTTCGGTCATTATTCATAATCGAGCCACAAATTCATATAAAAGTGAAAACGGAATTATGCATATTTTACTTTTTCAAAAGAACGACACAATTAAAAAATTAAAATGGTATTTTGAAAAGTATTAATAAAAAATATATACGCGAAAAATAGCTTAGAGGGCACGATTTTAAGAACGATAAGTAAATATGTTTACCAGTATGTATGATACATAGGCTAAATGTGTTATATGTGAATTTTTTACTCGCCTACTTGCCTACTTTTTATTTAGGTGAATAATATGATACTGTCTATATTGTTCTACAATTGCTCAGTTATAATCCATAGATACTTGCGAATCAAAGCCAACTTAAGTATTTCGTTATATCCCAGTAAAAAATATATGGATTAATCCATAATCGAGCAATAAAGGAGTAATGACTTGGTCATCCATTTGGAGTAACAAGCGAGCTATCGAAACTTTTTGTTTGTTTTGTTGTTTATGCCTCGCTTAATACTCCAAATGGATCAATGAGGGATGTATCAGTTCGTTTTTGGTTTTTTTTTCTTTGACATAACTGTTAATTGTTGACGTTTTCGTTTTGTTTTTCAATTTAGTCGGTTTAGTTTTAAAAAGTGAAAGATTTAAAAAAGCGAAAGCTACGGGTATAGTAACAAATTGTTAAAAATGTGCAAAATTTATTAATTATTTGTTTTCTATTTTAATATATTTCAGATTTGGTACATTAAATAAATAACCAAATTTGTATTTTATATGAATGTTTACTCCCTTTATGCTCTTTTAGGAGACAAAAACGATTACTCCCTTTATGCTCTTTTAGGAGACAAAAACGATTACTCCCTCTGTCGTCATTTTCAAGATCAAAGGGAGTACTCCATAAGGAGCTTAAAAGGAGTACTCGTGTCTGCGGACATGTTGTGTTAAAAATCCAATGAGGTCCGGAGTTTTATGGAGTAATCCATTACTCGCAAAGGAGCGCTCCAAGATTACTCTTTGGATGATCCTATTTTTTACTGGGATGTTTGAAAAGTCCCAGTAAAAAATATATGGATTAATCCATAATCGAGCAATAAAGGAGTAATGACTTGGTCATCCATTTGGAGTAACAAGCGAGCTATCGAAACTTTTTGTTTGTTTTGTTGTTTATGCCTCGCTTAATACTCCAAATGGATCAATAAGGGATGTATCAGTTCGTTTTTGTTTTTTTTTTCTTTGACATAACTGTTAATTGTTGACGTTTTTGTTTTGTTTTTCAATTTAGTCAGTTTAGTTTTAAAAATTTAAAGATTTAAAAAAGCGAAAGCTACGGGTATAGTAACAAATTGTTAAAAATGTGCAAAATTTATTAATTATTTGTTTTCTATTTTAATGTATTTCAGATTTCGTACATTAAATAAATAACCAAATTTGTATTTTATATGAATGTTTACTCCCTTTATGCTCTTTTAGGAGACAAAAACGATTACTCCCTCTGTCGTCATTTTCAAGATCAAAGGGAGTACTCCATAAGGAGCTTAAAAGGAGTACTCGTGTCTGCGGACACGTTGTGTTAAAAATCCAATGAGGTCCGGAGTTTTATGGAGTAATCCATTACTCGCAAAGGAGCGCTCCAAGATTACTCTTTGGATGATCCTATTTTTTACTGGGGTAATACATGACATAAATACATACACACATATTTATATGTATGTAGTACATTGATTTTTGTGTATTTGTTTGCTTAAAGAAAATAACAATTGTAGATAATTACGATTGTGCAAGAACGTATGTATGTATTCTATACTTTTTCTATACTTTTGCTATAAAAGCTAAAAAGTCCTTGTGGGCTACAGAATAAAATAATTGTCGCCCCTAATAGTATGCAGTAAATATTTTCCAATATTCCTTTTTCAATATTTTTGGAATATCACTTCCATTTTACGATTTGCAAATGATTTAGAAGGAGCAATTTTCGAATTTCAAAAGTCGAATTAGATTTTTGCAACAAATCTAATAGTAAATAAATTACTGACCTTCGTAAACTAGTAGGTAGTGTACTAGGCTCGTAGTGCGAAGGTCCCAGTTTCGAATACTGCCGCAGAACTCTAGCAGTTTGTGTCTGATAATTAAAGGAAGCGCACAACAAGCCTTAACTGGCTTAAGTGTATGTCGTATGACATGGGCTATCACACCCCTCCAATCAACCTAACCTAACCTAACCTAAATAAATTACTTAGAATTACTTAAAATCGAGAAAGGCGGATGCTAAAAGTAATTTTTACCGTGGAAGGAACAATGTTATCGAAAAATATGTACATGCTAGGGATTCTATGTAGTAATAATTATACATAATAAAATTTTAACATATGTATATACATATATGTGCGTAATTTACTAATGTAGTTCGACAAAAAAAAACATGAAAATAAATTTCGAAATATCACGTACACATGTTTTTTTTTTTCTTTGGAAACCCCCAATTGAATACATATAAAAAACTAATTTCATGAATTCCTTTCATATCTGTACACATGATTAACGCAAATCGACTATCGATATACTGTAGACTTCAGGTATCAAAAGATAAAAGAGTTATCAAACGTGTTGCATAAACGTCAGTTCTTCATTGCCTTAAATAACCAACCAACATTATAGACGTCTGCTTGGATATTTTAAAAGTTTAATAAAAATTTTTTTGGGGATTTGTGTTTACGAATATTGGAGCTGTGGATACCTTTTCTGGCAACACTACGTTTTGATAAATCGTTTGTTCATAAAGCGGCCATATGATTTCAGTTTTTCATTTCTTTTTCAGTTCTGTCACAATTGATCGCACTGAGTAGAAGTAGCCAGTAGTGGTTATATAATATTCTTTTGTTTGTCTTTTATTACTCTTCTATTTTTAATCAAACAATCAAAAATAAATTTATTTAATTATCGCTTTCGTTTTAACAATAAATACGAAATAAGTGAACTGAAATCGTTGTGAAATTGTGCTTAACGAATTATTATATCATTTTCACAAAAAAGCTCCGTTATTGAAATAAATGTTCTGGAAAATTGGAAACCGATATACAAGTTCAATCGAAGTTAAGAAAAATTTTTATGCTCTGCTTAAATAATAATTGTTATACGACGAAATTTTTAGAAAAAATCAAATTATTTTCTTTATGAAAGATTTTTGCCCATCAGTTTTATCTTCATTGTTATAATTATTGTTGTTGTTGTTTTTGCTGCTGCTGATCATTGTACATACGACGGACGACTGTTCAACTGAGGAGCAATATAATATGAGGATCGTACTGTAGAAAGATACACAGAATAGATAAATGATGGTGGTGGTGGTGGTGGTAATGAACGATATGGTTTTGGTGTATAGTGGTAAGCATATGCGTATGTGCTAATTTATAAACTTTTATTATATGAAGAATGAATAAAAATGTATAGAAATATACGTTGGTAAACGCAGTACAAGCTAATAAAAACGGCTCGTTTGAGGATCATTATTACTACTTTAATAATTTAAAACGTCAGTAACTGATTAGCAACAATGAAAACGCTACATTAAATAAAATTAATAAAACTTAAAAGTGAAACTTTAGACACATTTTGTGCAAAATCAAATGTGAAAAAGATAAAAATTAAAAATTTATTTAAAATGAAAATCGTAAAGATAAACATGATTGATTAAATTCAATCAGAAAAAAAAAACGTAAACCGAAAGTATTTAATGTGAAATACATAGTATTAATAACAAAATGATTGATATTAAACTACTATAAAAATAATAAGAGGGAAGAACCGTCATCGATAAAGAAAACGATTAACGAACAGCGAGTAAAACAATAATAACAATAACAATAGGTAATAAAAAAAAGTACATTGCAGCAATTAAAAGAAAACAAAATGGCCGAATCTGGTATAGATTTAGATTTTGACTTTGAAATTGATTATCAATGTCCTATGGATGAAGATAGACTCGAAGATGTATTGCCTTCGGTGAAAGTTTCAGGACCAAATTCAAATGATGTCGAATTTTATGAGCTCAAATCGGCCACACGTACAATAAGGCCAGATAATATACCAACATTTAAAACCGTTACACCCACCTCAAGGACGCAATTAAAATTGCAGTTACAGAGAGAGCAACAACAGCAAGAGCTAGAGAGAAGAGAGGCTGAGAAAAGAGAAACAGAAGCGAATACTGCTTTTCATCAACATCAACAGCAGCAGCAGCAACAACAACAACAACACCAACTGCAAAATATTTATCATAATCAACAACTACAACAACATAAGCAGCAGATGACTTTAGAACAGCAGCAGAACAACAATAACAATAATAACTTATCCAATAGTCCGCAGATACAAATTCAGTCAAACAACACTAGCAACAGCGGCAACAGCCAAAATCGCAATTCAGGTTCCGACAGTTATGGCTCAAAAAATATGGACACCTTAATGATACCGCATGCTCAGTCAAGTCCGGTAACTGTTAAGGTACCATTGCAAGCAATTGGCGTCGAGTTACCTCAGCAGGTTTTGCAAGTACGAACAATTTTGGAAAATCCTACACGTTACCATGTCATACAAAAGCAAAAGAATCAGGTGCGACAATACCTAAGTGAATCATTTAAAAATCAAAACGATTGGAGCAGTAGAGCAGCTAGTTCCCTGGCCAATCTAAAAGTGACCGCAGCCAGTTCAAATCCCAATCAACAACAGCAACAAGCACCTCATAAGGAACGTTCCAGCAGCAGCTATACGCTTGGCATGAATGCTAATAACAATATTGTAAATGACAGCTGTTCTTCAGTGAATAGTTCACCACGGCAAATGCGTATGACCCCAGCTGCATCTCCCAATAGTGGAACAATACTCGATGACAATATGCCTCTATCTCCCTACAGCATTGGAAATAATAACAGCAATGGCGCTACATCCTACTATTTGCCTTATGGCAGCTCAGACAATGGCAACCAGCAGTCTTCCCTCAAATCATTCAGTAATAATTCTGGTAGTAATACAGCCAACAATAAGAATACTACCAATACTTCTTCAGGAAGTCGCTCAAATCCTGGAACTTTAGTCAAAATGATGCGCAGTACCAATTTCATGAATTCATCTGGTACCAATGGTGTGACCAGTCCCATACAATCCGCTACACCTAGTTTAAGTTCAGTGGCGACTAGTAATTCAGAACTGCCGCTATCATTTGAAAGTGATGCCGATCTGGACTTTGAGGACATCTTACACAATAACATAAACGAAACCTTAAAATTTGATGACTCCTTTTCGACGGATATTAATATAAAACAAGAACCACAGCCTGTCAATGAAGCAGAAGCCAGTGCTTTGGCCAAAGACCGTCAGAAAAAGGATAATCACAATATGATAGAACGACGTCGTCGCTTCAATATAAATGATCGTATCAAAGAGCTGGGCACATTGCTGCCAAAAACCAATGATCCCTACTATGAAGTTGTGCGTGATATAAGGCCCAATAAAGGTACTATTCTAAAAAGCTCTGTGGACTATATTAAATGTCTAAAACATGAAGTGGCACGCCTGAAACAAAACGAATATCGGCAACGGCAAATAGAGGTACAAAACAGACGACTTTTAAATCGCATCAAGGAATTAGAAATGCAAGCCAAGTCACATGGTTTGCCCTTGACAGACATCAACGATACGTCCGTTTCAGCTGCTACACCAACAACATCTTACTTAAAAAATGCTAGTCCTACTAACAACATGAATCACCGTTCTACACCACTCATTAACAACGAGGTGCTCCCTCAGGAGCAACAATTAAGCGACAGCAATGTTAATTCGAATGAAAACAATCTTAATGTCAATGTCAACAGTATGGAAGATCTAATGGAGGAGAGTAAACATCATTTATTGCAGAGCGCTAACGCTGCTAGTGGTATTGAACCCATGCTCTCTTTAACTGCCAATCAATTGTTACAATCAGCTCCCCATTCGCCCAATCTACAAATGCAGTGCAGTGTTCATAGCTACTCGTCTAATGGCGGCAATGATTTTAACGATCATAATCACAATGCCAACTGTTGCAATAGTAGCCACCAATTGTCTTTAGATGACATTTATGCCAGCAGCTCACCAGTATCATCACCAACTCACCATAGAAATTCAAATACTACCTCTACGACGCCTACGCCCACAAATCACCATCAAACACCATTGCATACATGCTGTAGTGTCGGTGCTAATCTTGGCTGTCTATCCAGCAGCTGTTCAAATAATTGCCATCACAAATATCATCACGATTCTAATAGCACGCTTCAACAATGTCAACAAAGTCCCGACGATGCCTCTACAAATTTTGATCTAATGGTAGCTTGTTGTTCCAATTCTATTGGCAATTGTCGTAACCATCATAATCATCGTCACCATCATCACAGTAACAGTGACAGTTTGGCAGCCTCTCCCACATCATTAAAGCACGGACGAGATCCTTTGCTTTCCTCATCCCATCAACATACCTTAGATCCACACAGCCATTTAGATACCTTAGATCCACATCAACAAGACTTACATCATCCATTGCATGATGATCCTGATGACATTGATCAACATCAGCATCATCACCATTCTGTTGATCTCGCCAGTGCTATAATGAGTGACACACTGTCTCTCGTCTCATCGAATCCATCAGAATCTTTATTATTATCATCTGATTTCCTAGACATCGATATGTCATGATATATCCTGCAAAGCGAACGAAAGAATGTTACTTAAATATTGCTCACAAATTATTAAAGACGATGTGACAAATGACGTGTCGATTAAGTTGCTCAAAAATATCAGTGCTAAGTACATACACACACACACATACATATATATATATATATATATATATATATATATATATATATATTCATATATATATATATATATATATATATATATATATATATATATATATATATATATATATATATATATATATATATATATATATATATATATATATATATATATATATATATATATATATATATATATATATATATATATATATATATATATATATATATATATATATACAAACACACACATTCATACTACTTTGAAGTATTAACAGAGGAAATATTTCTAAAAATTGTATCGTTTAATTTGATATAAGTATTACTTCTAATGGAAAATCACCCAAGAAATCCAAATGGTGTGTTCCATTCTTTCGAAACAAAATTTTAGATTTTTACTACTTAAAGAGCCTTTTGCTCAGAAGTTTGAGGGGCTTTTGGAAATAAAATGCTAAATTATATATATCATTAGCCATTTCTATATATGTATTTACATATATACATACATACTAATTTTTCTGCTAATTCCAATTAATTAAAATTATTTTTGTTTCACGTAAGTGTGTATGCTATTTCTTTTTAGTGGTATCATGATTTATTTTATATTCAATATGGGCTGTGATTTGATTAAGAAGATAATCGTGTCATTGTAAAGTACATACAAGTGTTTTTGAAGATATCGATATCACTTGCTTTCTGTAACGCTTCTTCTTTAACGTTTTAATGATTTTTATTTTAACTTTTTACATGCATACACGTACATACTACTCGTGGTATTAATTTTCATGGCTAAATATGGAAGTTTTATGTCTATCGTGTTAGATTTTGTTTTCTCAAACAATAATTTTTTCGAAAACCTTGTGCCGATCTATATATAATTCTTTTATGGCTTAAAAAACAATTTTGAGAGTAGCATGGTAGGACAGGGAGGCATATACATATAATTACATTTCAAGCATTTTTAAATTAAAAATGCTATATTTTAAAACTCTTATATTAAGGAGAAAGAAGTTTGTTGCATCTAATGCCAGTGAGTTGAACACCTGTAAATACTAAATAATAAATGAAAATTATTATAGACATAAAAACCCCATGTCAATTTTTTCACTTTTTTAAAAAGATTTAGTAAGAAAAAGGACACTAAATCTGGCACATAGCCGAAACCAATATTATGTGAGATGACGAAATATTGTTAAAAATTCAAAAACCCAACAAATATTTGTATATTTTTTAATTGGGAAAATATCTTAAATAATTTTAATAAACATAAAAATGAGTTTTCTATAGCGATTAAAACAACTAATAAAAATTTTTAAGTATTTTATGGTCCATGATCTGAATACTAGAACAATTGCCCTCATAATTGCTTCAATTTTATTTTTAGTCTTTCATGTGAAAATGCAAGTCTTATTTTTAGGTCCTCTATTTCCAACATACATCTTGTTATAAAAACAAAAATAAATTTTATGGAATTGGTTTTAGCAGCCATTAAAAGAAAAAATATTTATAAAATATTTTAGTCAAATAAAATTTTTTATTTTAATGCAATTTTGTACAAGTGCAATATCATCTAATGACTTTAAAACGTTTTAGCCATAAAATCGCAAGCCATAAAGAAACAAAATATTGTGTTCTGTTGAAAATAAACATTTTTAAAAATTTAAAAGAGAACAAAGTTTAGGTAAGAAAAAATATTTTTCGAAACAAATGAAATAATTAAAACAAACATTTAATTGACAACTCCTTGCTAGCCGCTGCAGCTGTATTAAATGTGCAATGTGTTTTAACAATAAATAAATGGCTATAAAAATGCTTACTCTACATGCACTTTTGCAGTCGTTACTAATATACATTGCTTTTTATTATTACTTAACTTTTAATCGTTTTATTCGTATTTATAAGATCTCTTCTAACAATGAAACATTTTTGAAACTTAGTTACTCCAAACAAATGTCTTCTTGTATTATTCGTTATTGTTATTTTCCAATTATCGAAGTGCGTTCATAATGGGGGAGAAAACGATAATGAAAATATCTATAGTATTAATGTCATTCCCAATGACACTTATTGACTCCTTTTTCCTAAGTTTTTATGAGAAAAAAAAAACAAACAAAACTCCTATTTCTTAGTTAATATAATAGTAAATGTACATATATACATACACATACAGTACATGTATACATATACTATATACATACATAAATATATATTTTTAATTTTTTTTGATTGTTTTGTTATGTTAAGTTTATATACATATACATATAGCTCAAATTTTTTGTCAATTTAAAAAGTTTTTATTCTTATTTTTTTTTTAATTTTGTGTAGCGTATTACTTTTTATTATATTTTCGAAGTTAAATTACTCGTATAAAAGAGAACGTGTTGTTAGTCAAACAATATACATATAACCTCCAGTTAAAATTGTTATCTCTTATTATAGAAAAAAATCAGCATATCACACTATTCCAGTATAAAATACTTTTACAATCTCTAACTTTAAGATGGAATTTTTTTTATTCTTTTCAAATATCATATTTGCTTCTAATTTTCCAACACATAAGTTTAAAAATATCGTATCTCTAATTATTAAGCCATATAAAATCTTAGTCAATACATATGTATAAATTTTTCTATTTTTGTTGTTGTATTGTATTCTGTATACACATGTGTGTATATACCTTTTTTGTAACGATAATGAGCAGTTTCCGTTTCAAATTAAAGTTTTCTCAAAATATTAATAGATTTTTCATTACTACTTGATGTCTTTATAACTTCATTAATAAAAATTATGTTAGAGTAATACAAAACCCACCTACCCAGCAACCACATGATCAAATGATAATTTTTTTATTTCACTTAAATATTATACTCTCAAACCATAAGACAGAAGTTTGAAATTGAAATTTCATATTTTTTCATATTGGATTCATTGTTACACAAAGTAAGCATTCTCAATTTGATATTGAGTTTTATGCGCAAATTACAGTCGATCTTTATGAGAGACAATATTATGTATGAGTGTATATATAAAAAAACAGTAGAAAATTTGTTGCCTAATCTGGATCACAGGTTCTCAAAAAAGTTCGATTTAAAGATAGTTTTAAATCAAATCAACCTTTTTTTATTTGTTTTAGGCTTTTAAAAATAATACAGAGTAACATAATTGAGTAAATTGAAAATAAAACTATTTCTTATGAATAAAAATAAAAAATAAAAATCTTACGACCTTTGAGAATATGATTGGTTTCAAATCATTATTAATTTTATATCAAGCCCGCGTGTTTGCTGGGAATAAAATACTGTAATTAAATTGTTTTAAAAATCTGAAGGTTTAAATTAAAGTTTAAACAATAATTTGATTTTAATTTTACCATGAAAAAAGACATTAATTTCTATATTTAAAATTTAATTAATTATGAATTTTAATTCAATACATTTATTTACACCCCAAAAGAAATCGAAATGACTGCTATAATAATCCCCAGAACTCGTTATATTTGCGAAAAATTTTTGTTTGTTTTTTTCACTGTGTGAAATATTAAAAACAATTTGAAATAATAAAAAACAGTATCAATAAAATCAACTAACTACAAATTATTTATAACAAATTTATATGATTTTGAAAAGAAAATGTTTTAACAATTTTTTTCTTTTTGGCAATAAGTATTTTATACTAAAGCATGCTAATTTCCTGAACAAATATAATTTGTGTATTGTTAGTCTTTGATCTAAGTTTATTTGTATGTGTCGTCTATTCTATGTATGTATGTTATCAAATGCACACACACCATATCAATATCTTCTTATTTAATGTTTGCTTTATATATTTTATTATTATATATATAAAAAAGAGTGTTGTTATAAAAAATATAATAGAGATTTTCACGTTTTGGTGATAAAAGAAGTACCCTTGTAAATCTGTTGTATTTGAAGTAAAATGGTGAATGCCTCATGTGAATGCTCTGCCTTTTGCCATACTTACAAGGGAACTTATTTATATACATGCAAACTGCATAGACAAAAATTTTTCTGGAGAATAAACTTTTAAATAATTTTGATTTTAAAATATTAAACAAGTTACTCTTAAGCTTTCAACAGGCTTTCTACCTTTTTGTTTTTGCTTATTTTGTGAATGGTAATAGTTCATTGAAAATAAAGAATATGACAAACAACACAAGGGAATTAAATACTGTATATTATGACAGCGAAGAAGAAAACATTGCACCAACAAACAACATGGCACAAAAGCTTCTAATACTTAACTAAAATCTAATAAAGAATCCCATGCACTAATAGTGATTTTCTTTTTGCAAAAAATAATTTCCGTTGGTGTTTTGATTTTATTTTATAAAATGCATGCAGTAAATACAAACTTTTATAGCTATTGATGAAAAGTTATTTCTAAATACATATGTAGAAATCCCTTTATTTGTAGAAAAAGTTATACCAAAAAATAACGCTATTCTTAAATGCTACATAGTAATATCTTAAAAACTCAAAATTTTTGAATTACCCAGGAAAAAATTTTCCTCAATATCCCTTTTTCATGTATAAAAAAAATCTGAATTATATCTGAAGCTAAACCGAAGTTATACCTAAAATTGTCTATGGCGGATGATAAAACTTTTAAGACTTTAACCGCATTTTGCCAAGCCCGTTATTTTTTGAGATATGTCGGTGTTGTATTAAAGCGGCTCTGATAGCTCTCCAACTTTTTGAAACACTCCACAAAGGATTCTGTTGCAGAGATGACCTCACCATTAGGGACCATTTTTTCACAAATTAACATTCTTAAATTTGGGATAGACTAATCTAGGAAATAAAATAGAAAATGGGGGACTCGAGTACTTTCGCTCACCTTGTCTGCAAAAGTGTGTTCCCGGAGGTTGTCATGGAAGATCATTTTACTTTGATCTTCTTTTCTTGATTTATTCTTTTAATTCACCCAACAATTTTTTTTAGCTAATGCCAGTTACGTGATTGTATTCATTCCCCAAAAAGTGGTATTCTCTTCTCTACAGATTTCTTTTCAAGCACAAAGTAATCTGCAGTTGGCCACTACTACTAGTTTAAGCATTTTAACCCATACTCTGCTGTATAAATATGGGCTGACACTTTTGTAACCTTCTTCCCTTGTGTTCGACAGAAATAAAACTCAGCCACTCACACTTCAGAAAAATATAAAAATTATGATTCTATAGAGCTTGTAAATAAATAAAACTTAAAAAAAGTATGGCTGAGTTTTGACAAAGTTCGAATATTCGTTTTTTGTTTGTTTAATAAATGACAAGAAAACTCAGTTGTCAGTATACCAAATACAAAGCGTGAAAATGTCTACTATTAAAGTGTAATAACTATTGTTTAATTCACCATCATATTTCATTAATTGTATTATTTGAATTAAACGTTTTAATTTAATACCTTAATATTGTTGCAAACTTGTAAAACCTATGTATTATCTCTAGATATAATTTTGTTAGAAGTCATTTTTCATTCTTAGAATGGACCGACCAAATAAAATAAAATCTTAAAAAAAACTGATTTCCACAAGTGTTTTTCAAATTTATTAAAACAATATTTGTAAGCGAAATTCAAGATTAAATACTTTAATATTCACACCAGACGATGTTAAATAAGCCAAGAGCTTAACTTGCATCTTTATTTCTAACGTGCTCCAGTTCTTTTAAAAATGTTTTTAAATTTCAAATTTCTTATAAAATTATATAAAAATGTGCAACCGCCTCCGATTCCATACCTTCAAATCAATTTACAAAAACTTTTCAAGTGGTTTAGGTACTACAGAGAAATTTTCTTAAAATATTGTTAAACAAATACACTTTAAACGTTAATAAAAATTAAAACCCCTACAGCTTGGCTCCTTATTTCCATTTATTTAAGTTGCTTTTCCGCTGCATCATATTACTTGGCTCATTTAATAATTGTGACTGCAAATGCTTTTTACCAGATTCTTTCACTAACAATTGTTTAGTTAAAATATTCTTTTATAGACAACAAAGTTGTTTAATTGACAACAACTTGGCAAAGCTTTTGAGTTTAAAAACGAGATTTTATTTAAAAAAAAACGTCTATCTAAAAGTTAATGTTATGTGTTTTTTACAAAATAGGTAAAAAAAAGTTTGCTGTTATCGCTTATTAATTTAAATTTATTGCTTATAAATCAGTTTCTTGATAAAAAAAATGTGTAAACTTTATGTGAAAAGACAATAGCAGGTTAATTTTTTTATAAATTAAGGCGTCCCAATTTTTCCAGTCTAATGTACGAGTATACTATGAAAAAAAAAAACAATTAATAAAAAAAACTGCAGAACTTAAGGAACAAGAAAGGATTTTAAGGAGAAAAATTAATAAATACAAGAGATTATTTTCCAATTTTTTTATTTACTCATGATTAAAAGAATAATCATCTTGTTTTCGATTATTTACACCATTGATAAAAAGTAAAAATTTGGAATAGCCTACATTTTTAACAACTAAATTATCTTTGAATTTTTCATTATATTAAATTTTCTTTCAAATTGAAAATACTTTTATCTTCAACTAAAGATTTTGCAAATTCGAAATTATGTTGTACCTTTGAAACCTATACAAAATCTTTAATATTTTATTTCAAATGGATTTTAACATAATTTCTTTCCATATTTAGAAAATTCGAAGTTATGGAATTTCGAAAACCAAAAATTTGGCTTTAAATAGTGTCTCTTGGCTTTAGTCGATGCAAAAAAATACTATTAAATAAAGGTTTAAACTAATTTTGTAAAAAATAAAAACACTATACATACATACTTATATAAATAGGAAGAGGGAAAACGGTTAGAACCATTTCCTCCCATGTTCGTCAACCGATTGTTGTGTTTTGTGACTGTTAACGAGCTTTAGTGCAAAATGCATGTTTTATTAATATCGATTAAGTATTTTATAAACGTTTTATAATGCACTAAGCAAATATTCAGGGTTGGTCTTAAAAGTAGCGACTTGCAAACTTTACTGATATATTTAATACAATTTTAGAAAAACTTTTGAATAATTACGGGCGAATTTGGGCCAATGAACCAAAAATATAAAATTATTAATATTATAATATTTTTTTTAATTTTCAATTACAAATGACTCTGTTGACAAAAAGCCTACCAAATCCTTTTTTATAAATATCTGCAATAAAACAATATTTTTTTAAATATCACTTCATTTTCTCTCTCTCTCTCTCTCTCTCTCTCTCACTCTTCAAGCTACTTAACGGAAATTTCTGAAATCAAACAATTACTCAAGAAACAAGGCCATGCTATAGCTCGTTACTCTCCTGGTGATACAGTTACTGCCGAATTTCGATGTGTGAATGAAGCCAGCAAAGATTGGGAATACACCTTAAAGGAAACGGAAACAGTTGGTATAGTCAAAGCATCTGTCGTTGGTAAATCAAAGCCACCTAAGGAGGGAACTAAACAAGAATGCGTTATATTGTGGGTTGACTATAGCAACATGTTAGTATATCTCAGTAATAAAACTGGAGACTTAGAGCATATATCCACCGACAAGAAGATACCAACAAATCTCATTGGGAAAACTGGCATTAATGCAAAAATATTATTTAAAAATGAAAGTGTTTTTGTATGCTCGTTGAAGAAAGGCAAGAATCCGCTCGTTTTTTGCCCTACTCAGTTGCATTTCAATGATTTTGAATACTCGGCCAGTAGAACTGCTGTCGAGGGTCTGTTTTGTAAATTGGCCTTTATACATGAGTCAAACCCTATAGCTGTTCTGCATGATACACATAAATTGTGGCGAGAAATCAATAAAAAGCGTCAACTAAATAAGAAGGAAACAGTTGCAGATGCTGTCGAACCGAAGAAATCGAAATTGGAAGAAAAGCAAGAAGTTGAAACTAAAACCAAGAAAAACATCAAAGAAACGGGGACACAAAAACTAATGCAACCAGATACAAAAGTAAAAAAGAAACCCGTTACTAAACTGGATAGGAAACGTATTGTTTCAGTAACAAAAACCGAAGAATATGAAAAATCAAATATTTCATATAAAAAAACCAAAACTGAAGACGAGGACAGTGACAGTGTTAGTGATAGTGATATGAAAGACACAATCCTTTTCTATGAAGACAAAACTCCGGACAAAAAATCAGCCGGTTTAGTTATTGAAAATAGAAATACTACAATTGTAAACGACAATAAAAAACTCAAAGCTCCCGTAGTTAAATCTTTAGCAGGCGTAAAAGATTTTTGGAATCTTGATTTAACTAATATCTCGACAAATGTGGAGTCATCCGATGATGATGATGCTGACACTCAACAAAAAGACGATAAACCGAGTGTGAAAAAGAAACTTACGGCAGCTGAAAAGTTTAAACAACAACGTGCAGAAGAGGAACGTCTTAGAGCCATTGAAGAAAAATATGCTGATCCTAACCAATTGCCTGATTCGGTAGATCAATTCGACCGTTTGGTACTATCCGATCCCAATAACAGCAAACACTGGATCAATTATATGGTTTTCCATTTGCAATCCACTGAAATTGAAAAAGCCAGAGCAGTAGCTCGAAGAGCTTTAAAAACCATAACCTTTAGAAACACAGATGATTTAATAAATATATGGGTGGCTTTACTTAATTTGGAACTACGCTATGGCAGCAAGGAAACCTTTAATGATACACTTAAGGAGGCCTTAATGTATAATGAACCTTTGAAAATTTATCTGCGCACAGTAGAAATCATAACAGATGCTCAAAAAACCACCGAACTTGTTGAAATTATAAGCAACATAACAAAAAAATTCAAAACGGAGCCGGAAGTGTGGAGGGTTTCAGCTAACGCCTTTTTCACAATGGGTATGAACGAAAGAGCAGAACAATTGCTGCACAAAGCTCTGGCTTGTCTACCAGAAAGGGATCGTAAGTAGTAGCTAAAAATTTTCTAACATATATATCTTCATATTGAGCTTTACTTCTTCCATTTAGACGTTAACACTATTGTCAGTTTTGCCAATATAAACAACAGACACGGCAACAATGAAATGGCTCAAACATTAATGGACCAAGTTGTTACATCTTATCCGAAACGCGTGGATGTTTGGAGTCAGTATGTGGACATGTTGGTAAAAGAGAACTTAATTGATTCAGCAAGGTACGTTGTAAATACATTAAATGGTTAATAACAATATTAGCTAATTAATTTTAAAATGGTTCCATTTAAAAACGCGCACTTTATTTATACTTTGAAAACACTTTATTTATACTTTTTGTGATTCGAATTGTTTTTTTATAAACTATAATTGTTAAAAAGCTTTGTAATAAAAGATAAATCACACTTCATTGAAAGATAAAGCACAAAAAAATTTCACTTTTACCCATAAGTATGCTTCATGTGTACAGCCAGCGATGGCGCATGTTGTGACGGATGTCATTGCGATCAGCGGTTGTAATTCTCTCGTACGTATATAACGTTTTTCATTTAAATTGTTAATATAAACTTTAGTAGATATTTATGAAAAGAAGTGGTCGCACAGTGACCACAGAAGAAAAAACTAAATATTTAAAAATATTTTCAAACAAGGTTTAATTTGAAATTATTCTGTGAAATTGCTTGGTATATACTTATGTATCGTATGTGATAGAACACCCATTTTCAAACCATATACATATATATGTACTTACTTACGAGTGTTTGTGCTGCAAATCAATACCGTAGTTTGAGCGTAAAAGGGAACCAAAGCTTTTTGTTCATGTATTAATATATAGATGTAAGCAAAAGTTCGAACAGATATTTAAGACCAATTTACATATATCTACATTATTTTTATTTTTTTATAGAAATATCTTGGAACGTGCTGTTGTTCAAAAAATTCCTTTACGAAAGATGCGTACAATTTTCAAAAAATACTTAGAATTTGAAGAACGCTTTGGAAACGATACCAATGTTCAACGGGTTAAGCTATTGGCCATGGATTATGTTAAAAAGAATGAAATTTTATAAATTATTTTTAATTAATTTGTTAGCTTTTTTTGTGGAGATTTCTATGCTCCCATTGTGTGTTAAAACGTAAATCGGTGGTGGCCACGAAGATTTTGCACTGAGCAAAATTTATGGCCGTAAACCAGTACCGATATTAAATTCGTTTATGTTGGTTTTATATGAATTACCTTATAAATGTTAATATGATTTTTTTTAGCGCATTCAAATATAACCAATAAAATATAAGCTTGAATAAAGCAAAAAATTATCCGCTGTTATAAATAATCGCTGTAGATATATTAAATGAATGAAAATCTTTTTTAATTTACCGCTGGTGCCGGTGGGAGCGGTAATGCTTTACATGTGCGTATGTAAAAAAAGTTTTTCACATGCAGTTCCAAAAGAAGAAACTAAGAAGCAAAAATAATCAGCTGCGCTGTACGCGTATGTATAGCTCAAAACGTCAAAATTTTATAAAAATGTGGTGGAAATTAATTCGAATTTGGGAACCAAGTGATTTTATTTAGAGTGCAAAAATGCACTCTTAACAAAAACTAGTAGTGAGGGAGTAAAGCAGAAATTTATGAAATTACTCTTCCAACTAAGAAAAGTAAAGGGCAAAATCATGTTTGTGCAACCACTTGAAGTTTGTTTGATGAAAAGAAAAAAATTACGATGTAATTTCCTTGCAAGGCCCATTAATAAGGTCTGTGCAAGAGCATATGTAGTAGGTAAGATGATTGTCAAACTTTGCACAAGGGATTTGACAACTGCTTTGCTAATTAATACGTATTTGGCTTTGTTTTAATTAAAACGCTATGCATAGACCTTATAGGTGGATCTTGGGGCCAAGCATAAACTACCTAGACCCGACAACTTTGAAAACGTGCATTAAGTTTGTTTAAAAGAGATAGCAAAGCTATTTGTTTTTATATAGATATCTCTTCACACAAACTTTATGCACGTTATACAAAGTTTATGCAAAATATGATTGGGGCCCTTTTTATACGTCAAAGTTGGGTATTCTGTGTATATTCTGTGGGGCCAAGCTTTATAGGCACGTGCTATAATTAATTTGCTTGGCTTCAAATAATATAGAGTAAAAAATTTGCATATGACAATACCGCTTGCAAAAGTTCGTTCTTATTGGAACTGGCAATGCTTTATTTAATTAACGGTAAGCCAATAACAATACAAGTCTATAACAATATAAACAAATAATAATAACAATAACATTGAAAAGTTACATTTTAATTAAATACCTTTTTTTAATAAAATTCCATTTTCCACATACTTATTACGACGTAATGTATTTTTAAAACAAAATATTCTACATATTCCTCTTTGAATATCGATATATGTATGCTGCCATACTGTTTTTTACAATAAGCATGTTTTCACAAATACAACTCTGGCGATTGTGAAACATAAAGAAGACGAAAAAATAGAAACCAAATAATTAGAAAATACAATTGGACCATAATATTCTTAAAAGAAATAATTTTTTATTAGTAATTAACAATGAGCGCATGAGAATACAACATTGAAAAGATTCGTGATTCGATAAAGAAGCGATTATTTCCTGAAATTGTATTGAAAAAAGTTAAAACAAAAAAATTTTACATGATTAAAAAAGTGATATTGTTTTAAGAATTTTGCTCAGAATTTCTGGAATTGTTCCTTAATCAGGAAAAGATTAAAACGAAACCAAAGTGCTTTAAGTAATCAACCACAATAATAGCCAAGAGCAGTATTTCGTTTTTTTTCTTGTGCATTTAACAAAGAAAAGAAGAATACGTATAATAAATAAAAAAATGTATTTTTGTCTTCCTGCTTTATAAAAAGAATTACGTACCCAAAATTTCTCTTGCTGGTGTCTTGTTGCAATTTACTTCATATAAATTGACCAAAATTAACAAGAAAATTTAAGAATTTTATCAAAATTTGTGTTTTTTTTTTGTTGGTTAGGCAAAAAAACAAAATTTTAGAAACAAAGCGAAAAATAACGAAAGCAAAAAAATTTTATTGACAAATCGGTGGGTTGGTGGGTCTTCTTGATACGTCTGCTTAAATTAGATTCCTAATGTATTTAAAAGAATTGTACATATTTAAATAAATAGAAAAAGATAACGTGATCTCCCAATCTAAATTTGCAAACATCATAATAATCATTAACAACATCATCAGAAACAACAAAAGAACAAAGGAATATCATTATTGTTCTTGCTGGATTCTACAAAAGGAGCATTAGCACAAAGAAATAAAAATAATATATACATATATATAGAAATAACAAAAAAGAAGAAGAAAAAACAAGACGCAAGTAAGAAAAGATATTCCACAATAATCGACATGGATCTTTCATATATTGTTTGTAATGCAGCCAGAGAAAATAACTTATCTCTATTGAAGGTGAGCGGTGCATACATTTTATTTTTTACAAAAGCCACAACACAAAGAACTTAAAATCTAAAAAGAAAATTCCCAATTAAATTTTATGGGTAAATTTAACATAAATTAGTTTTTTTTTGTTGACTGCATCTCAGTGCATTTGGTTGTTTTGCGATATACAGGAAATGCAGCCGTTTGCCGAATGTGTTTTACATTTGTTATTGTTTTTTTTTTTAATTTTCTGTTGTTTTAATGGGAAATGACAAAGCAGCAGAATATGAATAAAGCACCCCTTTAAGTGAAAATAACAACAAATCTTCACATTCGTACGCATGGAATTGCTGTTATTGTATTTGTGACTAATCAATAAAATGCATACAAGCCATTGACTTATAATACGTGTGTATTATTATTTGAATTCATTAGCAACACTTGTTAAGAAATGCACAACAAACAACGCTTCAATGACGTTAACTGCATTGTCCGTTAAGACAATTTATTTATAAATTGAGGAAATAATTTGATAATTTAAATTTAGATCTTATTTTTTAAAGTGTTAATAATCTCATAAATTTAAGAAACACAAATAAAATAATTTGATTACATACATTCCTATGTACTCGCACATGCCTACATATATTTTACATAAAGTATGCGTATTTACATGTGTATTTGATATTAGGCACAAGGGATTTATTTTAATTTTCCAAAGAACATAAATGTAACAACTTATGGAGTTCACGCAAAGAAATTTTGGTTTTGCAACATTAGTTTTAACATTGTGTGTGAAATGCGAAACAGAACACAAAAGAAAATTTAAAGCACACGCATTTCTAAAGCTCTTCCTGCTAGCCTTTTCTCTCCCCCTCCCACAAACTTAAGAAAGTTAGTTTAAGTTCACAACAGGAGAATGGAAACAGTGCACCGGAAGCTAAGGTAGCAATTGTGGATTGCCTCAATAATGAATGCCAACTAAATCCGAGATAGATAAAAATTTCCAATATATACATAGTTGCCGGTTGCCACCTATAATATCGTTTTGATAAATGGCATATCAATTGTGGTTTGTTTGCCATCCGCAATCGATCCATAAATTGCCTATGCATGTATACTATTAATTTTTTATACATACATATATTATTTACCGCATCTTAATTATTAAGTATTGAAATCTTAAGTCTAAAACTGTTAACATTTTAGTTTATTTTCTGTAAATGCCTTCACATTTCTCGTGTTCCCATAAAAGCGAGGGTATTCCACCTTCCAAATTTTGTGCTGAGGCTATAAATTGGAAATTTGTTGGCTTGTTCATTTGAATTGTCTCCAAACTGCTTTATATATGTAATTTTTCGCATGTTTTGAAAAAGCAGTTTCAGAATACTTTTCGATTCATTATTAAATATCGCGTTTGTACGTCACGGAGAAAATTTAAGGAAGCACTAAATCTTAGTGATTGTGTGGTCTTTTCTCTTTTTCTTCTCATTGCTATAAAAATAATATTCAAACTTATTAATCATCTTCCAAAGTTATATTTAAGCAGCTTTAGGAACGAAAATCTTGTTAAGGAGACTATGATACAACGAATCATTGACGAAACCAATCGAAAACGTAAATTTATTTTATTTAATATTTTATCTTAAACTATCAGAAAACCATAGAGAATATTTTGCCCTAGAATAACATGAAATATTTTTTATACATAGTATTAAACGATATAAAATATAAAACTTACAAACACTTTTCCAATTGCATCTTTTTTCTGCTAGTGACGCCTTTTCTCCAATTTTGCGTTTTGTCGCAGTCAATTCTTATTAAATGAACTACTGGCATTATTATTACTGTATTGTATACAAATATTTGATGATCGTAACTAATGCGGTTGCTGGGATATATTACTGCAGCTAATAATTCAGTTTACTTTTCTTATTTTTTTCTAATTATGAAAAATATATGTATAAAATAAACTTAATTCTCTAATGGATTATAATGGGATTTGAACTCGAGCTCACAAAAAAATTAATAATATTAAGGGTGGTTTCCAAGTGGCAGCTTATCAGCCATTCTGTTTGTTTCGACTTACGTCCTCTATTCGTATATACATATTTCGATCAATATAGTTGTAGTGTAGATAGCACAAAATTCGAAAATTTTCTTTAAATCTAATTTTTAAATAAAACAAAGTGGCTAGTGGATCTTAGCGAGAATCATGCAGTGGCTGATCTTGATCTCCTGATAAACAGAAGTCACAATTTGGGCAGTAAGTATAATTCAACCCATCAAATTTCAAGATCAACAGCCAATAACAGGTTAAGAAGTGATGTCTTATTATTTTTTTTTTTTTTTGACAAAGAAAGAAAAACAAGGCGTTTATGTTGAGATAACACTATTACGGGGCTTGTAAAGAAATCCACGTTAAATCAATGCTTATTATGGAAAGAAAGTCATGTAAGATGAGATATGGAAGAAATTTGCACTTTAATAAGCTTTGAGCCCCTGTATTCCTTTGCTGATTTTTCGTGGGTATGCTTATGTATATCTCAATTTACCAAAAAATAAACGAATCATGTGGACGATTTTTTTAGATATTACTTAATCTGCCTGTAGATGATTTCAAAAACTGACCATTTCGTCGAAAACTAATTCTATTTCTTACTATGCTATTTCTTCTAGAATAAAATTTATCAACTCTCTCAAATGTGTTAATTGACAAAATGGATTTTCTATAGTTTTCAACTATATTACTAAAGCCAAAATAGTGATTAAATGATAAGATTTGCAAAGTGAATAATGAGAAAAAACCCCCTAAAATTTTATAATATATTTTATAACTTAATTGGGGCCAACTATTAATATGTATATGTATATCATATGTATGCATACATACATACATACATATACAAACACACACACACACACACACACACACACACACACACACACACACACACACACACACACATATATATATATATATATATATATATATATATATATATATATATATATATATATATATATATATATATATACATAAGTATATATTTATTTATTTATATCAACATATACGAGAAAACTACACTCAAACCAACCAATGACGATAAAGTTGAAAAGACGTTTATCTAAATACCTTTATATATACATAAATATAAATGTGAAATGTGTGTACATTCATAAATACATACATACATACATATATACACATGCATGTATGTATAAGTTATTATTTTTTTCCAGCCGATTAAATATTATTTGTTTATATAATTCTAATATTATGATCTTTAGTTAATGAATTTAAGAAAAGTTTTATGTGATACTATGTTAACTAGAGGCCCTAGGCTCCTAGTAGGAGCCACGGTAACTTATTATACATATTACTATGGCAACTAACGTTGAAATAATTTACATCTCTTGTGTGGGTTGTCTAAGCGAAAGTGCTATAAAAATAACTCAACAATGTTATTTGTATTTCTTATTTACCCGACTTTATGAAGGCGGATGCTTATATATTCCAGACTAGGTATTTTTGGACTTACGGGGATTTTTCGTCATTTGTGGACTGTTTTGAACATTATTTTTTATATGAAATGGTTTGCTCCTAAGGTGGTACACCATTACAATCAATATCTGATAGGTCTAAGGGGATCGGTGGTACTTCCCATACTAAGTAACTTTTAATAATCCATGACTTGTATAATATAATTGTGAGACTATTTTAAATTGCCGTGGATTACTGCAGGCAGTCTTAAGAAAAACTGACTAGGCAGAAGCGTTCAAAATAGGCATGCTCACCTCTGGGATCATGTTTTCACAAATGTATGTATGTAATAGTCTGTAAAATTTTAAAAATTAAAATTAAAAAAAAGCAATTAAAAAATAATATTATACATATTTATAACTTTCTAGAGGTTATATTTGAAGATGATTGAAATTGTTTTATTATTATTTTTTGAGTTAAACATGTTTCCCAATATTCTGAATCTGGGAATGAGACTATATTCCAATTTGCTTAGTATCTGAGCTTTTCCAAAAACTTATTGTTCAAATAGAAGTCATCAAAAATTTTCTCGTATATTTTATTGAAATATTCTAGACGGTCTTAGAAAATAATTTTAGGCTAGAATACATTACATTGTGCAAAAAAAAAACCCAGAAAATCAATATCAATAGAATTTGTTCTTGTATTGTTGGTCATTCTTTGGCTGATATGAAAACATGGGTTATAAGGTTATTTCAAATATGGTACGTACATGTGTATGTTTTATTTGTATTGATTACTTTTTCAGTCTATGCACATGTTAACAACAAGAAAAGGAAGCTTTCGATTATCGATCAAATAATTCAGAAATTATTCCATAGCAAATTATTATTCTTTGTGACAAAAACATAGATAGCTCGAGTGTTTTGACCTTCATTATTCGCATTAGTTTCTACAAAGTTTACCTTACCAACTTTAAATAAAAAAATTGCGTCTACAAATTTTTTTATACTACATATAGTACATACTTAAATATCTTTAAATTCATTGCAACTAACGCACACGCGCTCATTCAATATAAATTTTTATGTCTACTCGTATATACACAAATGCTTTATTAAAAAAGAGAACTAAATGTTGGTGTTTTGCCTGTATGCTGTTTCTTCCAGACGAGATAACAAATTAATATCAACAACATTGGCCATTTTTTTGATAATTCATATCAAATATATTTGCAAACATACAACAACAAACAGATTTACATATGTATATATGTATGTACCAGTATGTGTACATAAATACATATATATATATATATATATATATATATATATATATATATATATATATATATATATATATATGTATATATATATATATATATATATATATATATATATATATATATATATATATATATATGCATATATATACATATATGTATTTATGTGCCATGTAGTACATACAAAAAAGTGAGCGAGTACATAAAAATTGCTGCTTCTTTTGGTTTCGAAGTAAACCGGCCTTAATCCAATACATTAGAAACTGACCTTAAAATTCGGCAAACGAAACGTTTCAATCTCCAAACTGCTCTAGCACCTTTAGAATAAACAACCACAAACCAAGTCAATCAGTAAATATAAATAATTGTGACCAAATAAGTTCGTTAAAGGCATACAAAAAATCCAACACAATAATTCAAAACATAATGCAAAAAGTACACCATAAAAATTAAACTCAAAAAACTACCATTCCATTCCAAAAGTGGTAAACATCAAACCTGAATGTATATATACATAGTATACGATTATAAGTATACATATATCCGCTCTAGTAATATCTATTATATATTATTCTCCTTTATTACAAATTCTTTCTAGTAAAGGTTGCTTAATTTTGGAATTATTTGCTCCACGTTATATGCGATAAGTTTTCGCATTTCGACAATCTTTTTCCTCTCAAACTACTTCGTCATTTTGGGGACAGTGGCGACTGACATTTTATTAATTTTGCAATTTATTATTTTTATCTCAATAATATCATAATGATTGACTTTCAAAACATTTGTTTGCAATATATTAATACAATATTGATACGTTTAGTTACTTTTATTATAATTTGTGTATGTGTACTTTGCCTCGCTGACAACGTTAAGGCACTTTTCGGAAATTTTCTGTACGATCGCTTAAATATTAACATTTTTGATTTTCTCATAAATGATATTTTTAAAATTCTTCACAAATGAATATGTGCATATTTTATGTTTTTTTCTAAGAATATACATACATGCAAAAGCAAGAGAACATTTTTTGCTTGTTATGCATACTCGTATACATATGAAAGAGGATGAGTTGAGCTTTATATCATTAATGATTTTTAGTCGACTTCATTTGTGGATCGATTTTGAACTTTTTTTATATGAAAGCTTATGTTCCAGAGGTGATCCCATTTTAATCAATAAGCGATAGGAGCAGGTGGAAGGGTACCACACCTTAAAAATTAATAACTAATTATCGTAGATCTGGCTGACTATAATAGTGAGAGTCTTCAAAGTAAGTGAAATCTCGCATAGCAACATCAAAAATAATCTGTAAAAATTTAAAAAGTGTTTTACCAAACGATTTAACCGACTCCAAAAATATTCTGTGAAAACTTTAAAATAATTAAAATATTAATATTAAAGTTACTTATTGAGGATCTTCGAAAAAAGATGTGCAATTTCTTCTACGATATTTTCATACATGAGAAATGGCTGATGCCATTAATTCTCATATATGGGCAATCGAGCGTGGAGTTGAGATGTTTAATGAAACTCGAATTGCATAATTTTTTTTTGGTTTGATCATCGAAGATTACAGTATGCATTTGGGAACAGAATACATTGTTAAAACTGAAGGCACAACGTTTAGGAATCTGTTGAAATGTATAATTTCAAAGCAACATGCGCATATGCGGACTAGTAAGGTCCAAAGACATAATATTGGAGACTTTGGAACTATATAGTCTATATTTAGAATCAGTATAGATTTTGCGAAATGGAACATAGAGCTTACAGAGATAAAAATACCAGAATATATTAAAATTGTCCCGTCATGTAGTTAAAATGTTTCCGTTGTTTATTTTATATCATTACTGAAGCTAATCTACACCTATGGATTATTATATTGGTATTGGTGAAAAATTTTTATATATGTATGTACGTCTCACCGACGATGCTGGATAGAAAATGATAATCTTTTGATATTTGAATTTTTTGACGAAATAACATAAAAAATGGAATATACAAAACTAAACACACGTACATACACGGCTTTGATGTCATGCATTTTGATCGCTTATATCACATTATAAATTTACGATTAAAAAATAATAAAGATAATTGCTTTTTCTCGTGTTTTGGCATACATTTTTATATACGCAGAATATTTTAATTTAAAACGAGCGAAACTAAATCACACTTTTAGAAAAGAAAATAGTCCATTATTTGTTTATTTCAACACATTCTGTCCTGTTTAAAAAAATTAATGAAAAAATTATGACATTCCATATACAAAAATGTAAATTTTAACACATTCCACTCTCGTTGCCTTAAAGAGCTTTTAACTTTAGTTGCTTTAAACTGATTCTATAGAAGCCAAGATTTTTTTCTGTGAGATTTACGTCTAATAATTTTTACAACGAACAAAGTTCATCGATTCATTTTTATACTTTTTTCGTCCTAACTCTACTTCAGTCGACGAATTCATGTAACAAAATTTCGTCGACGAAGTTGTCGTGCCGCAACGTAACAAAATACATGTTTCCGGAATTGAAAGCTTTTAATTTTTTTCATCCTGGAATAGGAAATATACCTCCAATACTTTTAAACTGTAAAAGAATTTATATTTTAACTAGAAACAAATCCTGTTGGTTGAAAATCGTTAAAAATATAAAATTATAAGAAAAAACTTCTTAAAACATTTAACTAGAATAATTAATTTTTTTGAAAAAAATTATTAATTTCGTAGAAAATAGGAAGGAAAAAGAACGATTTCTGATGTACAGGGTTATCCTTTTTTCGATTTGAAAAGTAAAGTTAAATAAAACACATAAAAATATCATTTTGATAAAATTTTTATTTCATTATAATGCTTGGACCATGCCATTACGTACAAAATACAATGTCATTTAAATTACCGCCTCTAGATATCTCGGCGATAACTTGTCGAATGTTGGTTTTCAAATGCTCCAAGGGGACCATCCGCGTAGGCATGGTCTATGACTTAACCCTTCAAAAAAGGCTAACGGCGTCAAATCGCATGATCTTGGTTGCCGATTGACGTCGTGAAATTACACGCTCTGGAAACTTCCCATGCAATAAAGCCGCAATCCGATGTGTTGTGTGGCTCGTTGCACCGTCTTGTTGAAACGATATATTGTCTAGTTCGTAATCTTCAATTACAGGCTTAAAAAATTCTAGCATATCTACGGCGTTGTGAATGGTCAGCCGCCAGTAATTGTTGCGTGAGTTGGACTTTATATGTATGGAGCTGTAAATCGAAATGTAAAATACGCAGAATGAGCCGTGGAATCGACAAATTTGGATTATCCGTCACACTTTCACTAAGAGAAGCGATATTTTCGGCAGTGAGCACATCTGTAATGCTTCCTGTTTCTCTAAATTTCTTTATAATCTTATCAATTCCTTCCACAGCAGTTCGATTATGGCGACCATAATCACCCCATGATGCACGCAAATTGGCTACATTTGAACTTTCACTTTTGTAGTAAATTTCAACAATTTTCATATTGGTAAATAGCAAACCTTTCACTAAATAAAGGACATTTTAGATGACAGATATTTAACAGCTGACAGGCTTGTTAGACTGGCAGTTTTGAAATCACTAAATGGATAACCCGATATTTCACTTATGCGACACTATAATATATTCCTTATAGAATTGGAATAAAATTAATTTTTTTTACCACTAGATAAATATTATTGGTAAATAGGAATCAATGGTAATAAATAAAAATTCAAGTGTAACATACGTACGAATATTTAGAACAGAACATGCCCTTCTTTGCACTGCTCATTTTATGAGAACAGAACACAAACATGCAGTAGGGGCAAAATATATGCCACATTTTTTATCAGCAGCGAAAAGATCATAAATTTCCTTTTTACTGTTTGGAAGGGCGAAAAAGTAACACATTTTTTAGAATATAAAACGTTATAAGTGTATACCAGTGGAACACAATGTTTGATGTAAAAGTTTTGCGAGAGTGCAAGTGCAAAATATCAAAGCTTTCATTTACAATACAATAACAACTCACACAAGTTTGCACCTGCAACACTATTGCGATTACGCAACGCTGAAAATGGCATAAATTTTCATTGTAGTGATTGTAGCGTTTGCAGCAGCGATTTCAGCTTTTAAATTTCAAAAGCATTTAAATCCGGAAAAACCCCCCGTTTTCCAAAAACTGCACTAAACTTAAATTTATTATAACATATTTTTCGTTGGTTTTATTTATAACTTTTCTTTTAAAAAGATTTATACAAATTTATACAAATTTTCTTTTTCGTATACGAGTATGGCATTTTTTGTTTTATTTCATTTCGCTCGAGATGAAGGAACCAAAAAGTTATTTACTTGTACATACATACATATACATACATATGTATGTACATATGTACATACTAGACAAACAACTGCATGAATATAATCGTCCTTCGACTGACAGTAATGCATGACACTAAACTACGTCAACACTACTACAAAAATACAAATCAACACGTGTAAAATCATCTACATTGTATACAAATTAAAAATAGTTCAATCATCATGGCAATAAAGTAATCTTGAAATAGAGCGAGTGGCAACTGTGATTCGGCATGCTCTTGGATCTCATGTGGATTATTATAGTCCCAAATTCGACAATCTTATTTGTTGACGTATCCTTTTATCTAGAAATGATCCTCATCACTTACGATGATTTTCTTATGAAAATTAGGGTAAATTTCCTACAGCTAAATGACCCATGCAGCTAACAAAAGTCATTGTCTATGGTCGTTTATCTTCAGGACCTGGGTCAGTTGAATTTTGTACGTATACAGGAGCAAGACACGATACACTCACTGACTCACTGATTTTTTCGGCAGATTTTGCGTTTCGTTGTCCTACGGGTTTTAATTCATTGTTTACTGAATTGTCCTCTCGGTAGGACGATTATGGCGACCGTTAAAGGAGCGAAGCGTGCAGAACAAAACACATGTTTTGATAAAATGATTTCATCATTTTCACGTGTTATTGAATGCTATATAGTATGTACAATGTACATTGTACATACGTCCACGGTAATTTTGAAGACTAAATAAATGACCGCATCAACTGTCAAAATTTAAAAGTGCCTATTGAAAGATTCAGTATATTTGTTGAAAATTTTTGTATTTTAATTGATTTAAATAAACTTCTTTAAAAATATTTATGGATGTTCAGTAGTGCATAGAACTTGTCCAATATGGTCCTGTAAAATAAGTATACTGTTCCAGAGAAACAGAATTTCAAGTCTTTTGTTTTTTATTGAAGTGATTCTTTTAGATATTTCACATACTATTTGTTTTGATAATTTCCCTAAAAAGTAAACAAAGAAAAATATATTCTAGACATGTTTTTAAATGTATTTTGCCGTTATATTTACTGTTACTTAACTAATGCAACGACATTCGTTTTGACAAATACGTCTGTATATGTACATACGTATATGCACACGTGTGCATGTATGTATGTAAAGAAGTTCATAGACACAAAATTATTGATTTTAAGTGTTTTTGTCATTTAAAATGTTCAACTTCTGATAAGATTTTTTCCCATTTAAGTTAAATGATTTTAACAGCACTAAACTACTTTATGGTAGTTTGTTTATTTTTATTTCGAATCCGTGCCGCAAATGTGGAAAAATTGTGAAATGGGGAAGTAAATCTATACACACATACATACATAAATATGTATGTATATACATACTTACATACGACTATGTAAGTGTGTATATTTGAATACGAATATGTATGTACATGTATTTTTTTTTAAACGAGCAGATATTAAACACCTAAAATATAGAAATATCTACATATGTATAATTCTTATTTATTTATTTATTAATAATTGTATTTTATTTTTTTATTATAATTTTTTTTGTTGAAATAGAACAAAGTAAAAATAAGCGTGTGAAATTTGTGTATACATACATATGTATATATGTACATATGTGTGTATGTACACATTTGCATACATAAGATGGTATACATACTTACATATGTATGTACGGAATTGATGATGATTTATTAAAGTGTGTACATACCCTACACACATTTTATATCGAAATCGACAGTAAATTGTGACACCAAGACGTGCAAAATTATCATATATGTATGTATGTAGAATGATCACTTTCTTATCAAAAAGTGAAGTAGAAAACGAGAATGCTGTATATAATAGTTGAAAAATGAATAAATTTATTGTCATATACCTACATAGATACATATATTCTTTTTTGAGGTGAGAAGTTATTATCATCTAGAAGTTTGAAAGTAGTGCCTTTTGGAAGTTTCGCATTGGTATTAATATTATGTAATTAAAAATTAAATAAGCTATAAATGTTAACTGTAATTACCGTTATCTTTTACTTCTTAAATTTTGAAAAATATATATTTTAATGTACAAAAGCAGCCATATACCTAATGTCAAATGTTTCACTTTTTATGCGATTTTTTGACTTTGCGCCACGATATTCTTACTATTTAGCACATTATTTGTCAAATAAGAAATAGCAGTAATTCCGCATGCTTGAGATGTGGATGACTTGTTGGTATCTAATTTTTTAAAAGCACAGTGAGGTTTGGTGCCATCTGCAAAAATTCAAGTTATGACAATTCAAATTATAACATTACTTTTGCGCCACCCTGTACTAAATACACATACACATATATTTTTTTACATATTTAATCGATAGTCATCATAGTCACGAATGTCTAACAGACAGACAGACGTCGGGCCCTCAACATGAGTTTGGCATGCTTTTTTATTTTTAATCACCAAAAGCAACACGTATTTTGACGACTAGACTTGTAAGCAGCATATCTTTCAATATTAGTATAATATTTGTATCATGAAATTTTTGTACAGGTTTTGTACTATTTTACTACAAAATAAATTTGAATAGCCAATTTTACTAAATGTTTCATAAACATTTGCTGGACAAAATTAACTAACCACTTACTTTATTATCTACATTTGGAAGTTTTCCAGTTCTGAAAACAATATTACGATTGAACTGCATATACTTATGTATGTTGGTGTCGCTGTACAGAAGACTGCAGTGAAATCGTGATAATATGAACTAAAGAAAATCCAGACTGTTTACTTTATCTCGGATTTAATCAAGATCGTGAATATTTTTAATGTTAATATATAGATTTGTCATCAACTGCAAGCCTAAGAAGTATTGAAGCTACATTAATAAAATAAAATAATACAGAAGTATATACCTGCATATGTATAACTCAATCGCAACATGAGGCTTTTATACCTGATAGATCTTTTTTTAAACCCGCTTCAGATTCTGAAGGAAATTTTCCTCAATCGCGAAAAATTACACATTTCTTTCTGATTGCCATAACTAGTTAATTTTTACTCTAAAGAGGCAAAAATACTATGCAAAATTATTAGATCTCCAGTTTCATTTGGAATAAAAATTTCATTAACGTGGTTTTTCGATGCAACGTGTTTTAAATAATTCAGGCTGGAACGAAATTCAGGAACGAAACAAAAATCAGAACTGTATAAGCTAAAACGGAGCGATGTATTATTTTATGTTTTAAAGAATAAAACTGTTTATTAAATAAATGTATTTTATTTGGAAAAAAAAATTAGAAGGAATTACTCTTTTTAACATCTTTACAAGTCTACGATATATGCTATAGATTCTTGTATAAAAAAATTTAGAATGACGAACTGCTTCATACTTCGTGATAATGGTTATTCCCTGGAATGTTTTGGCAAACAATACTCGTATATTAAATTTTAATGATTTCGTTATGGAAAAGCTATACTAAATGTACGTTGCATCGTAAACGAGAAAAAATTTATAAATCATAATAGGTCGAGACGAAGAATTTATGATATCTTTCCATTATTTTTGACTGTTAAAGTGTATTTAAATATGCCCACCCGAATGACCTTTTATTTAAATTTTAAATTTATAAATTTTTGTTTGTAATCATATTAAACATATTAAAACATAGAAAATACGAGTACTAAGAAATCATTTTTCAATTATTTTACAAAAAATAATACAAGAAGTAGATTGTGAGGTCAACTGAGTGTAACATTTTGTAACTACGTCTCGCAGACTTCCAGATATACATGTCAAATTTAAAAAAAGATTTTTTTTGACAGGAAATATGAAACATATGCGAAAGTGAAATTAATATCACGATAATTTTAAATATAAAAGATTGTAATGGTATAGGATTTTCCATCCCTGATTACTATTCTAAACGTATACAACACTATTAATGATAAGACTTTAAGCCTTGTAGATTCGCTGAACTGTAGGAAATCGAAAGTTCATATATATTTTGTTTTTGTGATCCCGGTAACTGTAGAATATATTCTAGTTTTGCTAGATCTACAGGGCCAACATGGGCAATTTACAAACAAGATTGATTTCCGCTTTTATTTTTGTTTTCATTGGAAAATATTTTTTAATAGAATATTCACTAAATGTGCTCATTTGCACATATTTAAATTTTTTTACATTCTCTAACCCTAAACAAATGCAAATTAATCTCTGTAACAGCTAACGGTAAATAGAAATACTAACAATACTGTTATAAATAAAACAACAAAATGAAATTTTTGGTCGTTTGGTCATTACAACCTTTTATGTGTTTAATCGATATTATTTGGTAGGAGCATAGACGTTCTTGGTATTGATAGGTTACGAGTTACAAAATTGGTTAAATTATGACAAAACAATACGATTTCATGTTTTTGTAAGATATAACGCATTGCTTAATACATATTTTGAGAAAAATAAAATGGAATATGGAGTATATTTGGGTCAACATTAACTAAGAGATCTACTACATGCGAGTACTTTTAAACCTTCATATACAGTTTTAGAAATTTTGTAAAAAAAAGTTTAGCACTTCTTTAGTAACATATCAAGTGATGGTCTCACATACGCGTTTGCCTTTAAACAACAGCCATCGAAGGAGCTTCTAGGACAAGTCCTAGGGGTTAGTGGTTTCCAGGGTACTAGATAGGTTTCTGATCGACCATGACTTGAAAACCTCCAATATTGATTGGGCAAACTCAATTTCTCCAATTTGAGACCCCGTGCAGGCTAAGGTATTGGTAATTAGATTGAGTAGTAACGTATAAGTTTTATGAGTGGTCAGCAAGAGGCCAAGGTTCGGTAATCCGAATCAGACCAAACCCACAGGCAAAGTAAAATACAATGCCTGCAGCATAGGCCTCTAATTTTGCCATCCAACAGTGAGATTTAGAGGATTCGAAACAGGCGAAAACCCGCTTCAAATCTACATATTGACAATATGATTTTTAGTTGTTTCAACGGTGGCCTCGTGCGTACTTGACACGATCTTTTTCACTTTATTTTATTATCATGAATCGACAATGTTTATAATGTATAAATAGAAATATAAATCTACAAGTTGGCCGAAGAAAACTATTAATTTTTGTTACTTTATTTTATCAACATAATTGAGCTGCATTATATCAGCGATTTCATATATTATTTTGTTGCATATTAATATTTGTAAGGAAATACATTTTTAACAAAACTAAGATTAGTAATTTTCACCTAATATAATAATTTGAATTGACATTGACCTTACAATTCAGATTAATCGGTTGCTGATACATAAAAATTAAAATTATCAAAAGGCGCTGACTATTTAATTAAACAATAAATAAATCAAAACGAAGGAAAACGAAAAACTATGAAAAAACATACAAAAACAATTGTGTATTTTGTGAGATATTTTTGTGGTTTGTGTGCCTGTTTTATTGTTTGTTGTATGTTTGCTTGAACCGGAATAGTAGTTTACGTATTCATTATACTTCCGCGATACGACTTGCTGCTGCTATGCATATCCCAGTCACCATTTTATGAAAACATTCATCATACTCGAGTATTTTGCGACTCCTCTGCATTAAAATAATTATCGAGAAAATGGAATTATTCATCATACTCGAGTATTTTTCGACTCTCTGCGCGAAATAATTATCGGATATGACTGTTTTGTCGGGAGAAAATGGTATCCTGGTCGCGACTCGTCTGAAAGAGTTTTTTATAACTCGCATTTCAGATCTATGACGTCTCATTTTGGAGACGGTTTGCAGCAGTGATTCTAATCAATTTCGATACTTTTTCAATAATTTTTTTTTCTCAATATTAAAATGTTTTTGTTAATTTTTTTTACAAGTTTTTGGCTTTTTTTAAATTTCTTAAATTACTCATCAAATTAAGTAAGATTTCCGGAGAAAATATCAGGGGAATAATCAGCCATTTTTTGTAAATTGATTCGAGTAATTTCCAAAAGGGATAAATTAGCAACTGGTATTCTATAATATCTTAAACATCAAAAACATTAAGAATGACATGAAATCAGCTGTTAGTAATTAAAATATATAAATATTGTTTAAAAGTGATTTTTGCTATAATGCCTCTTAAATGTTGTGTTTTTATTTCTTTTTCTTCATACTTGGAGTAAAAATATAAAGGAACTATAGAGTGTTTTTCAAACTCATATATTTTTTTTACTTAAATGTACTCGTCTCAAAGTGCATATAGTAATTTTGTTAAAATCAATTTAAAAAATTTAAAATTTAAAAAATAATTGTTTTCTTTCGTGTTTCTACAGTAATTTATTAGAACTTTTAAAATGAGAAAAACCATGTGAATTCGGTTTAGAGAACACCAAATATGTGAATTTGTTTAAAAAACGGGAAATTCTTTCTTAATCGGTTTGCTTAACTGGGCTCACAATACAATAATACACGAATTTTAAAACTTATCTCATTCCGGGATGGAATTGATCCAGCAATATTCTATTCCATAGTTTAGTACTCCACCCACTTGTCTAACTGGGCATTCTACGAGTATATGAGTAATGAAATTATTTATTTTAAATAAATGGATTAACGTAACTCCAAAATGATGCAGTCACATGCCGAGCACCTGCATGATCATATTTTGTTTTTGTTTTTAAGCAAGTTTTTAGGAGCGCGTTGAAATAATCAGTTTTTGGTCACCTACGCTGGTCTCAAAAGACTCAGTTTGGTGATTTTTTGCAAAACAATCTCCCAAATGCTGACTGGGATATATGCACGCATATCCATATATTATTCCAGCGTAATTTTCTTGTGTGTGTGTGTAGATAAAAGTCGTTGTCGTCGTCATTACCTACGTCATTGTTGTTACAGTATTATTTATTGTATTAGTTAGATATGTACATTTTTTACGTTTGGATGTATAACCCAGCGATCCCCACATAGAGAAAACTAAATAAATTAGAAATTATTCATTGTTATTCACTTGGAGAAACTTATTGATTTATTTCCTTTTTGTTACCCTAACAACATATAAGGCATTACCCTATACATATAAGGCACTCAGCTTCACTAGATATGTGTACTAAAAAGAAACAATGTTTCCTACTCTATATTTCATATAAAAAACCATGTAATGAAAAGTTATGTACTCGTAGGATATATTTATGTTGAATATTTCAAGGGGGTGTGGTACTTCCCATACAAGTCAAATAATAGTAATCGAAATCGTCATCAATGCTTCTCTGAAACTAAGAAATCGATTTAAATGAAATATGAAACATACAAATTTCTTTCTGTAAATAAAAATACAGTGTATTTTCAAGACTAGGACCCGAAGGAGAGGAGCGGTGCAATTTATGACGCTCTCTAACTAAATGATATAATTAAATTGAAAATTGAAAATTCTCTCATTTGGAAACAACAACCGGAGGAAAGAGCGTGGTGGGGGGAGGATTGTAGAAGGAGTTCAAGGTAATTTGTGACTGACTTTAATGACATTTTAAACAGAGCAAAATTGAAATGTAGAGCAAGCTTTAATTAACTATGCGTTTTAATAAAAGTAGGTCCCAGTGAAAAGTTGTGGAGCAGGGCAATTTATGCAACACATATTAATATTAATTTTATGTACATATATCATTCGTCTGCGGCGGCAATGTTTTTAAATAAATTAGGCAGCTATGCGATAATCAGTTTTTGGGTAGCCACTTTGTGCGTCCGATTTCCAATTAAAATTTCTATGGGACCGAACTGCTGGTATGCGCTTTAAATAAAAAGTATTTCCAAAATCGGTCCACAAATCAAGGAGGTAGTTCTTAATCAAACTGCTTTATCGATTTTTGAAAGGAAAAAATATTGAGCTAAAATAATAAAGTTATATGGGTTCGAACTGAAATGAAAATATACACGAATTGATAAAAGTTTTTTGAAGTCGATTAAAAAGCGTTTCAAGTTTTGAAAACTCAAACTGAAGGTGTACTTCCCCTTGGTCTTAGCACATATTCATATGCCGCTTTAAATAAAAAAGAATTTTGAATATCGGTACACAAGTAATAGAGTTATGAGTGTAGAGACATTTAAAAAAATTTAAATAAAAAACTACATTCGAATTGATAAAGTTCTCCTTTTTTAAAGTCGGTCATAGCTTGTGGATCTTATTCACTTCATCGGAAGTTCTCTTTCTTACTGGGATGTAAAACAGTTTTAACATTTTTAAGCCAACAGGTTTTCAGAAAAGAAAATATCACATTGCTGCACTGCAACAGAAAATCAACCTTTCTCTACTTTAATACTAACACGAATCAAATGATGCTCTTCTTATGTGACTATTGTATAGTATATTTCGGACATTTAACATATTTTGGGACAGCATCTCTACTTTACTGTTGCTGGCAAGACCATTTCAATTTATTGTTGCAACGCAGAACTGCATTTACGAACGTACACAATATTTTTTATTTTTGAAAGCTGCACATCAGACTTAAATTTACTTTTTTTCAAATTCAAATGGATGCATACCATTCGACTATAAAAACAACACACACACACACATCATATACTATTAAGAACGTCGGATATAAAATGTGAATTGGAATTTTTCAACACTACAAGTGCAAGTTTTTCAGAAGAGGTTTTTGTGGCTGTCGAGTAGTGTTTTTTTAAGTAAATTGAATTATTAATTAAGTGTATGTACAAAACATCCTACTCATTTTCAACATTTTGTTGCTATTTTGCAATAAAAATTACGGTAATTAATTTCAATTAATCATAAAAAAGCTTTTAAATAGTAGTTTTATACAACTTTCATTATGCAAAAAATTTAGTGATTAAACTCTAACTCAAAGGTGAATATCCATACGGTCTAGGTCGTTTAGATTTTAGGTCGTTACCTCTAACATCGAATTTTTAATTCTCGTTTTTTTTGGCATTAAAATAAATTAAAATTATGATTTTGTCTCACATTGAAAAATATTTTATAAATTTAAACCTGAGTTGAGTGGTGGCTTTGTAAAATATTTTAGTGGAATATTTAAGCAGCTAATTTTATGAGGATCTTTGCAAAACATTTGATCTGTTGTATTAATATTTTGACAATAATTTCATAGGCACATGTAATGTGTCATGTTTGATTTAAGTCTTAAACAAACGTAAGAAATATTATGATAAATCATTAATTAGTACGTGATAATGTTTTGTGAATAAAAGATTTTTAGTAGATTAATTCGAATGAATTAATGTAAAATCTTCTGAATTATTCATTATTACATAAGGTAATGAACATTTTTATTATATTTACATATTTCTATTGCTACTGTGATTGCTGTTTATATTTTGCGATTCACGATTATTTATTTATTGAATGTTGCAGAAAAAAATTAGAAATGTTATTGTAATTTACCCGTAATTTATTAGGTGCAAGGGAATGTTTAGTCGTTTTTGAATACGTGCACTTTTACGAATTATTAAACTTTAGCAATAATTCTGTACCGACTGTAACTGATTTAAATAGCTAGATTATTATGTGATTGATGACTTATAACAATTTGTTCGTATTCTAGTCAATTTTTTTTTGTGGAACTTGTGAAACTATCAACACTAGTAAAGAAAAAAACCCGGTATATTTTATGAATTTCATGGGCGTAGATAGGCCTGTCCCAGAAGAAATGTAGCACTTCCCAGAATCTTTCCTTGTGTATTTTCTATGTGACATACTTTTCCTCTTCGCAGTAGGTTTCTAGTCCCATCGACGCTTCGAAAAATCGCAGGGGCCTTAAAGACCTCTGGAAAATGCTCTAGCTACACATATGATGGTGTCCCAAAAGGAAACAGAGCGATATAAGCAAAAGGGGAAAAAACGTGTGCTGTATTTGTGCACTAAAACAATAACAAACTTGGCTTACGAAATTTCTTTCGTGTGATTTTTCTTTAAAAAGGAAAAGATATTAGCAAAGTCATCAGATGTCAACGGCGAAGTGCTACGTAGTAAATATGATTAGGACAAATGTCATGTTAACTTCCACAGAAGTGGTCTCCAAGCTTACCACCAGACTGATAGAGTGTCACACTACAAACGTACCTAGTGGCGCATTTTTTTATTAAGAGTGATTTTGTTTTTGTTCAACATGTTTGATACAATCATACTCACAAACTCTCATAAATGTTTGCTCTAATCATTCTATCAAACATGTTATTATATTCATCATATCTATGTAAAATGCCCGCAAAATTATTACGATATTTGTCATTACAAAGATACCATGTATGGACTATGCGTTTCTATATGTGTAGAATATATAGTCATTCTTTTATTTGTTTTCGAAAAAAATTTCAAGTAGTACGAGAAAGTGTGACAGTAGGCGAGCAATAGCGGAATTCACTCTTCGTTGCAAATTGCCCTTGTAGACCTTGTAGATCCAGCAAGTCTAGGGTAATTACTACAGTTTTCTAGACCATATTAACAAAATACGTACAGTTTTGATTTCCTACACTTTAGCAAATCAGCAAGACGAAAAATCGTGGCATACAGCTTTTCGTATGTGTTTACAATAACAATCAGGGGTGGAAAATTCTATACGAATATAATTTTTTATTTTAAAAATTATTCTGGTAGTATACCGAGTTATGTTGTTTCTTTGTCACATCGTAGCTTTCAAACGGTTGGATCGATTTTCATTAAATTGCCGCAAAAATTATACCTTAGAAAGATCTTAAATAAAGTATTTAATTATTTGTATATGTGTAAATCAAAAAAGTGCCAGTTATTAGAATTTATTACATTTTTTCATGATTGAAATCAAAATTTTATAAATTAAAAATACGGGAAAGTAAGTAATCATCTTTAAATGAATCATTTTTAAATGAATGTTATACGACAATATACTTTTAGCCGTCGAACAAAATATTTAAAAATTTTCATCTGTTAAATGGCTTGAGCTGTTATGATATACTCGTATTTGCTTTTTTTCTGTTCAGACATTTCTTATAGATTTTTAAAAATGAAGAAACAACATATTCCATCCCTGATATCGTTACAATTGAGTCTATTGTTTACCAAAACATTGTGGAGAGCAGCACCAATGATTTTCTTACGGCATCGGTAGCTGTCACTGTAATTATCTTCGGTATCTTTATACTGAATATGATAATGCTTAAATATATATAATGGCTCTTCGAATAGGGACTTGTGAACTTTGACAATTGATAGTGGCCATATTGTTGAATCTACATTTGTCAAATTTGTAGTTATTTATTCAGCCTGTTTTACAAAATCACCATAAACGGATATAACGTTCAACATAATTAATATTTCTTGATAAATGCGTACGTCAATGAACAGAATTGTCAAATTTGGTACTCAATTTGCAACCCAAAATAGTTGGTGGAAGCTTAAGTTCAGCTACAGCAAGTCCACAATAAATAACACCAAAGTTTGACGTTCACGAGAATTTTCACGATCTGGCCACCTCATTCGTGTAATATGATGTCATTATATTTCTTTTTCTGGCAATACGTACAGTCTAAAATCAATTGAGCTCTGAGAAACCACTTACTCTCTATTGCGATGCGTATGCGATGCGTAAGAAAAATGGTGCATAATCGGATAATTGGTACCCTTTATTGAGTTTACGCGCATCTGATTTTTTCACTGTCGCAAATCTAGCATCAATGCACTCTGTAATTGTCAAAATCGTTCGTTAAAACCAAATGTCTTGCGCTAACAAAACATCAAACGCATCGAACTAGCTTACGCATCGCAATAGAGAGCAACCCCCCAGCATTCGATATGCGTTATTGCCGAAATACAGTCTGATTTATTGCGGATAGTGTTCAAAAATCGTATATTTATA
The DNA here is from genome assembly GCA_963681545.1 of Germaria angustata. Classification (NCBI taxonomy): domain Eukaryota; kingdom Metazoa; phylum Arthropoda; class Insecta; order Diptera; family Tachinidae; genus Germaria; species Germaria angustata. The sequence continues at coordinate 136,514,438 of OY812998.1, read as the reverse complement.
ACATTCACTTTAAAGTTTTCACTTTAAAGTTCTCCATTTTAGAAAAATCACCCGTTATGATATTTACTATGAAAAAGTTGGATTATACTATGTATTTACTTTAAAATAAAACAAAAATAAAAAAGTGTATACAGCTTATGAATCATTACCTTAAAAAAACAACTCTTATTTTGTTGGGAAAGTTTCCAAAATTCTTATAGAGATTAGATTATGCAAAATGAATCAATTTCAGCGAATTGATTTTAAAATGTTGTTTGGAAAATTTTGGAAAATTTTTCATTATAAAAAGAAAATATTTCAAGTTTTCAAAAGTTCAATGAGTGTGCAAGTTTATTTCTACTAAAATATATTGTGTACAAAGAGGGGGAGAGGCGAAAATTGTACTTCTAAAAATAAAACCATGAAGGTCACTCTACTCGAAATAAATTAAAAATTTGCCAGAGAGGCAGACAATCATCACTGTATTCAAATCTGCAACAAATTCGACAACACAAACTGTAAAGTGCTACTGCCGGTTAATCGTTAGAAGGTAGTATTTTTATGATGACTGGTGGTAAATAACTAGAATCGTGTATAAATTTATTAAGCCAGTCACCAAAATTCGTGCTTGATGTATTTATTAAAAAATAAACTTGTCATTTAATCAGACCGTGTGCAAAGCAGAGTACGAAGTTTCTAATAATTTTTTTCTTCCTGTTTAATAAAACACGTGTTTAAATCTTAAAATAAACTTAAATTAGGGAAATTGCTTATTTAATGAGTATTTTATAAAAAAAACTGCTCGTTTTCTTTCACTAATAATTAAATAAATAAAAAGAGATCAGCACACGAACATGACATTGACTTCTAGACGGGTTAAATATGTAAACAATGTTGTGGTTAAAGGGTGCTTAATTTGGTGCAGGAAAAAAAATAAATGTCCTACAATGAGTTAGAGATAAAAATATAGAGAAACGTTTCTTTTTAAATTATACTTCAGCGGTTTTAGTTGTATTTAAGTTCGACTTTTTCAATTCTCTATTAAGAATGTTAAATATTTTTCTATTTACCAATGTGACATTTTCGAAAGAAGACGAGTTATAATTATTATTTACTCTTTTAGTCATTTAATGAATTAATAATAAAAATGAGAATATTTATTATAATTAAAATAATAATAATGTAAAATACAACAATAATAATATTATTATATGGCTAAAAGCCAACCTGCAGCTGCCGAGGATTTTATTTTGACTGAAGCGGCTGGAATCATATAATGAGCCGATCTTAATAACGAACGTTTTTGTATTTTCTTTGCAATTATCTTTTTTATTTTTTTTATTTATATATAAAATTAAGGGTAAAATCGGCTGCAAACAACATTTAGCCGACGCCGGCATTTCATTGCTCAGCCGCCGATGCTGACAATTTCATGATTTTAGTTCGTTTTTCTTTACACTCAAGCAAGCGCGCATGATCCCAGTAAAACACGAATTTCTAGAGAACTCAAGAAGATCCACAATTTGTGACCCGGAAGTAATGACCATTCGGATGTTTTCCTATGGTTTTAACATAGGCCTGCCATTGCAAAATTCTCTCTTTTTTGAATCCTGTTCGTTGGATCAGAAGTCATGTTCAAGATGTTACGAAAAAATGATTTCTTGAAAGTACTTCAACTGCATTTCGTATTATAGTATTCCAATAAAAAAAGCATTTGCAAAGAAGTCACAACTTGTGATCGAGAAGTAATGTAAATTCCGATTTTTTTTATTTATAAAGTAATACTCCGGCAATAGATGCCTACTACGAGTACTTAAGGTGTTACTTCTTTTTGTGAAAGGGATATGGTAGAGAGGACAGGTGGTCAAATTAGGAGACAGAGTTATGTCCGGTAAGGTGCCACTCCCAAGATATCGGGACCTTATTTGTGAGAAGGCGGGTCATTGGCACAAATGGTGTTCCAATGTTTCGGTCTCCTCTCCACATGCTCTACATTCATCTCCTCCCGCTATTCCCATGCGTTTAAGATGTGCCAGTAGTTGAGAGTGCCCTGTGACAACTCCCATTATTCTACTTAGTTCGGGCTTGCTAAGTCTTAGTAGCTCCCTCGTTTTTTCTCTCGTCTGGATCTCCCCATAGAATTTTTGTATCGATTCCCATGGTTCCGTTATTCCAGAGAGTTGAATGGGCTCTATGTGCCCAAGTCTTTAGCTCGGATTTAACTGCATCGAAAGGTTTCGCGCATTCCAAGCTAACTCTTTTGCCCTAGAAGCAAGTGAGTTTGCCCTCTCATTTCCAGTTATCCCCGCGTGCCCTGGCACCCATATGATGCGCAGTTCACCATGTGTCGAGTTACTATGTAGAGTAAGTATTATGAAGATTATTTCCTAGTAAATAACAAATTTACTATTAAAAATAGAAATCTTGAACTGATAAAAACTGGCCAATTTATTTTTCCTTATGCGAAAGTTATAATTTCGTTTGAAAATTTAACAAAAATTATGCAATAAGTTCTTATTTTTAATTTAATCAAGATATTTTAAATATAACTTCCTAGGAAGTCGAACAAAAGCACAAACGGATACTTTGATATTAACGAAAATGTTATTCCTTAAGATCAACTTCCATGTTTTTCCCCCACTAGGATATTGAGCCACAGAAACAAGGCTGAGCATGTATAAAAAGACGACCACGCTCTCATCTCTAGCGAGTGGCTAAGAAAAGAAAATGTTAAAAAGTTTTTTGTTTGAGGAAAAGTTTTTTCTTTTCTATTCAACCTTTCTACTATGTTTTAGTTTTATAAATACATATATACGAGTATGTATTTTTTTTATTATTTTCAAGTGATTTGTCGGAAAATTACTAAATCGCAAAACTTGCCAAAGCACAATCGATGATTTTCCTTCGTTGGCGAACGATTTGTAGTGATTTTGTTATTGTTTCCAAGTAAATTTTTTCTTAGCAAATTATATTTTTAGCAACACATGATTTTTATAAACAAAATAGTTTTTATTTAGTACATTTTTTTGCTTGTTTATTTTTGTTTTTATTTTATTTATTATTTATTTTTATTTCATTCAACTTCATCAATGCATTGACATTGCATGAGTTCATTGCCAAGTCTAAAATAAAATAAAAATCCAATGAGTACAAAATAAAATGAAATGCCCAAAAATTGCGTACAGAAGAGACATTATGCAAGGCACCGCCAGCAATTGTAACAACGTGAATGTGTCTATACCGGAGATGGCTGATTGCTTTGATTTCTCGGATGGAAAAGACAAACCTGCTCTTACACTCGTATAATTATTAATTTTTTTTGCTGTGTTAAATAGCATTAGTTACTGCTTGCCATTAATTTACAAAACAATACGGAAGCATTTTATGACGTTGACGATGAGTAGCGAATCTTAATTATTTTTTTATAACAACTTTTAATAAAACATCTATTATTAAGTTGATATTTAAACTAAACGAAAGGGAACCCCAAGGAGGGTGCTGTTGGCTGAAGTAGTTAGCGCGTAGCGGGTTCAGGTACCGAACCTGTTCAAGACAAGTCATTAAAGAAATTAACATCGTGAATTGTTCTGATTTACTTAGTGTGGCGTTGTATTAATCGTTGTTGGACTGTTTAGCTGATGAATGTTAACTACATCAAAGCGCCCTCCTCGGTAATTTTAGCAGAATCGTCGTCGAAGTAAAACAATTAATAAAATGGGTATACATATACAGCTTAAGAGACTTTAATGCGTCTACTTAACACCACAGACGCTGCAGACTTCTTAAGAAATGAGCAACTTTTAAGTAACTGCCGATGCAAAAAAGGGAGGACTGTCATAAATTTAATTTGTGTGTTTGTACAGCTATGTTTATATAGGTCTCACTGTGAATGAATGGATTTTGTTTTTTTTTATGATAATGGAAAAGACCGGTTGATCGACATCTTTCTTAGCACAGAGGAGGCAACGACATCACTGATACAGATGTCGAGGTCTTTTTTATAAATTAAAAATTTAGAATTAAAATTAGAATAACACATATATATCCCTGATTTGGTACAACAATGGCATAACTGATAAAATTGTAAAAGTAAATAATAAACTGTTACTGGTGTAAAAAGTTCATATAAATATACGCTACATACTCACTTCTGGAGAAAAGAGTATTATTTTAGTTGTCCATTAACTTATGTGTAAATAACACTAATTTTTTTGGAGTTACGACGTTATTACAGCAAATGGGCTGTGAAGGTATTCAAACCGTCAAACAAAATTGTTTTAATTACAGTTAATCTTTGTACGTATGTGTGTATTTATACATATTTGTATTTTAATCAAAACTTAAATTCTTATAAAATTTAATAGGATGCTAAGCACACACGAGCCACAAGTAGACCGTTGCTTTGTGCGTTAGCTTTGTAAGACCCATATGGTCCCCTAATCTTAAGTTTTAGGAGTCACTACAATTAATTTTGGATTGACTTTCACGAATCTCGACCTGGATCGATAAACGCCCGGTATGAAATTTATTGTATCAGGCTTCGTTACCACAAGCAGTGTTCTTTCATCTTTTTTGATGATTTAAGTCTTAATTTTGACTGAAGGCGTTTTATTATTGAATATTATGTAAAAATGCAAAATCACCCATATCGTGAATAAAGTTTCACGTAAAATCTGTTTTTTCCAAAATTTTTAAAGAAAATTTTGTATTGCTGTTGTGTTTGTGTACTATTTTGGTATTAATGATTTTTTTTTTGAATTTTTTGTTTATAATGGAAATGAAAAATGTATTTGCCTTTTATTCAAGATAAGAGTGAATTCCTGCTTTTATAAAAAAAAAAACAAATTCGAAAAGTTTTTTCGCAAAATGTCAAAAACAGCAGAATAAAAGTATAAAGCAAAATTTTGACATTCAGCATCGGGAAAAAATTTAAAAAATTTATTAAAATTACGAATTTGTCGTTACAAGTACAACAATACCATAAAAGCAGGCATTTTTGTTTGTGTGTAGTACTGTCAAAAAACAACAAAGAATATAGCAAAAAAGGCGCATAACGAGAAAACTGTCATGTACACCAATATATTGGTTTTTGACAGCTAAGTGAACAAAAAAGAAGCAAAACAAAAAGGCGATGACACCTTGTAAAGTTATTTCACTGTGGTTTGTCTTTAAAAACCGAATAATGGCGTCTAATGTTTGTAATTGCTGGTACTTGCATTATTTAAATTTCTTCTTAATACCTAATAATATTTTTAATAATTAAGAAAAAAGTAAATTAGAAAAATACAAAAATAACTTCTGAAACTGATTTGAAAAATCAATAAAACCGAACATTAATGACACTAACTGTAACTTAAATTTACGTATGTACATGTGTACATACATATGTACGTACACGTGTTTAAGCCCAGAAATAGTACTTGTGTATTAAATCATTTACCTTTTTTTGTCGATTTCAGAATGCTCTCAATGGCAGATCAGCTTCAGAGATATCAATGCTCATATCGTCAAAAGTTAATGGTGCCACACCTCTGGTTATATCCTGCCGCAATGGACACAGTGAAATTGTGGAATATTTATTGACATGGTGTCAAGCTGATGTTGAACAGGTCGGCTCGGTTAGTTTTGATGGCGAACCAATTGAAGATGCTCCCCCACTGTGGTGTGCATCAGCAGCTGGTCACTTGGGGATAGTCAAATTGCTGGTAAGACATGGCGCCAATGTTAACAGTACGACACGTACGAATTCAACGCCTTTGCGAGCAGCCTGTTTTGATGGACATTTTGAAATAGTCAAGTATCTTATACACAATGGAGCTGACTTCGAGGTAGCAAATCGTCACGGCCATACTTGTTTAATGATCGCCTGCTACAAGGGACACTTCAAAATTGCCCAGTATCTGTTGTCACTTAATGCGAATGTGAATCGTTGCAGTGTTAAGGGGAATACAGCGCTGCACGATTGCGCCGAATCGGGTTCACTGGAAATATTGCAGCTGCTTTTGAAGCATGGAGCCACGATGGAAGTAGACTATTATGGTATGACACCTCTTCTGGCGGCGAGTGTAACAGGTCATTTGCCCATTGTTGAACATCTGATAACACTGCTCAGTGTTAGTCGTGAAAGTCGTATTGATGCCTTAGAATTGCTGGGTGCCACGTACGTCGATAAGAAACGTGATATGGTTAGTGCATTGTCTCTGTGGAGGCGGGCCATGGAAGAACGCAATCAAGAGCCAAAGATACCAAAAGTGGTGAATGAGCCCATCGCGGCTTACGAGTATGTATCAGAAGTGACAACAATCGAGGAATTGGAAGAGTTGGTTCTGGATCCAGATGAGATGCGTATGCAAGCCTTGGTCATACGTCAAAGGATATTAGGTCCAACACATCCCGATACAAGTTATTATATACGATTTAGGTAAATTAGTTTCTACAAAAAGAAAATCGAAAAATATATGTATATACATTTTACTTTATTTTCTTTTAGAGGGGCTCATTATGCTGACGCAGGTCGCTTTGACCGTTGCATCGATCTTTGGACTTATGCTTTAACTATGCAACAAAAAATCTTACCACCCCTCAGCCCTATGACACAGTCTTCACTACTGTCTTTTGCCGAACTATTCAGCTTTATGCTAATGGAAGCTGGTCGCTTGTTGCCTCGAGGCCGCGTAGTCCCACCCATCGAGCCTTGCGATATGCTCAAGATTTTCAATAAGGCTGTCTTGGAAGTTGAGAGAGGTTTGTCAAACTATCAAATGCTACAATCTGGTGCAAACGTCTCCTCCTCACTTGCAGGACAGGGTTGGTCGGTGGAACAACAGAAAAGTGCAGCAACATCTCAATCTCAAAGGCAACATCAAACACCACAACAAACCTTACAACAACAGGCTGTCACATCCGTACATGATTGCAATCATGATCCTAATGCTTTAAGCCGCGCTTTAGTTAGTGCTTTACATATGAGTTGTCTCTTAGCTTGGCTAGTCGAAGATGACACGTTTTGTCCCAAAATGCGTCGGGAAATTCTAGTGGCGCTTTATAAGTTAAATCGTCTTAATGTTGCAGTGCGTTCGGGACGCACTGCTTTGCATTATGCATGCTATAGAGAAGGCACCCTTGTTGGCCGGTATCCGGCTTGTCAATTTCCATCCCCGTCCTTGGCTAAAGCTTTGCTGGAGGTTGGTGCTGATCCTAATGCTACCGATGACGCTGGGAATACTCCCCTACATTTAGCTGCTTTGGCACAGCCGTGTCAGAAGGATTTGGCAAAAATTCTGTTAGATCATGGAGCGCACATAGTAAGTTGAATTTTTATTAACTTTTTTTGTATCTTTATTTAAAAAAAGAAGACGCACACTTGAAAATCTGTATCATTAAAAAATGAATTCAGGAGAACATGAATTCAGCAGTGATATAAATTTTAATCATTGTTTTTAATAATAAGTGTATAAATATTGTATTGACCACAATTTTTTTTGGAAAATCCTTTTGAAATCGAGCTTGACAAGGGATAATCTGCAAGATCAACCACATTTCCTGTGCATATAATTTTTAGGAGGATATTGTGTAATAAAAATACATTATTTGCAAACAAAAAAGTTTTTTGAATCAAGCATATTCTCCAAAATAACTATTAATAATTGTTTGTTGTGTTGTGATTGTACAAAAGCTTTCTAAAGCTATTATACTTTTGTGTTTTTTGTTTGTTTACAAATAGAAAAATATGATTGATTTCTGTTTGAATTCTCATATAGTATTTGTAGTCTGTGGCATAAGTGTACGAACTTGAATGCTTTTCAATCATGATTTGGCTAAAAGGGTACTGATTATTTGGTTAGCGCCAATGAAATGCAGGCATATACCTAGCGAAGCCAGCAACAAACAATAAAATATTATAAAACAAAAATATAATAATTTTTTTCAGAAGAAATATTTTTAAGGAAAAGGAAATAAAAAGCTTACTTTTTAAGTAAATTCTTCCGTTTTCTTCTGCCCTCGAAGAAAGTATTAATTTTTTTGTTTAAAATTTTTATATATACATACATATGTAAGTATATGTCCAGAAGAGTCTTTCATTAAGCAGATAGGAAGATCTTTAAATTAATTCGCTTATTCGCATAGTCCTGCGACACCGCAAGAAAAAAACAAAGGGGTAATTTCTCACGATGGCGATGGTCAGTTCACATATCCTCCACGTGAGACGTCCAGTTCCTCAAATCACTCGAGCAGAATGTAAAATGTGGCATGATCTCTGTGATATTAAGCGGAAGTTGTGGGTTACGATGGGGTGAGCGCAATCTATTGCCTCTGATTCTTCAACACACTCTCAAGAAAAGCGCCGATATTTTAAGAAGGTCGTAATTTTCGACATCGTACGCGTATTGGTTCATTATTTACTGAACCAGTTGATTCCACACTCATAAGTGTGTAAAACTAATAAGTTCGGGCTTAAAATTTTTGGTTTTTCTATTAGAGAAAAAAACGAATATTTTAATATTATATATATTTGTTCAAGAGTAATGTACTCTTTATAAGAATGCTTAATTATTTTCAATAATTCGCTAGCCTTTGCTTAGCTTCATCAGAAAATATTATTGTAATTTGTAATTGATTTATTGTTATGAAAATTTAAAATTTTTTTAAAAATATGTATACATTGGCACAAATAAACTTTTCTTTTATCATAATGCAATTGTGACAAGATGCCATTGACAATATTTTGGAGATAGTCATGAAGACATCTTTACGGTTATGCTATACCGCCGAGGCGTGATTAATTGAGTATCTAAATTTATGATATGGATATATTAACACAAATAAATGACAAGCAGTTTTTGCACATTCTCAGCGTTAATCGAGCGGAATTTAATATTATTGATATGATTAACGATTTTTCCGATTTTAATCAAATTCATTCCTGCGAGCGGTTTTCAGTTAACTGCCAATTGGTTATTGTGTTGTATAGGCTAGTGTCGCCTGGAGAAGGAGAAATTATAAAAATAATGGCGACGTAGGTAATGATAGCTCAATAGCTAATCCTACAGTCAAAATATATAACTTGGCCAGATTTAGATGATAGAGCAGCCACTGTTGCAGAGAACGAACTACCATTTTTTATTGAATATTTTCGTGGTTCTGAAATTAATCTAGCAGCATATACTGAAATCACAAACTCACAAGTATTCAATAAAAGTTCAAGCAATTCGCTATTACAAGCTAAGCATATGGCCAATTATAAATAAAAGTTTAGAGAAAAAAAAACATACTTTTCAGCAATGTGTGAGACTTAGGTCTGTGTCAAATCTGCCTCGTAAAATTTAACCAGCCAGACAGATGTACGTTTTAAACACTCAATATGCTACGCTCTTCGGTTTTGCATTTATTTTTCAATGTGTTTTGTTGTTGTGGTATATTTAAAATGCTATTAACTTTCAAAGTGTATTTTACTACGAAGAGTGAATAAATAGCCTTACTATTTTATTTTTATTTTATAAAATTTAGTACTAATAATAACGTTTTTCTTTCTATTTTTTTATTTTAAAATTTTGTAAGAAATCAAAATAGCCTATTCTATTTTCAGGCAATTCGACCAAAGTTATAAAAATATTGAAAAATTCGAATATTTTCAGTTTTCTTTTGTTATTCGTTCTGGTTTTCGTTGTCTACATTTCGTTGTTTGACATTTCGTTGGTGCTAACGAACTCATCAGTAGACTTTATTCGTATATTGAAAAGCATTCAATATCATATGCAAATAAGACGTGCATATAAACGTGGTATTAGAAAGCTTTTATAAAAACAATACAACAAATAGTTTATATTCGTCTTTCATTTTTTGTTTTTACAATAACAAAAAAAAAAAAATTAAAAATAAAAAATGAATGAGGGGTATGAATATCCCGAATAATTTTTATATATATTTTTATAAAAAGACATTTCTTTCGTTTAAACAAATAAATATAGTATTTTAAATACAAGGTTAAATAAGACTAAATAATTAATATATTATTAATTATATATTATTAATATTCATTCCAATTTCTGATTTTATCTGAATTCCCAACAGATAATTTATTAACATATTATGAACATATTTTAATAACTTCTTTTTTTAATTTCAGGATACTCGCAACAATGCTGGCGAAACTTTTGAATCACTCATTAAGCCCAAGAGAATACACGAAATTGCAAATCCGCTAAAATACACAACTTTGGCATGTCTAGCAGCGAAAACCATACGAAGGCATAATATCAAATATAACGACTTAGTGCCCGCTGCTCTACACGATTTCATAGAAATTCATTAAATTTAGTTGGTGTTAAGCGTTGTTCAAACAACGAAAAGAAAGCAGAGCTAAACTATTATTGATTGTCCTTATATATATATATCCTGTATTCTGTGTTGGCTGTTTTAAGCAAACTTAGTGTACTCACTCAATTAAAAAACAAAAAAAAAAAAACGAACTTTCCAAAAAACAGAACAAGAAAAACAACGACTACATTTATACCTACTATATACACTTAATATTCCTTTTTATTTTAAAAAATAATAACTTACTTTATTTCTTCTCTCCTCTAACTAGATATTTATATATGTATATGTATCTCTCTCTCCCCTTCTTTAAAAACGACTCACGCAGTTGAAAATAACAAATTGTCTTTCTATAGTAATAATTTTTTAATTCAGTTTTTTGTTATTATTTATGACAAATAAAAGTGAATTTGCTGTGTTCTCATAATCGCTCATTATAAAGTCCTGCCTCCAAAGCCTTTAATCTATTTCCTCTGATGTTTCTGCTCTACATTTTCTTTTTATATTTTAATTATTATTTAATTATTATTCCAATTTAGACCTTTTGTAATTTTTATTGCTTTATTAAAACTATTATTTGACTCTTGAATTATTAAAAAGGGTGGCAACAGTAGGGAGTGGATAAATGAGCAGCAATTATTTCCAAGGAGAGAAAGGCCACAAATTGTAAATAGCCATAAAAATATAAAACAGAAATTCGGATGTTGCAAATAATTATTATTGCATGCAAAAAAAAAAAAAAACAAACAAAGTGGCATAAATCCATATGATATTTGGTCATTACAAATGAAATTTCGTTTTGTAACTGTAGATATATAGTATAACAAACTGTCTATATCTTGGAACTGTTTAGCATTAGTCTACTTTAAATAACTTACATACTTATTAATTAAAATAAAGAACAATTTAAAATGTATTAAACGAAAGTATATAATTATACAATTATCAAATTAAGCAAAAGCTTTGTGTTTCAATAGATTATAAGTTAACTAACTATATATGGCGTTTTCGTTTTAAACAACAATGTTACACATACAAATGTATGTATTTCGTCCCTCCGGCATGTTTGTATTCTGTTCTAAAAGAATAAGTGGTAGTGCAAAAAAAGTCATGTTCTATTTTAAATATGTTGCACATGAAACATGTAAATATGTAACATTTTTTACACTCAAATTCATTTCACGGTTAGATACTACCCTGTTAATATTAACACTTTTTTTAAATACAAAAAGATTTTCATTTACATAGTTGTTTATGCGTGAAAACTTCATAAAAAAATTTATAAATTTCAATATATAAGCAGATATTAAATAGTTTAAACAACTATTTTTGTTCTATTGTGAGCTTGAAAAATACATCACTTAGCGAGGGTGTCGATAAGATGTACTATATATGTACATTCGTTTGAGAAATGAAAACGCCAGTAGTGTGTTTGTGTGTGTATGTGTCAAGTCCTCCGCACACATACATTCTAAATTGTTGTAACAGAGTAAAAAATGAAACTCAGTTCGATCGTGAATAATATCCTACGAATTATAACAAAAAGGAAATAATATACAACACTTGCACTAAAAGCCCTTATCTTTTTTTTTTTAATTATACTCATGTATAAGCAAATAAAATTAATAAGTATAAAAAAAAAATTGAAAGTAGTAGTGTGCTGGTCCAGCAGGTGTATAATTCTTTCTTTTCTCAAATAATATCTTTATGATAATAATTTAATTTAACATGTAACGATATTTTTATAAGTATGTATTAGTTTTTTAAACAAATTTAGCTAAAAGTCGAATTTGGCTTCCCCAATTTTTCTTCTCAAGTCAATTTGGGGGAGAGCAGGCTTTTTTAAGATGTCTTAAAGAATAAGTTAAACAGCTGTAGATTTCGTTTCTATCTGTAAGACGAATAAAACTATAACTAAATTAAAGAAATTATAAAAAAAATATATATTGTGTGTGTTTTTCTTGCATATATTTAAACTATATTCAGTTAAATTTTTCATCATATATATAAATATTTTGCGTTGAATATTAATCGCAATATTTTGGAAAATATTCGCTTCAATTTTTAAGCTCAATAATACAAATTAAATAAAACAGCGTATAAAATATCAACAAGCCTTGGAATTGCATGCAATTGGAAATCGATTTTGTGGGCATATAATAATGGGAATCTCTTGTAGTAGTGAAGTGCTCTTGTGGATCTTGTTAATGTGCTCGTGGTAGATGCGAGTATGGTATATGCTAACATATAGTAAATATCTACTAATATTCACCAGGCTGTGGTTAAAAAACAACAGAAAGTAGTTGTAAATCGCCATGTTAAACATACTAAACCATTTTAGTCAGGAATGGAGCTTTAAAATTATACCATATTGTCTAAACAGTTATTTGTTTGTTGGTGCAAATTGTTTTGTTAGATTTTTGATTAGTGTGTGAAATTCGACAAATTTTTATGGCTTATTAACAATAATCCGGCCAAGTAGATAGATAAACATGTCTGCTGTCACATTTTCCGAACATGTCTCATTTAGTTTTTCTTATTTCTTTAAAAAGATATTCGGAATTCGAAATTCGGTGAACTTTTGCGATTTAGGCTTTTTAAAATTAAAATTAAACTATTTATAAACACCTTCAAAAAAGTAACTAGAATGTTTTCCTAGTATTTATATACATATGTTGTGTACGTGTCTTCTGTTTGTATTAGTAGCACTTTAAAACGCTTATAACTATTAAGATATTGAACACATTGTCCACATTTGTAAAGAAATTCATTTAACACTTATTTATTTGTGTCTTAAATCAACCCATTTTTTTGAGCCAAAACTTGTTTTTTCCACTACCACCACCGTATTTGGTAAATTAATTGGGGAAACAGAACGGCTCACATTTTGTAGGGAATTATGGATAATCTGTTGTAATAAATTTTTTCAATATCTTAAAATTCATCAATCATATTTTTCAAACTAAATTTATTAAATAATTATTTTGATGAATAATAATTAAACGGATTAGTTCTAGGAACGTTGCAAAATCTTGAAACCAGTCAACCATGCCAAACTTATCACTGTTGCCCTAAAGAAATTGTAGCATCCCAGTGAAATATAATAGTATTAATTGCAAAGGAACAATATTTTCATTTCTTCCAAGAATCCATTAGTGCATTTTTTTTAACAAAGTTTAGATGGCAAATATCAAAATTGCTACAAATCTGTAAAACTCTGCTTTCTATTTTAAAATTACTTAAAAAAATACTTATATATTTCTTGAAATCTTTCTGGCATCGATAATTCATGCAATTAATTTCACAAAAAGAAAGAAATTAAGATTCTTGTCAAGTTTGTACCCTTTTGAAAGGTAAATTCCGTTCCTAATTATAAACAATCCAAATCTCTACATATATAAAAATTATGTGTATGTTCGTGATCGCTAAACTCAAAAACTACTGCACCGATTTTGACCAAACTTTATATACATGATCTATGGGGCGTGTAGTGTAGTTTGAAGTTCGTCCGACAGATGGCGCAATATTTTTTTTTGTGTTTTGCCCGATAGAGATTAGCGCGATAAGCCTATGCTGTGTTTCGCTGAAGGCGTTGGGTCCTTATCAGCGTGTAGTGGCGTTAATTAGCCCGATACCGGTATTTGAACAATAATTGCTATGTCGATTTAGTGCACCTTTCATTCTTCTTCGAAATATCGATCCGCCATGACTTTGCAACGAAACCAGACTTGCAGTGAAAATAAAATTTGAAGGCAAAACAACGTTTGCCCGGGTCAGCTAGTTGAATATAAAATTAGTTTCCATACAAAATAATGTAAAACATTTACTTTTCGCAACATACTGAAGATAACTCCCAAATCGGTGGAAAGGAATTAAAAAATATAACATCTTGCAATGACAAGAATAAGTAAAAAATATTGGAGATGATCCAAACTCGCAATAGTTCCGGATCCTACTTTCAGCATTTTCATGACTTTCTTGGAAGCTAACTTCACAGCGCTTCACAAATCACCAAATGTGCACTTTCTTTGGTATTTCATAAAGCAAACATTTTAGGAATTCCACGTTTACTAAATTTGCTAAAAGAGTATAGAAAGGTCATTTAAACGTACACTGCAATTGGTCATAGAGAGAGAAAGTCAGCTTAAGCCAACGTTTAACTTTTTTAATTTGATACTTAAATTTCATTGTAGTAAAATAGTTTTTGAGGGTGTATTTGAACTTTTATCCAGGCCTCATACTCCATTTTTTTTTTCTTTCAAAATTTATCGTTACGTTTGTCATGTATTTGTTTTTGGTTGTGTTAATTTATGAAGCTAAATAAAAGGACATCATTACATTTTGTAAAAATTATTTACTTTCCCTTAAACAACCACTTTTAAGAGTGTGTTTAATAAACACTCAGAAACCAGCGGTAACCTGCCATCCCTTGCTGTGGCTCAGTTCGATATAAAAGCCAAACTAATTGGACAAAAACGCATGCATGTTTTGTTGTTGCAACTTACATGCATGAGTAATACATGCGCAAGTGTTAGTAACAACTTTAATGCTTATAGCTTCTAAAATACTAAATCGATTTTAGTTAAATCGGGTGTATAATGTGAGTGGTAGAAGGGACCATAAAAATCATTTTGTCTATTAATTAAATAGATACATATATTTTTTTTTAACATGAAAAATCTCTTGCATTTTTTCTTCGACAACCAAACCCCAGGTGCAACTGACCAAAATTCCTTTAAAAAAATTCTCTTGATTGTTATTACGAAGCATTAAAGAACGTTCTATTTATTTCAATTGTAAGAGAGTTTTAAATATTTGAAAGTTAGTTTTTATTTAAGGCTTCGATTCCAATAGAGAAGCCCTTTTTGACATGAGTATGTAAGTATGTGTAAGTGTGGCTCTTTATAACAGCAAAAAAAGCTTTATTTTTTCCATAGTATGCATTTAAAGAGAACAAAATTTCTAAATTTACTCTTTTAAGACCCGTTATTCTTTCATCCTGCTTTGTATTACATACAATTACACTTTTTCGTTTCAAGAAAAGAGAACTCTTTGAGACAAGTGTTCTCAATAATTACGCTTATTTCAGCAATGAAAAAGCTCGTATACATTTGGGATTATTCTATATATTGTTGTATAGTATAAAAGCTTTTGAGCGCTCACATTGTTGTTTTCATAGAACTGCTTGCTCACTTCCATTACCATACAAATTCACACAATATTTTTCATCCCTTCTGGCAGTGTTTCTAGTTCAATTGTAAAGTAAAGACGTCTCGCCTAAAAACGGAACTTCGTTAAGGAAATTTAAAAAAAAGTGTGACCAACACAATATTATTGCTATTCACCCATTTCAGAGAATGTTTTTAAAGGAAATTTATTTGCCATAAAACTGAAAATAGTATTCAGAAAAAAAATCTTTTCCTTGACACAATATTTTGCTAATCACAATGAATTCACATCAAGGATATTGAAATGTTAAATCTTATAAAGAAGAAAAATTTTACACATGACACACTAATAATAAAGAAAAATTATTATTTAAAGAAATTATTTAGTTTTACTAATTGAGGGCAGAACGATTTTTAGCATGTTTTCGTTGCGATAATTCATTCTTGCCTTCTGCCAAACTAAAGTTACGGAGTACGAAAATACAGCGAAAAAAGATATAATAAAATAAAGTAAAGAAGCAAAAAGAGCCTGTTTTCCTTGAGAATTTGAATGCATTAAATATGTATGAATAAATTATTTAACAAGTACAAGTACAAAATATACAATAAATTATAAAAAACAAGTGATTGTAAATATGTGAGAGTATGTGAAACAATAAGTGAAGATGTGATTATGAATTTGTGCTTAAAAAAAATTATAATAAAATTAAAAAGAAGATGAATAAAAAAATCTATATGGAATATTCCAAGAGCATTGAGTTCTCAATAGCCTCTACCAAATGCACTCAGTGATTTAATTTAATAAAAAATGGCTTGCATCAAAAAAAGAAAAACAACAACAAAACAAATGTTCAAAAACCAAAGTATATGTTAAGGGGCGCTTGTACAATACAGTAAATGTGTTACCATACCCACAAACAAACGTACATGCCAATGCATCTGTATAAAAAAGAGAATCGAACAACATATTTAAATTTCAATAATCGATAACTTATTGAAGCTGAAGATATTAGTGGCTCTTAGGTGGGCATCTTTCATTGAAAAGTCATTACTGGACACCACTACTGCCACAGTAACTGTGTGCAAACAAAAAAAAAAAAAAAAAAAAAAAAAAAAAATTGAGAATAGAAGTTTAACCATTTGTTTGTGCAGTTTTTAGGCAAAAAATAAAAAGCAAAAAAAAAGTGAATAAAATATATAAAAATAAATGTAAAAGTAAAAAATAAAACATTCCACGTGAAAAATCTTTAGAATACTTTTTGAATTATAAAGAAATATTGTTGGCAAATGTATGTCAGCCAGCCAACCAGCCATAACGTGAATACAATCTCTTGTGCCGGATTACAACAGACCCACAAAAACTCGTTGCTCTTGTTGTTGTTTGTATGACGCCATTGTAATTAAGGATATAACTCGTGCTAGCAAACAAGCAACATCAACAAAATACTGCAGGTAGTTATGACAAAAATTGTTATACTCGTTGTTATTCATTTGGTTCTGTGTGTGTTTTTCTTAAATAAAATCTAGTTGGAATTTTGCCAGTGAGCTTATTTAAGAAAATGTTTTTCTAAGTTCAGTTTTAAGGTATTTGGAAATTTGCTTTTAATAATACTTTTAATTGTAGCATATTTTTAGGTGTTTACATTTGATTTGATTTCGAGATTATGTGCAGTTAAAGTTTAAGGAATTTTAAATTTTAAGTTTGTTTTTTTCTTTGGAGAGCTCCAACAAATCATTAGTTTTATATACATTCTTATTTGCCAAGAGCCGGGAGCTCAATAAGCTTCTTCCACAGACTAAACTAAAATGTAAATTATTCATGTGCGCTCTGAAATAATTGCTGCCGCAAGAGTTTCAAACGAACATTTTATCTAAAGTAATTGTTAATTATTAATTGTTAATTATGAATTAATCTGTACAATGTTGTTATCATAATTTTCTGCAGGTTCTCATTCAAATCAAATAATTACTAAACAAAGACATTTGGCTATTGAAATTAAAATTATGGCCTAATTTTCTATTAATAAACTATTTTGCATTATAAATTATCCTTCGAGAACAAACATAATTAATGTCCTTATAAAAAAGTTTCACATTAAAGTTTCTTTACTTAATGTGTACGTTTTTTGTTGACGATGAAGCTAAAGAAAAGCTTAAGACAAATAAACAGAATGATGAATAAGGCAAGTAAAAAACGATATGGAATATGATGAAAAATTGGAATAAGAAATTTAAAAAAAGCTCGAGCTCAAGGTGTGTGGAAATAAATGAGGAAGAAGTAAGAGTTTCCGTAGAATCTTTTTCCTCGATTATGGGTGGTGAAAGAGCCTGAGATTAGTTGCCAGTTGCCGAAAATAATATTACGGCTGGCAATTGGCAGCCATCAAATATCAAATGCTTATTAAACTATTTATGTCAGATATAAATTTTAGGTTGCCGACAAGCAATGAAACTGCGGTCTAGAGGGTTTTCATAATCCACCGAGAAGTTTACGTAGAAAATAAAAAAAAAAAAAAATATGGCAGATACCGGATGATAAATAATTGTACCAGAATATGAAATAAATTTTGTGTGTGAATCAAATAATTTTTTGCATTTTGATAACATTTATCTTAAGAAAAGTAAAAAATAAAAGAATAAAATATATTTTGCTTATTTGGAAGCCATTTATGGAAATAAAAATGTTGAACAGAATAATATTTAATCCTTCGTGTTAAACAAATTCGAATGTGTTTTTTGCTGGGAGACACATTTCTATATAAAATCTTTCTATTACTGATCAAGAGTAAATTATACTTATTTTATGAAACATGGAGACTTTTATTAAAAGTGATGCAAAATTACTCACTTTTGTAAAAAGTGTAAAAAATTAATTTTTAAGCTTTACGTCCCCGCTTAGAAAATTTTATTCTATTAACAAATTTTGCGTTTGCTTTTAGAGCAATTAATCTCTTTTTTTATAATTCTTGAAAGGGCAGAAAATACAAAAATCTAAAATCCTTTAAGTTGTAAAATTGCTGATTTTCTCGTTTATCTCTTTTTCATGTTTTATTTAAACTTTTACATTTTCTCGCAATAAAACGTATTTTAAATGCCCCACACGAAAATGTTATAAAATTCTATTTAATGACCTCCTAATACCCAGCGAAGAAAACTGGAAGATGTTCTGAATTAATTACTTTCTGCGTTGCTGCTAAATAATTAGTGAATTTTTTTCGAGTTCTGCGAAAGTAAAGTTTGTAATCTTTTTAAATTGGTTCCTGCTTCATTTTAATAAAGAAAATTTTCTTTAGTATTGCATTTTACAGGAATGTATCCAAAAAATTGTTTGAAAAGTGAAAATATTTTTTTAAATAAAGTAACGATAAATTTCAATATCAAGTACTTAAAAAAATATTTTGTTTTTTTTTGCCTGATAAATACAATCATTGGCACCTCAAGGACGTCTAATTATACACAGGTTGCAAGAAAAATAAAGTAGATTCATATCGAATATAAATTTATTTAATTTGTTTATGCTGTTGTGCAGAAGCATTCATTCCATTCTCTTAATATTCGAATACGATGAAGAATTCTCATATTGTATTTGGATGTTTTGACACAAACATATGAGATTGACTGCTTAGTGGTTTGGTGGCCAATAAAATGTCGGCTTTTGAAAAGAACAAATAAATTTGATTTTTTTTAATTAAAAACAATAGTTACTTTTTATATTTTCACGTCTAAAATACTGCTCTTCAATTCTTAAATAAGAATATTACTGTCATATAAGAAAAACAAAATCATTACTACTGGCAAACCCAGCTGTAGGTTGATTTCCAGGGGGATTTCATTACAAAATCATTTTCTTTGCAAAGATAAAGTAAAACTTTACTTTTCTTAACTAAAGCTTACAATTGGAAGTATTATAACAACATTTGGCAATTATTAAACTTTGTTAAAATCGTTGTAAATGATAATCATTTTAATAATTTTTTTGTGACATTACTTTATCGACTAGTTTTTGCGTTATAAGTTTTTAAACAGCAAATATATATATATATATATATATATATATATATATATATATATATATATATATATATATAAATATATATATATATAAATATATATATATATATATATATATATATATATATATATATATATATATATATATATATGTATATATATACATATATACGCGGACAGACATATATATATATATATATATATATATATATATATATATATATATATATATATATATATATGTATATATATATATATATATATATATATATATATATATATAGATATATATATATATGTATATATATATATATATATATATATATATATATATATATATATATATATATATATATATATATACATATATATGTATATATATAAACATACCAAGGTGCTCTTTTTATTTTTAAAAGATTAAAAAAAATTAAATTTTATTTAAATTAAATTTCAATTTGAGTTTTTCTTTTGTACAAAAATAATTAGGAAATATATGACTTTTTCTTCTTTAATAATTTTTCATTCCACTTTAGACACAATTTTTTTTAGCTTCTTTTGGTTTAACGACTGACTTAATATTTAATACTTTTTTTGCCTTCTCTCATTATTCGTGCGTGTTGTAAAATTTAGTATGTAAATATGTTTTGGTTCAGTTCTTCATCCTGCTCCTTTATTTCACATACATTCATACATACACAATTAAGTACATGCAGAGGAGCAGATACACATACAAATGGACATAAACAAGTTAAAAAATTGGGTTCTTGTATTCTAAATCGATGACCGGTTGCTTACACTTGCACAAAAATTATGGACATATATTTCTTGTGTAGATAACGCTTTTATTGCGAATTTATGAGGAATATACACATCTAATGAAATTGTATCATGCCAGGAAATAAATTTGTAACAACTTATAGATAATTTGAGTTTGGATTTTCAAGAGCGTGGAGTACTTATTTTATATCCCTTGATGTACCTGGAATTATATGGCACATAAAATTCTCTAAACCATTTCTATATGTGCCACAATGTGAGCAGTGAATGAATTATTATTGTATTTTTTTTGTTGCATAATAGTACGATGTATGAAAGAATTTATATAATTTAGATTTTTGAAAGTTCCAATATATTGGAGGGACTTACAATATATACTATCGGTCATATTGTCATAAAATTTTTTTCAGAAAAATTTTTAAAAATCAAAAACAAAACAACCAAACAAACTTAAAACATTATTACAATATGCCTAACAGCATACCTCATGAATACTCCAACTATTTGTTGTTCCATACGTATGATCAATATAAAAATTGTTCATACGTCACGACTAATAATGAATTTTGAAATAAAAGTCAGTGTTATTTGCTATTTTTTTTATTATTTGGATTTTTTTTTGCAAAATTTTTATTAATTGTTGGTCAGCGGCGACCAAATCATCAGTAAGCTTCAGCAGTTATATTTCACGTGCTTATACAAAACTCTTTAATATATTATAAAAACATCCTGAAAGAAAGTTAATAAAAATAATGTATGCATTTATTTTACTAAATTACAGACTGAAAAACAAAAATCTACACACAAATATAAAAAGCAAAGTGGATGAGAACCATTTTCTCCTCTACTCGTCCATGGATTTTAAATTCAGAAAATATGTTTTATTAAAATCGACTAAGTATTTTATGAATGTTTGAAGCGAAAATTATGGAGCCAATAAACAGTCGTGTTCGGTTTTCAAAGTAGCGATTGTTGAGTTTGTCTGTTATGAATACTGTAATTCTAAAAATTTCTTTTTGCGTTTTACGTATAAATTTCTGCTACTGGCCTACATACAACTAGTAAATAGAAACATTTTGTTTTGAATATAATTTTAAATAATATTAATAATATAATAATTATTTAAATAATATTCAATAAAAAAGTGAAAAGATTAAAGAAGTTTCATTAAAAATAAATTAGAGTTATCAATGTCTTCTACTTTAGCATAAACAAAGCAAAGTAATCGTGTACTTTTCAAAGAGAAAAAAGTAATCTTGTGGACATGCGGAAAGAAATTTATTTGTACAAATATAAGTTCATTAATTTTATAACAACAATAGGAAAAATAAATTTAAAACTCCCCGCTAAAAGTTATGATATGCCTGAAATATTTAAACAATATATAAGCTTGAATCTTTTCCATAAAGTCCTTAATAATCCTTAATAGCTTTATTTGTTGTTTTAAAATAATTATTGTTTGTTGTTTGCTCAGCTGAGTGTATGACCACAAAGTATACAAAGTTGAGTATATGCAAGCTAAATCATTAGTAGTCCTTAGCCGAATCATGTTTGAAGAGCATTCGAACTCATATACTTATACAGAACGTAACAAATATTATATGAGAATTTTATATAATTTAATCATACGAGTATTTTATATTTGTAGAAAAGCAGGCATATACTCAGCTAAGCTAAAAACAAACAATAAATTTTTTATATAATTATTTTTTTGGAGAATATCTCGAATACTGAATTTAATAAATATTCTTATTTATTTATATTTTGTTTAAAAACTGACACTGCAGGAACACAGATTTGCCAGTAAATAAATAAAAATGCTGCTCTCGATAATCTTTGGTGGCAGCAACCTGTTCAATTATTTCTTAGAAAATGCTTTCGTTAATAATGAAAAAATTTTAAATAAACAATATAAATACATCTTCCTTAATTCATATACTAAAATTGGCTTTACATTGTGCCAAAAATATTTGGATCTGTCAAAAATCTATCTGAATGAATCTATATGAACAAAAATTGTAGAGTGGAAACGCTAAATATATCAGTAGAGGAGTAAATACGGATGCAAGTCTGACAAGCGGATCGTAAATGTTAATTTTCTGTTCAAAAAGAATCTGGTTCCCATCACATCAGAGCTGTATTTTAAAGTATAAATTGCCAGCATTTTCACTATGGCGATTCTATACATTGATTACAAAAATAACATATATTTGAACGAACAAAGAAGCAACGAGACTGGGTCATTATGTGAACAAATAACATCAGTTTGAAAATAAAACGAAGAACTATTCTTGCTAATAGATGCTATCTCGAGCTAAGCAAGCAATATAGAAACAAAGCCCTCTCTCGACGAACAAAAGCTATAGTCTACAGAACGCTTATATTACCCGTGGTACTATATGGCTCTGAAGCGTTCTTACGCAATCAGGTGAAGCTGTTTGTTGGTGTGTTTGAGATAAAGATTCTTCGCAAACTATATGGACCCATCTGTGTTGACGGAGAGTACGGCCATCAAGGCGCATCAAAGTACAACAGTTGTGCTGGCTAGAGCATGTCATACGTATGAATGAGAGATTTGCATTTCGCTTTTTAAATATTGTAGAAATACTACACAATCCCTTATTGGTTGTACTTCACACCAAGAGCCTGTTGCTATCATTTTCTTATATACGGAGATAATTTGATAAACTAGTAGCTACTGTATTAGATATATAGTCCAAAGGTCCCGGGTTCGATTCCTGCCAGATAAGCCATTTAGCTTTGACGTTTTGTGTTTGTTAACTTGTTAAAAAAAGGAAAAAAGTAGCAACAGTGATAAATAGTAATAAATGTTTAATTTTTACAACATTGTTAAGAAAATTATATTGAATATATAAGTGACAATGATAATATAATGGAAAAAATTTTTGCATAAAATCATCAAGAAGAAAAATTACATGTTTAAATATATAATTTTAAAATTATTTAAACTTTATTATCTTAATTATATATTATAGGAATGTACATAAAATGAGCAGAATGATCACTTATCAAATATACTTTTTGTACTCATGTACTTTATGTGTATAGAAATTTGTTGAAATGTTGTGTTGAATATTATTTCAAATTTAAAACCTATTTATTAATCGGGACAGAGCTTTATGCTTCTCTATATCTGATATTTCCATAGTGCTTACACTCTCATGAAGATCTCTAAATATATTTTAAAATGCTTACCAACTCTTAAGCTCATAAAAATATTCCATATTACTCATTATTGAAATAATATTTGGAGAACTTGTATAAAAATATAAAACATTTTTCTTTGTTTTAACTTTTTAATACTCAATTATTAGACCTTCAATTTAGCAACCTTCCTCAATGAAACGTGATTAAGCATGTCCAAGGGTTTTTTAAACTTATACCGAATCAGAAATAAAACCACAGTGTAATGAAACAAATTAAAGGTGTTGAGGAAAGCCATAAAAACTTTCTCTAATGGAGTTTGCTAAATGTTCTTTTTATAATATTCATTATATTAGAAGCGCATTAAATAGCAAATAATTTTTAGCAAATTTACTCTTTAGCCTTTCTAATCCCTTTTTATTTAACCATAAAAATAAATTCATTAAGAAAGTAAGACAGTAAATGTTTTAGTATCCTTACATCAATATAACGCTGTTTTCTTAGTATTTTTTAAGCATTTGACTTTTCCTTTATTTAAAATTAATTAAAATGGGCTAAATATAAAACATTACTATTTTATAAGTCATTTATTCTATATAAAAGTAAATCTTTCATGTTTGAAATATTACTTTAATGTTTTCACTTTTCTTCCTTTTTAATGTGATCCTTATTTTATTTTAGGACAACTAAAATCATAATGTTTATTATTGGTACTTTCTGATTAATATTTTGTTTAAGTGTAAAATTTTTGATGATGTAATTTCACCTTTTGTTATTATGTTCCTAAACAATTTTATAAAATATAATATTTTTCAAGTGTCTAATGAAATAGTTTTATCTGTTTTCCTTTGAAATTATACGAGTAGGATTAAATAAAATAGTGCGATTTATTTTGATAAAAATAAATTTTTCATTTGATTTTAATGAAATTACAGCAATTGAAATAATTTTTTTTCCAACTAAGAGCTTTTTAGATTTTGGCTTCCATGAAAATTTTAAAATTTATGGGTTTTCTAAAAATTTTATTAAAAAAAAAAAAATCTGGCACATCAAATCGATTCATACACAGACAACCTTTAATTGAGGAAAATAATCGCAAAAATAGTGGAAATAGTCTCGTAGAACTTCAATACAGCGAGATCTAATGAAAACTTGATTTTCAAAAATCTTTGTTAAATTGGCTTTTTTTTAGTGGTGGATAGCTAAAAAATACAATTTTGAAAATAAAAAATTTTGAATAACAAAGAAAAAAAAAATACAAACAGTAACAATTAAAAAGAAAGTTTTGAATGGGTAGCAAATGGGCAAAAAATTTACGGCCTGTTTGCCGATGTCGAAAGAAAAATTTCTTTCGCAATCTAAGCGAAAGAAAACTGATTTGGGTTTACCTAAATTGATTCTATGCGAACGATGACTCGAACGACAACTCGAATGAAAACGTAAGTATTTTCATACAAAAATGCGTTTGTCTATTTCGAAGTTGTTGTCAACTTTGCGAACACAAATTTCAAAATCAGGCACCAGTTATTTTGTGTTCGAATGACAATAATTTGTTGAAAAAATATATAAATAAACAAATATTTTATGAAAAAATTTTTAATTAACAAATAGCTTTTTTAGTTGTGAGTACATACATACATTCATACATATGTATGTATGTACATTTGGGGTGGGTTATTGCCTACATGTACCTATACATATATGTACATAAATACATACATAGGTACTTATTTTGTATTTGCTACTTGCAAAAATGACACATATTGTTTGCAGATTTGAAATCTGATTTGAAATCTAGAACCAAAAAGAAAATAGCTGACAACAAAAAAGTATGCAGGAAACAGGTGGTTGTAGTTATATTTTTTTATTTTGTAAACTTTTATTTTGTTTTGGTTACATTTTTTTTTATTTCGACAGCTGAAATTTAGTTCCACAGATAACAACATGAACTAAATGAGAATTGCAATGTGAAGAACAACATACAATAGAATGGTCAAACAGAAGAAATATTAAGTATATTTAGCAACAAAATGAAATAAAGTTATCCATTTCACATTAATACTCTATTTGTAATAAAGAAACTGCCAAATTCGGAAAATGAAGTTTAAAAGTCATCTGTTATAACTTTAAAGGTTTTCAAATTTATTAAGATTCAAAGGATAGAAAAAGGCCAAGTAATACTATTTATACTCTCGTAAGTTTTGTTAAAAAATACAAAAGCAATAACTACATCATTTATAAAAACTATTGTGTTAAACTCTTCAATAAATTAATAAAATCGTTATTAATAGGATTAACAAATAATAAACATTTATTTGCTTTTGCTTTTTTTAAAACAAAAAAGTTTTTAATTTAATTCAAAAACAATGCAGTAGGAAAAGTCATTAACTTAATTAAATTATATTTATAAGTACTTTTGTACGTATTCGAGATTAATTGCACAGTGGGGTTGAATGCAATAAAAATTACATATTTAAATTATCATTCCTGCCTGTTGCTTAGTAATCCTTTGATTAACAACGGAAAAGAAAGAATGAAAAAGATAAATGTATCAGAGTGCACATGTATGCTATCCCTGGAGCTTGCTGCTAGCAAAGAGCTTGGTTTGCAAAAAATTTTCGGATTCAGTAAGAAAATGGACTGAGTTGGAAATTATATGAAAAGTAAGCGAATCTAGGAAATCGAATAAACAGAGTTTTTGGAATTATTTAAAAGATCTCTGTTTTTAAATATTTTCGTCAAAGATATGTCGAACGAAAAAGCAGATTCTGAATAAATTTGCGGGCTAAAAATTAGTTTGCAAAGCTACGAAAAATGATTGAATCTATAGAATTGGATTCACAAGAATTTTTGGCATATTTTTTTTCGAGCAGTGAAGAGCCCTTATAATTTTATGAATATTTTACACATACTTACACAGAGTATATGCACATATACATATAGTTGATAACTTAGCAGAGATAATTAACTAGATTTATTGTTCCCAAGAATCATAATATAGTCACTTTAATGATGTCACAAATGAATCGTCTTTTGGCACACTGTTGTCAAGCTCAATTGGTATTATAGTTTGCTATTATGGGAATTATTGAAATTATCGACTTTCGTATATCGGCTTCGATATATTGTAATAGACTATATCAAACTATTATGTACTGTTGTTGATCTAGTGCAAAATGTTGAAGCTGAAGTGAAAAATTTTCAACCATAATAGGGCAAAAAATTTGCTTCAATTTATGAAGGTGTACAGGAAAATATGTATTGAGCATTTCCCAGTAAGAAGTCATGAAAATGCTGAGCTTAGGATCCGGAAGCTGTGAAAATACGAACTATTTCCAATGGTTTTAGCAAAGGCTTGTCTCTGCAAGATGTTAAAATTTTTGGATACTGTTTATTGGATCTGAACTCAAGTTAAGTTTATTTAATTTCCTGATAATATTTTTGCTGACTGGATTTGAATTCCAACTTGCGAACTATTCAATAGTGACATGTCTAACATCTCAGCCACATGATCATATAAAACACTAAGTGCAACAACCAAGCAGGAAAGAGTAATCAATAAAAATCGAAGAGAGGAAATAGATGGCTTCCATTATATATACTCGTACCCAAGAACTCATTATTCTCAATAAAGAAATGTTCTAGGAGAGTAATGATTTATTTAAATATGTTGTATAAATTATAATTTTTTTAGAAACAACTAGCAGGCCCGTTGCCTGCTTCGCACGGCAAAACAAAATAAGAAAAGAAACACACTTGTTTTTAATAAAGTTGGTTTTGTTCCCAAAAACACACTCACTTCACATACGCACCGCACACACATGCGTTATTGTATTTTAACCAAACTTCATATAAACCATATATGGGCCACTGCCTACGTAGTGTATAAGTTTGGTTGAAATCGCTCGACGCGTTTATGAGTAGTTCGGCGACGTACATATACGGACTTATTTTTATATATATAGAAGATATATTTCTTTTTATACAAGTAGGGTCCACTTACTTGATAGTGCAATATGTATATATTGTGGCAGGTGAACAAAGCTTCCCGATTTCAAGGGACTAAATTATTCTTCTAGGTATGTAAAAAAATATATTACATATTGGTCAATATGTAATCATTCCTGCTTTTCCAGCTGGGAAGTTAATACTAGTATAAGCAGAGAGTAGCTGTGAGAGAAAATGTGTTTGGGAGAGACTCAGTAAAAAAGCGCTTCTAAAGCAGTTATGAAATGTAGTTTTTTTTATGCAAAATAAAATGCAAATTTAGATCATTTCCAAATGATTTTCTTATAGGCTAGTCATCACAAAAATCTTTTTTTAATGTCCTTAAACTGTCTTCAAAATACTAAGAAAAGTAAAATTTTATTTTTATTTGAATTCTTTTGAACCACATTAAAACTTCAGTTTTTAAATCGAATCTTTCGATTGGAAAAGATCAATTTTATTGAAATTGTAATCGAAAAAAAATTAATGTATAAAAATCATGTAAATGTAATATGAAAGGAGAGTAGAAAGCACAAAAATGAATTAATAATGAAAGGAAACATTTATGTTGGAAATAAAAACCAATTTAATTATTTATTTCTGTGTTTAATATAAATTTTGAGTTTTTAGTTTTGCTTTCAAGCATTTATTCAGACAGGACCAAAATAAAAATATTTTTTCATGTTTGAATAAGCAGCAAAAATTGCTAATATTTTGCGTTTTAAGCGTGCAAATCAAATGATCATATTTAATGGAAAATTACTTTAATATCTATTAACAAATTATTTATAATATTGAAATTAAAATATTCAAATTTTTTATTCGAGATATTCTCCAAAATAACAAATTTTGTAAATATTGTAATTATAAATTATTTTTTTTAATTTTGCCTTATAAATGTTTTCATTATCACCCAAAGGACGATTAATTGTACAAAGGCGTAAAAAGAAACACAAAAAACGCAAGTCAATTATAATTGTTTGTTGTGTTGTGTTTGTACAAAAGCTTTCTAAAGCTATTATACTTTTGTATTTTTGTTGATTACAAATAGAAAAATATGAATGAGTTCTGTTAGAATTCTCATATAGTTTTTGTAGTCTGTGGCATATGTATACGAGCTTGAATGATTTTCAATCATGATTGGGCAGGCATATACCTAGCTAAGCCAACAACAAACAATAAATATTAAAATTGAAATTTAAATTTTTCAATAATATCATATCACTGACGATTTGGTTTAGCGACCAATAAATTGTCGGCATATGAACAGCTAAAGCCACAGAAAACAAAACGTCATATCATTAAAGATTAAATGAAAATAAATAAAGTTGTTTATAGAAAATGCAACCAATTGAACTAAAGAAGGCATCATTTAATAATAAGAATTGTTTTTTTTAAGAAAGAAACAGCACGAAAAATGTTAGAGGAAATAACAAAAAAGTAAAATTTAGACTAATTTAGACTAATATCTATCTTTAACTAATTACGCAGACAGGCAGGATATTATCTTTAAAAACCTTCGCCAACTCAAAAAAGCTTATTTCTATTTTAATATTTTACCACACCAAACATTTACTTTAAGCGATGAAACCATAAATAAGCAGAAAATGTAAGAAACTTGACTTTTCCAACAACCAAACACGTTTTAATATGCAAACGCAAATAAAATTACAAAGAGCCAAAAGGACGACCGTTAGGGTGGTAATGCCTACTGTGCCGGCTTAAGCGGTATTTACCGGCAAGATGAATATACATACCTACATAGATACAGCGATTTGGGCCTTTTTTAATGGAGCCTTAGCCACTTTATATGTCCATTAATTGTTACGTAGTTCTTTGTGTTAAAATATTCCCTGCATTTTATATCTTCTTTTTTAAGTACTTTAGCCCTGTGTTATTTAGTCATGTTTTATTACTTTAAGATAGCGAAATCCAACACGGAGATTGAGAAACGTTGCAAGAAAATCCTTTTCTGCCTCTCACACAATAAAGAAGATAACAAAAAAAGAAAAATAAATATATAACAAAATGATAAGAGTAAATGAGAAAAGAATGGCTGACATTTATAATGGATGTTGAAGTTAAAACAGGAACTCAAGAGAAAAAGTATTCTAAGTTCTTTGTACACCATTTCCTTCATTAATGCAAAAGTATTTAAAAAATGTTTTATTGTTTAGTTTTGTTAAGTTAATGCTAATATGAGGAATATGAAAAAAAAACTGTGCCAAGAAACTACCGGTCAATCTAATTAAAGAATAAAAACTTAATTAAAATATTAATATTGAATTGGCCCCGCCCATGGTTTAATAATAAATAAGGTAAAATTGTCCGTCCAGTTTTAGTCGTGTACATGTATGTGTGTGTTCACTTTTTTTAAGATGTCAAAATTTCAATGAAATATACAGTCACGGTTTATTATACCATTGGCAGTGTTGTTCGTTTTGTTTATATTTAACTGAAATTGGATGTGTAATTTTTTTCAATTTGGTTACTTTTTTAAGCAAATTAAGAAATTGAAATAAACTTCTTCTTAACCGGATGAAAACTAAAAAAATCCCCACGCAAATGGATTCGAAATTATAGAGAAAAAACTTGATGAGCCATTTTAAAAGCGTTTACACTGTAAAGCATTGACATTCACTATTAAGAAAGAAAGAGTGAAATCCGGGCTATACTGTGAAAATGGAATGAATAGGAAAAGTGATTGAAAAATTAATTAGTTAAAATTCATAAAGAAGTTCCTAGAAACCGAATCAGTCGGTCGGCAGAAAAAAGTCTCATGAATTGGAAGTGTAAATCAGAAAACACTACAACACAAAAATCATCATATGATATACATAATGTGCAAAAAAATTCAAGCAAAAAATTTTAATGGGGGAAAGGATATAAAACTAACAGAAATTCATTCATCGCGAAGAGACTTTAAAACTTTATCTAAAAAACAATTTATTATATATATATATAGTGCCTTTTTACCCATAGGGATTATACAGCCTGGTTAATTGAGCTTTACTCAGCTTATGTGAATTTTTCTACAACACTATTCTGAACATCATACTTTTATTTTGAACTCTCTTTTTAAAAAAATTTAGTTTCGAAAACTTTTTGGTCGTGGCAGCTTTGATAATGGAATAAAATTTTTCATTATATTAAATTTTTTGATTGACAGAAGAGATTTGTAGTGTTGTGCTTGTAGTAGGGATGATTTTCTCTTGCTTATTTTACCGGGGGCCCGCCCAAGATAGTTTAATCTTTCTTATTTTTAAGTCGGCTTATTTTTTAAGTCGGGTAAGTTTATTGTTGAACATTTTTTATTTAAATTTCTTTAGCATTTATTTTTGATGACCCCCTTAGGAACATATCAATTTTAAACACTCTCACTATTAGTGTTAGCCAGATTAATGATAATTAGGTTTTACTTTGTATATGAGGTAACCTTTTACGTGGTCATATAAACAGGGAATTTTTAAAATTCATCCACAAATTTCAAAAAAATCGAATATGTAACCTCATACCCTTTTTAAAATCGATTGAAAATATGTGAGCCAATAAGGACCTTTTCCTCATTGCTAAAGCGTGATTTTGTGCACTTTTTTATTTTGAAATTGATTTTTATTTTATAACGCAGAGTAGCCTCTTATATTACAAATAAATTTGTCTACAGTTCACAAATTATTATCACACACAATTTCAAAAGTTATTAATCCAAATTAAGTTATACACCAAAAAGACAAGTAGAAACTCATTTCCTGAAAAATTAGAGAAAATGAGTGAAATTTCGCTCAGGAGTCCTTTTGAAGCGGTAAATCACAATGCTGCTATTAATTCAATTTGAGCTCAAGTCGACTTATTTACTTAATAACTACTGCAACTTTACTTTTCTCTTATCATGAATTTGTTTTATTTTTTATTTTTCTATAAACTGCGGGAAGGACCAAAAATTCGTTTAGGGGAAAGGTATGCAAGAAGAGGAACATATTGCTAGATTCTCAGATTTAGTTCCTCTGCAAATTATAAAAATGTTTATATTTAATTTTCTAATTCAATTAAATAGAAAAGATTTCAACAATCTTCGTAGGCAAATAAAAAAACAATCAAATAAATAGCAATTCCATCACTTATTGACCTTAATGGAAGCAAAATCGGAATTTACAAGCAGGTTGAGTGTGCATCGTAACGTAAGTAAATTATGAAATCTATATTTAAAAAAATTATCATTTCCATCTAGTAAAAAGAAAATGTTTTATACCTAAAAATACTATGGCAACTGATTAAGTGGTTGGGATTAATTGTGCAACTGCTTTCAAGACATATATATACTTTCGACAAGTACTCGAAAGGTGGTTCTATGCAATTTAATTCTTTTATTAAAAGAATTAAATAAATTTTTGGAATTTAACAAGTACAATTACAAAAATTATATGTCAGTATGCAAAACAGCTGACTCGATTTTTCCCCTTCCCAGTTTTGGTCTTTTCCATAGAATTAATAAATGAAGAAAAATTTTCGGTGGCATATAAATTCTTTGATAATATTAATGATTGGATTGATTGCCTTTTACTAGGACATTAAATTTAGATCTACAAATTAGTTCTATTCAAATGTATAAAAGCTTCAAGGGGGTTATATCTATCCTTTGATGTTATAAGACTTTCACATTAAATAGAAGAAGGTTCCGGTGTGCTTTTTTGCGAAGAAATTAAAAAAATTTTGATTAATAAAAAAAATCTATTATGAAAACTTTAACTCTGTCGCAGGATTGAATAGTCTTTCCTAAAAGTATTACGCTTATAGCCTGAATATCAAAGTTCTCATAAGTATTAAATTAAAATAAATTTATATAAATTAATATTGGGAAATTTCTTGGACAATTTTCAGTTTGCTAGTACGCAGAAAAGAACACAAAGAACATTTACTGCGTATTGCAAGGATGTCATGACCATTAGAGGAAATCGTCTTCTTTCGATTAAAAAAAAAAAAAAAAATATTATGTTCATTAGGGATTTTTTTATATTTTACGTTGCTTGTGCTTTGTAAATAATTTGAAATTAATTTTTGTTTAAAAATTAATGAGTTTGAGTGCATATGGTACAGACATTTTTACAAGATTATTTTTTCGTATAGAAAAATATAAAAATTTTTAAAATTGAAATTCAGACATATGAGAAAACACTGTGTTCCCTTTTTTCTTTAAAAGATTAAACAATCTCACACTTTCTTTTTTTAAGGAAACACCATGTTCTAGGCCCTAATTTTGTCCTTCAATTAAGTTTATAAAAACGCAACCTTGTCCTTAAACCACTTACCAGCTTTTAGCAAAGATAAGCGTAAAACACATAATACATTTTACCCTACATGATATGTTGCATATCCCAAGACCACTAAGCATTTTTATGTACTAAATTATTAAATTTTACATTCCTTTATATTCCTTTAGCCGTAGAAATAAATACTTCTGTAAGCATTTCTCTCCTGTCTATTCAAAAAGGAATTTGAATACTAAACTTTCCACTAAAACAACCAGTGATTGTTAAATGATGCCTGATTTCAATACAATTGTAAATTCAATTGGACATTGTGTATATCATATCATGTGGCACATTAAAAATATACACTGATAATGAAATGCTATGGATACAACGAAATGGCGAGATAATGACCCATTCGTACACAATACACTCGTAAAGAAAGTTAAAAGAAAACAAAGTAAAAAATACATTTCCCTTGTTACCCATTGTCTTTTGATAGCAATAATAGTCTCGTGTCATTGGAACAAATGCAATACAAGGCAACTATGCAAAGGAAATGTATGAAAATATATGACAGGCAGATATCAATGGAGTGTTAGGGGGTTGGCTCTTATGCTTGGACTCGATTTTTGTTCGTTTGCTGACTGCCTTGGCTTCACAATAGAAAGATTTTATGGTGAATGAGCTGGATTTCTCTTTATCTCCTTATAATCTCAATAAAAAATTACAACCTTGACGCTCTGATGTCATACTTTGATTTCAATAGGAATAATTGTGTTTAATTCACAAAAAAAATTTCATGAAAGAAAAGTACAGCACAAGAGATTTAAATAGAAGAGGAATAA
Organism: Germaria angustata; assembly: GCA_963681545.1. Classification (NCBI taxonomy): domain Eukaryota; kingdom Metazoa; phylum Arthropoda; class Insecta; order Diptera; family Tachinidae; genus Germaria; species Germaria angustata. The sequence continues at coordinate 136,480,940 of OY812998.1, read as the reverse complement.
AAATTATTTTAAAAGCAATTTAATTTGGAGCGATACACGTTTTAGTGTTTCTTTAAATGTTTATAAATAAAGTAAACAAATAAATTATGGTGAAAACACTTTATCTCTTGGACACGAATTTCATCTTTTCTTTGTTGTTATTATATTGTGACTTTTTGACGTACTATAATCTAAAAGAATTTTATAAGCTTCTAGAAGTAACTTTTAATTATTTTAACACTCGAAGCAAATAGAGCCAAACATTTATTTGAAACTTCTGGAAGCCTGCATTAACTGATTTTCAATTTCTTAGATTTAAAAATCTACTTGTACCTGTACTTTTACAAAAAGAACTATTCCAAAAGGTGGTATTTGCCTAAATCTTACTTTTTAAAAAATGTTTGCTGTATTAAAAAGTTAATTTGTAAAAGAGACTTATTTCAAAGTTGTTTTCTTTTTTATAAAAGGTACTTTCTTGGAAGGTATTTTTGTAGATATTCTTTTCAAATGTACTTCTCCATAAGTTCCATTTTTAAAAGGTAATTTTTTAAAAAGAAATTTTTCATTTGAATTGTTTAATCATCCTTTTTTAAAAGGTATTTTTTACAATGTACCTTTTTGAAAGCTACTTTTCTAAAAGGTAATTTTTTAAAATGTATTTTTTCAAAAGCTATTTTTTAAAAGGTATTTTTTATAAGGTACTTTTATAAAGAGTACTTTTTTTAAATGGTACTTTTTTAAACGGTATTTTTAGCACACTTTTTTAATGGTACTTTTTTAAAAGGTACTTTTTTATAACGTACTTTTTTAAAAGTCCTTAAAAAGTTCTTTGAAAAATAGATAATTTTTCAAAAGGTACGTTTTTTAAAAGGTTCTTTTTAAAAATGTACTTTTCTAACAGGTACTTCTTCAAAAAGTACTTTTTCAAAAGGCACCTGTCTTTAAATTACCATTTTTAAATGTACTGTTTTCATAGGTAATTTCTAAAAGGTACTTGTTTAAAAGGTACTTCTTTCAAAGGTACTTTTTAAAAGGTACTTTTTAAAAGGTACTTTTTAAAAGGTAAATTTTTAGAAGGCACTTTTTAAAAGGTACTTTAGTTGAAAGAAATTGTAAGATAAATTTTTTGTTTTGTGGTTTTTCAAAAGGTACTTTTCTTAACAGAAACTTTCCATAAGACGGAATTTTAAAAGATAAATTTTCAAAAAGCTATATTTCTGCTGTTGCGTTTCAATAATATTTTGTTTTGAAACACAAATTTTTTACTGTTTTGTAAGGTTGTATCACTTAAGCTCTGAATATAATTTGAAAGATATTCTGTGAGATAAAATAAAATTTATATGTTTACTTTGATCCCTTATTATGGAATTATGAAAAAAGAACATATGTTTTACTGTCCAAATGAAAATTGTATATATAATAGAAACCATACACTTTTGATCCTTTGCTAACCTTGGGCTCATAATTATTTATATTCTTTATTTATAGATAACAAGGACAATCAATAATAATGCAATGGACGACATAGGCCACACAGCTCTGAAAACAGGAGCCACTAAAAAGAAATAGAGAGCAGCGGCATAAATAAGTAAATGAATAAATAAATATTTTTGTGATTAAGTGATAAAAAACAAAAAAGCAGAAATAAAATATACCACAACCTCAAAGCAAAAAACAAAAATAACATAAAGCGAATAAAGGAAAAACCATTCTGACCGCAAATAAAAAAAAACTGAAAATATAAGCGACACTAGGACATTCATCTTCAACAAAGATAAAACCACCAGAATCATGTTGTATACTAAATGCCGCCTGTGTCCACATTGGCCTCGCCATATTTCAGAAACAGTCCTAATGAGATATAGCACAAGTCATGCCACAACAACAAATAGCACAATAGCCATTAGTAGCCTGCTGTACAAATAAATGAATAAATAAGCAAACAAACAAGGACTCGTTTGAATTGCCTAGATCCCACAAAAAAAAAAACTTTAAAGTGGAAGACAACGGGTGCCAATAAGCAGATTTCCACAACAATAAAAAAATATAAATATTTTTGGTTGCTATTCCACACAATAACTAGCCAGGTGTCGCGATAACAGAAACTTGGCGGCATTTATTTTTAAAAATATTATGGAAGCATTTCATTTAAAGCGTCCAACTCCCACAGAGTCGTTCTCATGTAGAAGGAACAACAGAAGAACGGTTACACTACAAAGTCGTTGCAATAGTGGTGGTGAAACTAGAGCGGCGTCATTAGGATGCAATACAATTACAACGACGTTAACGCATAGAAAGGAAACGACAATATCATCAATAGAGAGAACAAATGCCAGGCCAGACAATTCGCCTTCGGTGACTAAAGCATACATACCACAGCTAAAGCAATCAATAACACTAACACAACCAGCCCTTCGAATACCAACATCAAGAAGAATCCAACACATACACAGAATTTTATGGAGTTGCTTAAATTTGAGGCATGATCTGGTCTGTATTATGCTGACAATGTTGTTTCTAATATCAGTTGTATTATCGGGAAATTCAGGTGAGTTTCTTTTTATTTAATTCTTCTTTATATTTTATTTTGGCGACTTTAATACAACACAGAATTCTTAGTCGAGTGATGGCTTTGCATGTTATTAAATTTCATTAGGGCATAAATTGGCTTAAGATTTATTAGGTTCTTAAAATGAAAGCAAAGTCTCGTGACTACACACATTTATACGCTTGTATGTGTATTTAGATGAAAATTAATAGCACTCATAAAAATTATTATGATATATGTATGTATATTATGGCAAATTATACTGCCGCATAATAAAATTCGTGTTGTTCATTTCTTCCGTCTCCATATTTGAATTGTATTCGTAGCATATAATCTTTACTTAATGTAAATGAGGGCAATGAAACATGCAAATACATATTTGCCGATCATTTCTGATGAACTAATTAACGTATATTTGCATGAAAATTCATCAACGATAATTAAGTGCGTGGCAAGTTGAAATGAAATAAGTCGGTATGGAATTTTTGACTGCGTGCAAATATTGTTTTGCCACTAATTTTCAATTTTTATTTTTGGAACTTTATTTCATTGAGTCAATTATTATTATTTTTCATGGAACTTTTAACTACATTAACTGACCTTCGTAGACTAGTAAGTGGTGTTCTAGACTCGTAGCGCGAAGGTCACAGGTTCGAATCCTGCCGCAGAACTCTGGCAGTTTGTGTTTGATAGTTAAAGGGAGCGCACAACAAGCCTTCACTGGCTTAAGTGTAGCCCATATGACATGGGCTATCAAACCCCTCCAATCAACCTAACCTAACCTAACCTTTAACTACATTCCGTAGGTAATGTAATGTAGGCATATACCCGTACTTAAGCCAACGACAACAATAATTTTTTAATTAATTATTTTGGCGAATATCTCGAATAATGTATTTGGTATACATTTCGTAGTTTAAATATTTTTATTTAAAAATTTCTTACAAAAGGGATTTTAGAAGTAAAAATATTGTTTTTTTTCTGTTGATGCCACGAGTATTATTGGCCAAGTGTGATAGTTCCCTTTTCTTAGTTTGTTATTTCTGTTATTGGCCTTTGCATAAATACAATGAAATCGTTTTTTTATATTTTCCTGATATCTCTTGAATTGTATTTATATTTTTCTGGTACTATTTGCTTTTTTCAATATAATAATAATAATAATTAGAGTTTCAAAAATCGTTTGTTGTGGCTTTAAATATTCATATGCTGACATATCATTGATCTCCAAATCAAATTGTCAATATTTATTTAAAATTTAAGCAGGTTGGAAACATTGGGGAGAATACCAAAAGCAAATAATAAATTTCATTATTAAGTATTTAAAAATATAATATCAAATTTTTTTAATTGTTGTGGACACAGCTGTCATTACGTTAGTTCCAACCAACTCATCAGCAGACTTCAATAATAATGTTTGAAGCGCTTTAAACCTCAATTTTGCACACAAATTTTTATAAAGTCAGTTAATATGAGCGTTAGACTGATCCTTATCTGATACTGGGATTTAATTTTTTTATATTTTTTGGTCAGAAACCTCTTGAGTTGTTATTTCTTCAAAAAAATAAATAAATTATTCTACAAAAATTTTAAATCGATATGAAAACTTTAGCACGTGCCGCATTGACGTATAAAATATTTATATCAATATTGGGTCGGCTAAAAAAAACTATCATTTAGTTTCATGGGGCACACAACAATACATTTTTCACACGGCGATCGGGAAAAGGAACTACTCTTGTGATTTTTCATACATTGAAGAAATGGGGTTTGATGGATGAACTCAAGATTTGGTATTTGATAAAACATCTTCCTACTTCAGCAGACTTAATGGAGCTCGTACACGGTTTGAAATAGAATTTTACCATTTTGCAACCATTTTATATTCCTTAAGCACAAAATTATATTCAAAGTACTTTACCAAAAATTAACAGTTACAAGTCTTAAACTGCGGCGTAAGTAGTGAACTAGTGAACTTATTGCTGAAAACTATGAGGAAATTTTTTTATTCCATCCCAGAATTTAGTATTCGGGTGATCAGAAGCCTCATCGTGACTATATATACAATCAGGTCCACCGGACCCAAGCCATCTAGTCCTCAATGATATTCCTACAATAAGAGGAGTTGATTAGAAAGCTTTATTTAGGGTTTGTATTAATTTTTGTCGTATAGCATATAATTGGGGGTTCAAACTGTAGTCATAAAGTCATATGTCATAAAATAATAGCACGAAAATATATGACTGCTATGAACAACCCATCATAACTTAGTATGCTATTTCAGAATTCAGTCAGCTGCTATGAACATAAAACATTTATAAATATTTGACATCAAAGAAAAGAAATTAAAACCTTTATAAAAATTTTGTTTCAAAATGCCAAAAACAAGCGTAAAAACTAAAATAATACACAGTTTGTGTGGAAATTTACATGTTGGACCAAGTATGTATGAAAAAAATGTATCCATTTCAATTTTAATTCATCTCCTTGTAGGTGATGAAGACGAGGAAGAACAAACCGAGGATTTGTTTTTAATAAACGTTGCTAGTTTGCTCACTAGCCGCAGAAGTGTCCACCTTGGGGTTCCAAAATCTCCATGTTTTAGTTGGATTTCTGCGCATACGTTTAACTTTTGGCTTAGATTTTTTCCATTATTTTATGACAAAACAATAAACATACCTCATAAAGTCTTATTATTTTATGACTTTTTTGTTTGCAGCACAAAAACAATTGTTTAAAACATACTAAAATATTAAGACATTATGACAATATGGCTTGATAGCACACCGTTTGAATCCCCGAAATCATTTTTTATATATAAAGAAAGTTGCACTTGTAAAATTTGCCACCCCTCTTTTCCCCTTTTGATGACAATGTACCTTTTAGAGAAAAGCAAAGGATGACTGAACAATTGCGGGACTAAGTCCATAGTAAAGAAACTAAATGTCACGAAGATGATGATTCAACTCCAAAGAAATATTTACTAACTTAAAAAAATGGGCATTTTCGTTGCTTTCAAAAATAAATAATAAAAATCATGACTCTTGGAAAGTTTGTACCCTTTCCAGACTTAAAAACTGTTCCTAGTGTTAAATAACCAAACACAATTCTATATAATATTTGATTGCTCCCCAAAAAATATAAAATACTTAATTTTCGCAACGAATGGCAGATAGTTTCTAAGCTCCTAAATAGGATTCACCGAAGAGAACATCCTGAAAGACAAGCCTGTATTAAAGTCACTGGAAAATATCACTACTTTTGGTTCCTACTCTCTACATCTTCCTTATTTATGCGGAAGATGTTTTTTTTACCGATGATGATTTGAATGACTTTTTGGAAAATGGTTTACTAACCGAAAAGTCCTTGAATTTATTTGAACGTTTTACTTATTCAATTTGATGCCAGTGTGATTGATCTCATTATGAAACGTTCTCGTAATGAAACGTAAACGCATTAAGTTTCTAAAATTTCAATGATTATTTAAATATCAAATAATTTGTTGGATTTGTGCGAGTATTATGGTTCAGTTTGTTGCAGTAGCAACCGGTTGATTTTAAGCTTCTTCTATTTTGGGGTACTGATATATTTTACTTTTGAATGATTAAAGAACTCTTTCGCATAAGGAAAATTTATACCAGCTAAAGTTACCAACAACTCACGGCCACAGAAATAAAAAGACGTAAATGGCGTTGGATTGGCCACACTTTAAGAAAATCAACGAACGACATCGCAGGAAATGCCATAGACTGGAACCCATAGGGAAGCCGAAGAAAAGGACGTCCAGCTTATACGTGGAGAAGGCAAATCGAAGAAGAAGTGGCTGGAATGGGTAAAACCTAGAGCGAAGTAAGAGCTTTGGCACAAGACAGGAATATGTTCAACCAATTCATTGAGGCTCTGTGCTCCTTATAGGATCGATGGGAACATAGATAAATATAAAGTCACCAGTAAACCAAATACAAATGTCTTATTACTCAATGTCAAAAATAACTGATTAAGAGAAAAGGAAAATATGCAAAGGGAATTCAAACAAATAAGTGAATAATCAAATAAACAGAACAAATTTTGACATTGAGCAATGAAAAAGTTTAGAAAAAAGTTACCAGCTGCGTTCTCAATACCACTTTGCCTTGTCTTCGCAAATTAGCCCAAGGCCCATTAATAAGGTCTATATAATAGGCCATGTGTTAAGTAAGATAATTGTCAAACTTTATACCTTTTCCACTTTTTGGCGCCGGTTCACAATGGGAAGCCCTCTGTTTTGAAAGCTGTCTGGTCTCATACACGGTTACGAAACGGCAGAAAACTCAGTGATATTGCGGTTAAACAACGTCCTGCAAAGTTGTTATACGATTGTGGTCGATTGTTAGTAAACGCGGTACCCATCATGCTGAAAGTTTTCTTATACCCAAAATTGAAATCACTGAGCCATTCACTATTGTAACCACTAAGCCATTTGATATGCCTATGGGTTTTACAATTTCTTACGCTTTCTATCCCCGATTGGCCAACATCATGTAGTGAATAATTTTTTTTTATTGTTTAGAGTGTAGAAATCTCAACTGGCCATCCAGAAGGCTCAACATCTTCCGTGCTAGTATAGCCACAACGAAATTCTGTAAACCACTTTTATACCATTGAAATTGATAGTACAGAATTCCTGTAGTACTCGTATTAATCAAGCTTAGCCTTCAGAACGTGCCAAACACAAATTAAAGCCGCTTGTTAAAATTTTTGGTAGGAGTCAACTGACTCTTGACACAGATTGCAAAGTGAAGAAGTCAGGCAATTATAAAAAAATTATAAAAAAATTATTCGGTCTTCTTTTTTGTATATTTTTTTTGTATTCTCGGCTTTGTTGCATTCAATTCGCCTTGCATATACCTTATAAATGGGGCTTATATTGGCCCTCATGGCAAACACGACACTGGACTCCAGTTTAATTTTTTTTACATTTGTTGACGCGAAAAACTTGCATCAACCTTTAAAATTTTAGCGCAGCTTATATTCGTGCATACTTATGTGGACATGTGTGTGTTTTTGGTGCTTATATATATTAATTCCTGTTGTTCCTGTAAGGATCATAGGGCCATGGTGCTTGCATAGAATCAATTACTTCTTTTTGACGTTTTTTTTTGTAAGTCTTTTCCTTCTGCTTTTGCCAATTTTTTCAACGTTCAAGCACTGTACGACACGTCATAACGTCATTCTGGGAATGAACTGAAAACTTTAGTAAATCCAAGTGGAAGGAAAAAATTTTGCTATTTAATACACAGCCCCTCCCATAAGTGATAACTTGCTCTCACATTTTTTTTTGCAGAACATTAATTATCGTATTCCCTTGATTATACTGTCTATTATTTTGGTAGCTTTAGTTTGGACTATCGTTGCATAAGTACGAGTATGTCCTGCAATATCATGGTGATATACTTCAAATATTTGCTTCAATGTTAATGATGAATTGTTAATAAATTAAATTAAAGTTGCTACTGGAAATTAATTGTCAACATTTCAAAAGGCCAACTAACATACAAAAATATATGTACGTATGTAAATGTGTATATGTACTTATATACTTACATGTATGCAAGTGTCAAGTTAACTCATCTGCAATTTGAGTACGAATAATAAATTATATGTGACTATTTGTTGGCCGTTTATTATTGCTTTTGGTATTCCCTTGGTTACTGTCAATTTCTATTAACATCAAAGCCAAACTGGTAATCTTATCTGTCAACTGTCTTGTTCGTTTAAATTCTCTCCTGTCCACTTTTTTTGTATAACAATAAGAATGAACGCAAAATTGCATAAAAAGAAAGGACAAGAAAATTAATAGGAAAATACTCAAAACATTTTCCATCAACAATAGAAATAGAAAAAATGGAAAAATAGATTTTTTTCTTGACAATGTTTGAAACCAAGTCAAGAAATGAAAATATAGTAATTCCCCAGTGTAGGCCGAAATGGTTACCATTAACAAAGCCTGCATAAAATATGTTTGCAAAAGGAAAAAATTATTAAAATTATAACCGGCTTTGTGACTGATTTGTTAAATATGCATGCCTGTATGTATGTGTAATATTTTCTGTTTGTTATGGCCTCAAACCTTGGAAACTCAATTGCCAAAACTATATAAAATAAAGGAATATATGTATGAAAACTATAAGAAATAATAATATTACAAGAAAACAGGGTTATAAACGGATTTTGTCATGGTATTGTGAACTCCCTAAGCAAATTCCAGCGTAAAAAATAACGCCAACATTTATTATTAATAAGTGTAAAACATGTTCTTAGATATTTTCCTTATAACAAAAACAAATCCTCTTGTGAAAGAAGTCCTGTTAATAATAAGTAAAATAACAGTTATATGTTTTTCATTTGTATTCCCATGTTTACCGTTACACTTATTCAAAAGAAAATAACAACAAAGGAAATAAACATACTTTGGTGCCAGATGCTTGACAAGATAATAAATTTTCCATATTATTAATAATATAAGAAAAAGTACAAAACAAACTAAAGGACATTTTTGCAAACTGGCAAAGTCTTTTATAGACAAAAATACTACATATTAGACATACAGGGCAGACAATACGAGCAAAGGAATTTATATTTGGTTGCATGTTGTATTGTTCAGCCAGACCAAAGACTTTAAATGTAAGAAATCATATTTCATAAATACCTGCATGCGAAATCTACATAGAAAGAAATATATTTTGGTAAAATTTACGGCTTATTAATATAAATTAGATTTTATTGCATCGGGCCATAGTTTGTTATTTGACGACAACGTTTTCCAACTAGTGATAATATTCCATATACAAAATTCGATATATATTATTATGCAGTATATTCTTTCCAACTAATCGTTTAAACCATTAGAGATTCAAAAATATATTGCTTTTTATGGCTTTAGCCAATCATAATTTGCTTTGTCATCAACTCGCAAAATACTTCAGTCAACATCAAATACAAATTTGATTCTTACCTACCATTCGCCAAGCTTTGACTTGGTATTAACTAGGAGTCATCTGAAATGAACTCTATCTAAGGTAATCAGATTTTTTTGCCGTTATCAGGCTGCCATCTGGCAACATTTTCCTCCATAATTCCTTACCATATTAGAAGTATTGGGAATAAAATGACCGACAAACACGCTGTTTTAAATTCAATTGCTCATTTGTTAGTGCATATGATAAAAACTAGCAATAAAAAGTTATACAGAATTATCAGCTGTTATAAGAGTATTTGTATAAGTTAAAGGATTGGGTTGCTCGGGTCGAAACTGCGACCTTCGGACTACCAGTCTAGTATACTAGCTACTAGTCTACGAAGGCTACTAGTCTACACAAATATCCTGAAGATGGTGTACCGAAATATTGATAAAAATTTAAATAAAATTTAAAATAACTTAAGCTTAAAAAATAAATGAAGTTTAATAACTAAAATAAAACGGTCAAAAAACTAGAACGTATATTAAATACAAGTTAGTGTTGTAACATATTCAACAAGAAGGGCTATGCCCATCTATGCCCATGAAGACTTCGTCACAATAATATGAGTCTAATTGCTCTTAAGTTTCATTCTTCAAAAATATGAGCTTTACTACAGAGCAGTGTTGCCAGCTTGGGATAAATTGCTCTGGCGTACTATCGTGCTGATAGAAGGGAAATTTCTCGTTCTCTGATTTTCTTGATTACTTATTTACTAAGACCTATTTGTATACGAAATTTCAGTTTCCTAGTCATTGCGAAAATTATAGGTCGCATTTTAATGAGTGAATTAACGAATACTTAAATAAGTAATTTAATTTCATCATATCTTAAGAAGCTCTCAAGATAAAATGGAGTAAAAACATTGCAAATATTTTCATGTAAGTATAAGCACAGTGTAAGAAGGCACCAACATGTCCTGGCGCATCCCCGTGCTCCCCAATTAGAGTGCTATTTTTTTTGAAATGCATACACTATTGGAGTTCAAAATGAGATATTCAAAAATAGATATTTTTATTCGAGTGATGATAGCGATATTATAAAAGTAGCCAGTAAAATTAGACCAATTAAAGCCCGCAACTAAGACAGCAGTAAAAAATAGACCACTATTTTGTTTTTGGCCAACAAGGGCTATTATACAATTATTTCTATTATAATCTCAATGATGTTGCACATATTCCATTAAAATATTTTCCATTCTAGATTTATTTTGTTTCCAATAAATCGTGTTTCAGAAATATTTAAACCAAAAATTTTCCCTGACAACAATTTTATATAAAACAAATATTTGAACCCATCTTTTATTTGATATTATATAAATACTTCATGTCTCTACCAGTTTAGTTTAAATACATTTCCACGAAAGAAAAAATAACCTGGAACCTGATAACCTTCTGCTTAAAAAAGTTTTAATTACAAATGAAAATATTATTAATTTGTACTGTGATATCTTATATAGGTTTTTTTTTCATAAGAAATTTCAGCCTTATTAATATTTTTTTTTGCGTTTCAATAAATTTCATCTTAATATATGCATATTGATTTTCGTTAATTGAAACTCTTGCGCCATTTATTTTTTAGCCACTTTAAGTATTAAATATTTTACGAGATGCTTTCATAGTTCGTTTGGAAAATTAAAGCATTAAATTAAACTCCCCAAAAGTATGCAATTAATTTTATTGCTTGTTATTACAGCAATTTTAAATTTTGATTGAAATTATTATATATGAAGGATTATTGGAACTAAATGTCATGAAACTATGTTATATTAATTCTAACTTGCAGAAATTTTAACAAATTCTCCTACAGATTAACAGTCAGACCATCATCTAAAGTAGATTAACTATATATTTGTAAAAATCTGAAGTTAAATTTTAATTTTAGGCATAATTCTAATTTCTTTTTTTTTTAATTTTGTCTTAATTTCTGTAAAAGCGTACTTAATTGCTGTACATAATTGAAAACAACAAATCTTGTAATATTACAAAAGACGTATTGACTTCGACTCATAGAATATCCCAAGGCTGTCATTTTTGCTTTTAATCTAAAGCATAGTTTAAGGATTAAGTTTTTTTTGAGTCAGCAACAAAAACAAAGACATTTTATAAGCTTTATTTGAATAAATTTTGCTTGTTCAAAACTCAAAACTCAAAAGTTTAAAATTGCTATTTTTTATTTTAGCTTTAGCCGCTCAAAGGGAGTCATTCAAACCAAAGGATACAAATAGTATTAATAATAACGCAAATGCCATATACAATGAAATTGGAAGTGGCAGTGGAGGCAGTTTGAATAGCGTTGCCTTAAGCAATGTAAATAATAACAATGAAAACGGATATGCTGTCAGCCATAGCAATGCCAATAACATTAGCAACGAAAATTCCAATATCAACAATGGCTTTTCGAACATAAATACCCTAAAAACAACAACGAGTTTGTCCACCAGCAGCACATCAACCAGCACTAGCAGTTCAGCTAGCAACGGTGGTTACGCTACAACTACATCCACACACACAACTAGTTCCAGTTCAGGCTCCAGTGGCAGTAGCAGCTCACACAAGACATCAAGCTCAAGTCGAAATTCCATAGAACTGCAGGAGACATCACAAAATGGTCCCTATTTTGATAAGGGTGCTTCAAAGAATGTCACAGCGCTGTTGGGCAAAACGGCTTATTTGAATTGTCGTGTTAAAAATTTGGGCAATAAAACTGTAAGTAACGTTTTCTCTTTGTTAAATGAAGCAAAAAAAAAAAAAAACAGAAAATAAAGAAAACAGGAAAAAATAAATCAATGAAATGTAAATTAGCCAACACACATGTTTCCTTCAAAATTGTGATAAATCAGGTTTTGATTGCTATAATTATTTCCAAATCATGCAAAACATCCGCAATCGTTATGGGGAGAAGTGTCCGCCTTTATGATAAATTGGTTTGAAAATCAGACCCTTTCTTTTGAATAACATGCAATCGTTTATGAAATGGAAGCAAACATTTTACATAAAGAAATGTATTTAAGTGACTTAAATACGGTGTTGAAAGGAAGAATGACACATGGAAACAGTAAACTCTTGATTTAGTTTAATTATGCTTTGTTACTTTTTTTATTTATTTGATGTGTAACATAAATATTTTAAACGCATTTTATTAATTTATTTACAAACTTTAATGAATGTCAAAATTTCTTAGGAAACAAAAATTCTTAGATCTAGAAAAAATTTTAGCAATAAAGGAAATTTTTTTTGATTTCCAAAATCCAATAAACGTTAAAAATTTGTAAGAACTATAAATTACTTGAAGGAGAAATTTTCGCATGTAAAAGAAACTTGGAAAGTTTAAAAATAGTTTTGAAGTTTTTGTAGGGTACTTTTAAATCTCAAATTTTTTAAGAAAAAAATCTTTAAATGCAAGTTTTCGCATTTATGCAAAGTTTTGAAGCTTTACTGACAAATTTTTAATGAAATTTGTTGCATTAAACTTTTTCTAATTGCTAATTGAAGTTTTTGTAAGACAGATGGGACAAAAACTGTTGTAAGAAATCGTAAGAAGTGTATCAGTTGCATCATATTAGCAAATAAAAAGAGTTGCATGCAACGATTTTGATAAAAAAAATGTAATCAACAGTTTCAGTCTAAGAAAAAAGTTTTCTTAAAATTAATGTTTTCCTTGACAGGAAATATTTACTTTTATTTTTTTTTAAATTATACTCATAACGAACACCTGTAAATATTTTTTTTTTGCAAAATTTATAACAGTCAATTATATATGAAATTTCCATAATTTTTTTTAATATTTTAACCTTCTTAATTTTCCAGCCATTGTATTAGCAAATAATAAATATTTAATGAATTTTGTTGCATGCGACTATTTTTATTTCCAAACTCACCTGGAATTATACGCTTAGCCAGTTCATTATACGCCAATTGCTTCTTTACCTCTAAAGTTAGAAAATAAAGAAAGTTTCAAAGTTTTTTAATTGATAATATAAGGTGCGATAAGGCAAGTGCTATAATTTTTTCTACATTTTCTCTACTCCGTCTTCCTGTTTATCTCTCATGTTAGGAGAAGAAATAAGTTGTATGCTACAAATTTCATAAAAGAAGAGAATTTAGGCAGCAAAATATATCATGAAGTTGTTTTGTTTACTAAAGGGAGTGATATGGTGTGTAAAGGAGTACAAAATTTACAGCATGTGAAGATTGATAGACAAATTTAGACTATTTATTTTTATTTTATATTTAATTCAGTTCAAAGCACGTAACATGGGCAAACAAAAAAGTTTCATGCAATAAATTGTAAGAAAAGTTTCATCGATTAATAAATTTCTTACATGAATTTTTTATTTGCAAAAATATATGTACGTTTTATTAAATATGATGATTTTAATTCAATTTAATTTAATACACGACATGCAAGTAAATAAAAAATCTCGTTTTGAAATTTTACTCATACTGTTATAACTTTTGAAATTCCTTTTCATTTCATTTTGTACATATAATTTTTTTTGTCATTTTCAGTTTTATATTGGGAATAAAAATATTTAGAAATGAAATAATGCATGTTACCGAATTTATGTAGCGAAAGAGAAAAGAAAAGAAAGCAATAGTAATGGGAGAGATAATTATTTTATTTGAAATTCAAGGATTATTTTTTTTTGCCACCGGCCCAATTCGAACAGTTTAATTGTAGCACAGCTCTAATTTCTCCGAGAAGAATTTGTTTTTTACATTGCAATACAATTAAATAACTTTGTTCAAAGTGTGTTATGTATGTTAATATTAAATTTAATATTAAATATTAAATTTATATATAATTAAATTTATCCAGGTTTTACTGTTTAATCAGAAAAAGTTGTGCAACATGTTTTCCCTTCATGTTCAGAAAAATTTTCTCTCTGGTTTATTTTTACTCATTGTTTTCCTGATAAAAAATAAATTAACAAATTTGTTTTGAACTATTTTTTTTTAACAAATGCTTCCAAGTTCAAAAACCCATCCATCATATTGTTTTGCTACGTTGTTTATATGAGCGGCATTCGTGCCCAACAAACACAAAATCAAATACTTGAATAAATTTTTCAAAACTAGAAAAGTTCTTTTTTGCATATGCGACTTCAAAGTTAAATTTGAATATGAATTTAATATTAATGGCTTATAAGAAAGATCCTATCAGTTACTTCAAAGTTTGACTCACTGCAGTTTAAAAAAGGGAAGAAGATTTATAAGTCAAATTATGGAACCGAACTTAAGAATGAATTGTATATGAAGTTTTAAATCAGAAAATTGCTTAAGCTCAAACGTTTGACTTTATGTTCGCTAGGTTCTCAGCAGTTGATTCTAATGAAGGTGCTGGCGCATTGTAAGAGAAAAAAAATTTACACCTTGCTGGTGAACATATGTATGTATGTTTTTTCTTGTGTAAACCTGACAGGTGATAATTATTATTTTCTTTTTTAAGAAATAAAAAAAAAGAAAAGAAAATTTTTAGACTGTTTCTATGGTTTCAGAAACGAATACAAAAACATTTCTACTCTCAATTACACACAATTACACTTTTAGTCAAAGACATATGTGCGATTATTCGTGGCAAAATATGTTTTTAACATACAAGATATTGCTAAGATGTAAACAAATGTAGGTAATAACTTTGATTCTACCTCAAAATGATGTCATTCGCAGAAATACTCTTCAAGCAGTTCAAGCATTTGGATGAATAGACCCAAAGAGTCAGGCAAGGAGTCACTAATTATTTAATGCAATTAAACTTGTATGAATGCGTTTGCATTAAAATTTAAATCATTATTTCTACGCAAAGTTTTCTTACGAGTTGCATATATAAAAACGTCATACATATACGTATGATTTGTGTGTGCAAATATGTTTCTTTTTGTAACAAGGATGTCAAAACGATCACTTGTTGTCTGACACGAATCAGGCGCAGAGATAAAATATTCCTTTAATAAAAATTTGATTACTTTTTCTTTAGCTCAATAGTATTGTATTTCACTAGCATCTTTAGGAAAATGTGGGTACTTTTAATAGAATAGATGCTACTAGAAGAGCTACAAATTTTGAAAAATAGATCTCATTTATAGGACTTAGATAAGGTTATGTCCATAACATAAATAAATCCAAAACAATTTCTAGGAGATGACACTCAAATAGTATGGAAATATCGATATATAATCATAAATAAAATTGAAACTTTTTACCTGTTTAATAAGAAGTCATTGAGTTTAAATAATGTAAAGATTAGTATTATTAATATTTCTACAATTTTATTACCCTTTTTATAAAAATTTGAATTAAAATATTAGTTAAGCTCCGAGGTCTTGTTTAATGGTTAAACAATTTTATTTTTAAATATCGATATTTCGATACTCTTTGAATATTTCGATTCAAATTATAATTACTTTTAAAAAATACTTAAAAGATCTTTTTGCTCGAGGGGTATATGTTCCATAAATATGCCGCGAATACAGAAACCGGGAATTACGGAATGGTAATTTATATGGGATTATAGGTGACAAAAAAAAAAACAGATATGAAAAAAATCAATTTAACTAAAGTTTTTGAACATTTGGAATAATCATCTTAAGCTTAAGAATTTTTTTAATTTTCTCTTACTTGGCAGTTTTTAAACGCTCCTTCAATGCAGTCTAATAGGCAGCAGTCGGATTAGGAATTTGCTTCTTAAAAATAAAGAAATCGCAAAGCTCATTTGCCATTCTTAATCCATCACTAAGATTTTTGAAATTAAATGTCACGTTTCCAGTGCTTGTTGAAGCCCCTTCATCAATAGGCTGCGAATTTGATATTTCCTCTAAGTCGGTTTCTGTCAAATCTTCATCTTGCGATTTACGCAATTCACAACACCACTTCCATTTTTTCTATTGCTGGATCACGAACAATTTGCGCTGACAGTGAAGTTTATTTATTAGTCCATTTGGCGGCATTTACAAAGGATATTGGGTTGGATGTACATATTAGATCCACGAATAATGAAATTTTTAGCCCGGTAAAATTTTTTTTAAATCCGCAAATAATGAAAACGCGTGTGAAGGAAGCGCGAATAAGGAGCTTTTGCTGTCCCTTCATGCATTTTTCGAACACATGGCGTATGAGCAATATTAATTTAAATATTAATAATACTATTGCATACTTCTGGACGGCAGAATGAAATTATTAGGATTCAGTGCGTATTATTAATATGCAAAAAAAAAACAATACGTAGTACAGTATGGTTGATAATATCTGCCATATTTTTTGTTCTTGTAATATATCAGTAATTGGTTAAGAAAATTATTAATACAAAACATATATGAAAGAACACCTTAGTAGAAGCAAACAAGTCATATTTATGTATATATAATGATAAATATATTAAAAACAAAAACCTAAAGGGGTCAAAAACAAAAAAATTTTCCTGACCAAGAAGTGAGAGTTCGGTTTGTTATTTTCAGGACTTAAGTACCAGTTTCTCGTCTCGGTAATCAATGCCACAATTTTGTCAGTTGAAAAAATTGGTAAACAGGCCGGGTAAGAGAAACCATATTTTTTTATAGTTTACATTGGGTCGATTTAATTATTTTATGACAGGGCGACACATATAATTTTATAGTTTTTTTTTAATACGAAAATTTAGAGAACCCAAAAGATTGAAAAAAGCTTAAGATATAATTATATATGTATGTTTACTTAAAAATAAAGAAATTATTATTATGTTTCTAATGGTTGAATAATTCAACTAGCAAGAGAATTCTACCAAAATAAAATAATAAAAAAAATAATAGCAAATTGTATGAAGAAAAATTAAAATTGCACCATTCAAAATATCTATAAAAATCTATGTTATTGCAAAAATTTGGTTAGTTTCTCTTTTGATTTTGAATAATAGTATTATAATATACTAGTACATACGAAACTTTTTAAGGAAGTTTTAACTATATTTGTGAGACAGATATAAAGAGAATTATATTTTGGTTTAGTTTCCCATATATTAATTTACTAAAAAAGTTAAAAAGTATTGAATCTATTCATTAAAAATCCTCAGTGATAAAGGATTTCATTTGTACCTTGAATCTTATCACCCTTTAATTTCTACACAAGTAATTTTTTATTGCAAGTCCTTAAAAAAAACTCTCTTAAAAATTTAATTTTTGGACAAAAGTCTTTTCAACTATTTCTTTAAATTTAAACATTCAAGATTTATAAGGAACTGCTTTTTTTCGATGGAGTATATCGCATACATTTTTGGTAAATTTTCAAAAGAAACATCTCATAAAATTGACTCATTATTTCATATTAAGTAAAAATTATTTATTAATTATTCTATAAATAATTAAGTTATATATAAAATTTAAAATAGTTTTAAATTTTTCATGGTATAATAGAGCAAAAGCTAAAATAGCCGATAGTAAAATTATAAAAAAATGTTTCAAGTCTGCTTAATGGATGAAGCTTTTCAACGGCCACATCAGGTTAGTAATATCGTGTTCCTTAATAAATATGCACAACATGTTAAATATGTTCACAAAGAAATTTCAAAAAGTTATCTCGCTAATACGTACATAAAAAACGTTTGCCAGTGTATATGTGTTTACCAAGCAGTGCTTAAATTTATAAATGGATGAGAGAGAGAGAGAGTGTAAAAAATCGTACATGCTTTTGAAAAAGTTTTCTTTTATAGCATGAACAAATATTTGTTTCATGTTGAAAAAGTGTTTGCATTGTTGTAAGTTTTTACAATACAAACAAAAGTCGCTAATAAAACAATTCGAATGCTACAATAAGCAATGTAATATATATATATATATATATATATATATATATATATATATATATATATATATATATATATATATATATATATATATATATATATATATATATATATATATATATATATATATATATGTAGTGCACTAGTAAAATGTTAAATGTTAAAATATAATTGTGAATATTTTCGTGCCGTGTATATATTTTATATTAGAAGGTGGCATAATATGTTGGCGAAAACTAGGTTTCTTTATATTTATTGCAAAACCAAAATATATCATGCATTGTACAATATATTGTGCAATGCATTCTAAAATATTGTTTTCCCACCAAAAAAAAAATTAAACAGCCCCTGATTTAGCAATAGCGATAGTACTAGCAACATTTTTACAAGAAAGAACTCGTAAGAGGTTGCATTTTGTTTGAAAAACTATTATAACAAATTCGTCTCATATATAACGATAATTATGCTTGGAAATACTTTGCAATCGTTTTTGGTTTGCTTATTTATATATTTTTCATTGAGAGATGAGATGCCTCATATTTTAATTGAATATGTTTTACGACATATTGCATTTTTATTCAATAATATTGTGCAATATATGAGCCACTTAAGACTTTCTCATAAGCTCAGTAGCAATTTCTTGAATAATTAAAATTTGTTTATTTTAATTAATTTATTTACAATAGTATGCTTTTTGTAAAAGAATAGTAATAATATTAACAATAAAAAATTCAATAATATACCATAATATATATGCCGATTAAAATATTCTCAAAAAACAGAACAAGTTTTTAAATAATTTCTAAAGCCAATGATGCTCTTTTTAGAATATATTTAAAATAAGCATTTTTTATGAAATTTGTCACGTGAAACTTAATATATTTGCCAATATAAGGTAGAGGGAAATAGTGCGGATAAATTTTTTTGTAGGAAATCGTATAAAATTTCGTGTACTACCAGCTTGATTACCCCGTTTATTTTTATATTCTTCCTATTGTCGAATAAAAGCAAGTGCATGCAACAAATAAATGTATAGTGTTACTTCAGTCTATTGGGCTATTATAAAAATGTATTGTAATAACATGGTAGGGAGGGTATCTAATGCACAAGAGAAAACTACATCTTGCTCTTGTATTCGGACGAACTCAAATAAAGTAATTATTCTTATTATTTATTATTATTATTTTAATCGGTAATGGAAAGAAGCTACCTTTCTTTATTTTTATGAATTAAACCTTCTTAACTTTTATGGGGAAAAGAACACCCCCATTTTCCCTGAGTACGGCATCACGGTATCTTTGGCAGCATGTTCTCCCCTAAAAGTTGAAGAAAGAAAAAACTAGATGGTTCGTTACATAAAATAAATTTTAATAATATTTAAAACAATGTGTGTTTTGGCTGAAAAAAGGATACTAATAGTATTAAAAATTAAATAATTAAAAATATTGTACAATATATGGGCCGCCTAAGACTTTCTATATGAGAATCAGCCAATTTTTTAATAATGTCAAAAAAAATTCGATTTTTTCTATATCCGGTTTCAAAAAATGCGGGGAAACACAGCATTCTTGACAGCTGAGTAAATCTTTCAGGAACGCAAAAGAGATATCGAAAAATGAAACGTGTTTGTATTTGCAACACCAAATTTCTAACATCTTTTTACAAATAATTTGTTGTGTGTATATATTGGTATATACAATATATTGAGTAAAATAAATAAATTCAATTAATATCAAAAACTCATTAATAATTACACAAATTGTTGATATTGGAAATCAAAACCAATTGATAATACATCGTAGAATTAATTAAAGTCATAATGTAAGGAATACTTGATTTAATTAAATTCGAATTGAATTTTCTCGCGCATGGCAGAACATACATAGTAAATAATTATTTTTTCATAATAAATACGACATTTGATAAAAATTTCAAATAATAGTTTTTTTACATCAATTGATCTAAAACTTAAAATGTCATTTTGAATCGAAAAATATTGAATGGAAGAAAGAATGGATTAAAGATGTGGAAACATGTTAATTTTTGGGTCAATGTAAAAATGCTGTTACGTCCCAAACATAACAAAAAGTTACAGAAAGTCGATTTTCACTCAAATACATATACATATATTTGCTTACAAAAGAATAAAATATTTATTCAAATTACATCGCATTACTTTTTCAACAAATTGTGTTCTCTTTGCTTTTAAGACATAATCTGTTTTGAATTTTAAATAAAGTACTTAAAATACAATTTAAGAAAAAAGTATGCAAATCCATAAAACACATCTCCTTTATATTTTATTACAGATGTTGTTGCAAGTGTCATGGGTGCGGCATCGTGATATACATCTGCTAACAGTGGGCCGGTATACCTACACATCAGATCAAAGATTTCGTGCAATACATCAGCCACAGACAGAAGACTGGATACTGCAGATAAAATATCCGCAGCATAGAGATTCGGGTATCTATGAGTGTCAAGTATCAACCACACCACACATGAGCCACTACATACATCTCAATGTTGTGGGTAAGTAAAAAAAAAAACTTTTTTTATTAAAATGTTCCTCAATTTAATGTAAAGGCATGCATATACATATATAAATGTTTACTTTTTTGTCTTTCATTTTTAGAACCTTCTACGGAAATAATAGGTGCTCCCGATCTTTATATAGAAAGCGGTTCTACTATAAATCTAACCTGCGTTATTTTAAATTCACCCGAACCTCCTGCCTACATCTTCTGGAATCATAATAATGCGGTAGGTTCTATTATATATATAATAAGCTTCCCCTCTCTTTTCTTCTTTAAGTGTTTCCATATTCTTTGTCTCTCTGTCTTTTGATTACGCTCCAGTAGATCCTTTGTATGCATGTCTGAAATAAAATTTAATCCTTTTTTATCTTTTCTTGTAAATCCTTGAAACATTTTTTCTTATTATTAATTTTTTCTGTTCTTTTTAAAATTCAATGGCTTCCTTAAGCCCAGGAATTTTTTATTTTAATTTTGTTGCTGCAAATGCTTTGCCTTTTGTTGTTGTTGTCGTTGCAAATGCTTGTTATTGTCATTTAAGAATAAGAAAAAAATGTGTAAATCTCGCTTCACTTGACCACTTCAGCTGGTATTGACATGCAGACGTTGTAATAGTGCCGGCATTCTTATCATCAATTTAATTTTACTTTATCTGTTTTCTTTTTATTTAAACCCTTTTGTCCTCTCTGTACATGTGAATTTTATGACTTTTCTTTCATATTTCAGCATTAAAGTTTTGTCTTGATTTGTGGAGAAATTTCTTCATATTTCGATGAACGTCTTAGTTTTCTAATTTTTATTTTAATATCCAGTTAATTGTATGCATATGCTTAATGTTGTTCAATTAATTTTTATTGAAATTTAAGGGAAAAAGGACACAAATTGAAAAGGGAAAGAGTTCGCTCAGCATGAAAATTAAACATATATTCATATCTATCGTTTAAAGTTGTTTCAAAATAAATTCTTCAAATTTCAAATTCATCCATTTATAGATTTTCCAAGAATTTTTTTGATACAAGAATAGATTTTAGCATACACGAATACAAATTCTGGTACCAAAGATTTTATATTAATTTAAGCAAAATCTCTTTCTTAAATTTTTTAGTACAAATATTCTTTATAGTTTTGCACAGAGTAAATGTGGCTCTTAATTAATTTGTGTACTAAATTTTTTAGCACAATTTTTTTTACATAAATAGTAATACGTGTAGTATCGAAATAATTTCTTTGAAGCTTCGATTTACTTTATAAATGGTATGATATTTTTATTTAAAAATTGTGCTAAGGTCTCTATATTTTTTGCACTTTTATAAAAATTTCAAGGTCTAGTTGACAAAATTTTCATTTGTAACTATCAAGATTTTTATAGTCACTGAGTATCATTTTCAGGAAATTGTGTTTCTTTAATAATAAAATTTATGTTTTAGTTTTGTTTATAATTTCCAGCATTTATTGTTTTATTTTTTATATATTATTATTTGTAAAGATTTTTCTCTCCTGTTGCTGTTATTTCATTTTTAAATGCCATTTTTCGCTTCCAGAAGAAAAAATTGTTTTAAGACATATGCGGATTTTCATCATCAAAATCGCTCGCGTGTCATATAAATTTCGTATTTTCATGATTTTAAACAGTTTTTTGTTGTATTTGCTACTTGCAGATTATTAACTATGACTCACCGCGCGGTGGTGTTTCGGTTGTTACAAATAAAGGCGAAACAACGACCTCCTTTCTATTGATTAAATCTGCACGGCCATCAGATTCTGGCCACTATCAATGTAATCCATCGAACGCTAAGCCCAAAAGTGTTACGGTTCACGTGCTCAATGGTAAGTATTTTAAAATGTTTGAACAGAGACTTACTTATCGATACTTAAGGTGCAATGAGTACATTTGCAAAAAAAAAAAACAAAAGTAGAAAATTGAATTGAATAGGCGACAATCATGGGATAAGTTCCATTGTTCGGTGTCAAAAAAAAGGTGATGATAGTGCAGCTATAAAAATTTCAATATTTTTGCAACAACTAAGCCATAACACTTAATGAAATTGATGTTGACCCAAATTTTTTTTGTTCTGCAATTTTAAAGGGGATTATTTCGTGTGTTGCTTTTCTTGCAGTCTTTCTATGCAGCTTTAGTACCACAAATGGTTTCTTTTGCTTTGTTTTTGTTAAGTTTGATACAAAACAGTATTGAGTTTTCGTTTTCCACTTCAATTACTTTCGGTTTTCTTTATATTTTACTTAACATTTTCGTGATGGCTATGAACCATCTTTAGAACTATTTACTACTTTTGTTATAATTGAAATTTATTTATGACAAAAACAGAAGATCATCTTTTCATAGTTGTAAGCTAAAGGAAACTTAACACATAATTTTGGCAATAGAAATATACATAAATTATTCGATGTGCCACAAAAATGAATCTGGTACGAAAGTGGAAACTCCTAATAAGTGCTTGTTTTCAATACCTCTCTCCATTTAAAATGTTTAAAGAATATTTTTTTTTAAATATTATAGAATATTTATAAAAATTATATTAAATATCTTCTCTTATAAGAATTTTAAATTGAACCTTACAGTATGTAAAGTAAAAAATATTTTCGCCACATTTCTAGCCGAGGAACAAAACATATTTGTGTGTTCAAAGAACTTTTAAACAAGCGCCCTAAAATATGTAAAACATCATTTATATATATATATACGAGGTCTGTTAAATAGAAAAAGTGTAGTCTGAGTCAGAAAAATGTTTGCAAGTGGTACAAGCTTTTCCAAGAAGATCGTTAAGATGTGTGACGTGAATGACGACGCTCATTCTGGAAGCTCCATCACATCAAAAACCAATGAAAAGTGAAGAAAATTTTTACAGAGAATCGTTGAATAACTATTACAGAAATTGCAAAGGATGTCGGCATATCAGTTCAATCATCCCAATGGAAGAGCCAAGGAGAGCCAAGAACTAAAAAGCACGCCAAATTGGATCAAATGTCAAGGTTTTCCTCACTGTTTTCTTTGATTACCGCGTCGTAGTACATCATGAGTTCTTGCCACATGGTTGTACAGTTAATAAGGAGTATTATCGCTACGTGAAGCAATACGAAAAAAAGTCCCGAAACAATAATGCACCTGCTCAGTCGTCATTGCCGAAAATAATACCATAATCATACCTCAGCCACCGTATTCACAAGATTTGGCCCCCTGAAACTTTTTCCTGTTCCCAAAATTGACGAGACCCATGAAAGAACGGCGTTTTGCGCCTTTTGAGGAGATAAAACCCGAAATGCTGTGAGAGCTCAAGGCCAAACCAAAAAGTGAATAACAGAATTGCTTCGAGGATTAGAAAAAACTCTGGCACAAGTGTATTATATCTAACGGGGAATACTTTCAAGGGCACAAAATGGAAATTGATGAATAAATTAATATTTTTTGAGAAAAATTAAAATTCGCCTTTTGTATTAAATAGACTTCATATATATTATTAAAAAAATAAATCTGAAGAAGCGAAATCAATGTGGTACGAATTTTATTTTTTAAATTTATTTCGAAAGTACCATAATTAATACACTGAAGTTCTTCAGTTACAGCTCAGAACGGTTAAAACGAATTAATGATTATAACAAAAAAATTTTCGGTCCCAACAGTTTTGCATAAATGTTTTATTGGAATTCTTACAATTATAACGAATTATGGTTATGGCAATATTTTGCTTACAACGAACATAATCGCAAAATTTTTGCACTAAGTTGCTAAATCGTTGAAACAATTATTTACCAGTATTTAACAAACTGATAAACAAATACAAAATAGATCAAATTTATATATAGATATACATATAAAAAAACAAAATTTTTATTTACTTAAATGCTGCTCACCTTAATTTATTGGAAAAATATAAATATTCACTCCGGTTATACCCAAATTTTCTATTACCATATAATTGGTTATAACCAAACTCCACTGTATAATATTTCCAAAATCCTTAACTAAAAAAATCAAAGTTGCAGAAGCCAAATCAAAGGGCATTACGAATTCCAAGTTATAATATTTTTTGCAATAATAGAGAAATGAATGAAACATTTTGAGACTTTTTAAATAAAAAAAGTAATAAAAATTCCTTTTTTTAGGAGATAAAAAATTTACTCTGAATTTCTTGTGCATTAAAATAAATTTAATAAATAATGCCCCACAGTATGTAAAGTTTCGCCTATTTTTACGATAAAACATTAAAGCTGAAGTAGCGAAGAAAACGTCACAAATTAGAAAATATGACAGTTTTCAAAGGGCTGCAGAGCCATCGTTGTCAAGTTTTACGCGATAAAATTAATAAAATTCTAAATTTTTAATGAAAAATCTGCTTACGCAACTCGCTGTAAAAGATCCTTTAAAATGTTCGCAAAATCGTTATAATTCCTTCGCCCGCTATTAAAATTTTTACCCCTTAAAGTCTGATTATAAATGCATGATTGATCTGAGAACACTCACCCGTACGTATAAGGTATTGATAGCAGCCACTTTGATCGTATATTAAGGCCTTTCTAGACACACAATTTTCATTTGACTCTCCTAAAATTAAGCACGATATGATCTCTGATCTGATCCTTGAAGCAAAATAGAATTTTGGATTTATTTGTTTCGCGGATTAGCTTCACAAGTTTATGTTTTCACATGAAGTAAGTAAATTGGAATTGCTATATTGCAGAAGCTTTTTTACCCAAAGGAAGCTCTAGGCACAGTGTTGGGGAAGTGTCCTTGTAGGCATGTGAAAAATTTTAATACTTGTCGGTAAAATTTTTATGCAGACATATTTAGGAATGCATTGAGTTCACCTGGTGTGAAGACCTTGACAAGAGTTCAGTTTGTAGTATTTGATATTATAACTATTCAAAGGTTTAGGAATAAAAAGAGCTTTTGCTTAATTAGAAAAAACGAAAACAATATTGATATATTGGACTAAAAATGTTATAAAAAATAAAATACTATGCTTGAGTTGGAGAACAGCAAAAAAGATGTAAATTAAACAGGTGTTTCTCATTCTGTTTCCAGGGGAGTTCCCAGCAGCAATGCAGCGCGCGGCACTAGCACATCATCGAATGTCTCCAAGTCATTATATCTTAGTGTACCTGTTAATGTACTTGTTTACCTTAGCATATGCCAGGCGCTTCATAAGGCTGCCGGTCGTACAGTATTGCCTAGAATTTGCGGACATGTGATAGAAACGATCCTGCAACTGTTAGATGTACTGCTACTGATAATAATGACTGGTTTTGTTAATGTATTAAGGCCTTCGGGGATTGAAAGCAGCAATAAAAATCACAAAAAACTTGCAACAGCAACAGTTGCGGCAACAAAAGCAAAGTGCTGTAAAAACAACAACAACAATACTACATCATGTTGTTACTATATGCAAGTGCACGAAAACTATCACATGACACGTACACTAGTACAAACAACTACTATCACTAAAACAGCTGAAAGCTTAGAAAAAGCTGTTTTTAAATCTACGTTCATGCGTCAATCACTGTCATCACCATCATCATCATCATCATCATCATCGTTTCCATCATTGTCATCACAGCCATTATCTGCAGCATTTACATTTCCTCGTGCTTTAGATCTCTGGTGTTACCTTTTATATTCTAAACAATATAATTTATATAAAAATAAATCATCAGCAGCTGGTACAAGTACAACAGCAGTATCAGCATCACCATCAGCACCGTCTGCAACAGCACGATTTTCAGCAGTTTTCTGCTTGATTGACAATTGTCCTGTCGTCTCATCTAGTTGTTGTTGTGCATCTCGATGCCATTTAGCTCTTCATAAATATTCTTGCCCACAATCACAAACAACTTCAACATTTTTCAGTGAATCCGACATAAGGTGAGTCCACTCTAATGGCGATAAATTACGATGACGTATGATCGATTGAATATCCTCGCGCTCCTTTTTATACTTGTATTCTTACTAACTACAACTACTAACACTACCAAAACGAAAAACAACTAAACAAACAACAGAAATAAACAAATTACACAAAAACTAATACTAAATACTACGACTTAAATTTAATAATAACAATAAAAATATAAATTATAGTAACGAAAGAAACTACTCAATCTTAGCTCGTACTTAATACTCTTATATGTGTATTTGAAGAAACGATAGATATATCTAGGAAATTTATATTAAAAAAAACTGAAAATTATTTTTAACTGAAAAACGCAATTGTTTGTCTAAAATAAAATTCATTGATTTAAGTTTGTGTTTTCTCTTCGAATGATGCGAAGAGTTCCATGGGTTTTTCTAAAAGATTTTTAAAAATGAAAAGTCAAATTTGAATTTTGTTGTTTCGGTTTTTAATTTGTGATTTTATTTATGAAAATGCATTGAGGAATTTTCCTAATTTTAAAAAATGTTTATATTTTTTGAATTAATTTATTTTATATTTGCTATTCTGTTCAACATTTTACGTGAAACGTTGTCAAAATCTATGTGCATTTTTTTCAATATTGTTTTTATAAAATAATGTTGCAAAAGTTGCACTCTGTTCATGTTGCAAAAAACAAATGCAGTGTATCTGACAGCATTCAAGCAATACTTTTCTTATATAAAAAATAAAACAAAAATTATTAGATGTGTTTGTTAATGTACTCAAAATAATGTTGTATAATTAAAAGCTCCATCATAATTTCCATTGAAAAAGAATAAAAAAAAATATACTAAATTGCCAAATAAATATTTTATTTTGTATTGAAAATTGTCCAATTGGAATAATAATGTTGTTCATTTTTTTGATTCGAGCAGGCTACTCTGCTTAGTTTCTTATTGCTTTAGTTTCTAATTTGAAAACTCGAGCTGTTTTTACTTTTTCCAATAATTTTTTTGTTGATACATGTACAACAACAACAGCAACTGGTGTTTTTTGGAGGAAAGATGCAGATAATGGGGGTATTGGAACAATTTTCAACCATTATAAAGTGACCACAAGTATTTATTGAAAATAAAGTTTAAAAATGTTTCCAGATTGAAGGAGAGAATTTTCGTAGAGAATCTAAACACAGAATGTTTGTTGATATAAACTGGAGGTGAATTGAAAAGTAATTAAATAAAAAGTTATGTCTATATATGGAACCACTTCTTAGGAATTATTTGTAAAACTAAAGTCCTCCATAATGTGGAACAAAAATTTATTAACTTGCTGGACTATGACTTACAAACCAAATTGCTAGAAGAGAAATGTTAATACTTGTATTTATAATGAGAAATGTTCTTGTTTATAATGGATATGGACTAAGCAACAGATATCTATGTATCCAGGTCCTGCTCAAAATAGGAGCGGAGCTTCCTGTTCAATATGTAATCAAATATATCCGTCATATTATCTTGTTATTTGTTTATGGCCCATACAATATAACGATTTTATAACTGAAGTAAAATCGTTATCATCGTAGTTAGCAAATGGTTCAAAACTTTCTTCACTAGGATTCCTGTCTCCAAATCATTTGTGATTATTTTTTAATACTGGCTTTAATCTTCCATGAAATTTATAATTTAGCCACATGTTTATTATTGTGACATGAAATTTCACAGTTTATTTTTGAATTTTTTAAACCTCGTGGAGTGTTTTTTTTTTAAAGTACATTTAAGAAAAATTTTGCTTGAAACTTCGATCGATATCGAATGAGACAACTGGTACTCAGAAGTTAAAATTTTGAGTGCTATGAAAAAATTACACCATTTCATTTTATATCAATTTAATTATCAGACATGTGCTAAAAATCATGTAATTTTTTACTAAAAAAAATAATAAGAAGGGAATTTATTTGTTTAGGCAACGTATTCACCCATATTTTATTAGGCGTTGGCAATTTTAAGACAACAGCAATGACAAAATCAAAGGCAATTTAAAACAACATCAACGTCCATTTCGCTTCCAAACATATGTCAAAAAGTTATCGATAAATACCAATATTGCCAATTGGAATACCGATTTGTAACAACAAATAAAAAAACGCCATTGTCTTCTTTTACCATTGCCAAGTAGAATAAGGTGAAATAAAGCTCCTGTAAAAAGTGGAATGATTTAAAATCGATTATTATTTGACAAAAGGACTTCAAATCACCAGAATCCAATAATTATTGTATGAAGGACAACTTTCATGTCATTTGAAATTGCTTTCACAAAAAGTAATTTTCAGATTATGCCTGCATGATTATTTTGATTTTGTTTCTTATTTTCAGTTGGCTTTTATAAAGCAAGAATAGAAAATAATAATAGAGTAAATTATTATCGTAATTTTTTTTTAAATCTCATTATTTATTGCGACAATGTTGTCAGATAAGAAGTATTAAGCCAAGTGCAAGAAGAAACATTTACTCTTAAATAATTTCATTAGGAACTCTCGTAATGTTGTTCAACATCAACTTGATGCATATTTCGTCTTATAAAATTTATGTTGTTTATGTTGTGTTGTTAATTATGATTTTATTTATTTATACAAAAGCATTACAAACTGCTTAACAAAAATATAAGCAAACAAAACAAATAAATTCTTTATAAGAAAAAAAATTAAAATTATATACACATTATGTTTAAGCAAAATCTCGACATTAAATTCATTAGATACGGATGACTGCATTTGAGGGTGAGTGAAAAAATTAAAAAAAGTACGACTGAAGCATTTGTAGGCACATGAAAGAAACTGGAAGGAAGGGAAGTATAATGAAGTGAATATAAATATAAATAAATAAATGAATGCAAATGTATGATTTTGAATGTTTGCCTGTACATGTGTGTGTGTGTCTGTGTGTGTGTGCGTGTGCGTATGTTTATGACGTATGTATTTGTATATATATGGCATTTAAAGCTCTAGAGTTTTGTATATTTCTTAGTCTCATGTTCTTGCATAAGTTTTAAAACTTGTATATAATAAGAAATATAAATAAACTAGATAAAGTTGCTCCATACCTAGATACTTAATTCAATCTGTTGCCTATTGCTTAATCTTAGAAAGTCATTAACAAACTAAATATTTTATAATTTCATATGATACACAGACATATTTAAGAAACATATATAACATTTGTATCAGCCATATAATATCTTGTTATCTCTCATAATGCAGTTATATGCCACAATATACGAGTATAACAAATGCAGCAAAATATTGAACAAACACATTCATGCATTTATTTAATTGGCCAAGTGGTTGTTTGTTTGACGTTTGGCAAACATTTATAGACTTATAGATTCTAATTTACTAATAACAGCAGAGGCATTTCTTTGTTGTTAGTTGTACAAACATTTTTGTTGCAAGAGATTAAATGACACTGTATTCAAATGAAATTCAACATTACCACATTTTCATTTTATTCACTTAATAATAGTTGTTGGTTAAATATGTTGAGTTTATCGCAACTGGCCATTCACTATAAATTCTCTGTTGACATGGTTGTGGCAAATTAAGATATTTATAATATATTTTTAGTGTTGAATAACTAGTTGTTGGATTTTGTAGCATAAAGTATAAAATATAAGCTTATAATACGATTTGAATTTTCGTCAGTGCTTTCATTTAATTATTTTTATTTTATATTTAATTTACATTGCGTTCAGCATTTATTTACTGATGTAAATAGATTATCCGCAAAGTGACTCAAAAAGGTCAATATCCATTAGGTCGATATTCCTATGCTAAATTATTGCAAGTGGCCAAAATGGCAAATTTTTCCTAAACAAATTCTATTTAAACCTTTGAAAGTGTGTTGATGATTCGTTTAGTGCGAATGAAAAGCAGGCTTATACACAGCCAAGTCCAAAACCGATAACAAAAACCATTCAAACCATTCTTTTTAAATTATTATTTTTTATTATATGTACGGCCGTATGCAAAAAAAATTAAAATATGTAGTTGTATGAGCGATTGTTAGGTAATAATGTATTCAAGAAAAAATTATTTTATACAACTTTTAAAGTCAGCACAAACTTATTTGAAATCTACTTTAAGTTCATATTTTCAAAATATTATTTCATAAATTGTTGATTTTATTCGGCGTTTATTTTTATAAATCAATTAAATTATTTTTTCTTACGAGTTTTAGGTCTTTTTTATAAAAATTTAAATATTGAAA
This sequence comes from Germaria angustata, assembly GCA_963681545.1. Lineage (NCBI taxonomy): Eukaryota > Metazoa > Arthropoda > Insecta > Diptera > Tachinidae > Germaria > Germaria angustata. The sequence goes on along the minus strand of OY812998.1, from coordinate 136,449,977 downwards.
AATAAATATATTGTTTTATAAAAAAAGACCTAAAACTCGAAAGAAAAAATAATTCAAATGATTAATATCATTTTATACTTCTAATGTCTATAAATGCAGCACCTTAAATCTTGAAGTTCATTTCCCTAAAATTTCCAATTTGATTAAAATACACAACAAAATTCATTAGAAATGTTAAAGCAATAATACAAATATAAATCATATATAAAATGCTCGACATTCAAGTAAAATATCTTCATTAGAATAAAAAATGATCTTTTAAAATCTTCTTATTCATAACATTTTTATTATTTTCATTTTATAGGAATATTTATATGCTTTACTTTCTATCAAGAGAAAAACTCATAAGTTTTAAAAATAATTTATTTTGCTTCAAAATATGTAGTCAATTTCTTTTTTACTTATTTTACTACTCGATAGAAATTGTCATTAACTTTAAATTACGACTGCAATGCCAATGAAATTTCTTAAATCATGAAAAAGTTAAAACAAAATTTCTCATACGATTTCTTAAAGTGTTTGTTCGGAAGAAGGTAAAAATGCATTGCTGCATTCATAAAGGATTTTCACCATTTGTGATATGTCGGTCTCACTGGGTAATTATTTTCACCCTAGGAATGCGTTAGAATCACTCAATGTAGCCTGCTTCTAGGCTGTCATCTGCATAGATGAGTTTTTCATTCATCATGACACATTTCTTTCTCCGTAATATTATTTCGCAATACTTTGCGTCTGCTTGCCACTTGGTCAGCTGTCATATTGCCCACACTGTTACCACCGTTAGAGTGGTCCTATGATGGACATCATGTAATGATGTCCTAACCATCGGGAAGACTTAAAAAAAGTGTGCTCACCATCATCTACGACATCTTTATTTTCAATACGGATGGTCGCTTTGCGAAGTTAATTTCGAAAACATTCGTAACCTGGGAGCATCTGAGTCAAATATTAATTTACATTCCCAAATTTTTCACTTGATATTTTGCTAAAAAGCAAATGCATATGTAGAGAACAATATGAACATTTTTACAAACAAATTCAGGCATAACGAGATGAATACATTTCAACCGTACTTCTACGTTTAAGGGTAATTTTCGTATTAATTTTTACCTGGAACCACCAATTTAATACATGATATATCTGAAAGAAATATATATGCATTCCGATTTTTAATATTTTCCATAATATTGCAGCTTCGTAGACTAGTAGGTAGTGTACTAGACTCGTAGTACGAAGGTACCAGGTTCGAATCCTGCCGCAGAACTCTGGCAGTTTGTGTCTGATAATTAAAGGGAGCGCACAACAAGTCTTCACTGGCTTAAGTGTATGTCGTATGACATGGGCTATCACACCCCTCCAATCAACCTAAACTAACCTAACCTTGCACTTTTACATTTAAATTGTATTTCGTTCAAATGGGTTTTTGTTTAAGAGGATTCTGTTTTAATCAAAGTAAATAATCGCAAACAAACTTTTAAAAATTTTAGTTTTCTTATGAGCGATTCTATCGTTTAAACGACTTTCGTTCTTCTAAACTCGACTGTAGTTGGACATATATTAATGGATTTGTGAAAAGTAAACTTTTCCTGCACCTATTAATCACGTAGTGGTTGCCATGAACAATCACATTGACAATGATTGAAAGACTTCATTCAATGAAAAGTTAAACAATGAAGTTTTTCCCCAGTCAAATTTAATAAAAAAAATTGAAATTCATGAATTAAAGTTCATAGGAAAGTTTACCTAAAATGAAAGCGGAGTAAAAAGAATAAATAGAATAGATTTTTTTATATTACCAGGAACTCCTTTTGAAGTAAAAGCTCAATGCTTTTGCTTCTCCTGCTGCTGTATCAGTATCATTATCATACCTTGAAAAGTGATCTGAGTTCTAGAAATTTTATTGAGGATTCAGTTGCTTTAATAACAATATGAGTAGGGGCTCGTGTTCGGGAATATTCTCTCCAATAGTTCAAGTCATTGGAAAATGCATGAACAAGTGTGTTTGTGAATGGAATGTTATTTCGTGAGATTGTGCACACGTTTCTATTAAAAGCAATTAAAAGTTTTTGAAATAAATAAAAAATCCCATGATTTAAAATTGAAAGACGTGAGAATACAAAATGTTTTTTGCTGCATTCTTTCTTAAATCTTAACACAATTTCGTATTTCGTTGTTAATATAGACTTCCAAATAAAAAAATTTATGAAATATTTTTTTACAAAAACTTTTGTATATTTCATCAAATAATAATACTTTCTTCTCCTGATTGGTTTGTTATATAAAAAAAAACTTTTCATTTCATTGAGAAAAATATATTAAAGTTCAAAAGTTTATTTTAATGACATTTAATGGACGTGTGGTAAATGTTGAGAGTTCATAAAATCATAAACCATATGCTTATAAAAGGAAAATTTTATTATTTTATTTATCGAATTACTGGGTTTCCATTTTACATAAAACTGCTAAAGGCATAATTGAAATGTTAATTAAAAAATTCATATTATAATACATTTACAGAGTATAACTTTATATTTCGCTTGAACTCTTAACTTTGAAAATCAGTTCACGGCATAAAGCAGTTGTAAAGCATAGACGCACGTCAGGCATAAATGTTGCATACATATTATGTATGCATGTGTTTGCTTGTGTTTTTGGCAAATATGGGTATGAACTGAAAGGTTTTACGAAAAGTTTGTTTTGCAAGCGAAGGTCAAATAGCTTTTGTATATGCTGTGGCTGTTGCAACATAATATTTGTTTTAAACTTTGAAGTTTGAACAAATATTTACTGAACCAAAACTAATTAAAAATTTCTAGACTTCTTCTGAATTTAAATTTTTCATGAAAAATTAATAAATTGTTTGCCAAAAAGGTATTTGTAACACTGCTGCCTTGCCTCTTGGAGCCATATATTGCAATAGTCATACTTTAAAGTCTATTAAAATTAAAATAAAATTGTGGTTGCTTCTGTTTTTGATTTGCCAGCTTCATTTAAGTTTTATTGCTGTTTTATTATTTACATGTGAGCAATTTGCATACATACGAGTTCATAAAAAGTTTTGTTGTTTGAAAGAAAAATTAGATTTTTTTTCGTAGTTTTGGCAAATGTTTTATTTCAGTAATAATCCAAATATGCTTGGCTTGTGGAAAACAGAAAATTGTTTATTAAAAACAAACAATCAAAGGTATTGTTTGAAAACAAAACTTTTTTTTCTATATACACTAAAGTTTCTTCAATCTCAGTATAAATAACTTTATATAAGAATGCATAATCAAGCTGTTCTTGCAAGAAGTTTAATAAATGTTTTATTATTAAAATATTTATAAATTTTCCATCTATTGTTTGCTTTTGTGGCAACCATGCTCTTCTTAAGCTATGATTTATTGTAGAAAAGCTATATGCTCCCTTTTGCATTACACTTGGGCGTATGAGTATTATTTTCTTGTAAAAGCAAGTAAATATCAATCATTCGTCCTGATAGCTAAAATAATATTTTCTTATGTACATCTCCATATATACTTTAATAAATTCATTTTAATTTTATATCAAAATAACATTAAATAACAATATATATATATGAATTCGTATCTTCGGTAAAAGAATTAATTAATGATGAAAGTCTAGTCAGAACAAATCAATAAGATTAATCGCTAATGGGGAATACTGTTGCTTTTAGTAGGTTTGGATTGGTTAAGAGCATTACAATCGCCTTTTTCTTAATAGAATATTATCATTATAATTGAAAAAGTTGAAATCTATTTAATTTTTATGTACAATTTTATATTTTTACTTAAACAATTCTATTAGACTCTTTATTTTGAAAAGCAACTTGGCTCCTGATGCGAGTGGAAGCATATGATTTCCTCTGCAATGCAAATTTATAGTAAGTATAAGGAATTTTTTAATAAGTTCTCCAGCTTCAATATTTGCTTGACTGACATGTGGTTTCAAAAAGACGATACCACATGCACTCGAAGCACTGACACAATTGAGAGATGAGTTCGGTGAACAGTCATTTTCACATTTAGGGACAGTCAATTGGCCGCCTAAATCATGCGATTTAACGCCTTTAGACTATTTTTTGTGGGTCTATGTTAAGACTCATGTCTATAGGGACAAGCCCGTAACGGTTGATGCGCTGCAAGCCAATATTGAAGAATTTACTCGTGATATAACGACCGATATGTTGGAGAGAGTATGCCAAAATTGGAAGCAATATAGCCGCGGTCAACATTTACATGAAATCGTCTTTAAACATTGAATTATGAAGATTAATCTATTCGAAAGCTCTTAAAAAACCACCCTTTATATCAAAATATTTTATTTTGTATGAGAAAAAAATATTTTAAATCTAATTCATTTTTAAATCCATAAAATTTGACTTGTGTGAGGCGTTTTGTGAAAAGGATATTTCACTAAGGCTCAAAATGTTTACCTTTTCGATCAGTCGGATAATTTATTTTTGAAATAAAACCATTCATATATTGTAAGCAATAACTGAACGTATAAAGAGCAGGTCTCTTTTAGAACGAACGTTTCAAGCCGAAAAAAATAATAATTTATTAACAAATGAAACTAAAATATCTGCAATATAATGCAAAAAATCTGTGTACTTGGATAAAAAGATAATCAGAAAGAAGATTATAAAAGCTAAAACAGATAGAGATTTTTCAAATACTAAATACTAGTGCCATAAATATTCTCCTTCTGCTTTTGTTAACTCCCTAAAATAGGCCATATATTTTTCTCATTCATTAACAAATTATTGAATTAAGAAACACTCTATATAAATGAATGGAAAACTTTTCTATTTAATGTTTTTATTTGTTTTTACTACTTTAAGTACTTTTATTCATTAAAGAAAGTTACAAACACATTAATAAGTAAAAATTAAAAAAAGGTTAGTTAAAGGGATTATTAATACAATTGCGCAGTTAATGAATTGGTCCTTAAATAGAGTTCATTTATATTTTGAGTTAAGGGGAGAAATAGCTTCCATCTAATGCACAGAGGAGTTAATGAAAGTACAACATTTATGTGTGCGCAATACATGTAAAAAAATATATGTATATATAAACTTGTATATTAATGGATGAGATTTAAGTAAATAAATAACAATTACGAATAGACACAAATGAATAGAAAATATGATAACGATTTCAGATTATTGTCATGAGACAAAACGCTAATAACATAAGTTTTTTGAAATAAAGGTGGAAGAACGCATTAAGTGAATGAGGTGAATAGTGCAGCTTAATGCTTAATATGAAAATATGATTATGAAAGTCGCTGGAAATTATCAAAAATATATAATTTAATGTTCGTTTGTTCCAAGTCGATAGTCTCCAAAAGATTGCGATCGATTGTTTATATTGACATACGGTAATGTTTTAATTGAATAATTTCCCTAAAAGCTTTCAGTGGTTTAGCACCTCCCCTAGAAAGTATATATTTATTGTATTATATCTAAGGAAACTGGCTTTCGTAGACTAGTGGGTAGTGTACTAGACTCGTAATGCGAAGGTCTCAGGTTCGAATCCTGCCGCAGAACTCTGGCAGTTTGTGTTTGATAATTAAAGGGAGCGTACAACAAGCCTTCACTGGCTTAAGTGTATGTCGTATGACATGGGCTATCACACCCCTTCAATCAACCTAACCTAACCTACATATATCTAAGGAACCGCTTTGCTATCTTAAAATTTCGCATAACAAACCAATAAATCCAGAGTTTGCTGTGCTCTTGGAAGAAGGGATTGATTAATGCGAGTGGCAGTTTGCAATTTTGGTTATTAGGAAGAACGATATATAGAAGGCTGAATGTTCATTGTAATATTAAGAGGTCCTGTGTAAAAATAAAATGTATTAAATTATAGCTTCATTGTTCCTTTTTTCCTGGACTCATTTTTTAAAGACAGTCTGAACTTTAATATAAGAAAAAATAAGTTGGTCAGTAAAATTTTCGAAGAAGATTCACCTTGGAATGATCCTTGATTACTGTTCTATATGTCTCTCATACATATACCATACAGTTTTGTATAACTAATAGCAAATGCATATGTGTAATATTTTAAATGCTTAAGTAATTCAATATATGATTATTTAAATCTGTGATTATGATTATTTAAATCTGTGATTAATTGCAAAGTAGCACACTTATACATACGCATATATTAACTGCCTGGCCCACGATGTCGAACGACATCGTTCGCGTGCTTAAATACATTCAAACCAAAAACAACATTTTAAAATTTGTTGCTGTTTCAAACGTATTTATGCAAGCGAACGATGTCGTTCGACATCGTGAGCCAGGCAGTAAATTTTCAATGATTTCCTAAATGATATAAATTCAAACTCAAGATGTAATTTATATGTTAGATATTCAAAATTGATTAAAGTAAATATAATCTGCTCATAATTTCGTTCTATGCCATTAAATTTTTTTGCTCACGTTGGTATTCATTAACTGAACAGCTTGACAAATACATCATTTTTAATTTATAAGTCAGTACAGGCATAAGTACATATTAAAAATTTTAGTTATTTAAATAAAAAAATAAATCAATTAATTTTTAAATATATAATTTGAACTCAGATTTATGTCTGGCTTGGGCGAAAAAGTTGTAACAAATTTTTATTTTCTTAGTTTTCTGCTAAACTGAAATTCTTTTAAACTTGTTATTAAGCCTCTGCGTCAAAAAAATAAAATAAAAAAATTAATAATTTTAAATGGACAGCCATGGTAGATTTAATTTTTTTTGGCTCAACACTTGTGTCAGCTTTTTTAAGAGCTTTTAATAAATAAATGTTTTATTCAGACGGTGTCTGTGAAGTGAAGTTCGGTTAAATATTTATTTTGACGTATTATTGAGTGTTTCTTACTACATCGATCCATATGAAGCTCTGCATATTAAATGGGCCTCCATGATAATAAATTTTAATTTGATTACTAGGATTTTCTCGGCCACTGCTAACAACTGAGCAAGATAAGACATTTTCGCAATTAGAAAACTTTAAAAAATTTTATTTCATTAATCAGCTGCATTGACATGAAAAAATGTACATATAGATCAAGATTTACTTGAAATATGGTGCAAAGCTCTTAGGTCGAAAGACAAGAAGCACTTTATCGATTCCTCGAGAGCTATTATACAGACTATTCGATTTGGTCGTGCTTATCTTTGTATTATAGACTATTCTAAAGTAACTAAACTATTTTTATATTTCAAAGTTAACCTAATTCAGGCCAAAGCTCTAGCGCCGTCGAATATATGCAATAGAACCCATGAAAATGTAAACTCTGGTGTTGATCATGGCACGACTAGCTGCAGTAAAACGATTTAATATTCCGTGTAATGATGCACAAAGGGCTTTAAAATTAAAAAAAAATTTTTAAGGTAATGCAGACAGCTAGTTTTGTTACATATCAAAATCAGTTTACCCTTGCGAAGAAACCTCTTTCATCTCTTATTGGCAGCTGCATTAGAAATAAAGTAAATTATACCAAAATTACTTCCAAGACCTGCGTGAAAATTTAACTCAAATAGTTCGTTTTATTATCATTATACAATTTGAATAAATTAAGAACATATCATCTCTTATATAAATGAGCGAAAGATGTTTTGTAAACACTTAATTATCGATAAATTATTCCAATTACTGCATGTTTACGTATATTATAATCCTCCCACTAAATTCAACAGTTTGAAGCCTTTTGGGTCCCAAATATTCCTAGCGAATTTGCTTAATAACGTTATAAATTATTTAAATTTATGTATAATTGGGGCGTATTGAAATCTACGCATGCTGCAGCCCTCGCCAGCGTATGATTAATTTTCTAGGCAGTTTTTAAATTTAATAACAAGTATACGCTTCATTGCACATTCCTTGAAATCACAACGGGAATAGTGTGTGAATGTTGTGGTGTTATACATGGGAACGTCTACATTTATAGAACTTTTGACTGTCATTAAACAAATTTAACTAAAGATAAGTCATGGATTAGTTGTGTTAATAGATTATTTGGTTAATACTGTGCAAAATATCGAAGTATGAGGATGTATATTATCATATATATCACTGCATCCTAATAATTTTTTTTGCTAAGCCATTGCGCCACATAAAAAAGGATTACAAGAGTTTTCCGTCATCCCACATCAAATTGTACGTTTTGTAAAACACTTTTTTAAAACCAACTCTTTTAAATGCAATTTACTTTAAAAATTTTTTTTAAGGCTACTATTTTAATTTTTTAAAAGAACTCGAATTCGTTTTTTGTGTCGAACATATAAAGTTTCGTTCTATAATTTTTTTTTTAATTTTTTTAAAGGGAGCTGACATAAGCCCGATTTTCAAAGTTCGAGTTTTTAGTAGATCTCAGCGGTATTCTAACTAATTACGCCAGGATATCTGTATGACTGTTTGTGTGTATGTATGTGTTGGTATGAGGGCACTTTCAAGGCCTTGAACGTCTAAATTAGACGAAAAAAATATTAAGAAGATTTTTGGCTTCATTTAGATGTGGTGTGAATGAGATTCGATTCGATGTGGTGTAATTTGATATTTAATTTTTTGGAAAAAATGTTTTTCTGATTGATCGATCCTTATGTCTAATATGATGTAAAATAATAACAAAACATTGCCAATTCCCACAAGTATTATTAAAATTTAAAGATTTCTTCCAAAAATGTCGCTGACAAAAACTTTCAAAATCAAATCCCTTCGAAAAACTGCGAAATTTTGTTGCGAAACGGTTTTCGAAGCATCGTAGAAAACGAAATAAATCATATCTTAAATTAAATTAAATACCTAACGTGAGTTTTTCTTACATCCTATTAGTTTGCGAATTCATTTTTGAAATAGTATTTTTTTATTTAAGAAAAGATTAACAACTTTAGCAAATATATTGAATTATTTCAATAAATATTTCCATATATGACATCATATGCGGAATACACATGAACTGAAATAATCAGCCGTGTCACAAAGTTCAATTCCGTTCGGAAACGGAATTGAATCTGTACTTTGGTGCTCTAGAAAACGAAAAACGAAAAAATTTTTCGGAATCAAATCACTTTTAATTACTTGAACGGAATTAACATTTTTTGAGTGTTAAGGTTAAATCCTCTATTGAGAGTATATTTACACAGTAGATAATATTGTTTTTTGTTTATTTATTCAAAGTTAGTTTTTAATTTCTTAATTTTTATTAATTTTTTTGTATGTTTAGAGTTGAGCTTGTGCTGAATTGTTCCAGCCGTAACATTTTTGAAGGGTGTAATTAAAAAGGGCTCCAAACCATATCCAGAGTCACCCAATAGCCATGAGTTTGTATTTCCATTTGAATATTCATTTCAAAAATACGTTCTAGCGCTGCTCATATTCCAGATAAAAGAGTCGTGACAGGATCCCGGTCTGCAACTGTCCACTGCTCTTATTTTCATTTTTAATCGCGTATCTAAAACAAGGAGTATACAAATTAAATGGGAATCCAAGTACATACAAATGTGCGCATACACATGTACATACATATCGCTCCTTTATTGCAATATAGTCATATCTCGAACAAATTTAAACTTGGTAAAATGCATTTTAAGTTTCTTCATCAGTCATTGATAATTTAATCTATTGTCGGCATAAAATGTTTTCAGCTGCATTGAGCACTCGTGAAATTAGTGAAATTATTGTTGACACAGTACTTCTTCCCAAACATATGTCGACAACTCTTCCTGCAATATTATCAAAACCAATTTTGCAAAGTTTTAAAAAAATGTATTCGTGTTACCTATAACATTCTGAAATGAGCCAGTTGCTAAGAATCTGAGTGTTGCAGCTAATTGTAAAGCTGCAGGTATTCTTAAGCCCTGAAGTTCACTTGAAATTTGTTACAAAATCATTACAAAGGTCTCTTTATTGACACGGTGATAGTTTACAAAACTGCAGGTTGTTATTTAAAAAATATATGTATGTGCATATGTATAAAGATTTTCTTTTATATTCCATATGTATTTACATTGCACTTGGGTATGACAAAGGGTCAGAAACATCCCTAAAGGTTCGGCGGCACAATTTTTCTGATTCACGTTGATTCCTTTCATCTTCCAATGCAGCCATTATAGATACACCAGGCATTTTTAAAAGTTTTTGTACAAAATTCTTTTCTTTATCACAAATTTTTTGTTTTCTTTTTATAAATTTTCTTTGACATTATTAAATTGCCACATCTTTAATATAAAAAAACGTCTAAAATTTTTTTTCGGATTGACGAAAACGAAAGAAAGCTGAAGCACCAAAAATGAACTCTTTCGGAATGGCAACTACGAATCAAAACCAATCCGAACGGAATCTGTGACACGGCTGAATATTAAATGATTTTATTTCAATACAAAAAAAAAAAAAAAAAAAAAAAAATTACAAAATTTTTAAAAAATATTTGTTTAAAAAATTTTTTAAGAAGTCTTTTTTGAAAAGTATAAATTTGTACTTTAATTGTTTATGAGAACCACTTTGCGATAAGACCACGATGTCTATTTAATGAAAAATGCAATGTATCGAGCCAAAAGGACACACAAATATTACGGAGAAAATTATATGGTACTATGTAAAATTTATTACGCTTTTAACTTGTGGCGCCACAAAATTTCACAATTACGAAATTTTCATATAAAAGAAAGAAATAAAATTGAAAATTATGTCAAAAATTATATTAATATAATTTAACTTCAAATAACAATAAGTGCGATTGTAATTATTTTTTAAAATATTTGCCTTTTTAGTTTCAAAAGAGATCAGAAATAAAGGATAATGACATATTCTGTTGTGAATAATTTTTTATTAAAAAATAAAGCAAGAATTCAAATTTACTTGTGTTATTGTAAACACTGCAATTGTAATGTGCTAAAAGATTTATATTATTAATTCGATATTAAAGCGCAAATCGTTAATGCGATTCTATTCTCTGTTGAGCACATACTTTTATTTTAATTGTAATAAATTTTAATTATAATAAATTTTAATTATTAACTAATTGTTTTGAAAAGAAATGAAAAATTTAATGATGAATTGTAAATTAAATTGTATGTAAATCTCTAGTTAAATATCAATTAAATAAATAAGACACTTAAAAATAAAATAAAATATGCCCTATAAAAAAAGAATATATTGAAAAAAAAAAGAAACACATCTACAATTGTAAATTATTATATTATTAACAGTGAAAATAATAGAAAAAGGACATATAAATAAACAAACTTGTAATTAAATTATTACATTATTGTATAATTTTACTGATTAAAATTAATTTAATTAAAAAAAACCAAGAAAAAATTATGTATTTAATATTAAATTAAACAAAGTTTGAATGAAAAAAAAAACAAATAAAGTTAAATAAACAAAACTGAAACTAAATAAATAAAATTGTTCCAAATGTTATTAATGGCTTAATTAAATGAGAAGGAAAAAAATTAAACTGAAATAAATAACAACCTTCCTCACCCATACCCCCACCCCAAAACAAAAATTAGGATGATTTCTAAATTTCTTTGTTGGTTTTTATATATATTAAAGAAAATCTTTTAAAATTTCTGAGATTTGTGAAAAAACTTACAGTTTACAATTAAAAGCTTGTTTGATAAAGAATTTCAAAATTCTATTAAGCTCAATAGCTGTCCTTAAAAATTAGTTATCAAGCTTAATTCTCAGTTGATTTATTGAACAATCTGATGTCCTTATCAAGCTCTAACTTGATGTGATTTGTGTCCATCGTTTTCCCTCAACACTGTATGAAATATTTCATTTACAGCCCATTTATGATGGGAAAAAGCATGGTTTTGTTGGCCATAATCAAGTATAAATTAAATGGCTTTTCAGAAAATATATTAATATTATGGCTCTAGTGACCATAATTATATGTTTGTAATGATATAATATTATTACTAAGATCGGGCTGTTATACAACGAATATTATTGTCTGTCTTCATATTATTGGATTTGTGGCAAAGAGCTTCTGTATTTATTTCAAATTATTTCTATGAATTTTAGATTAATTATCAAAATTTTAATATTGCATAAAGACGGATCAATAAGTTTCAAAAGTCTGGATTACAAAATTTTTTAATATTATTATCATCATATTTTTGAAATGTAGTTTTCTCCTCAAATCAATACACTTATGGAATTTTATTTTCTGAAAGAGTATAACATTTTGTTTTTTTTTAATAATCGAACTCCTTTACAGGATTAGAAACACTCTTCTGATAAGTTTTGAATATATATTCCCGCTATTTTCTTTAAAATGGTAAAACTGTTGCCCCTTTTATTTTTTTTACTATTTGAAATTAAAGGTCGTAAAAGTACGCAATTGTTTGCATAATGATATTTCTCCATTGAGCTTAAAACACATTCTACTGTGTCTCTGACAGCTAAGTCGATGAAATATAATGCGCAGGACAATCAGATTGAGACCCAAATTATAATCCTTGCCATGGCGAGAAATAATAGACTTTCACCATCTATTAAATTAGGTGCTATTTGACCTCCTCTAGGTATTATGTTGCAAGTTGGTAATAATTAATATCAACACCTTCATTAGCATCTTTCATACGCTCAAGTCCCGCATATTGTTCAAATATCAAATCAGTTGTGATTTAATCAAATCAAATATTTATTCTCAATTTCAATCGGATTATGTGGACCACACCTGCCACAAAATTTTTATTATTATGATTGGTTAGAGCGATTTTTATGGATCATTTCATGTCAAGTGGACAACTTTTTTCTATTTGGCCTATTTGTACATCTAGCGGGTATAAGCGTGGCCATTAATTTTCATTTGTATGATGCTTTTTTGGCAAGTTACTCACCCCTAAATTATTTTATATAGTGAAATTTTCGTGCAATGAAAGCATTCGTGCACTGGAAAACCAAACAACAAAGAAATTGCCCTAAAATTTTCACAGAAAACAAAAACAAAACAATAACAATTATAATCCAAAACAAAAAAAAAATAATAATAAAATAAAAAAATTAAATATATTAAGACAATGGATGTTTCAACATGTTGATAATGATCTAATCAGTTAAACAATAATAATGAAAGAAAACAAAAAAAAAAAACACACTTCGATTCCACAGCATTTTCATATAAAAAACAAGTTTGATTAAACTAAAAATAATTAATAATAATATTTAAAAAGAAATGCTAAATAAAACTATAAATATATAAATAATTCCAGAGATGAAAAAATAACAAAACGAGTATGTTTCAATTATTGTAATTAAACTAAGTTTTCATCATAAGATCACACTCACACACACACACACACACACCTATATATATAAATACACTCACACATATACATACCGATACTTATACACAATAAGAATATTGAAAGAAAAATCTATGAAAAAAATTAATCAAGGAAATTTCAATAAATGAAAACACAAACAAAAGGACTTCTCGATAGTGAGAGTAAAGAAGTTATTGAGAATAAATGAATATGTTAAATTTATTAAAAACAATAAAGTGAAGAATAAAAAATATGAAGAAAAGATCGAATAAAAAAATATAACAAAATGTTACTAATTGAGTGTTTTATTGACATTTTTTGTTGTTGGAAATATTACGTTTCCGGTTGGAAAATTTGAAAAAAATGGCCCGGCGAAAAATTATGCAAGTCTAGCAAACAAAGAAGCTTTTTGAGGCAATACTTAATTTAGAAAATATTCTAAAGCTACCTTAAAATGATCAGTTAATTAAATTTGCAAACCTTGCACGTTGTTAAGTTGTTAAAATAAAATTATGTCTAACGACGTTACATATCAAATGGAAAAAATTTTCGACTGGATTAGAAATAAAATATTAATTTAAATAAGAATCCATAAAGATGCAAAACACAAGCAAGAATGGAAAATAGAAAGAACTTCTCGTATTCTTCTTCCAGCGAATATTAACTTAAAAAGTACTGATGTTTGAACAAAATCTGCTTTAATTGGTTAGACTTGGAAGCGCAAAAATACTCTCTACGATTGTAGTAAAATTTGTTTTTCTGTGTTCTCTAATCATATAAAATTAAAACATTTAAAAAAAAAAGATATAATTTTCTAATAGAGTGTGGTGGGATCTGAACTTGAGCCTGCCAAAAATATGTTAATTTGCTTACAAGTAGAGCAAATGCAATTAACACTACTTGTTCTTTTTAAATCATGCAGTATGTCCTTGCTGATGGTGTAGGAAATATATTTGTTTTAACTGAGTATATCTTCTGGATTATATTGTTTGATTTCTTTAGAAAACTTTAAAGCATATCACACTAATTAGTCTTCTGTTCCTTGATTATGACTGCCAAATGAGATACTGTTGGCAGTGGGTGGATTACCCACTACTCTTATACCAACTGCCCGCTCCCTTGAAAGCTTTTAATATTTTTCCGTGTATTAAAGCTAAATCTGAGAGGACTTTTTAGATTTGAAATTTTTTCGTTTATTATGCTCAGACTACACAGTAGTTGCTTAAGAGTTTTACGTTAATTTATATCTAAGTCCATCTCTTTTTGAATCCTTTTATTATATCCTCTTTCAATGAAAAACTGAAGAATAAATGAAATTGTCGAAGACAAGTGCCAGGTTAACATCTTAATGTTAACTTGTTCTATCTTCCAACCTTCTCCTGCATTCATCAGTGCCTCTAAGTCTAAATTATTCTCTGTACTTTAAAGGAAACGGCAAATGATAAGAGTAATTTGCTGACAAGAATTCTGTGCTAAAAGGTCTGATTTTGTAGTTTCACTAACGCTCGCAATTCCATGTGTTATTGTTTCAAATGTAAGTTCACATCAAAAAAAAAAAAAAAAGACAAGCAGAAATTCAATACAATGTTACTTCCTGTTATATTTGGCGAAATGAGCGAAAATTTGCTGAAGGGTACTTTTGAAGTGGCAAATCACAGTGGTACTCCTCATTGCAACAGAATTCATTCAATGGGGATTTAAGTTTATACCCGAAAAAGGAAAGGCATACATTTTATTTATAAAATGTAAGAAATTGTGTTTTTTAATTTCAAAAAATTTAATATATATATGATGGCCCAAAAGAAACGAGGGAGTTTAAATTATTTTTTATTACATTTCGTTAAAGAATGAAGAATTTAGTCATATAACAACACGTAACTGCCGTTCACACTTGGTTTCGCATATTTGTGGTCTTTCAAATAACTTTCTTCAAGATTTCCAGAGCTATTACTGGAGTTTCTTCTCGGATATAACTTTTTAAGTTACGGTATGCTTTGTGGTAATTAAGCCTTAATATTTGCGCTGTAGATCCAACCTTACTTTTGCATGGTTCCCCATAGCGAAGGCCCTTTTGTCGAAAGCGTATAATCATACGATTTATTATTATTGCCTCCGTCGGCCCACTACTTAAACTGCAAAAAACGATTTGCACGTTGCAATTGATGCTCGGTTTTTAAAATTATATTCAATTATTTCTGTGCGTTGTTTAATGGTGTAACTTTCCATTTTCAGTTCGCTAATGCGTCTTTGCAACAATATGTTGTAGACCATTTAAGCTCCTCAGTTTCTTTTAAGTTACCGGATATAAAATATTTAGGAAAAATTGAGAGAAGAAAATATTTATATGATTTTAAATATCTTAAGTGATTTTATTTCGATATTAAGGATACTTTCGGAACAAACATGTGTCAGTAAAATTTCAATATGAGATACATTTTCAAATTAAAAAAAATAATGTGTATAAAAAAAATAAAAGCACCTGAATACACTTATGATTTCGTGTGTCTCAAATGATTTTATCTAAAACCTCAATTTAAATTCAAATTAAAAATATTTTTAAAAGTAAGCTTTCCAAATTGAAAAAGTAAACTTATATGATGTTGTATGTCTTAAGTGATTTCAAATCGAATGTCTTTTTAATGACTAACGCTTAGAACATTTTTAATTATGAAGGAATTGGATGCAAGATAATGTACCAAAATGAATAAGAAAAATTTAATTTTGACTTCAACCCATAAGGAAAACAGAATTTTATATATACGCAAACACATCCCCACCTGAGTATTAGTGAAACAGAACTGAAGACTGATGAAGGGATGTGTAGCGGCCTCCGAAAACAACGTTTTTATATTCTACCGTGTAGGTTGGATTTTCAATTAAAATTTCCTTGTTCACTTTAAGACATTGTCTCATGTTTAAATTTTTTAAATTAAAAACAAATTACGAACTCATGTCTTTAGAAGTAGTTAATCTGAATATATGATTTTTTTGATTTCATTTTTTTATTATTGATTAAAAATATATAAATATTTTTTTTCCAAAAATATATAAAAATTATTTCACGCGACCAAATTGATTGTTATAACCATTTTTTAGTTTTAGAAAAGTTTTCATAAAAATAAAAAGATTAGAAAAAAATGTTGAGAGCAAAACTAAATATTAATAAAACATTCAAGTTTATTTTGTCTGGCTCGAGTTTGATGATTCAATTAATCAATTAAACACTGTTCTGTTTTGTTAGTTGAACAATTGGCTTCTCCTTCTTCCTTGGTAACTCTAATTAAGAAAAGTTATTAGTTTCAGTCGATAAAATAAGTAATCGAATTCGAGCCAGACAAATAAATTTTAGATCAACATAATTTTCCATCATCCCACATTAAGTTTGATTTGTAAAAAGACGGTTTCGATCATTTGATACTTTCAGTGATAATTTTTTTACTTATCCGTTTCCCTGTTATTCGTCATCCCCTTATTGTTTCTCTCCTTATGTGACCTTTCAGTCACTTTTTATCCGCTCACGGGTCCCGGTATTCCTCTTGACCTCTTCGAGACACTTTCTAGTCCTCGTTTCTTTGTTTGTATCTTACATTCGACCTGTGTCTCTCTTTTACCCTCGCTTGTCCTCTTCTCCATGTAGTCTTTATTTTATATTGTGGATACTAAGTTACACAGTGCTCCTTCTCTATCTGCATGTTAATATAATTCTTTAATTTTTTTTGTTTTTATCATGTGTTTTGACTTCATTAAGTCGTTTTCTGTTATGTTGCAAATGCAAGAATTTAAACGTTTTTCTAATACGCCTTGGTGTATGCCGATTACTAAATATATCTTTTAAAAAAATTCGATTTCGTACTTCCATGTTATTTTTAGTAGTCCCACATATTCTCACGAAATCTTGGTTTCATTTTCCATTCTATTTGTCTGATGCAATTGTATTGTCATGTGGAATGTTAATTTCTATACTCCCTGTTTGTCTAGAGGATCTGTTTCTTTTGTGCTGCTTTGAAATATACTCTTCAAGTTGTTTCTGATTTTGAGAATTGTGTTGCTGTCGTATTTCCTAGAAATGTTAAACAGTTTTTGCCCATTGATTGGGTTAGAGGTTTGACATACGAGCAGAAAAAAGAAAGTAGGTGTAGGAGAAAGAACGGAATCCTTTGGTACCCCGGAATTAACCCTGAACTCGTGTGATGAGATCCCATCTATAATAACTCGTATATTGCGATCCTCGAGGAAATCCGATATAAGACGTGAGAAGTCATCAGCGACACCAAAAGCAAGAAGTTTTGCTAGAAATGATCCATACCACTCTCTGTCAAACGCCTTAGCAATAATTAGAGCCACCATTTTACTTTCGAAACAAATGGTGAATGGAACGTTGGCATTTTTCCAATAGAAGGGCTACCTAGGAAAAAAAAGGTCTGAGGTTACTGTCGTGTGCTACTCTAGGAATAACATTAATCTATCTAGTTAGAACGTTATAAGAATGAGTACTTTGTTGAAATCGGTATACGTGATATCATTGTACTTACCATTCACAAGTCCATGAAGAAATATTGAAGTCAATTTTAGTGGATTCCTTGCAGTCGAAGGACCTTTAGCAGATACATGTCAAGGCTATATATACGAGTATATAGATAAATTTTGATGATGAAGGGATTGAAAGGTTAGCAGTCATGCCTTTCCAAAGATTTGTGCAAGCTGGTGGCATTGGGAAATGCCCAGCTGGTCCCTTGAAGGGACGGCTCGTCGCTATTGTCGACGTGATTGATCAAAACGTAGTTCTTGCGGATGGTCCTTTAACTAGTGTTCCTCGCCAAGAATACAGATTAAACAATCTTCATCTAACCAAGTACCACATCAAGTTCCCCTTCAATGCCCCCACCCGCATTATGCGTAAAGCTTGGCAGGATAGTGAATTGAAGGCGCAATGGAAAGTCAGTCTGTGGTCCTCCAAAGCACAAAGCATTTGCAAACGTTTAATACTTTGAAGAAGCGCACCAAGGAAGATGGTACACTCCGCAAAATCAACAAGGACATACGTGAGAGAATTCGTGAGTTAAAAGCTCACGGCATCAAAAAAGGCGTAGCCAAGAAGTAAATCTAACAAATTTGCGTAGTTTCTTAATAGTTGACTAGTGTTTTTCAAATAATTAAAATAATAAATTGAAATCCTTAAACTTAATTTCGCAGTAGTTGGCGGTAAGAACTTGCAGCCAGATTTAAACTGTGGTGTAACAATGGATAAATTGAACATGGTAGTGAAAGGGCATTATAAACTTTTTGCACAATTTATAATGAGGCAGTTTGTGGTCCCCATCAGACCCATTAGATGTTGCAGACTTAAGTTTCTTTATGAAAAAAGAGCCGAAACCGTAACTTGAAGCAAGAGGAGATGGTTTGTTGTTTTTGTACAGAATATAGATAATTTTTGGATGTATCTAATTTGCATCAGTATGGGTTTTCTCAAAAATATCGGCATTTTATAACAAGTGGCGCAAAGGTAATATGACAATTTCTATATCAACATCATAAATGTCAAGTGCAAAAATGGCAGCCAATTCAAAAATGGCATTAAAAGTTTTTTTCAACTACTCATACCTACAATCGCATCCAATTCAGTTAGAAGCTTGTATAATGCTACTGTGAAGATTATAGTTTAATTTCATTTCAATTACAAATACTTAATATTATGTAAAAAAGTTTAACTATGACATAAAATCTTATTATCGTTGTAGTCGTGTACTCGTGGACACGTGTTCAATTATTATCAATTTACTTGACATACTTTATAAATTTATTTGATTTTGAGTCCATCAGTAAATTGGATTTTATTGAAATTCCCTGGGGCAATTTCGAATTGACAATGAGTTTGTAAAAATATGTGTATGCAATTTTGTCCAAATACTCGTACATATTAACAATATATTTCGAGACTTGTATATATTTTCTTAGAATCTCATATAAATAAAATAGAAACGAGAGTGGAAAACAAAAGACGAAAAATACTGTTTTCAATAAGCCTGTCACCCAAGTAAACATTTAAGCGATCAGGCAATAAATTGGTAAAACGTCCAATTGTTTGATATAAAAAAGTTGCGATTGTGTGGCAGCGATAGAGAACGTATGTTGAACTAATTAAATACAAATTAATCATACGCACATGGTGATTGACATTTTATTGTGTGGCGGCAAGTGTAGAGAAACCAATAAGATTTTCTTCTTTGTATTTCAATTCATATTGAATAAGGGCAAAGGAGTTGGGGATGGAGGGGTAAGAAAGGAACACAAGTTCATCAAAAACTCATTAAATAAAGTTTGGTTTGTTGTTCGGGCAATTGACAAAGCTGTAACACAACATGTTTCCTTTTTATCTTTCTATTTGTATTTATAATGTAGTTTTGGTACGTGTACACTTGGCCCAAATGAGTGTTAAAGTTAATGGCAATAAGTAAGAGAGATATTGTTATAAGAAAGCACAGAAACAATTTTTATTAAAATTTATTTATACGTTATCTTTGTAGTAGTTGCCCAGAGAATATGTTGTTGTAAATAATATTTATTTATAAAAATTAATGAGGCGATTTAATGGAATAAGAATGTGATGCAAAAGCTTTAATCTTCAAAGTGGGATAGTATAAATAGCAGTGCCTATAGCTGAGCGCTATAAAATATTTGAACAGCGAGCTAAAAACATAATGACATAAAGTTTTATCGGGTGAAAAGAAACCCATTTCAATTTAAAGAGAGTGTCAACTTTTGATAAGACAAAGCGCTAATATTAACCATTTGGGACGGTCTTAAGTTTTTATTCTATTGACCTGATTAAATAAGACAATATTGTTTAAGATAGAATTTTATGTTAACCCTTTCATAACCTCAATTGAATATATGATTTCTAACTTTGAAGCCCTTACGCCTTTTTGCTATTGTGGCATAATATCATTCTTCGTCGCCTTTTCCTTTTATTCATGTACTTTGTTAGCAAGTGCTTGGTGCTATAAATTTTATTACAACTAATATAAAAGTTAAGTAAAAACAGGAACTTAATTGATGTACCTTTTTTTAAAGTAAGTTAAAAGAAAAAAAATTATAGAAAAATTTATTTAAAAAATTGGTTCCCTAAAGAGTAAAATTCATTTAAAATTATCATATTTCTTAACAAAATGAAAGATAATATTGCATTACCCAAATATGTAATAAACTAGAGCCTGTTAAATAATAAATAATAAAATGCATTCATTTGAAGAGCTAAAGTCACAATAAATAATGCATTTTGTAAAAACTCCAATTGTTTTAACCATTATTTGGGAAGAATTTCCCGAATAATAAATTTCAATATTAAGCATTAAAGAATTTTTAATTTTAGTAAACGTTAACAATAATTTGTGCATTAAGGCGTTAAGTGAAAACTATGCTATATAATTTAGTAAAGGGTCAAAGATGCTTATAAATGTGAACCAAGTGATATGAAGTGTGTTCGAGAAAGCAAATTTTCCTTACGATGCCCTCACAAATTATTTATGGAATGACTACTGACCATCCTTTTGTAAAATCTTATATCATACGGCATTTGCCACATGAGCCTTTCAAGCACTTTCCTTTAAAAATTAAGGATCTAGGCTGCTTAATCAATAAACGGAAAACTACTTTGAAGTCATTGACAATTTTCCAAGGAATCTAGTTTAATGTCAATTGCAAAGCGGGAAAACCGCAAGACACAGCAACCGAGAAAATGATTTTGCTTTTATAACCAAACTTGCAGCCAACGGAATTTCGTCGTCCATATATTCTATCAGAATATTCGGTTCGAATAACTGATTATTGCGATATCTGCGTTTGTATGTTCTTTTGTTCCTCATCAAGAAGATCAATTCATTTTTTTTGATGCGAAGGGAAACGTATCCTACGTACAAAGCAATTATTAATTATTTTTATTTGGGGAACTACGATAGTGAGACTGTTTTAAATTTGATGTCCGTTACTAAGGAAACAAAGTTCGTATGCGCATAGCAGTATTGGAGAGAGCAGACAGGTAGCCCCTTCCATGAAGTACTTATTACTTATCTTAAATCTAGAAAACCACAGTACTGACGTTCTCCAAATGTTATATGAATTACTACGTAGATCATGCATGTATACAAGCAAAAGCATAGCGGTATGCGAGGGAGAAGACGGCTACCCCCATGCAAAGTATTTATTTATAGTGTTTAGCTAGAAAACTCTACAATTGAGACTATTCAAATTTGAAACAAATTGTGTATTCGAGCAAAGGTTCAAAGGTAGTGGTGAGGGGAGACGGTTATCCCTCATGCGAAGTATTTATTGAGGTTGGTATATCTACGGAACTACAATATTGAGACTGACCATCCAAATTTGATGTAAGTTACTATAGAAACACAGTGAGTATGGACATATAGGAGTGGGGAGATGGACACCCGTCAACTACAAAATAATTATTAATTATCCTTTAACTAAAAAAAAAACTATAATACTGAGGCTCTAGAGAAATGCATAATTGAGATTATCCAAATTTGATCTAAACTATGTACTATAGAAACAAAGTTTGTATTCGAGCAGAGACATGAAGGTATAAGAGGGGAAATACGGGCATCCCTATGCATAGTAATTATTAAATTTCTATGTCGGAAGAACTAAAAAAATAATATACATTTTATATATTAGAACGTATAAAGATATATGAGTATTCGAGGAAAAGCATTGAGACATAGGAAGGGGAAGACATTTATCGCCATGAAAAATAGTGCGAAAAAATTTGTATTACTCTAATAATAAAGTATTTTTTCCAGCAAGTCCATGATGGGATGGGTCCTTTCATCTAAACTAGCTATTGACTATTCTATATTTGGGGAGTTACAAAGCCAAGTCAATAAATTTTATAGAAGTTGTTTTAAAGTTAAAGCTGAAAACTTGATTTAAAAAAAACAAGTAATAGAAAACCACAATCCTCCTTATAACTCTCCATAAAACTTTACTAACAGATGCTTCTTTTATTTTATGACGATGGGGTTAGTAAAAATAAACAGTTGTGACAAAAATTAGACAGCAGATAATTTTTCATATTTTTTTCCATGTCAGGTACAATGTTGATAAATGTGACATTTTTTTTTGACGATCTTTCAAGAAATATGGAAATCAATGTTACACTTGGGATTTCTTTTTACATCAGATTTCAAGTTTTCCAACCCATTAAAACAACGAGCTTGACGAGTGCCAAATTACAAAACTTCAAATGACATGATTGCTGTACCCTTTTCATTTCAGTTGTGGTCTCTAGTGACACATATTTTTCAAACAACGTTAAAATTTCAAATTGATACAAAGTCAAATTAAGCAGAGTAAAAATCAGCATTTTCGAGCTTAGAAGCAGTAGATGTTTCTGATTAAAAATATTGATTTAAGCAACGACAAACTTGAATTATAACCAGCAGCAGAAAAATTTGAAATTAACAAAACAATGAAAAAAATGTTATTAGAGACGCCGCACATGAATGCAACATTTGCAATCAATTGAACGACTGTGTCCGAAATTATTTTAAACGTATATAATATCGGTTAAATAACATTATTTTGAATTTTCGCACATTCCATATTTGTAGAAAATTTAAGACTCAGGTAGAATAATTCTCATTGTTCTAACTTCAATTTTTTTTTTCTGTGCGCAACAACTGACAGAATCTTAGTTTTCAGATTTTTATTTCATTTTACTTTATGCCACTTTTATTGGGTCCAATTTTCTTAAGCAATATTGAACGTACTATCTTCCTGAGCCTCCCAGAAATTTTACAATGAAATATTCCTGGCTGCACCGAGCAACCAATCTTTGCAAAAGTACATTCACGATATTTAAAAAAGATATTGTTTCTCTGAGTTTTTATTAAGATTTTGTTTTTAGCTGACAGTGAACTTCATTAGCACAAATGTGGATTTTTTGAGGAGGAGTCCTGACTGGTGTGTTGTTTTGGTGCGACCAAATGACATTCATGCAAAGTCAAAGTCCTTAAAAAATTTATACACACAAATTCTTTGCACCACCAAGTATATTTGACTTATTGATTGCTCTTCGGAATACTATTGTGACTATTATTCAGCACACCAACTGATTTCTAAAAATACAATAACTTGATATTGGAATCCCCATTAGTAGGCGTAAGTGTATAAAAAGAAAAAAAAAAATCAAATATCAACTACAGTGATATACGAATATTTTAAAACTTTGGTGTTAAATTTAAATTTTTTCTCTTTTAAAATTTTGAGCTGATTCAGAGATTCCGTACTTGGTTTGCAGGATTCTATTTTAGTTAGCAGAATTATACCCTAAGAACAAATACTATTGGAAAATCCTTAAATAATACTTGGTTTAAAATTCCACTTGTTGTCAGAGGCAATACTGAGAGGCGTAAAGTCTTTGGTGCCCTTGTTGGTAAGATGAGAATTATATTTGTTGAACGTAATGCTTAATAAAAAAACTATTGTATTTGATTACTTCTGAAATTGCTTCATATATTAAACTCATGTCATGTAGTAAGTCTATAAACTTATACGCATTAAAAATACTACAAAAGTAAGCCAAGTTTGTTGTAAATTTTGAATCTAGACACCAACTGGTACAGGGAAAATAAGATCATCCACAGACATAATTAGGTCATCCGTATAATAGTCTTTAAGTAAGTCTTTTCTTTAGGATATTCCGCTGCATTGCTGTGTTCAGGCAACACAACATTATTCCAAAAGTTTAACGTTTTATATTGTCTTTTATTTTTAACTTTTGAACCAAAGTCTGGACAAGCAACCAGGCAGTGGTAATCTGACATCTTAAAATTTATTTGCACTGAATCTATAATTCTCATTTTTCCCTATTTTCGCTTCCATGCCTCAGTGCCTCAATATTTAAATGATCCTTTACAAACTAAAAGTGAAACATGATACATGCAATTAATAGCAATATTTTCTTTATTACGGGTTGTTTGTTTTTCTAGTCGCTAGATTTATATCTGCAAATAAAAAGTAATACATTTTATTTATGGTGTTGCAAGAAATATTGTATGTGTTTAATAATGAAAATTTATGATTCGTTTTAAGTATAAGCAAACAATTTTTTTCTTAATTTTATGTCTTGTTGTTTCCCATGTTCACAACTTTACTCATCGCTCCTTTAACGCAAATAACGAGGTATCAGAAAAGCCTAACTTTTCGAGTCATTGATGAAAGAGCATTTCTTAATAACCTCTTTATATCTAGGTACAAAAATCATAATCATAACCGAAGCTAAGACGGAGTTATACATAAAAGTGTCGATATGGCCTCCATACTTTTCTGAAATGCAACAGGAAGAAAAATTAAATTATCCAGAAAAAAGTGTTCCTTATCATCCTCTTTATATGTATAAGAAAACAGATATAAATCTGATGTTGAACTAAAGTTATACATAACATTTTCAATGTAGAAGCAAGAACCTTAAACATTTTAATCCCAGTTGGCCAAGTTCGTTGCTTTTTGGGATAAGCCTATATAGCACGAAAAGAGCGATATGAACTTTCAAATCTTCTTAAATATACATTGAAAAAGATTAAAAAGTTATGATCTACTCTGCCATTTCTTAGGTCCAAAAGTCTTTTATAAAATCTTAAATTACCATTTTAATTTCATATAAAATATAAGAATTACCAATGTACTGTCTGAATATGAAAGTTTATTAGGGAGTCGTAAGGATGCTGCAAGACAATTCCTGGAGTAAAACAAATTGTTTTACCTTTTTTACCTGCTTAACGAATACGCTGTATGTGTATCATTATTTATTTTCTGTACTGAATACTGTCGTTCCTTTCATCTATTTCTTAATCTTTGAATGGTCATTTGTCACAGTCACCATTGAAACCTTTCAAGTCCAAGAAATTAAAAATATTTAGTTCTAACGAATTAAAATGTGAAATAAAATTTAATTCTTCAAAATATAAAATTTTCCAGTACAATTTAATTTAAAATTGAATTGAATTTTATTACTTCTCACTCATTACAATTTTTGTAGAGGACGATGCCATTTAATAAAGAAAAAATACAACAAATTTGTTATAAAAAACCAATTTAATTTCATATGTTTGTGTTCTTCATTCAAATGTATTTTTTAAGTGTTTATCTTGTTTTCATATACTCAATTGAATTCAAAACATCTTCTTTAAGCTGAATTAAATTGATTAATAATGGTATATTCCATCATTACAATGATGATGATTATGATATTCAGCATAATTGTTCTTTTGTGAAAAGTATGTTATTTCAAGTATTCGTTATGAATATGCATTTCAATGTTACATCGTATGGAATGTATTATTCATTTGTATAATGATACACATGTAAGCACTTCCTTAATATTAAACATCAGCATTACACATGTTTTAATTTCCGCTCTAGCGACCACATTTTATCAGAATTATCTTTAGGTTACTTCTTGTTAACGAGCCCAATAGGAAATACAAAAATGAATATTCATAATTCTATATGCAAATTAATTAGTTTCCAAAGAAAATATACTTTATTTCTTTAAAATGAGTTTTCTTCTTTTTTTACATTATGGCATAATTTGTACACAAGTGTCTCTTTGTATGACACAGACAAAATTATTGCCAAAAAAATTTCAAATAAAGTAAATTGCATTTTAAGTCAAATATTTTATTGCCGCATTTAATTATTAGTTTGAGTCTTAGAATACCAGAAAAAATATTTATTTTTTTTTTAGTTAAATTGGTGTCTGAATTTACAAAATTCTTTGTAGGAGTAGGTTCGCAGTCATACAAAATTTTTACTGATTGAATGAATTTGATTACTGAACATGAAATTTGTTTTCTTTCCAAAAAATTACATATTATCCTAAAAGTATGCTTCATATTTCAAACTGTAACTCGTTACGAATTAAAATTATACACTGCCCGTTCTGTTTGCTTACGATTTTACATGGTTTTTGAATTAAAAAATTAAAAAACAATTTTTGAAAATGGCTTCTCTATAATTCATTTCTCATTTTTTATAATTCTGGTAGCACTTGTTTCTCTTTAATTATAATTCTGGTAACGGCTAAGACGTACCATAGCGTCAAAAATTTCTATATATGTACTTTGTTACAAATATAAAAGAATAACAATTCAACTTTTAATTTTTAAGGCAAAATTTTATGCGTCTATGAACTAGTTCATTTTAAGCAATATAACGAGTACCACCGTTGGTTTTTATTAAAATGATTTCTTTGTTTATAGTTGTTATAGTATTACACGTTTTCTCCCATATGAAAGTTAATTTTTCGTCTTTTCGCTGTTTTATGAAGAACCGATCTTCCGTGTAAAGCGGAGGACAGTTGTATAACTACATATTTGCATATTAATCATACGCTATGAATCAATACAATTTCATTCCGTTGCACAAAAGTATGCAATAGTTTTCTCTTTAAACCGAATATTGCTCATACGCCATGGCACACTGTGACTTTTTGTATTTATAAGTGGCTAAAATTAGAAATTAGAAAAAATATCCGGCTTTACTTTTTACCTTTTGTTTATATGTGATGGATAAGAGTGCAGATGTTAAAAAAGCAAATATCAAGGAAAGCTACAATGATTTTTTTACAAATTTGCAATTTTACTAAATTTATTGTTGTTGTTAAAGTTCTTTTGCGTATATTATATACAATGTTATTACTTTTCTTAAAATTGGCGTAATATTAAATCATGCTAATTAATTTTGATATAAACTTATTGAAGTGAAAGTTCACTAAAAGGCAAGGAGCGGCAATATATGTTTATATATAAAACTTTTAATCGAATAAAAACTAAGTTATTTAATCAAGTAGAACCAACTTGCTGGTACCAAAATAATAAGATAATAGAGTCAAAATAATCAATGAATAATCTGCATCACTCTGCGACATTGATTTTTTAACACGAATTGTTCAGTTTGTATTATATGATATAATAAATTAGGAAACCCCACTCCACAAGTTCAGAAAGAAAAACCTGCAATTGCTATCTGCATTAAAAATAAACTCTCTTCATAATTATTTGGATCTAAAGACTCGTCCTTGGCGGAGAGAACAAAAAAAAAAAAAATACGTACATCGGCATTTTGAAGCTGAATGTCAGAGTAATTTTTTGAGGAATTATAATCCCCTGCCCCCTCTTGCACACAGTTATGGGGAATCGGTATGTGGTATTTGTAATCCATACATTCAAGGCATAGGGTGTTGTTAGTAATTTTATGTAAAACAGTACGAGATATATTTTTGTGGTACCCACTGACACCCAGTTTAAAATTTTAAAATTTAAAAATTAAAAATTGTCTATTTCCAAAATGTTTTATTTGTTGTGGCCTTGGCTGTTCATATGCCAACATTCCATTGGTCGCTAAACCAAATCGTCAGTGACGATTATTTTAAAAATTAGTTGGGGGAATATTGTCTATTGTCTATTTCCTATAAAAAATATCAAGTAAGAACCAAGAGATTTTTCTTCAGGATGTTCTTGCAATATCACAAGAGGCGTAGATAAGAAGAAAAATCAGCCTGGTTCGAAAAATGTTGAAAGTATCCTACTAAAAATTAAAAGGATTTAGTTTGCTTATTTGCTTTCATCAAAACAATTGAAGATATATCTATGAGATGCTGCATTAGGTGTTGCAATATTTGGAAATTATAAAGTTCGAACAAAAGGATCTAGATTGATGAATGCTAATAATTGAGTTGAAGGGATTGGAAAATCATTGATTGTTAAGGATATTTTGATACAACTACTTTTTTATCGTCTTCGCGTTGGGTTTTAGCAAAAAATGTGTAGTTCTATCAAAGTAAGACGTTGGCACATTTGTGAAGTCCCACTTCCAAAAATACGTGAGTAGTATTCAAAATACAAATTGAACTTTTTTTACATATTTTAAGAAATGAGACAACGAAATATACTTCATCCTTTTTTTTTGTATTTTAAACAATTAAAATTTTCCCGCAAATCTTACACTTTTAACAAATTTATTTGTATGGCAATAGCAATACAAATACATTCAGCTGAATTATATCAGCTTACAAGTAAAGGGAAACCCAGTTTTAACGGTCTAATTTCCATTTGGGAATTCTAATAGATTAACAATTTATCTATTTATATTAGTATGAATTTGTTCGTCACAAATATTGTTTGTAAACAGCAGACACACTCACTCCGTTATATACTCAAATAATGATAACTGGCTTAGGGAACAATAAAAGCAACAACAGTGACAGAAACGGTAGCAAAACAAACGAAATGCCTTTCCGTTTCCTGTTTTGTTTTTATGACAGCATTTATAAACTTGTACTGGGTAGCAAACACACCAAAAAAAGAAAAAAGAAAATATAAATAACAATTACACACGCATTCACACTCTCACATACCCTATCTCTTGGAAACTTTGGTGTCCTCTCATTTATGTATATTATATAAAATTGTACTAATGTCCTGATATAATCGTATACAGAAGTATTTGCCAATGCATGTACGAGTACGCTATCAACATTGTAGGAAAGAAGGAGGGAAAAAAGTTAAACGAAATGAAAATAATTCTCTCTATGAAACTGAAACTAAAATAATCTGTGCTCATATTAGAAGGACATACGTATTTAGATGGTCCTATTGCTTCATTGTAGGTAATTAGTGAAATTGCTCCCATGTATATGTTTTCTATGCAATTTAAAATCTTTACGTTTTGGATCAGAAACTATCAGAACATTTTTTTAATAGAGGTAATCGTTATTCAAGAGAAATATTATTTGAAATCTATATTTATTTCTTCCTTAAAGTATTGACAGGAGAGTGTTAAAGGTTTGGGTATTTATATACCTGTCGTTTTTATTTATTATAAAAGAGCAGTAGGTTCTAAATATTTAACTTCGAACATTTCCTTCATCGGACCTTTCGAAAGACGGTGATTATTTATGTTTTCATTAATCCTTTATTATGCTCATGCGATGTGAATTACTTCTTAGGTAGACTCTGTGTCGCTAAAACAAACAAAAAATTATTATAATGGCCAATATCTGAAAAATAGGGCGGTCAAGATATTATTTTTAGAATTAAGTTTTTTAATTACTTTTTGGCTGGCATTTTGAACACTTTTAACGTACTCTTTTCTAATAAAATTGTAACATTTACTTCCCTTCCAAGGAAATGAAAGCTTCATCAGCCACTGCAAACTTTCTAAGAAAGAGTGTGCAATAATTTATGAGCTTAAAACTTTCCAAGTGGGATCTTTCAACTGATTTTTTTTCCATTTGAAAATAAAAATTTTGCTTTTTTTCAGAAAAGAAAATTGGTCCGATTTTATCATCGTGAATGTTCAGCTCAACTTCATTAACTATATATGGGAAAAATCTCTATAGTGGTCCTAATTGGGTGTGTATAAATCATTAGACATGGTGATATCTATTTTATAAAAATAAAGGCTTTTTAGCTCTTTCTTCTCCTTAAAGAGTAATATAGTCCATCTGTCTGCCATAGATCTCTATTCTCTGATAAGTTATAGGGTTATTATGACATGTAAGCCCAAAAAATAAAATAACCGTATAAGTCAAAGGGTGTCACAAGGCAAATAAGAGAAATTTTATCTACTCTGTGTAGACCTTAATAACTAGACACTTAAAAGTTTGCAAAGCCTTTCAGTACATCAGTTAATAATAATCACATATTTATGTATATAACGTAGCACTTGTTTTTTCTTAAGGTAAGCGGAAGTAGGAAGGCCATTGTGGTCAACACTTGGCAATTTTCTTAAAAAATATAAATATGTTGCATTAGTGGAAATAAATAACCTTGTCTCTTAACCATACTATTATTAAACCATACATTATCTGCAGTTGCAAAGGGATTAGGTGTACACCTTTTTTGAAAACAAATTTTTGATGCAGTACGATGATAAAATTAACAAAAAAATTACAGATATATCGTAATATTCATCTTTTTATAATGTATTTACTAATAAAAATTGAAAATATTTTAAAAACATACGACCTTAAAAAGTTTTTTTCTCTCTCCTTTAAAGTTTATCAAATTGGACTTACCCCTTTTGCAGCTTAAGGTAACGATATGTAAAGTTAAGGTCATTTGGCATTTACTTTAAGGACTAATTTTGTAAATTACCTCACTAAATGACATTTATGTGGGAAACAATCATAACTTTTTTAAAATTAAAATATTTTTAATATTGAAATTTATTATTTGGGATATTCTCCCTAACCAATCGTTAGAAAAAATTAGGGCTTTTGCAAAATGCATTGTTTGTTGTGGCTTTAGCTCTTCATATGCCGACATTTCATTGGTTGCTAAAACTAAATCGTCAGTGAAGTTTAAGCAGTTTGAAAACATTCAACCTCGAATGTTTATGCCACATAAATCAAATACAATATGAGAATTCGATATTGTATATTAATTACAACAAATACATAATCATAGTAGGCTTAGAATGTTTTTATACAAATAACACAACAAACAATAGTGGGATTCAGTAAATTTTAACAGTTTCAAAAAGAGAAATTTTTTCAAAAATTGCAAGTGCTTGCACTAACGATTTCCACTATATGATTCCTTAACCTCTTCTTATTAACTTTCTTATAATTTGATATCAAATAGCATCTCTGTTAAGTAAGAAAAAAGTACAAAGAGGAACACAAAAAGGAGTTTGCGCCGCCCAAACAGTGTATGATAAGTTCTTTAATTATTATCAATAAAAGTGAAACTATATAATTGGGGGATTTAAACGGTGTGCTATTAAGTCATATTGTCATAATGTCTTAATATTTTAGTATGTTTTAAAAAAATTGTTTTTGTGCTGCAAACAAAAAAGTCATAAAATAATAAGACTTTATGAGGTATGTTTATTGTTTTGTCATAAAATAATGGAAAAAATCTAAGCCAAAAGTTAAACGTATGCGCACAAATCCAACTAAAACATGGAGATTTTGGAACCCCAAGGTGGACACTTCTGCGGCTTGTGAGCAAACTAGCAACATTTATTAAAACCCCTTCCTCAATTTGTTCTTCCTCGTCTTCATCACCTGCAAGGAGATGAATTAAAATTGAAATGGATACATTTTTTTCATACATACTTGGTCCAACATATAATTTTCACACAAACTGTATATTATTTTAGTTTTTTCGCTTGTTTTTGGCATTTGCAAACAAAATTTTTATAAATATTTTAATTTCTTTTCTTTGATGCCAAATATTTATAAATGTTTTAAGTTCATATCAGCTGCTCGAATTCTGAAATAGCATACTAAGTTATGACGGCTTGTTCATGGCAGTCATATATTTTCGTGCTATTATTTTATGACTTATGACTTTATGACTACCGTTTGAATCCCCCAAAATATTAAATATATAAATATGCTTTTAGTTTTCATCTATTGGTGTTAAAAAACAACTTGTGCTAATGGCATGATTCCTCTGCTATAGTAACACCACAAAAGTTGTTGTGGCATAGCATGTCCTTAAAAATGTTACAGAATATCAAAATCACCGTTTTTATCGACTCAGTCGTCTCCAAGCCACGCTACTGAATTGCACGCACTATGGATGTGGTTTTGCTCATCAAAAGGTTTTATTACAAATAAACACAAATTGTTGAAACTTGTTGTTTGTTTTTCACATGAACTTTATTTTGCCGACATGATTTGCAAATTCAAGCCCTTAACTTTTCGTTCCTTTCCACTGTAGTCTTAAATTCTCTTTGTGGCAACACTGTATGTGGAAGTATTACTAACGTATTTTTGTTCCCAAGTTTTGCTATTACTGTGTGTTTTTTTCTAATTCAATAACACATTCGTAATCAGTTAAATGAGTCATGAAATTGGCCAAGAGGTTTGGTGTACTTATAACTATACGAATTCATACTTTTTGTCTTCCTATTTATTTAGTTTTCTACCGGAAATACAGACCATATCTTTTCTTTTTCCTTTTTGTATTTTGTTTAATATTATTTGCTTTTGTTTGAGGTCCTTTTAACTAGATACTTGTTTTTATAGTCATTTTGCTGGTATTCTTTCGTTTTGACTGAGAGTTAAGATGTTAAACATCCTTGCCACGAGCATGATGATGTTGACTGAGAGAATTATAATACAAATACGAATTTGAATTGAAAGGAAAAATGCAATAACAAAAACAACAACAACAAATATATATGATTGTCAGCTTTTTGGGGGGTTACTGTAGTTGATTTTTGTTTGCGTTACATATGCGTTAATGACAAAAGTTAAAAGCAGGAAAACCGATATGAACAAGATGACAACGTACGTGGGTCAATTTGAAAGTAAGTTTTAAATATTTTCCCCCTAGTTGCATATTCGTTTGTGCATGATTAGAGAAAACTCAAATGATTCAAGTTCTTAGTTCAAGCCTTCAACAGGATAAATTCAATGCTTTCAAAATTTGAAAAAAAAACTTTAAAATTAATTAATTAATTTGTTAATTGCTTTAATATCAGCACGTCTATGGTTGGGGTAGAAGAATAGAATGCCATTTATAGATTATAACATGCTTGTGCTATGCACGAGTAATAAATCCTTTTTCCAAGGATTAAACTGTGTGGTTTTTATTTGTATTAAAGGGAGCCATTTGTATAAAAGGGAGTCATTTTTATAAGACTGCAAACACCTTAAGATATAATTTATAACAAAGGTAGTTTTGAAATTGTCTATAAGTATCATATTCATATTTTCATTGTTATGTTTTTATTTGAAATATATTTTAAATAACCATCTTGAGGATTTCTATATACCGAAGCACTTCCTTGTTAAAAAAATCTTATCTTTTCCATATTTGAGGGTGATACTTTAAGCTAAATTGGACATTCGTATGTTAAATTTGGCCTTATTGGAGATTGATACTTTAGTGTTTTAACCCTTTTATATATTAAATATTTTGAATAAAAAATTTAACTGTTTGCGCTAAAGGCTTTTCTTGTTTTTATCATAATTTCCTTAACATGACAATTAAAGTAAACAAATTTATTCGCAAACTTATACAATTAAATATTCCCAGTAAAAAAATTACTTCGCAAGACGTCAATATGATATCCTCAGCTTGCAAAGTGAAAACTTGGAACTTGATTTTAAAATAAGATTTTCATTGCAAAGTGCTGTATTTTTTGAGGATCAAATTCATTTGGATTTAAAGTCATATTCCAGATGTTATGAAAATAATATTTTTGAAGTACTTTAAATGTTATTCATCTCGCATTATTTTTGTAACATACATACATACATATACATATACCAAAACCATATTTAATATATAACATTTTTATTCACACATGTAATTTTTTGTCGATTGGATTCGAACTCGAGCTTACAAATATTATTTAATCATGACTAAATTAACAGTCAACGCGTTTACTACCTCAGCCACGTTAGAACTTAAAAGTACCAACGACACTCACTTAACAAATACAGAGAGTAGTTGTGGCTACCAGTAAAAAGGGCTTCCAAAGAAGTTATGAAAATGCAGCGATTTTGATGCAGAGAAAATGCGATTTTGTAAAATTTTCAAACGATTTTAGTAAATTGTTCTCATTGCAAAATTATCTGTTTTAATGCCTTTAACAAAATTATAAGATATTTGAGAGAGATTTTTGGTTTTTTCTTCTAATTTACTTTTGCAAAGAAAGTAATTTTATATTGAAAAATAATTAGTTGCTTATGCAACTAATAGAAATATATACTGGGAAAGATTACAGACTTGCAGACTTACAGACAGCCACAGGTTGTTTTTCCTCATGTGAAAGAAATAAAATAATAATAATAAAAAATTTATAGAAAATACTTCTTTCATGTAAATTTAAAGAAGCAAGCATTTCTTTTAATTAAAAGCAAGTCTTTTTTCAACTTGTTTTTCTAAGAAGTCAACAAAAAAATGGAGCAGAGGATGCCTTCAAAACAAGAACAGCTTAAATTTTTTCAATGCGACTTACCCTTTCCTTATTGCGTAATAAAGATTTTATTTTAAGCTGCTTCCAATTTTTTTCCTGTTGTAATTACATTAATTTACAGGCGGTTACATTTTTGCTTATTAATTATCAGATTCCAATTGTTTGTTTATGTTCTTCAAATTTTCTATTTTTTAGTTTGAGTGACAAACGATTATATCATATGCAGAGGAATTTATATATGACTCTTTCATCATATGTTATACCAATAATATAATCGTAGTTTTAGAAATAATATATAAGTATACAAATAAATAAATATAAAAAATAAACTGGCTACGCCCATAAAATTAAAAAATCCATGTTTAATAGAAATAAAAAATATTTCAATAAAATATATTCATTATTATGAAATAAAAATTCCAAAATATTATATGCTTAATGAATTTGAACATATCGAGCCTTTGCTGCAATAGCGTCATAACTCAAAATATGTCGTTTTTAAGGTTATATTACGAAATTATTCGCCATGTCGTTTTTTTTATATTCTGTAAAAATTTCATAAAAATATTTTGTATACTCAGCTCTTGAGAAAAGAACCAAATTTTCTTTTACCATTAAGTTGTGTGTAAATTCAAAACTTTAAACTCAATTTCTGCAAAACAACCTTTTTTGAATTATTACGTTATTGCACCAAAAGCTCGATATAATTTAATTTAACTCCAATTTCACGATATATACGCTAAGGAGAACCGGGAAATGGGGTTCGTATTAAAGCAATTATCTCTATATAACAAAATCACTAAAATTATAAGTTTAAACGAATAATATTTGTAGAATTATTTAGTATTTCTTAAATTTTTTAGTATTTCTTAAAGCATTTTAGTTTAGTCTAGTCGTGTTGCATTAGTACTATGACCGCCTAGCAATTGGGATGGTACGGAGGGAAATTATTTTGAAATGTGGTTGTGATTGTTCTTAAAGGGGGAAAAAGAAGCTTAGAGTTGCAAGAAAAATAATACAAACTCCTATTGAGTACAATTGTTTGTTGTTTTATTTGTATAAAATCATGCAAAGCCTGCTATGATTGTGTATTTTGTAATGATCGTATACTATAGAGAATTCTCATATAGTATTTGATTAGTTTAGCATTAATGTTGAATGTTTGCCAAACTGCGTAAAGTTCACTGTCAATTTGGTTTAACGACCAACGAAATGTTGGCTTATGAACACCTGAATAAATTGTTTGTAGAAACAGTGTTTGAGTTTATAAAGTCCAGAATCTATTACTCTTATCTTCTGCAAAACATTTTCAATTATTCCACTTTGTGAGGTCTCAATAAGCATTTAAGATAAGTTCATTAAAGTCAGGAAATGTTATTCCATTTATTCTGATTTGTGTTATTATAGTTGTTTTTTATTTGTTGGTTAAATGACATTTAATAACTTGTTTTAGAAAACAAGTTAACATAAGACGTTTAGCAAATTGTCATAAAACTTTATTTTTACTCGTTGCTATTTCCTTCTATACACTATTTCGTGATAATGATAACTATAACAAAAATATTAAATATATAAATAAATAGTTCTCGTTAACTGCTAAAGTTTCATGTTTATATTTCATGTAAATACGAATAGAAATATTTTGTTGTGGAAATTTTATTTTAGCTGGAATATAAAAGGAAAAATAAACGAGTCCTGTTAAAGTTCAATGACTAATATTAGAAAAATAATTATACATTTCATTGCTATACAAAATGTATTGATGAGCATGAAAAAGGCATGAATACTGAAGATGGGGGGTGTAGTGGACTCTATGAAAATAATATTATGATATTCTAATGTGTAAATTGAAATAAAATTTGGAATTTTATTTGATCATTCTGGGACATTGTCTCATATTGATATTGTCTCATATTGGTATTGTTGCAGAAAATAAAATAAATCTTTGGTTATGGGCCCAGGCGTGCGAATAGAATAATCAAATTTAATTAAATAAATAAGCGTGTGTCGCGATTTAATACTGTGGAGCGTTTGTCGCATTTATTATTATCCTGCCAATTCAGAGCGAGTTTAATTTGTTGCTATGTCATCATTATTCCAAATCGATAAATTGGATGATTCCAATTACTCAGTATGGAACATTCAAATGAAAAGTATATTGGTACACTCCGATTTATGGAGCGTAGTCAGTGGCCGTGAAGTGAAACCAGAAGATATCGCATCGCCATCATTTGCTTTGTATGAAACGAGAAATGAAAAGGCCTTAGCTTCGATTTTATTGTCCGTGAACGCCAACCAAGTTAACCATATTAAAAACTGTATATCGTCGTCAGAAGCATGGCAAAAGTTAAAAGAAATACATCAGCCAAAAGGGCCTGCGAGGAAAATTATGTTATTTAAAAAGTTGCTGTATTTATCAATGCAAGAGAGTGTTAATATGAATGACCACATAAACCATTTTTCAATTTTAATAGACCAATTATCAGAAATAGAAGTTATAGTTCCAGATGAAATTCTTGTTATATTACTATTGTCCAGCTTACCAAAGGCTTATGAGGGATTTGTTATCGCAATGGAATCTAGAGATTCGTTACCTAACCTATCGTCATTAAAAGTAAAATTATTAGAAGAAGGCGCACGTCAAAAAGAAACTAATGCAGATAACAATAATTCTGAAGTTTTGAATATTATGCGTTCAAATAGAGGTTATCAACAACACAGAGAGAAGAAACAACAATATAATAATGAGCGCAACAAGAATCATAACAGTGCCAATGATAAAAAATGTTATAACTGCGGGCGCAGAGGTCATTTTGCAGCAAAATGTAGAAATAAAGATAAATTCGAGAAGCATGAAAAGAGAAATGAATTTAATGGTTTTGTATCATTAGCAACCATAAAATCAACAAACAACAATAATATTGTACAATGGTGCGTAGATAGTGGAGCTTCGTCCCATTTTTGCTGTGACTATAATTTGTTCGAAAAATACGAAGAGTGCAATGAACATGTTTATCTACCAAACAACAACTGCTTAAAAGCAATTGGCCGAGGTAATGTAATAATTAATGAAAAACATTGTAGAATAAATCTCAAAAATGTTTTGCATGTGCCAGAGCTCAAAGGAAATTTTATCTCTATAAGTAAAATGATTGATAATGGAGCAATTGTTACATGCAAAGAAAATTTTTTGCATATGAAAGATAAAGATAATAACTTAATATTAAAAGCATTTAACAATAATGGCATATTTATATATGAAACTAAGCAAAACAAATGTTTAAGTGTAGAGTTGCAAAATAATTTTATGAGTTGGCATCTCAAATATGGTCATGTGAATTTTGAGTGTTTAAAGGAGATGTCGAAAAAGAACGTGGTAAAAGGATTTAAAATAAAAGATTACCACAGGAAACTTGCATGTGAAACATGTTCCAAGGCTAAAATAACTGTCAAACCCTTTGAAAGATCGCAATTTCGATGTAAATCATTGCTAGAAATCGTTCATAGTGATATTTGTGGACCAGTAAATACACCATCTATTGCTGGATCCAGATATTTTGCAACATTTATTGACGATAAATCTCGTTTTACCGTTGTGTTTTTCCTTAAAACTAAAGACCAAGTCTTCAATGCTTTTAAAGAATATAAAGCACTTGCTGAAAAGCAAACTGGTTGTCATATAAAATGCCTAAGAACTGATAATGGACGAGAATATGTAAACAATGAATTTAATAAGTATTTAACAGATAATGGTATAAGAAGACAGCTCACGGTACCTTACACCCCACAACAAAATGGTGTGGCCGAGAGGGCTAATAGGACGATCGTAGAGATGTCGCGCAGTATGCTATTAGAAGCCAAAATGGAAGAGAAATTTTGGGCTGAGGCAATATTAACCTCAGTGTACTTACGCAACAGAACAATAACAAAAGTGTTAGTGAATAAGACGCCATTCGAATTTTGGTATGGATTTAAACCGTCAGTAGGACATTTAAAGGTATTTGGTACGAAGGCCATTGTGTTAGACAAGACACATAGTCAAAAGTTTTTACCTAAAGGTAAGGAAATGATTATGATCGGATATAGTGAACAGGCAAAAGCATACAGGCTGTATGAACCTAATTTGAGAAAAGTCTATGTAAGTCGTGATGTAATTTTCATCGATGGCAAGTACTACTGTGAAGAAGAAAAACAAAATATCCCTAGTACTACATCTTTTGGTGATTTTTTAAATATAAACGTATCTGATAATGACAACAATGTAGAAACACAAGAAATATGTTTTAAATCTAATAACACAGCAAAAATAGAAGAAAATAGTAACAGTTCAGACATTCACTTTGAAGAAGAACACTTAGAAGATAACACTCACATTAGGAATCAAGAAACACAGCAAAAAATTGGTCCAGGTCGTCCCAAACTAGTCAGAACCGGCTTAGTAGGCCGCCCAAGAAAAGTATATAATACAGTAAATTTAACTAATGTAGCTATCCCTAGCAGTGTTGACGAGGCATTGAATGGATCAAATGGTAGTTTGTGGAAGTCTGCAATGCAAAAAGAATATGCATCTCTAATAAAAAATAATACGTGGGAGTTAAAAGAATTACCTATAGGGCAAAGTGCTATAGGCTGTAAATGGGTTTTTGCTGTGAAACAAGATAAAAATGGAAACGTTGAGACTCTTAAGGCTAGACTGGTTGCAAAAGGTTTTGGCCAGAAATATGGAATAAATTATATGGAAACCTTTTCACCAGTTGTGAGGTATGCTGATATAAGACTACTAGTTGCTTTAGCTGTAGAACACGAGCTTTACATGCACCAAATGGATGTTTCGACCGCTTATTTGAATGCAGATTTAGATGATGAAGTGTATATGGAACAACCAGAAGGTTTCAAAGATACGCGTCATCCAGATAAAGTTTTAAAACTGAAGAAATCGATATATGGATTAAAACAAAGTGGGCGTGCATGGAACATGAAGTTAGATAATGCATTAATTAAAATTGGATTCAAGAAATGCACTAATGAACAGTGTATGTATACTAAAAATCATGATAATATGTTCAACATCATTGCGATATACGTAGATGATCTTATTATTGCTAGTTCATCAAAGGTAGAACTTAATAGTATTAAAGAAGCAATAGCCAAAGAATTTGATGTCAAAGATGGAGGTCAGCTTCACCACTTTCTGGGAATGGAATTTGATCGCATCGGTGAAACTGGTTCAGTTAAGGTATGCCAGCGGCAATATATACAAAAATTATTAAAAGATTTCGGAATGCAAGACTGTAAAGAGGTTTCAATCCCACTTGAAGTTGGATTCCAGGTGAAATGCAATATTAGCGACTGTAGAAAAGTAGATTCTAAGGATTATCAATCAGCAATTGGAGCATTGATGTATCTTGCAATTTCAACGCGACCAGATATCCTGCATTCAGTGAGTAAGCTTGCCCAGTGTAATACAGATCCACATGTTGAACATTTGTCAGCCGTAAAGCACGTGCTGCGATACCTCAAAAAGACAATTGACTTCAAACTCAATTTTGATAAAACCGGTAAATCAACAGTCGGGTATGCAGACGCAGATTGGGGTAGTGATGCTACTAACAGAAAGTCATATTCAGGCTTTGCTTTTGTAAAAGCTAATTGTGTTTTCTCCTGGGAGGCCAAAAAGCAGAACGTAGTTGCCTTAAGTAGCACGGAAGCGGAATATATTGCTTTATCTTCAGCAGCTAAAGAGGCGATTTATATAAGGAATTTACTTGAAGAATTAGGCTTTAAAGAAAGTAAACCTTTACATTTATATGGTGATAATCTCAGTGCACAGTGCCTAGTAAGAAATGCAACATACCATTCCAGAAGTAAACACATAGATCTGAAGTACCATCACGTTCGAGACATTTATTCCAAAGGCTTGATCGACATTGGTTATTTTCCTACTGAGGAAATGCTATCTGATATATTTACCAAAAATCTCTGTAAAGTCAAACATTTAACATCTTGTAGAACTATGGGATTATATTAATGAATTAAATTTTTTTAAGTGTTGAGAGGGAGTGTGAAATGGCAACACTTAATATTATTATAATTGCCTGGTAACACTTTCTTTATTTAAAAAACACTTGCTATAGTTAAGTTTTCATAATTTGATTTTATAAGATTTTCAATCATTCATTCTTTGTTTTAGTCTTCAATAAATAAGTTTGTATTTTTCACTTCTTCAAAAATTATAACTGGGAAAAGAGTTTTATTTTTTCCAATAAAAATACTCATTTGATACAAAAATGTTACAACTAGAAACGACTAGTGTTATGAAAAATAAGTTTGAGGCAAACAACTTAATGGAAAAATTAAATGATATTCTTGCCTCATGGGGGGAGTTTGAGCGATATTTTTATGAAGGTTTTTACATAATGTGACGCATAACACTACATTTTTTAACTCAAATCGTATTTTTAGAATTATGACGTTGTTGTAACAAGCCACTAATGATTATAAAATGAAGCTGCTAGTAGTTTAATCACAAGGTACAGCATAATATGTTTCATTGTTATCACTCTGTTCAATTATATCAGGCAATGGAGTCAAATAAAAAGCAGGAAAAAAGTTAAATAGGTTTGTCATAGAATCTTACGTTGCTGGAATTAGACTTGCAACTGATAAAAAATCCGGCGATGCAACTATGAGCGCCTCCGAGATCATCGATTCCTTATTTATATTTTACTTAAAGGGAAAACAGAAAATTTTGAAAATTTACTCATAAGTGGTCGGTTGCTTATCCTCCCGATTTTCATTGCAAACTGCAACATGTTCTTTCAAACAAAACTTTTTTTTGGAAAATCGGTCCATAAATGATAAAGCTGTGCATAAACAAACACTAAAAAAATACAAAGGAATTTATAAAATTCTCTTTCTTTTTTGAAGTCAATAAAAAATATTTTGCAGTGAATTTTATGTTTCAACTAGAATATCAATCCGATAATATTAGAGTTCATGAAGCCAAAGTCTTTCTTTGTAGTTTTATAATTTAATTCTTGAATATCCTGATTATCCACTCTCTATCAAATGAATGAATAACAAAAACAACGTGTTCGCTTAATGGAATTATTGTGCCACAAATCATTAATTGTTCTAAATTACACACTCCTAATAAAATCAGTACATGGAAGTTCGGCATGACAAGCATATCTACTATTGTTACACAAAGTGATAAATCCGCATGGAATGTATGGCACTGTTTCACACAAAGGAAAACGAGTCTACTTACTTTTTTAAGACACAGAGTTCAGTCTGCAATCACCAGAGAAATTAACCAGAACTAAACTATAAAGGAATATTTGCATTTTTGTTTTAGCCCATTTCATATCGAGAGAATTACGCCAAGTTTGATTTGCGGTGAAAATGTCATATCTTTTTTACTAAATGGATTTGATAGACATTATTCTTTATAAATAGAAGATTTCGAAATGGCCAGTCAGAGCAATGGCTGGTGATGCTGTGATACTTACTGACTAATAGAGTGCTTGTCAATTATCAATCAGACCAACCCAAAGGCAAAAAATTATCCAGAGCAATAAGACTTATAAACACCTTAAGCATTTTTTCTTTGGGGAAGTGTGAAAGGAAATTAGTTATTTCAAATATTTACTTTTGCGAATGTAATCGATATAAAGAGATATATCCTTTTCGTCAACAGTACTGCTCCTTTTCAGAATAATTCAAACATGTGTATGGGCATTTGCTTTTTTAAAAACGTGTAATTTTTGTTGCCCTTTCAAATAAGAGTGACTTAAGAAAATTCACGCAACCCTAAACAAGAGTTAAATTTTCAGAAAATATCGGTAGAGTGTTATATTACTAAGTTACGATAACTTTGTAAGAGAAACTTCAGAATGTAGTTGAAAGTACTGGGTCATTTAAATTTCTGTTTAAATAATTAAATTAAATTTTTTTCTTGTACTCTTATTGCTGTCATTATTGCAAAATAAGATTTTGTTGAGGCTCGTGTACGTCTTTTAAGCGATGGCGCCCATTAACTTTTAAAATCATTTCAACCATCTGTTTAAACACAAATGTACACTTTAATATTTCATTTTATTTCTTTTATTTAATGAATTGTGTTTTCATTATTTTTATTTAAAATTGTTCTTTTCATGGCTACACAGACATAAAAATAGTCATTGATGATGTCGTGATTTGTACATTCCCAGCAAAGGCGAACAAAATTTCCAAAATATTCTTTTAAATATTCACGAAAATTTAAAATTTTTTTAAAATTAAAAAATTCTTGTGTTTAAACTTTTTTTAGATTTGCATTTAAATTTCTTTTAGTTTTGAAATAATTGTTCTTAACGTTTCATATTTACAATTGTCCATAATCATCGCTTTCTCTGTTTTTTTTCTGAAATTTAATATTAAAATATTATTTAATATATTTCGTTATGGGTAAATTATGCTAAATTAAATTCAATTTTTTATATATATATTTGTATTTACATTTCTATTTACATTAAGAGGGTGATTTTTTAAACATTTAGTTTTTATATAAAAATATAATAAAAAATGTCAATGAAATAGATCAATAAACAAATAATGGGCATTTATAAATTAGAGTAAATATAACATTAAAAAATCTTCACTATATAGAAATTTAGTTGCTGGATCTGAAACTAATGATGCAAAAAGCGGGGTAAACTTTTGACAGGTACCAAAAATTGATACTTTCAAAGGTGAAAGGATTATATTTTACACAAAACAGACACACAGTTAGTGGAATAAAAGCAGTGATGATGGAGCTGTACTGGTTCGATGTCTTCATCAACATAAAAAAGAAATTATTGTTCTAAAACTCCTTTTTTATAACTTGGGAACGAGACAATCATAGTTTTAGAAAAGCAATAGTATTAGTAATTTTGAGTTTAAGTTCCTGATAAGGAACATGTAGGACGGATTTTTTTGTTTTACAAAATGTGGTTCTAAAAGAGCCAGATATTTTCAGTACTTTGAGAGGAATAAAAATTAACGCAAGATTTGGAAACAGATCTGAGTTTTTAGTTTTCAGTATGTTCTTTTTATATTGAATTATAAATTGTATAGTACAGGATTATTTGACCCATAAAATTAAATCTACTGGTGTTAAATCACATGATTTAGGGGGCTAATTCTGATTACCGGAAGTGAAAATATCTAATGCACTAATTGAATTATTTTACAGGCACCTTGTGGCACCATCTTGTTGAAATCATATATTGGACACAATATTATCCAATTTTTAGCGAGTGGAGAAATAAACAATTCTCATCCTAGATGCCATATTGAAGCTTCTGGATTCTTGCCAACACTTTCTGGCTCTGCTCTGATACTGTCATTTGAATGGATAACCGTTGTGTTAAGCGCCTCCAACTAATACAGTTTCGCTGAGTTCTTTGATGATTAAAGACAAATTTTATAAAATTAAAAATGTGAAATGAGTAAATATTTTCAAATGAATTCGGTTTAAAAATGTGCGATTAATCGTCGAGCGAAATGGAAGAATATTGCAAGTTTTTCATAATTTTAGCAACTGTGCTTTTGTTCAAGCTTTGACGACGTTACAATTATTTTATTTTTCAGTTTACAAAAATGTATTCGATAATATAATTTCTTTAAAATTATATAATGAAGACACTCA
The DNA here is from genome assembly GCA_963681545.1 of Germaria angustata. Lineage (NCBI taxonomy): Eukaryota > Metazoa > Arthropoda > Insecta > Diptera > Tachinidae > Germaria > Germaria angustata. Next base: position 136,406,069 of record OY812998.1, on the reverse strand, counting down.
CACTTCATAAATATATATTATGACATATAATTTACACTCTTGATTTTGTTGAATTTTTCATTTGGATTCAAACAATACTGTCACAGTTGACTTCAGATTGAAAGGCTTTTATACCTACAAGGACACAATGAAATGCATAAATCTAGTTCAATCTAGATCCATTAATTTTATCTGCAACCATATTACAAGGACCTGTGCTATTTATGGGATCAATGGAAATATACATAACAGTCCTGTTACAGAAAGTCCTGCATCCTCACGGTATAATGCACCATGCGATGTGTAGGCGATCTCTGCTTATGCTATTCAAAACCATATTTAACACTAATATATTTACTCCACGCGTGTCTGATTTATTTTAAATATTGCGGTGTTCAGTGAGAATATATTATGATTCCTGGTCTCTGACAGGCCAACAGATTTGAAATATAGTTCTGCGTTAAAGATTCGCTACATAATTTAATGCATACAAGACAGATATTTCCATTTATATTTGTTTTTGAGGCGTCACGATGGACATGAAATAAATATTGAATCTTAGTATTTCCGCGTTTCTTCGCAACACTTTTTTATGTCCCGATTATTTCTTAAATAAAAATGTTAAGAATGTTAATGTTTTAAGTTAATTAATCTTAATGAAGACATTACTTATATTCGAAATAAAATCATCTAAATTAAATGAATAAAAAAATTACCCATTAATTACACATACACTTGTGGTATCAGTGCATTTTTGACCAATTAAACTGCTACATAATCGGATATAAAAAATATTTGCACGTGTAAAGAAAATATTTTTTTAATTGCTTGTTGCATCATAAAAATTAATTGAAATTGAAAAAGTTCTATGAAAAATGTACTACAACAAATTAAAAATTATTATTACAAAAGCTTCTCAGGCAGGAAGGACGGATGTAGGAAATTAAAGTGAAATTAAGAAAATTTAAATTTGCTTATATTTCATGAGCAGTTGTAATCCATAGTAATTTGTAATTTATTTAAGATATTTATTAAAATAGTTTTATTTTGCTTAGAGGCAAAGCTGTGCCAGAATGTTTCCCTCATTGAATATGTATATGACAGTTAAATACCTTTTCAAACGTGCCATGAGCATTAAATTAATTTAGTCATGTGAAAATGAATTAAATGAATTAAAAAGTTTAGTATTTTATTTCTCATGAAGCCATTAATTAACTATTTTAATTATTTATAATGGTATATTATTGATAAGTTGACTGTTAAAAAATTATTATTTTTTTATTTAAGAAATTTAATTAAATTTATTTGTTTACTTTATGTCGACAGTAAGCTCGTTAATCATAAATAATTAGGGTACTTAATCAATTGCTTCATTTATTATTATGATTTTTTATTATTTCAATTTGATTGGAAACTAATTACTGAAAATCAAGAGCCCGACAGCAGCCCAGAGTGGCTGCGGTCTGGGTGTAGTACTTAAGAAGGGCTGTCCTTTATTAAAATTTTCAATATCTAAAGCGAAAATCTAATCTTCTCAATCCACTCTTTCCGACAGCAGAATTCTGTTTCCGCTACTAACCACTAGATTAGTTGACAGGTTCTGACCTATACTGTTTCTATTCCTGAATGAAAATTAGATTTTATTTTCCTTCCAAATAAAACATGGCTAAAAATAAACCTTAAGCTGATTGATGGCTTTATAAAGAAAATTTTAAGTCTATATTTTAACTGCAAAACGAAATCTTGCTTTAAGGACTATATTTAGTAAAATAAATGTGTTTAAATATTTGAAATTTGTATAAAAGAAAATCCGATATTAAATAAATGCTCAGTACTGATTTGAAATGTATATAGGAATATACCATTTTATATAATAAGGCCCAATTTTATAGAAATCGGCAGGAAGTAATCTGTATTTTATTAATTAGGATAATAATAAATTAAAAAATTAATGCAATAAAATATTAATAAAAGCTTCTTAAGTGAAAATATTTTGTAGACTTTAATCTCCTTTAAAGGTTTGCGGTGGCTTTACACTGTGTCCTAAACTGGCTGCCTATTACAAGTGCCATCATTCTCGTATTTTATACATTTTCAGTTTCATTTGTTAATGGATAAAGGCAGTGAGACAATGAATTGTCATTTGACCTTCTGTATTGGGCTTAAAGTGACTACAGAATCCATAAAATATTTCCACTTAATTTTGAAAATTTGTATTGTGGTTTTAAGGCATTACAGAAAGCAAAAACTGAACATTTTAGTTCCTGTAGTAAGAAAAAAATTTTTAAAAATTTCTAAAGGCGTCACTGAGTCCCACACATTAAGCCTGTACCGCAGTTGGTATATTTTTATTTTCTACCACAATTATTGAGCTTCAGAATTGAAAAAAAAAATAAATAAATAAATATTAAATGTTTATATACTTCGTCGCATGGCATAAAGGAAGGAAAATATTTTTATTAAAGACATTCAGTTGGGGGCTAAAACATGCGAACAAGATAAAAGCGAAAAAGTTTTCATACTAAATAAACAAAAGTTAAAAGTTAATTTTTTATTGCTTTATACATTTTGGTATGTAGAACTATTAAAAATGAGAAAATTTTACATTAATTTAAATTATATCAAACGTTTGTTTTTGTGTGTTTTATTTCTACTTTATCAAGCTTATTAGCTTTTTTCTCAATGTATGTGCTTTAAGTTGTACATTTCAAAATAAATATTATTGTTTGATAAACATTATAAGAAATTCATGGCCATTAAAAAAATTAAAAAAAAAATTTACAAAAGAATTTTCAATTTAACCACAAGACATAAATGGGAAAAAGCTTTTAAATAAAACATGTGGTTGGAGGCTGAAGGTTACAAATGAACACATTTTCAATTACGTTTTTATTTTTGGTTTACAAATAATTTTATTTTTGTCTTTGTAATTTTAAAAGTTTGTAACTTTAATAAAGGGGAGTGAGTAAGACGCTTCAACAACTTTATTAAAGAGATGAAATTACTAAATTATAGATCACAATTAAAAATGCAATTTTATTATATATAAATTTTATTTTTGTGCCTTAAAAAACAGAAGTAATGAAATCCATATTCAATCTTAGATGGCGTTGTTCTATATAATTTATTATTTTCATAATACATATCTTTTTTTAAATGTCTGTTGGCTGTCATGTACAAAAAGAATATAATTTTTTATACCCCAACGTCGCAACACCTCACAAAAAGACTCACAAAATATTCAACATTCCTAAAAAGAGATCGTGCAACACAAAATTAACAAATTCAAAAACAAGTTGCATAAAATAAAATAGTATTTGAGATCATGTAACATTTTCAGGGTTAAAAAATTTAATTGTGTTCAGAATTCCATACATGAATTGAAAAAATTAGATTTTAAATTTTATTGGTGTTGACTGATCACTTAAACATGGCTGGGGCAATATATTTCCAAACTTTAATTTAAAAGAAAAGCAAATATATCTTGCTACAAATTATAAAATAATTAGATTTAAAAGCTGGCAGGCTGTTGAAAAATATAGGCCGACCGAAAATATGAGCGTAACGAATTTAAAAGGACGACCATGAAAAATTTTCGAGTGCGATTAGAGGAAAATATATTCCTTAAAATAAATCCATTTGCTTAAATTAAGTTCAAATATGAAGGAGAGTATAATTTGAAGATGTACAATGGAAAACAAATAAGTGAGTCACAGGCCAGACAAGAAGTTTTTATTGGCCGGCAAACTTTTTTGCTTTATCTAATCGTTTGGTGGTCCTTTACTGTATAAGGCTCAATTTTGCAAGTACATGCCGCAACCGGGTAAAAAACATTAAACAGTTTTATTTAGTGAGAGATTGAAGTTGAATTTAATAAATTCAGATTGTATGTTTGCTTTGCCAGAGATTTGAACCATGTAATTGTAACTTTTAAGCACGAATGGGGCAACTTGATTCTTGTTAATTCTTGATTCTAATTTTAAATTAATATTGTATCAAATGGATCCCTGGAAAACAGACTCTTCGGAATTGTTGAAAATGTCATTCCTTGAGAACAACTTCCATTTTTTTTTTCTTAGTCTTAAATAGTTTTACTTAAGCTACCATTAACAAATTTTAGATTAGGTTAAGTTAAGTTGCACAGAATGCATGATTCATCTCATGTCATAAAGATAAGCAAATCGTAGTAGAAGTCCTGTTGTACGCTCCTACACTTGCAATTTTCAAGGATCTAAAATTTTATGAAATATTTGTAAGTAAATCATTTTCTAAAATATTTTTTTTTCACTAAGACAAGCAATTTCTTATATTTATGATAAATTCCTTAATTCAAAGTTAATTAAGAAGTATTAGATTTTAGAAAATATGTTTTTAAAAACAATTCATTTTTCATTTAATTTACGAAAATCGTTGTGGGAAACCATTAACAATTTTTAAGCACAATTTCTATTAGATTTAAAAAAATTTCACTTAAAGTGAAGCAATTTCTGAAGTAATTTTTAGGAATTTTTTTTACTTGAACTTAGTTTATGCCAGTTTTTTCATAATAAAAAGTTTAAGATCTTTATATGCTCTTTTTTATTATTTTCCTTACTAGTGTGTGTTTTTAGAATTAAACTTTGAATGATTTTTTATACTAAATGTTTTCAAGAGTAAATAAAAACTAAGATGAATTTTCAACCGAAATATGTACATAATTGTAATAAAAATTTTATTTCTACACTGTAAGAAATTGATACAATCATATGGAACATTATGGTATTAACCATAATATAATATTAAGAAAATCAACGTAAAAATACGGTTTTAACTAGAAAAAATATTGTCTGCATTCTGCTGGAATGGAAGTAGAGATCGCTTATTAACCAAATTTTTTTCTTTGCGTGTAGACAACTCATCATCGGCATAAATATTTCTTATTTTTTTCAGAAATCATATTTTATTCGTTCCAAACGATAATGAAATGAAATAAAACAAAGCAAAGCAATCTTGAATAAGATAAATGGAAAGAAGACATGATAATTTCATATGAAATTTTCTGTGGTTGCTGTTTTTATTTTTTTGCTTATACAATCAGTGATTATATATTTGTGATATTAATAACAATTCTTTTTTTTTTTTTTTGCTCAACATATTTTTCGACATATTTTTATTATTCAACGTGTTATTTTACATTAAATTTGTTGCTAAATGAAAAGACAAGCCGAATATTTAAGGGAAATTACAGACAACAATGGAGGCAACCACTAAACATCAACAACAATATAATTTTTATGGCAACGATAATAAAAGTAAACATATGTAGGACAATGTATTGTGGAAGTTTCGCCCAAGATTCGCCTAAGTCTCGCTTAAATGATAGCCGTTTTGAAGGTGACAGCACGTTGCGGGCTTTTGAAACACTTCAGAGACTTTTGTGTATTTATACAAGTAAGTCATCGAAATGGATAGCGAAATGACTTATTTTGTTGAATATATTCAATTAATTTCTTGTGCTGTACATGATCTGTCAGCACGCACATAATGCTTGAAATATTGAAAGTTGCCCAACTTTAAATGTTAGACGCGTTTCAAACTTCTGTGCTTAGTTGTATGGAAACACTCTGCAACAACTTTTTTGCAATAAGCCAATGATACAGTGAAGCGTAAAACGGGTGATATGCAACTCCAGCTTAAGATTTCAAACGAAAAACACAATACATCAATTATTGTTTTGTTCGTCTAAAGTGACAAAATTTCACATAAACATTTATCACCAATTTTGTATTATTTTTGTGAAATTGTGCGCCATGATGTTCACATATTTTTTTTATGTTAATGGGAAATAATTCACTATAAGGATCTTGTATTCTCAGTGACCAGGAAATCTAGTGGGAAGTTTCATAAAAAATATGCTTCTGTTATTGATTTCAGGCTTTTGCCCTTCTAAAGAAAGTGTAATATTTTCTGTCCTTTCAAAGGGGAAAAAGCATTAAATAAATAATAAAAAGTGCAAATTCTCATATTTTGTTTAGAGAATTACAATTTGTTTTAGGGGTGGCTTTGCCACTATAGAGCGGCTAAATTTAAGGATCGAAAAATACTTCATTTATATATTGAAAGCAGTATGTAATACTGACTAATTTCAATATATGAATATAATTTGCTTTGAAAAATTTTTGCTGGGTAGACCTCCTAAAATACATGCATTCAAATTTACGCAAACATACAAAGGACTGAGTAATACAAACAATTTTCAACCTGTTTTATGAAAAATTAAAAGAAAAAAGTTTAAGTAAAAATAAAGAAAACGAATGTATGAACGTATGAATATGATTTGAAATAAAAAAACATATAAAAACCATTTGACATGCAAATTTATTTGTACATTCATACAAACATGCCACAATGGCAATAAAACAAGAATAAAAATGAATAGATTCAATTCTAAAGCAAACGAGATGAAATGGTCCTGGGGAGGCATTCAACCATGAATTTTTTCCATCCAAGTGCTCATTGGGATTAGTAATTTAATACTTTTGCGTTATATATATATGTATATATATATATATATATATATATATATATATATATATATATATATATATATATATATATATATATATATATGTATATATATATATAATATAAAATATATATATATATATATATATATATATATATATATATATATATATATATATATATATATATATATATATATATTTATTTATAGATCTATATAATTTTATGAAGCTTACGATTCTGGAGGCCGATTTGTAGATTTGTGAAGATAAATTTTTATACATTTGGAATAATGAAAACCTAAAATTTTCTTCTTAATTAAAATATTAGTACTTTTAGAGTTTGAGTATTCCGAGCATGAGTTTTTTTTTATAATTATGTGTTTTCAATATAATTGTATAAATTGTTTGCAAGTGTGTGAATTTTATGGTTCTAGGGTTTTCTCAATGACAAAATTGGTTTTAAATAAAAGATGTCTAAGATCATTAAGAAAAGATAATTTTTTAGAAAAGAAAACTTGTTCTAACTTATTGAACTTTTCGGGATATAAGTGGCCGGTAAAAAAAGGACTTCAAAGAAGTCAGTAAAATCCATGACTTGTAGTAGAAAAAATTTTGATCAGCATGGGCTTGTCATCGCAGGATGTTTTACTTCTGGTATTCTGTTCATTTGATCTAAAGTCATATTCAAGACGTTATGAAAAGAAGATTTCATATGAAATTGTGTATGAAAATCATACGGATTATCATAATTAGTTCTTGTTGACATAATTTATTTTTTTTTATTGACATTTTTGTCGACTGGTCTTGAACTCAAACTTGGGAATTAATGTACGTCATCATGAAATATGTCAATGTCAGTTTGAAACAGTAACATTAATTGATATACACATATTGTATTTGTGAGAGTTAAGGTCATGGAAGAGATGGAATTCTTGAGAACTCCTGAAAATGCAGAGATATTGCTGTAGAAAAATATGCAAATTTAGTTTTTTTTTCGCCAAATTATTCTAATAAAGGCATGTCATTGCAGGATACCCTTCTTCTTTTAAATAAATTAAAAGCCATCTTTAACATCCTAAGAAATGCAGAAATTTGTTAAAATTTTTCTAAGAAAATAATTTCATACTAAATAATGAATAAAGTTTTTACTACTATAATTAGAAAAGGTCTTGTCAGGCTGAAAAATTTCCAGTAGCCACAATTTCTTTTTTTCTATATATAAGAACAACAGTTTCATTTAAAAATTTAAAAATAATGAAGATTTTTTTAACTTAACTTCGTAGGAAATCGAAAAAATCAACTTGAGGATTTTTTGGAAGTTATTAAAATGCAATTTCTTAAGATCAACTTAAATTTTTTCACGGGATATAAGATTATAAAACTGATTAATGGTGATATTTCTTCATTTTTCCTACTCAACAATATTGCATTGAATGTACCTTACCGACCTTCAAGACACTATGAGTTGCTTTCTATCAAATACTTTAGGACTAACTATGCAAATGCTGATCCATTTCGGAGAATGTGCAGCCAATTTAACAAATGCTACAGAATTATTGATTTTTCTTTAAATCTAAATTCAATTAAATTTCAAATTATTACATTTTTTAATGCTTTGTAATGTCTACGTTTTTAAAGTTTTTAATTTTGTATGTATGTTTGTATGTCAAATTGCATAATTGTAAATTTAAAACTTCTGTCTGTAAGGATGATTTATCCATAGACATGAATAAATAAATAAATAAATAAATAAATAAATAAAACTTTCTTTGTACATTTTCAAATATAGCTAAAGATCAAACATTTATAAATACAGCTGTTTTTGAAGAATTACTTCAGGTTGTTGTTTATATAAATGTATACTTGATATGTCCTTTATTTCGTTAGAGCTCATGTTTGTAACGATATTCCCAGAGATTGAGTGAGACAAATAAAATTGAACTAAAGGATATTTGTTGTCTTATTTCGAAAAAGTTTTTAATTGTTCCAAGTTCTTGGAAAATTTCTTAAAAAAATTTGGATCAACATGCTACGTTTTGAATTTTTAAAGGCTACTGATGACCTGACAAGAGCATTAGCAACACGTCCGACAAATGGTGTGGTCAAAAACCCACAACGAATAGTAAATTGAGTTTTGATTTTGTTCTGGCATAAACATATTAGTATAAAATTCAAAACTTCTTTTTTAAATAAAATCTTGAAGTTCAAAATACAAATAAAAAATAAAATCTTTTTTTTTTAACAAAAATATTTGACGTTTTTCGACAAGTTTATTTTATTTATAACTTTTTAGAGAGAATGTCCTTGGACTGACTTATCTTTGACAAAATAAATTTTGAATAAGTCATATGTTTAATACATGTGTAGCCACTAACATAAATATAAAATATGTCTTCTTAAGTTATTTTTCTTTCTTGAATATGGAATAATTTTTTGTCATCCGAAAACTATAGTTTAATCTATAGTTTAATCTGAGACTCTAATCGCAAGATAAAAATAAATTTATAATAATATAAACAGTTTTTAAACTCTTTCATTCAAAGACTAACAGGTGATTTTTTACTTATTTATTTGCATGCATGTGTACGTGTACAAATACATGCATACAGATGATTATTTTCCAGGAGTTTCTAAAGGAAATATACTATATATATGCTGTCCTTCTTGGGGAATTCGAAATATGTGTTTGAACCTATAAAATAGTACTTTTCAAACTTCAAAATTAAAGACAAGTCATACGACATTTAGCTTAGATGGGGTTACATTTTCTATGCTGCTGTATTCACTATAAGGATCTTGTATTCTCAGTGACCAGGAAATCTAGTGGGAAGTTTCATAAAAAATATGCTTCTGTTATTGATTTCAGGCTTTTGCCCTTCTAAAGAAAGTGTAATATTTTCTGTCCTTTCAAAGGGGAAAAAGCATTAAATAAATAATAAAAAGTGCAAATTCTCATATTTTGTTTAGAGAATTACAATTTGTTTTAGGGGTGGCTTTGCCACTATAGAGCGGCTAAATTTAAGGATCGAAAAATACTTCATTTATATATTGAAAGCAGTATGTAATACTGACTAATTTCAATATATGAATATAATTTGCTTTGAAAAATTTTTGCTGGGTAGACCTCCTAAAATACATGCATTCAAATTTACGCAAACATACAAAGGACTGAGTAATACAAACAATTTTCAACCTGTTTTATGAAAAATTAAAAGAAAAAAGTTTAAGTAAAAATAAAGAAAACGAATGTATGAACGTATGAATATGATTTGAAATAAAAAAACATATAAAAACCATTTGACATGCAAATTTATTTGTACATTCATACAAACATGCCACAATGGCAATAAAACAAGAATAAAAATGAATAGATTCAATTCTAAAGCAAACGAGATGAAATGGTCCTGGGGAGGCATTCAACCATGAATTTTTTCCATCCAAGTGCTCATTGGGATTAGTAATTTAATACTTTTGCGTTATATATATATGTATATATATATATATATATATATATATATATATATATATATATATATATATATATATATATATATGTGTATATATATATATAATATAAAATATATATATATATATATATATATATATATATATATATATATATATATATATATATATATATATATATATATATTTATTTATAGATCTATATAATTTTATGAAGCTTACGATTCTGGAGGCCGATTTGTAGATTTGTGAAGATAAATTTTTATACATTTGGAATAATGAAAACCTAAAATTTTCTTCTTAATTAAAATATTAGTACTTTTAGAGTTTGAGTATTCCGAGCATGAGTTTTTTTTTATAATTATGTGTTTTCAATATAATTGTATAAATTGTTTGCAAGTGTGTGAATTTTATGGTTCTAGGGTTTTCTCAATGACAAAATTGGTTTTAAATAAAAGATGTCTAAGATCATTAAGAAAAGATAATTTTTTAGAAAAGAAAACTTGTTCTAACTTATTGAACTTTTCGGGATATAAGTGGCCGGTAAAAAAAGGACTTCAAAGAAGTCAGTAAAATCCATGACTTGTAGTAGAAAAAATTTTGATCAGCATGGGCTTGTCATCGCAGGATGTTTTACTTCTGGTATTCTGTTCATTTGATCTAAAGTCATATTCAAGACGTTATGAAAAGAAGATTTCATATGAAATTGTGTATGAAAATCATACGGATTATCATAATTAGTTCTTGTTGACATAATTTATTTTTTTTTTATTGACATTTTTGTCGACTGGTCTTGAACTCAAACTTGGGAATTAATGTACGTCATCATGAAATATGTCAATGTCAGTTTGAAACAGTAACATTAATTGATATACACATATTGTATTTGTGAGAGTTAAGGTCATGGAAGAGATGGAATTCTTGAGAACTCCTGAAAATGCAGAGATATTGCTGTAGAAAAATATGCAAATTTAGTTTTTTTTTCGCCAAATTATTCTAATAAAGGCATGTCATTGCAGGATACCCTTCTTCTTTTAAATAAATTAAAAGCCATCTTTAACATCCTAAGAAATGCAGAAATTTGTTAAAATTTTTCTAAGAAAATAATTTCATACTAAATAATGAATAAAGTTTTTACTACTAGAATTAGAAAAGGTCTTGTCAGGCTGAAAAATTTCCAGTAGCCACAATTTCTTTTTTTCTATATATAAGAACAACAGTTTCATTTAAAAATTTAAAAATAATGAAGATTTTTTTAACTTAACTTCGTAGGAAATCGAAAAAATCAACTTGAGGATTTTTTGGAAGTTATTAAAATGCAATTTCTTAAGATCAACTTAAATTTTTTCACGGGATATAAGATTATAAAACTGATTAATGGTGATATTTCTTCATTTTTCCTACTCAACAATATTGCATTGAATGTACCTTACCGACCTTCAAGACACTATGAGTTGCTTTCTATCAAATACTTTAGGACTAACTATGCAAATGCTGATCCATTTCGGAGAATGTGCAGCCAATTTAACAAATGCTACAGAATTATTGATTTTTCTTTAAATCTAAATTCAATTAAATTTCAAATTATTACATTTTTTAATGCTTTGTAATGTCTACGTTTTTAAAGTTTTTAATTTTGTATGTATGTTTGTATGTCAAATTGCATAATTGTAAATTTAAAACTTCTGTCTGTAAGGATGATTTATCCATAGACATGAATAAATAAATAAATAAATAAATAAAACTTTCTTTGTACATTTTCAAATATAGCTAAAGATCAAACATTTATAAATACAGCTGTTTTTGAAGAATTACTTCAGGTTGTTGTTTATATAAATGTATACTTGATATGTCCTTTATTTCGTTAGAGCTCATGTTTGTAACGATATTCCCAGAGATTGAGTGAGACAAATAAAATTGAACTAAAGGATATTTGTTGTCTTATTTCGAAAAAGTTTTTAATTGTTCCAAGTTCTTGGAAAATTTCTTAAAAAAATTTGGATCAACATGCTACGTTTTGAATTTTTAAAGGCTACTGATGACCTGACAAGAGCATTAGCAACACGTCCGACAAATGGTGTGGTCAAAAACCCACAACGAATAGTAAATTGAGTTTTGATTTTGTTCTGGCATAAACATATTAGTATAAAATTCAAAACTTCTTTTTTAAATAAAATCTTGAAGTTCAAAATACAAATAAAAAATAAAATCTTTTTTTTTTAACAAAAATATTTGACGTTTTTCGACAAGTTTATTTTATTTATAACTTTTTAGAGAGAATGTCCTTGGACTGACTTATCTTTGACAAAATAAATTTTGAATAAGTCATATGTTTAATACATGTGTAGCCACTAACATAAATATAAAATATGTCTTCTTAAGTTATTTTTCTTTCTTGAATATGGAATAATTTTTTGTCATCCGAAAACTATAGTTTAATCTATAGTTTAATCTGAGACTCTAATCGCAAGATAAAAATAAATTTATAATAATATAAACAGTTTTTAAACTCTTTCATTCAAAGACTAACAGGTGATTTTTTACTTATTTATTTGCATGCATGTGTACGTGTACAAATACATGCATACAGATGATTATTTTCCAGGAGTTTCTAAAGGAAATATACTATATATATGCTGTCCTTCTTGGGGAATTCGAAATATGTGTTTGAACCTATAAAATAGTACTTTTCAAACTTCAAAATTAAAGACAAGTCATACGACATTTAGCTTAGATGGGGTTACATTTTCTATGCTGCTGTAGTTCCATGGGGATAAATGGGGTAGGCTATCGAGGTGGTTTAGCGAGTTAAAGACCCGCACTTATGGCAGCAGCAGCGTCCTGATCTTTCCAGTATTTTATTTCTTTAAATTATTTTATTTCATTAAAAATTAAAAACAAGGAATGGCCAAACACATAAAATTACAATTATACAATAGTGGAAGAGACATCCAAAAATTAAGCATCGTAAACCGAAAAAGATTAGTCTAAAAATTTTGCTCTATGTATTTAAAAAAAGTTTATTAGCAAAATATTACTTTTCATGAATGGCAACTTATTTGATTTTCTTTGTTGAAATGTGAGTGTTCCTCATCGCAATTGGCACAAAGAATCTTATAATGTACGTGCGTTGAGGTCGCGTTAGCAGAATTTTATGTCCCATGTACGCGTGTTATGAAAAAGTGTATCGTCTCAAAGAACTTACTGAAAATTGAACTTGAAATAAAAAATAACTAAATGTAGCACTAAAGCAAATATTAGAAAAGCATAAAATAACAAACACTACCCTCAAAAACCATTCAAATGTTAATGGGAAAACGGGTGAGTGATATTGCCTGTAAGTCTTATTGCTTGCATGCACACACTCACATACACACATACGACCACTATTTCAAGCGCACATGCTGTATGTGTTTGCATTTATGATTGTGTGTGCATGTTAAAGACAGCTTTTCGCGGTGGCATATTGCATGTTGTGTCATGTATGGTTAAGATTTATTGGTAGCAAAAAAAAGAAGAACAGAAAAATTAAATAAATAAATAATAAACACGAACAAAACAAAAATCAAATAATTGAAAGAAAGAAAACCCAATTTTTTGAGTTAAAAGTACGGAATTATACGTCATATTCATCTGTATATTATGTACTAATTTCATACAAATATTTTGTATACTCAATTATTGGGGGGAAAATATATTTTTAAATTGTAAATTGAAAACATTAAACTCATTTTCTGTAAAACTAGAAAGAAGTGTTCGACTAAGTCGAAAATAGGAACCAATGAATTTAAAAAAATCCAGACAAACAATAATAAGTCGGCTCCTTGGCCTATAGGGATCTAAAATATATACATATGTGTGTACGAGTATGTGTGTATGTACATATTTAATTAGGTCTTATGCTAATTTTTTAAAATAATTTATAGACGTAATGACAAACTTATATATCCTTTGCCAATTGTGTACCAATGGGTGCAGTAAATTATGAAAACTTTATTCATTAGAGCAAAGAATAAATGTAATCCATTTACTATATACATACAGATACGACTACATATAAGGTGGCGCAAGAGTAATTTTATAATTTGAACTGGCTGCCAGTTTTTTTCTAAATTAAAAAGTTTATTTGAAAGTGTAAGTGGTAACGTGTAATAGTGATTAAAGTGCTTGCGTACTAAAGCAGGTACCCCAGGTTCTTTCCCTGGCAAAAGAAAAACATTTTTCATCATGGTTTTTCGAGTTTTAAAGATTAAGTGGCGTCACCCCTCCAAGAAATCCATCCAGAGAGCCCGCTGACCTTCCTCTCCCTGGAAAAGAGGATAACATCATGATAAAGGTCAGGCAGCTACAACCCCCTAGGAAAAAAGAAAGGAATCAAAGATTAGCAGGATTCCTCACCACTACACCAAATACATAGAGGGCGTTGCATCTAGACAACGACAGATGGCAGCCTCATTATCCTAGGAACTGCTACAGTAGATCAATCATCTACTTCGGTGGAACACAAACTGATTAACAAAACTGCTACAAGGCAAAACAACTGCAACAACTAGTAAAAGATGGAGATGTGAAAGCAAAATGCTTCCAAGATGGGGTAATGGAGAAAAGAAGAAATTCCAAAGTGTAAAACTGATGACATTAATTGGAAAACTGCTCGTTTTACGGAATTTTAAATTGTTGCTTAAAAAATATCTGGCTCCAAATTGGCGATCTCTTCTTCAATGTTATGTTTCAAGACTTGCAAGGACTATCGTTTGTTGTGATAACCCGAAGATTTTAAAAACCCCCAAAGGAAGAAAGGCGATCTCGATGATCAGTTCAAATCTGCTAAATAGGAAATCGATTAGATCTATTAGTTGTGCTACTGTAAGAGAACTTTGTTTCTCCATACATCTTCCTTAATAAAAATTATTTGAAAAAATTATTTATTTGAATTGACAAATTCGGAAATCGAATCCAATTTATACTAGTTAATTATATAACGAATATTGAATTAATTTTTATTTATGTCCTGTTTTGTTTTTTAAGACTTTAAGTGCGATTAATTCCAGTTGTCATATCGAATGACATGGTATTTCCGCCAAGCTTCTTAATTCATAAACATCCTCTGAGTGTACGTCTCATTCTTTTTAAGGACACATTGAAAAATATGTATGAATAAATTATGTTATAATAAACACAAACACATAGACAGCAAAATCTTGCTGAGGTTTTGTTTTAAATGTTTTCTGCTCCAGTGTTTACGGATTAGAACTAAAAACGAAATCTATATTATATGTATGGCTTTAACAGTCTGTATATTACAACACTCGAGTGCTCGCACACACACATACACACACGCACATACATGCGGATATATAAACAAAGTTTTGTATGAACGCACAAGTATATATGACACATGTAAACATTATTAATGTCATTAGGATTTATGATGGATCTACTAACATTATTCTCATTTCTCAATGGTTTATTTGCGAATACTTTTATTTCAAACTTCTATTACATTCCATTTACTTTCTATTAGCAAAAGTCATTTAAAAACGAAAGCAAAAAGTATTAGAAAGATGAGAATGGGAAAATACGTATGGAGGGGAAATATTGTGCGACCTTAAGAGTTTATATTCAATATACAAACACACATATGCACACTCACATATACATAAATACCTACACCACCCAATTCTCCTTACAAAATCTTTGCCATAAAGGCTTTTCAAATAAGTATGGTTCGATGTTGATAGTGTTCCTTATCTGTCTTTTTTCAGAACATGTGTATTTTTTTAAATATGTATTATTGATGACACGTAGCAGAGTCCACGGAAATAACATCTATTGACACTATTTCCCGTAGTGATGCGAAATGAAATCAATCGAGGTTATTGCCTTTTGAAAAGATAGAAAGTAAGTGATGTTATTTCCTAATTTTAATGGAAATGGTGTTAACAATCCTTAAGTTATGACGATTCAAAGAAATATGTACTGATCTTTTTTGTAAGGCGTTTGTTAATAGGTATCATAAGTGACAGTGCATTTAATGCACGCAGTGGTATACTGCAGTGTAAAAGAATATCTAAGGGTGTAATCCATGGCTTGTCATCATCTAAAAAAAAACAATAGCAATTGAAATGGAATAATATTAAAAAAGATTACTCTGCCTGACTTCTTTAATCATTTGGAAAATAAGACCAACAAGTTGGTTGGCTGACGAATTTCTTATTACAGATGTCAGACAGAAGCGAGCAGGCAGACAGTGAAAAAGTCACAAATTTCAGCGACTGTGATGTCATTTTACCTTTTTCATCGAAAACACTTGTGAGATGGTGTTATTTCCATGCATCCACCTTAAACTTTGTGCAGAATGTTATTCAAACATTTTGCAAACTGCAGCTGATACAAAATTCTTATTCTCTACCCATACTGCAGACCAGTTGTTGTCAAGGCACCAAAATTCTTACAACGATTTATACAAAATTTATTATATTAATAAAAATTTTAACAAAAAATCATACATGTTACCGCATGTAGGGACGAGCAAGGGTCCACGCCGTTTTGAATAAATTCGAGCACGTACAAGTAACAAAACCACAACGGCAACATGGAGAGAATTCTCAGCATTCTTAGCAACAACAGTATTAAATGCAGCATCAGAATAAGCATCAAGGAAAACATCATCCTTATCCTTGTTCTAATCACTTTGAATTAATAAAGTCGTACTTCATGGAGGGGTAATCATCATAACCGGATGGAGAATAATTGGATCCGGATGGCAATAAAGTCTGTACACACTCACACTCCTTTTTATCACCCTCTAACATAATCTGCATCATTAGCTGATTCAAAAATCTCTTCCTGGCCATCTTCAATATCCAGGGGCATAAATTCTATTTGGAATACTATATTGGAATAATAATTCCCAGCTGATGACTTTATTTATACAATAAATCCCATTGAAAACCAAAACTCTCAAACAATTTATTCTTTGCTGATGCCATTATAGGACAAGTAGTGAAATTATTATGCCCTGGGGCAGAACTGTACACGAATGACGTAAAGGTGCATTTCAAAACAACAAATAATGGTTCAAATTTTATTGGGATGTATTGCATATTGCTGGAATATATGATGCCCGTAGATACAAAAGGAATAATCCCTTATATTAAGGTATAAAAAGTATCCTTAGATGTCCAACGAAATTCAAGGTTTTTATGGTGGAAAAGCTTGAACTCATGAGACAGTTCAAAAAATCTGATTCGCAAACTAGTGCTCAGAGACAGCATGTTGTAGCAGGTCTTCTCGGCCCTAATGTTTGGGGCACAAATGATACTGAGGACCACATTAAATGTAGCCTATTAAGTCACCCGTTAAGTTATTGACAATAATGTCGATTATATAAGTATAATGGTAAATGAAAAACTTGAAATACTCCTGTGACCAGGTTAAAGGTGTAAAAAATACATGCGTTTATCGTTTTTAAGTATTTTAACAAAATTGATGCCTAAACGTTGTTGGAAAACTACAAATTTGAAACAATTTATTATGCCTTCAGTGAGTAGACGGTTTCGTTTGTACAAAAACAATTTTGCCGTGGAATTAAGCAACATTTAAGGACTATTTTTAGTAATCAGAGTTTTGTATTTTCAGCATTTATTACCAATTTTTTTTAAGAAACACATAAATACATCCATGTATTATCCCTATATACTCTGTATAAATGTTTATTTTCATATGAAACAAAATAAAGAAATATTTACGTAAGTGTATTTGTATTGCTGAAACCAGCTCCTTAGACTAATAAAAGACCACAAATAACATTATAAAAAGATATGGTGAGAGTTGTGCGTACATGTTGTCGCCAAACATCGTCATAAATTTTGGAAGAGGATGGCAGGCATATCATTATCCTAAACAAAAGGTCGAAACCAAATTAGATGTTTAAGTATACACAATGTAAATGTAAATGTAAACAATGTAGTGATTGCGGTAATTTCATAATGGACTTTATTCATTTATATTTATTTGTTTGCTCACTTTGTTGCTGGCATAAGGAGCAGGAGAAGAGAAATGTAGGCAGAAATATTTCCAAACTTTTTTTCTTTTGTACAGATAATTATATAATTGTTATTGATTTTTTTTGTTGCTAAAAATAAGTTCTTATTTTTCGTGAAGTGAAAGTAAAATGATGAGATTTCGCAAGCCACTCTACACAGGGCTACACTAAATGCATTGGAAGAGTTTTGTGATTCATATATGTGAATTAAGTTCTATACAACATTTACCTTAAGACTCAGCTGCGAGTCTGGGATGGCACCAAGATATCTTGCGCTGGTTGTTATAAGTATACAACTCAGTATTGTGAAGAACACTAAATCAGAGGTGAAGTGTCCTGCAATTCCTATTGCAGATAAAGAGATCATTTCCACTTCTTGTTAATTCTGCTTTAAAGTTACTTTACAAAAAGTAATTTTTTGTTACTTTGTGTTATACGACATTTTGCTTACAAAAGTCCTTTATAGATTTTTTCTTTTATAATTTAATTAAATTAGTGCGAATAAATACGCTTAAAGAATATTAAGTTCAATAAAATCATTCAGTTCCAAGAATGATGTCTTTTCGCAAGATTCATTGTTATTTGTAACAACTCCAGCTGGGCAAATTATCATTTTCTAAGGAATCAAAATAAGAAGAATAATAAAATTAACTGCAATTATTATTCAGTCAGCTCTACTTGTGGCTTATTTTAGTCAGCTAATTGAGTTTCGCAATCAAATAAAAAATAAATTCAAATTTGATTTTCATAACAAATACCTATACTGCTGAGAAGGACTATCATTTTTATCAATTATTCATATAAAATTCGTATTATTCATCTACATATGTATGTATTTATGGACGAGTATGTGTGTGACTTGCCTTTTTTGAAATATCCCATAATTTGTTTGTTTATTTATCATCACTGAGACGGACCCTTTGCGTCATTTAGCATTAACATAATTCTATTTATCTTTAAATTAATCTTAAGCTTTTGAAAAACTTTATTATCCAACACTTATCTAACTATGCCAAGTTAAACTAAACTACATATTGTTGTCTGAAGATACTCCATTTCCATCTCTTTAGACTTTAGCATCAAAACAAACTTTTACTTTCTCGAAAGCGTCAAACACTCTTGTCTATCATACTCCCAAGTGAATGTTAGTTATACTTACGAATTTTGCACTTACACATACGTAAGCATATCTAAAAGGGATCTTTGCATACATAAGCAAATTTAAACACACACATACACAGACTCACACGATTACAAACACAATAAAATAGTGTTTACGCAACCACCACTTACGTTGATGATGTGCTTTAAATAAAGTTTTTAAACTTTTAAGAGAAAAAAATCACTTTTGAAAGAAAAATAAAAAACAGTGCTGTCAACTGTACTAGTTAAAAGTAAGAAATTAAATATCTAGTAGAATTAATTCCTTAATACATTTTTTGCTTACAGCATCAAAAAGAACTTTAGTTGCCATTATTAGTTTATGTAGTATTTAAGGATTTTTATGGAAACTATTCTTATTTTGGAAAACTTTACACTATGGTATATGTATATTAGAGATTTTCTTTTACGAACCAATCACGTTACATTTCTGGTGCTCTACGCTCAGACAGGTGTAATCACCTTGAACCCTCACGTGGATGGTAGCCATTTTAAATAGGAGGGATGAGAGCTCTTAGGATACGGTCATCTGAATCAAACTGTCTAACATCTTATTCTAACACTTTTTTTCTTTTTTTAAAGTTTTGTACCTCTCAATTACAGAAGGACACATTATGACAGGATGTTACCTGCTAGTGCGAAGGTAACTAATAAATTTGCTTGTAGATATAAATTTGCTTGAGAATGATAAAGTTTCTAATGCTTTTAGGTAGTCGATTTTCATATTAAAAGTGACAGGAAAGACCGCTGCTAAGTCTTTGTTCCGCATACGAATAAACAGTTTCCGTATGTTAATCACGACTGGAATGAATCCTGTGATAAAAAACCTGGTTTACGAAAGTAAGTTCGGTGATATTCTTAGAATAGATTGAAGTGAAATAAGTCCCTCTGTCTCTTTGTAGGGGGTTGACTGACCTACAGATAGAATTTCAAGCGACTGCCCACATATGAAAGTTGTATTCATAAAAATAGCAGATGGTTTAAGATTATGGCGCACAGTTCAGGCCTCTGCATATAGTGAACTTTGAAAGTTTTGCCATGAAATCTTCCCAAGATATGAAGGTGAAAGCTGCATAAAGATCTATATTATGAGTGAGTAATAAGAAAAAAATCTCAAAAAGTAAACATTTAATCTGGTGACACCAGGGCGCCCCTTATTTTCATGGGGCACTTGAACTATAGCTGGAAAGACTAGACTTGATATACTGGATGCCCCTTATTTTCATGGGGCATTTGAACTATAACTGGAAAGTCTAGACTTGATATACAGGTTGGTCTTTGTCAGTAGGTTAGTTTAGGTTAGGTTGATTGGAGGGGTGTGATAGCCCATACACTTAAGCCAGTGAAGGCTTGTTGTGCGCTCCCTTTTAATTATCAGACACAAAATGCCTGAGTTCTGCGGCACGATTCGAACATGGGATCTTTGCACTACGAGTCTAGTACACTACCTACTTGTCTACGAAGGTCAGTAAATAGTTACAAAAATCTAAAAGTGGGAACTTTTTATTTAGAGGCATTACATCTTCCTTTATTTTTATGGGGCAAATATATTTAGGGTTTCGATTGTAACTCCCTCTGGAAGATTAAAAAACTCTTTTCTCTATATTCTTTATGTAAAGAAATGCACCTCCGCATCAAAAGAAGTGGAGGAGTAAAGTTTCCATTCTTTTAATTTTTGCGTGGCGTATATGCATTTCCAAAAAAATAGCAACTTGAAAGGAAAGGAGTGAGAACTGAGAACCAAGCTTTTTGATATGTAAAATACCATCTTATTTCTTAACAAAATGCGGGTTGAAAACGGCAGAACTTGCTCTTATTCCTAATAAATCTAAGACAATAGTTAAAAGATGAGAGCTGGTAGCATCCATGGCGACTTAAAATATATGTATCTGTCAATCTAGTGCATTTGAAAATATTTTTTGGGTTATTTAAAGAAAAATAACACTAATAAAGTACATTTTGATACATAGTGACGAATAGGCGAGAACCATTGTGATTGTCTCAAGCATTCTGAAGTTACAGTTCAGTTTGCCTCTTTTAATCAATTAAGGATAGGATAACAGGCATATCCTCCATTTGATATAGATCTTCAGACAAGTGCCTAAAGGTGTAAGATCTCACGACTTACGTCCTTAACACAATGTTTCCCCAAGAAGTAAAATGGATCTGTGTAATTTGCAGAAGTTGTGTGGAACTGAGTTTTTCTTTTATGAGTTTTTCAAAAAATACTTTATCAAATAACTTTAAAGTTTTGTTACAATTTCATCACAAGTTTGTTGCTTAATGAGGTACCATATACTCATCTGAAATATAATATTATTTCGCGAAATAAGCCTCTCATTCAATTGCAATCACCCTTATCGTGAATGAATCATTCATGTGATTTCTTTTTAATGAAAAAAATTGTGCCATATGCAGCAAAGACAACAACAATTCGAAATTGCCGACCGAAATTCCAACAAAAGAGAACTGATTTCACGCGAAATTTCAATCACGATAAGAGCGAATTATTAGTCACCTTTAACTAACTTGGCCCGAACTAAAATATTATATCAAAAAATTTATATATTATATCATAAAAACTGAAACTTCACGAAAATGTTGACGTTTAAAAAAAAGATCAGCAAATTTTACAAACTGGCCCACTGTAAAACTGCTGTTGTATAAAAAAACAACATGTACGTTTAAAAAAAAATCAGCAAATTTTACAAACTGGCCCACTGTAAAACTGCTGTTGTATAAATAAACAACATGTACCCATTGTTGTTAACATTTTGCTTTGAAAAAGAAAACTGTTACTCTGCACACTTTAAGCACTTAATACACCAGGAGACTCATTCACTTTAAGTTTCCTTGTAGTAATACTACGCAGGAAAATCGAGTTCACTTTCCATACATTCACAACAATTTTTACTTCATTCCACCGTAAATTCCACAGCCAAGCCTTTGTTTGCTTCCTGTTCTTTTTAGAATTCGCTTACGCAAAATAAATAGTTTTTTTTCCCTTACGTTCAAAATTAAAACCCATTAGAAACTGTGCCTTCTCAAACTATAAAGGAGATTGGGAGGAAAGCAAGAACTTTTCCATAAATTCTGTTGGGAGAATCTAGCTAAATTAGCAACTTTAACCACTAATTACACTGAAAAAAGTTGAAACTTGTTAAATGTAATTGTGCAACTTGAATCGTTAGTGAAAGTATCACAGTTGAAATTCGCTCATTTACCAACCCCCTTTCAGTTATACGGGCAACAATAATGAGAAACAGAATGCAAAAAACAAGGAGAAAAGAAAAATAACTGCAACAACCATGATACAACATCAAAAATACGTTTAAATTAAGTGCACATCAAATATGGGGACAATCTGAAAAGGTTTTTAAATTAATACTGTTTGTATCAAAATCGGCCGATATCAAAGACAAGTCACTCCACCGATTACGCTAAAATTCGAGTATTAATTTTGAAGTTTCTAATATGATTTTGGGAAATAGGATTTTTATAGAATATTTATCGGCTGTAGTTGAATTTTTTTTGTTGCTTTTGCTGGGCCATTTCGTACTTAATTCAGTTTTATGCGATTTAAAAGCTTCGTCAACCTATCAGCCCTTTGCGCTATTTTGAGGATGACAACAGCAATTGCCATTTATATTTATTGAGCAAAAGACAAATTCTGTCATGAATGATGTATTTAATCTCGAATTGGTGACAATTTCTGAATAGAGTCAATTGTGAAGCTCGTAGAAGGTGAAAATAAGATGTAGGATTCCTAAGCTTCTGATGATCACGGCAAAACAATTTTGAGGTCGCTAAAGAAGCACTTCAGTTGCTCGGTTTTTGAGATGGTGTAGGAGATAATTCCTATCGTTTGAACTTATGACTTTTTATGAAACTTATATCCAACCGAAGAAATAAAACGTTCATTTATGTTCGGAGTGTGTTTGATTAAGGGCGAAGAAGTTCTTCAGTGACAGCAATGACAGCCTCTTCTTTTGATTTACTGGAATATCGGCGCACAGTGCTTTGACTTCGAATGAAATTAAAAAAATATATTAGTAAAGATTTGAAAAAAATTTATAAAAAATGTTGCACAGTAAAACTTTTAATTTTTAATTGTTCAATACTTATTTTAGTTAATAGGAAAGGATATGGATGCCTCGAGTCGAATATCTATGATGTAAGCTAAAATGAAAATTGGTCCTTTCCCAGAATTTGGAATTTTTAATATATGACATACTATTCTTTTCTTTAAAGGCTTGAAGTTCTTGCCAGTACTCAGAAAAATCCTCAGGGATGGTAGGCCGCCATGCCATAACACATTCTTTAGACACACCCATGATGTCAGATCTCCTTAGTTGTTTGTTATTGATATGACTAAGAAAATTCAGAAAGTAGAACTGACATTTTATACTATGAATATAGATTAGACGATTTCCCTGGTATTGAGGCGAAATATTGGAATTAAAAATAAGGAGAAATCAGCAAGTTTTGTGTGAAAAAAGCTGATTTTATGCTCAACTATTTAAATAACTAAGAAGCGAATAATTAGGACTGCCCTCTTAAAAAGAAACAAGAAATACAAAATAAAAAATATATACACATACATACGAGTACATGCAATACATACATATTTACTTTCCATTACTTGAACTGGGATGCTCAAGAGAAGCAACAATAATTTTTTAATTTACAACTATAACGTACATTTCTCGATGTTTTGTGTGTGTGTATGAATGTTTGTACTTGTGTTAGTGTAGTTGCTGTTACCTTTGCAGTTGCTATTGATGTTGTTGTTGTAACACAATTATCATTCGGGCACAATAAACAAACAAGCCAGCGAACAAAACGAGGCCATGAAATGACAAACTCTCAAAGGCAAAGGTCGGGTCGACGTTAAATTTAAGTGTCTTGTACACATACACAACAAAATACATACTACATACATACAAGCATATGTGTATATATAAATGAATGGTTGAATAAATGACAAAGACATCTTGTTTTGTACGAGTGTGTACGTGTTTGCATTGAAGTGGATATGTAAAAATGAAGTGTTTGTATGTTTTGGTAACATGTATTCACTCACACGGGCTTTTTTTATTTCAAAGAGATAAAGATGGGAGAAGGCAAAGAATAAATGTGCATTAGTATAGGTGAAAAGCCCACATTTATATAATAATTTTATATGACTCTATAGCCTCCAATATCATAGTCACTTTTTAATGCAGCCTCATTAGTTCTGTAAAGTTTATTAAGGCTTCCACCATCTTTTGTTTTTTTTGGCAATATTTGGAAAAGTTCCACATCTGATTTATAAATTTTTACATCAAATTTAAGTTGACAGATTTTTATCTTTGTATTTATTTCCATGTGTGTTGAATTCCAGTTGAATGAAATTCCTTTGATGATTTTTTAATTTTGTTGTTACTGAAAAGCAGTTTGTTGGTGGGCATATATTAATTTTTTCTTTTAAAGCACAGAAATTGCAATGTATAAGTAAATTGAATTTGCCTAAAAGCGAAAAGAGGTAAGACACAGTCATTTAATTATAGACAACAAATTGTGTTTGTATCTGTTTGATTCGCTTTAAAGAGCTTCGCAGGTTATTTTTGGGTCTTCTGACGATTTATTATGAGCTGTACTATTTTTTTAATATTTCATTAATTTTTCTCGAAGGATAATGTGTAAACTTTTTGATATCATTTGAAAGTTCTTGGAGGTTGTGTACATTGGCAGAATAGTAGTACCAAAAAATTGTAAATAAAATGATGGAAAATCACATCTGAGTTGGGTTAGTTTTGTGAATCATTAGATCTGCACTTTAAGGCCTTTCTGCTGATGTGATTAAATCATTATAATGTTATATAACAAATAAAACTAATTTCTTAGACATGACGCAACTCAAGAATAGTAAACGCTAGAGCCTGAAAATATTTTGGGAATTGTTCTGAAGCAAATCGATTTTTGATTTGTATACGTACTGGATCGATTGATGGATATATAATTATTACTACTATTATTATTACTGAAATTTATAGGGATTGTGTCCAGAAAAAACTGAATAATTTTCATATGACGACATCTAAAGCCTCATGCAAGCAAATTTGAAAATGTAGCAACTATTTTTTAAAATTAATTCAAATTACTTATGTTTGCTCGTAAAAAAACCTATTTTTGTGTTAAGTTCCAAAATTAGTAAGCAAAAATATTGTAAAATTAATTAATTTATATTGTTACCATTCAATCTTGTGAGGCATGTACAGGAAATTGTGTTTTTATTTAAAAAATTAAACTGATTTTCACTTTGACAGCATTTTGAAAATGAATTGTTGCTCAACTGTGTCAATATTCAAGAAACTTGCGAAACATTCTTCTATATCCTCAACATTTTCTTTGACAATGCAAGTAACCACTTGCTTGTGTAAGCGCAAGATAAAATACGATTATTTTCATTAGAAACAAAGACCGTGATTTCTTAATATTAACTTGCGCTACTTTAAATTCTCTCACTAAAATTAGTTCACATAGGGCTGTTTAGTTCAGTAAAGTTTTTAAATATACCACACACAAACACACACATTCAAAATAAAAAAAATATCAACGAAATCTTACATTAAATAAGAGGGAAAGTACCCATAAATTGCAGCCATTGTTTTGTATTGCCTTTCTGTTCAATATGACAATAAGATGGAAAACTATAAACCAAATGGCAATAAAAACAGTAAAATACACACAAAACACATACATACGATTACAAGCATACATATGTATGTTTAAATATGCAGAAAGGGGTGTATAAAAATAGAGAAAATATCCCTCCTGCACATGTGTTAAATTGTTTGTTAAAGTTGTTCGTAACTACAACAAAACTTGGCAGTTTGAAATACACATAAATTTAGCGCTTTATATTGCAGGCATAATTTGTTAATGCTGCCATGAAAACAAAAAGAAGGAAGAAATGGTATAAGCCAACTCAGATGTATTGGTAACTATTCAAAAGTGTTGATAACTGTGTCAGTATTTTTGAAAACTGTCAAAAAGTAGAAGAAAGAATATATGCGTGTGGCATGAAATTTTGGGAAACTAACTTCAATCGTATATTTAAACTCTACACACATATGCACATACAAGCACGAGCACAAGCATATACAGCAAACACGCAGTTATTCACACGCATGAGATTAAATATACCAAACGCACACACACAGACATTGCAGACATACCAAATACCATCGAAAGCGGAAAGTCGTATAATTCAAAAAATACCATTTCGCTATCAGTGAGGAATAGGACATTAAAGACAGCAATGAAATCTGATCAAAGGATATCTAAACTACCGCCAATGATAATTTTTATTATGCTACAAATTAAAGATATTCATATGGTAAATACAAACATGCTTCTACAAGCTGGCAAAGGATGGATCTTCGATAACAAATTCACCTGACAAAACCAGAACTAAAAAAAACAGTCAAGTATAATCGTCCAGCTATAGAATACTCATTTTAAGCAGCCCTTTTGTGGACAAAGGACATCGCACATGACAGCTTGTTGCTACATTTGGGCGAGTACAGAGTATCGCTCAACAAAGAAGGCAGGCCCATTGTTGCTAAGGACTTGTGTGTGCGGCACATCCTACTGACAAGTCGCAATGCAATAGTTCCAGTTAAAAATTTTCAAATTCGTACCAATTTCTTATTTTTATATCTTCTATATTATTGAATAACAATTTCACGTGAAGTGTATATTGAAACTAAAAACTAATTTTATTTTTTATTGTTATTTCCATCATAAATAAGCAAAACGTTGAAACATTTATAATTATCAGATGGGCCCTTAAGTTTCAAATGGGTCAAACTCAAATACGAAAGTGGAAAAGCATGAAGACTTATAACATTAAAGAGCATAAAAACTAGCAAACCAGCCTACACAAACAAATGCTTGATATCATACTCAATGTGATATGCATATTCCACTTTAGAGCCTTAACGATATTTTTTATATACGTTAGAAAAATTTGAATTTTTAATTGTCATTTCCGGTTTTATAGTGCAACATACATGGACATGAATTTACGTAGATTTTCAACTGACGCAAAACTCACTTTAAAATTTTTATCTAATAAAATAATAAAAAAAATTTGGGTTAAGCTAGAAAAATTGGAATTTATTATGGGGATTTCCGGTTTTGCCGTGAGACATGTAAGTACATAAATTTATATAAACTTACAAACTTACTTGTACACTGTTACACTAAAATACCTTACGCTAACTTCGCCTTAAAACTAATAGAAAAATATTGTGAAAGTTGGAAAAATTTTGCTTTAAAATTTTAATTTCCGGTTTTTTAGCTGAAAATTTTATTTCCTCGAATTTAATTTTGTTTGAAGATAAAATAATTTTTTTACAAGAATTGATTTTATATTTCTTTAGTTGCAGATAATAATTTCAAAAAGATATTTTAAAAATTAATGTCATAATAAAATAGTTTGTACACACATTCATATCATTTCTACTAAAAAATATGGTCGGTCTAATATTTTTTTTCTTCTCCACTTCATTTGGAACGCCTCACATATGCATTTTCTTATACTTAGCCGGGTGCGAGGCTGTTGAAGTAAGAGCTAGAAGGTTGAAATTTGTTAGATCGATCCGATTGCAGTTTCAAAACAAGCTCCTATATGTTGCTCTTCGCTTTGAAATCAAATTTTTTTTATTTGAATTTTGTTATTGTTATTTTTAGTCAAAACTTTTTAATTAAATTTTTACCATTAAAACGACACAAGCTGTTAGTGCATTTTTTTTCGAGAAAAACTTAGACTCCTTGTCGAACCCGTGATGAATAAACTACCAGCTTCTAGTCTATAAAGCACTCGCTGGGTAATAATTTGACAAGACTCAAGTCGATTTATTATGTTAAATTTTACATTAATAAACATTAACTGTTTAAATAATTAATTTTATTTTCCTAATTTGTCGACATGTTACATTCCTTTTGATACGCCTTAAGAGCGCTTCAATCGGCTTATACGTCTATTTAGGAGCATTAAAAACACATGTAAAACACCATAAAGGAAATTCATTGTAAAAAACCAAAAGAATAATGTCGTAAGTGACAAGAAGGAATGTGGCAAAAGAAAGGACGTTGACAATGACAACAGGAATGGGAAGTGTATTGAAGAGCCGCGTGAATAGGTTGGCATACCAACAACAACAAATTCAAGTATTATATAAATGATTGAAATGTAATGCTCACAGGCACACACTCAATAACACGCATTCTAAAATAAATTGGTTTTGTTTGTATGTATAAATACATGCAGGATGGTGAATTCTTATGCCAACAGATGAAATAATACGATTGTTGGTAAAATAAAGATATTCTCCCCCAAACAACAAATAAATGTTTTGTAATACTTAAACTCTGTCTTCTGTTCTTTTACCTCTTTCTTTCAGAAATTAATTGTATTGAAAAGGGGATTCTAAGTCTTCTTTTACTTTACAACGTCTAAGCGCTTGGAAATGCTTGTAATCATGAATGACGTTCTCAAATTATTTTCGTTGAATACGAGTTTAAAAAATTATAATTTTTTGAAACAACTCATCATAATCGCATAATTTCTTTTATATAAAAAAAACCAAGATAAATTTTAATATTCCCTTATAAAAGTTAGAGTACGAGTAGTATATTCACTGCCATTTAAGACAATTTAAGAAAAGCGATTTCTTTTTTTTATGGATTTATATCTATTGCTTTTTTTCTTTTTTAGCATTTTTTAATTTTTATATCAGATAAAAATTCAAGATAAATTTTAATATTCACTTATAAAGGTGTATGTAGTATATTTAGTGCCATTTAAGACAAGCTTAAAAAAGTAAAAGTTTTTAATATTTATTTTGGCTTTAAATCGAATGACTTTTTTCCTCTTAGAAAAATTTTCCTATCCAAAAATCGTCTAATATTTAAAATGTTTTACTTTTACCAAATAATCTGTCATCTACCGTCTGTTGCAACCTTTTCTTGTTTTAAAACAAAAAACTCTCAAATTATCTTATTAAGTAAAAAAGCTATTACATACTGTAAAGTATAAAGAAAAATTTTAGAAATAGTTTTAGTGCTAAGCTCTTTCCAGTCTAAGAGAAAAGAAAAATAAATCGGATTTGGCACAAAGTATTAAGAATGTCAATAGTTGCTTTGGTAGTTTTTTCCTTGCTAAAACATTTCACCATTAGAACTTTTTCCTGTCACAGAGAAATTAAAGTAAATGTAGGATGTGTGTGTGTGTATGTGTTATGTTGAAGAAGTTTAATACTGTATTATCTAGAAAAATCTTATAGTTTGCCTTAAATTTTGCACATTTTACTTTAATAGGTTTCTCTTTCTGATTTAGATCAAATTCATAAATGTTTACTCGTACTCGTAGTGCATTTTCATACGATGACTTTTCAGCTTGAGTTTAAAGAAATTATTATTCGGGGTTCATACACAGAGTCTCGCTAGTTTGTATTATGACTTCTTCGTCATGCCTTTTTTGACATTATTTCTTATACTTCTGTGTTGTTTGTGGGAAAAAGGGACGGCGAAATGAGTTTGAAAATTGTACCAACAGGCCCATTAAATTGTACCAAAACATGTGACTTATAAGGTGCATTAGTATTTATTTGCATTATTTAAAGTTAAAAGCGGGCAAGTCACAATGCAAAATTGTTATTTATTTAGTTAAATGTTCTGGTGCGCACTCAAGGCATTTATGGGCTAGAGAACAACTCCTGCGTCATCGTACTTATTTCCTAATTGCAATTAGATGTGTAAGAGATTTGTATTTAGCTGCCACAACTCATTATTGTATCCTCGACTAGCTGTCTTTTATCCGCTGCTGAAGGAAACACCCAAACGATTTGACGCACTTTTGTCTACATATAAAATAGTTCATGTTCTATGCGAAATATTGTGTTTAAATATTCTATTTTTGGAAGCAAGTTCGTTACACCCATGTAAAGTTTTATTGTTAAATCCTTAAAGCTTCGCAAAATTTCATGCCAAATCTCTTGCAAAGGTTTAAAAAATTGGATGAAGGAGCAGAAAGAAATCACGAACTTAATATGTAAAATTACAGAAACTGGGAACTATATTAGATTGCTGCACTATTTTACTTTTAAATTTCGAATGACGTTGGGTGAAGTAGTTACTGAGAACCTGAGTTCGATTCCTGTTCAGTACAAGTCTTGAATTTTTTGGCTTTACGTTAATGTAGTATTGTGTTAATTGTTGTTGGACTGTTTAAGTAATGAAGGTATAACACAGCCCACTAAACAGTACCGGCAGCAATTGATACTCTTCTACGCTAATGTACACTACATCACGGTGCCCTCCTTGGTCGGTAATGTAAGCAGAATCTCATCGGCGAAGTAAAATAATTAATACAGTAGAAAGTTAATGCGTGTCCCTAACACCAGAGGCGCTGTAACGCTATAAAAAAGCTCGTAGTTTTAAAACGAAAGAATTTAAGCTCTCTCTCTCTCTTCTAATTTCACCATCTGTCCTCTCTACACTATCGCTTCCACAAAAGAAGTTACACTATTAGTAGTTATTCATTGCCTGGGTGTTACTGCTCTTTATTTAGAAATCAGTACAGTTTTTACCAACATTACAGTCACTGGTGAAAAATATATAAAGTATGAAAAATCAAAGAAAGGTGTCCAATTTATGATTCGTGACTCTTTATTTACCGCATAAGTTTCTTAACCCCGAAATTCAAAAGTCATGACTTCAATGTCAAGTAAAAAAGGCATCGTATGAACGTTATTTCCTACCATTATATACACAAGTAAATTGAAGTCAAGAAATAGTAGATTTTCTAGTTACAGGATATTATTTTAAAACCTCTCCAGGAGTAGTAGAAAAGTCAGTTGGCCTAAATGAGAATTTTTAAAACAAATTGTTTAAAAACTCCCTCGTTTTGTTTTATTAGTTGAAGAAGTAAGTTTTATGGTAATTTCTTTTCTAAAAAAAGTTCAAGTAGATGAAAAGTCGTTAAGTATTCTTTAGTAAATGTGGAAGCTTTTTAGGAAAGAGCCCGCATTTTATGAGGGAATAGACATTTTGATCAAATGCCCACGATATCGTTCAAATCTTCAATATGTTATATATCCCAGATCTGACTGCCACCAAGAGTGATTTCCAATATAGTCTCAATTTCAAAAATCCAAAATATTATTGTATTGGTTCCCGTTCTCCCAAAGCGTCTAATTTACTGCAGAATAACTGTGGCTCGCTTTCCTGCATTAAACTAAAAAAACAAGCAGTTGATTATTTGTAAAATTTCTATCTGCTCTCAATATTCATTTTATATTTTATTTACTTTATTTCTGTGTTTATTTCATTTTCAATGAATTGAGAATTTTGCTATGAATGTGTGTTTATTTAGCGATTTTATATGGAGTAGTTTACACACACACACATACTCGTAAGTATGAATGTATGCGAGAGAAATGCCAACTAAGCATTTACTATTTTAATGCTGTGCTGGCTGTTCCCAGTTGTTGGTTTTGTTAGAATTGCCCACGGCTACTTTCAATACACAATACCATGGATACCTTTAGATGAATGAACAAATCAATTGTTGATGACGCATTCATATGTATACGGAGTGAATATATATACATAGATATACATATGTATGTGTACATGTATGCGTGTACGTAAATGCACATATGAGTGTATGGCCATGTACTAAATTCGACAATGTAAAATTGATATTGCAACATGAAATAGAAAAAATCAAGTTCCAATATTTGTAAAAGACTCCTGGAATTAAGCCAATCCATATCTGTTATTCATGAAATGCTGGCAAATACGCAAATAAACATTTTCAAAAATTTATTAAATCGAAAAAACTAAGAAACTGATATTTAGCAAAACTCTTTTTTTAAATTTAAGACTTTTACTCTTTGATGGTGTACCAATTTTAATAAAGTAATTACAAAATTGTAATTGCAATTATAAATATTTCTTAAATATTTTTTCTTGCTTTCGGATATGAAGATGCATTTGATGTTTGATAAAAATCAATTCCAGAATGGATGTAACTTCTATATGTATATCCTTTTTATAATTTTTTTCAATAACAGTTGTGACTTGAGTCTTGCTGTAAATTTTAGTGCATCCGGCCCAAGGTCCTTAATTCTATTAACTTCTTCAATTTCTGTTACTACAACTAATCATAGTTTAAAAGAAGGAAATCATTCTCATGTTCCTCAATGTTTATATTTTACAGTATTATTAGGAATAATATTTTACTATCCTTCAAGCTTATGAATATGTAGAGGATCCGTTCACAATCACATGCCAACTTATTGAACATTTTTAATTTTAAAAGGATCATCTCGTCAGGAGTTTTGTACCTTTTGTTTTTAAATTGAGCCTTTAAGTTCGCTGGAGATTTTATTTTCAATCAGTCTAAGGACGTGTGCTACCTTTCATGTGTCTTTAATGTAATATGTTTTAGTCATAATTATGATCTGAATGCGGAAATTTTTTACTATTTTAAGAATAATAATCTTAGGAATTTTAATAACTTTCATTTCAATTGGTGCGAGAAGAGCTATACGTCTGAATAAAGTATATTATTTGGAAGATTTACAGGCAGCTAGAATTTCAAGAGTTCAATTTTTTTTACTATTTCTAAATTATTACTGTGTAGCTCCAAGTAGAATTAATTTCACTCAGCGTAAGGATGTGGCCTTCACTTATATATTCTTAATATAAAAATTTTTATTCTGGATGCAGTTATGGTAAGAAATACAAGAAAATTTCTTAAATATTTCATTAATAATATTTTCAAAATCTATGGTACAATTCATTTCAAAAGGCGCGACTCTCATATATCCTCTCATATATCCTTAATTTAAAATATTTCATTACAAATACAGCCTTGGTTAGAAATGCGAAACATATCGTAATTGTTTCCATAATAATGCCATCGAGTCCAAAGGTATATTTTATTTCAATTGGGGCATGGATATGCAAACTTGCCACATATCCTTACTTTTTTGTTTTTTATTTTTTCTTTAATTCAACATTTAATCCATTTAAGGACATTCCTATCTGTCATCCATCCTCAGCTTAAAATGAAAAAAAAAAAAAAAAAAAAAAAAACGTTAGTTGAAAGTATAA
This sequence comes from Germaria angustata, assembly GCA_963681545.1. NCBI lineage: Eukaryota > Metazoa > Arthropoda > Insecta > Diptera > Tachinidae > Germaria > Germaria angustata. The sequence continues at coordinate 136,372,739 of OY812998.1, read as the reverse complement.
TCAATATGCAGAGAAACTTTTAAATTATTTCTAGATTAATACCTTTAAAGAGAACGAAATAGTAAGCAGTCCTGGAAATGGGTTTTTCTATTAGACGGAAAACAGATCGCAATCAAGGAGTGGGAACACTTTGCAACATGCTATCGAATATTTATATATTTTAGTTATGTTAAAGTCTGTAGAAGGCTAGGATCCTCTCAAAAAAATTTACTTATCTGCGGAAGATAAGCCTTTAAAGTGTTAAGGATACTACTAGGATATTAAAACGAACTCATGCTATTGGATGGGCCAACAGTGCAGTCATTAAAGTGATCCAGCAACATAAATATTGAATAAATGAATTTCTTGTGCTTATTATTTCAAATTCATTCCAATACAGAATGTATTTACAAATGTGTCTGTATATTTTTTTGTCTTTTTTGATATTATATAATTCAATCCTCTTATCAAAGGAAATACACAGGATACATAAAAATTTTGAATTTTTATTCTCTTCCTTGCTCTTCTTTTGAGTAATTATGAATTCCATTTAAATCTTATGTTTTCAACATTCTTTTATATCAAATGCCAATTTTGTTTTTTAATTTTGTTTTCATTATTAAAACAGAATGTGATGTCCTTTCAACATCCCTGCAGATGATTGTTTTCCTCGTTCATTTCAATATTATGCGAGAGATGCTTTTTCGTATCACTAGACTTCTAAATAACAGCTTAAGGCAAACGAATCATATTGATTTCGATCAAATATAAATCGAACTAGGTTCTATCTGTAGGGAAGAAGAATATTATATGAGTAAATATACAGGCATATACACTAGATAGACTCAAAAGATGTTTCTTTTGATAAAAAAGTCCCATTGGTGCCTATTTGGGAGCATTTAAAGAGTATTAGCAGTTGGTTACCCTCGTATGTTTAGATGAAAATATTTTTTAATGTGGTTGAGTGAGTGTCACGGTGTGTATGTGTTTATAAGTACATATACGATGAGGTATTATCCTAAAAAAAATTCAAAAGCATTTGTTTGATCAAGTGCACACAGTGGACAAACAAAATGTCTATGCACTAACCACACACACACACACACACACGTACACAATCCTTCGTACATGTATATGAACCCTTCAGTAACCATTGCTGTAACTAGACACGTTTTTGTAGGAGCGTATGCTAGACAAGGATAATAAATTAACACAGTTTTTATCTATTTTATTGTCTTACTCCTATTATTGTGTATAATATAGAGTTAGAAACATCTATTATTGGAAGCTATTGTTCAGGACATTCTCCTCAATAACATGCTCAAGTCTCTAATTGTTAGAAAACATTTACAAAAGCTGAGGGCTTTTGCATTTTTTAGGAAAATTGTGTAGCCTTCTAATGTTTTTTAAGATAACTTTAGGACTAACTAGCAGAGACAGTAACCATATTTTTTAGCCAAGCCACTTTCACAGTTAACATGGCACGGTTAATTAATTAACAGTGGAGGAGGAGGAGATATATAGAAATTGGGATTGAGTCCTTAATAATTATTAAAGGGAAAACATGCTCCAATTGGTACCCGATGATGTTATTAATATCAATGGGTGGCCGACGTAGTGCATGGCCAGTCCAACCGTATTTACGCATAAAGATTTCATCCCGCATTGGCATCTGATTAGTTCGGACCTAGAGTTGAACATTGACATTTGGCCAAAAAATTCGCAATATCCTTTTAAAACACCTGTTCACAAAGAATTGTAGAGAGTTAAGATTTGCTGCGGTGGTGAAATTGGCACTTGATAAAAAAATAGGGTTTTTGTCTCTGCTGTTTCAAATGAAATTCATCTTTGCATACATAAAGTTTTATAATATTAGATCTCATGTTGTTCTTGCCATCATAATAAAACAGAAAATAAGGATAAAAAATTTTGTGAAATAGAATTGTCATAAAAAATCGTTGATTAGTTGCCTCCAGCAAATGTGGCTGATACGTGAGTATATTCATGACAAAAAATGGCACCTGACAAATGCAACCTCCTGTTAAATCATAAAGTTTGTAGTTTCCAAAGAAATTGCTCTCTACAGAATGGAGGTATAAAAAATTTTCAAAACTAAAAGGGCTAAAGAACATTCCAAGCTCGGGATATTTACCCCCAGATACTAATGTTTCTACGTCTATGGCAGCAACAACAACAAGAATATACATATATACATATAAATAGTCAGCCATACACTTGCAGAGTAGCGTGTATCAATTTCGTAATAAAACGTTTGCTTTGTATGGAAAAAACACAAAAATATCGAAGTATTAAAAAGCAAGGAAGGGCCTAAAATACGTAGAAAAATAAATTAGTTAGAAAAGAAAGAAAAGTTAGAAAAGAAAAATCTAAAAAAGTTGATAGTCTAAAGAACTTATAGCACGGTCTTTTCAAAGATGAACTAAGTTCTACTGAACGGCTGAAGTATGAGTATTGTTCTTAGTTTGTCGTTATCCTGGATACGTATTTTTGCATAACGCTGGTGACGCAAAATTTACGTCATGATACGAATTTGGCCAAATTTTGGAAATGGCAGAAAATGTTGCTGTGCTTTGGCATCCACAATTGTATGTTGTTGATAGATAGGAGATGAATTGATAAAGAGCAACGCAGTTATTTATACCTGAGGAACGTTACTGCTTATTTGACCAATCGTCGGTTTGATGTTTTAATGCAGCTTGAAGTTACGTCGTCCTTTTTCTATGTTGTGCTCGAATTGGCTGAGAAATTTTTTTATGTAAACGGCATTCACTGCAGATTTTGCAAGAATTGACCAAACTCGCACTGCTTATTCTAATGACAACATCACATTTATGGCCGAGGACTTCAGAAGAACTCCACAAACATTGCCGAGACGACAGTACATATAATAAGGTATTAGCGGACGTACATTGCAACGATTTTAAGTGAAAGACTTGAAAATATTCCCGTGAAAATACCAGCTGAACATCAAACGAAGTTAAATTGCTCCCATGTTTTTTTTAGTTTTGAGAAGGCAACGCATTACGAAGACCAACCGTAGACGTAACTCGCAATAGCATTGTAAAAGGACGGGGTTGTAGAAGGACGGGGCGGTCTGCCCACACTTGGCGAAGACAGTTAGACATAGAAGTTTCGCGAACAGGATAAAGCTAGAATGCAATTACTGATGCTCCTTGTGGAAGCTAAAGGGACTAATTCATAATAATAATACTTTACTAACATTGGCACAAGAAGAGTTTCGATCATAACGAGCGACGATGCCTCTTTCCGCTTAGTAGTTAGTCGCCTAGTGGCCGAAATTGACCTGCACTTTGAGGACCAGCCTCAAAAATTAGCTTGGTGTATTATATTTATTTAAAACGGTCATAGACACCAAAATACTTAAGCGATTATATTAAAATATATCCTTTATAATGAAGCGCATTGGAAAGCTTTAAAAACAACAATGAAAACCATATTCGGTTAAAGAGCAGCAGAGAAAATATTTCTGAAGTGGTTCTGATAATACGAAACAAGAAGTCTCTGGGATACAAACGACCCACATGGTCTAAAAGAGTTGCATGTACGGTAAACAACGTGTATTCCTCTTCCTTTTTGAGGACAGCAATAGAATCATCATAACAGTAACTTGGTAGCGTTCTAGGCATTTAGATTTACGTCTAGAGCAATGTTTGCTCCACCAAGGCGAAGTAACTGCTCACACATTTCGGTTAGCAATGGAGATTAGAACAATCCTGAACAATAGAGATTTGAACCGTCGAGACTGCCACTGCTAAAAGGCGTCTTCATTTGGGCGTTTAGAAATTTCGCATTTACCAAACTAAAAATAAAAATACAAAAGCAAATCCTGATATTGAAGCTAAACGTTTTGCTAAAGGAATTTAAAATGCTGTAAGATGATCAGAAATATGCATCGACTTGGTAAGTGGTTATTTAACCGATATATATTTTGTTTAACTTAATGTCATCAATTTTATATTCTCAAATAATATTTCCTGCAAATACATTTTCGTATAGTATAGTTTTTGTTGTGGATCGACTAATAGCATTAGGGATATATATTGATATATATTTATACATATTTTTTGTAGTACTTCACTTACTTCTTGTCTCTGTAATAAATGTTTGCTGTCGTATTTTTTCTCAGTGTATTTCAATGTGTCTACTTGATGTTTCTTTTTTTTGTTCTGTTTTATTGCATATTTTATTTTATTTTTTTTTTTTTGCACAAAAAAAGTAAACAGACTGTTTGACGAAATACAAACATCCTTTGGACATTTTCGAGTATTTGTGTACTTAAAAAAAAAAATCAAAACAAAATAAAAAATATTATTGTTAAATTCAAGTTGAAAGTAGAAAATTTAGCATTTGAACGATGTGTGAACGGGACGTGAGTGTTACGTATTGCGTGCAATAGAAAGTTTGTTTTATAAATATTTTTTTTAATTTCAAAAAATGTCTAGGAGGGTAGTAAATAAATAGTCTAGAGAGGACAGATGGCTTGGATTAAAAGGTTTAACTTCAGGGCAACTAGCCAGAGTAATACTAATATTCTTTTTAAGCATCTTATCTCCAAAGGAGCTTAATAAACTTGTTTCTCTTTCCTTCTGCTGTTAATGCTTTTTCTTTCAGCCAGATGAAATAAAAAAAAAGAAATAAAAGGAAGACCTCGAATTCAATCTTACGTTTTACAGTAAATTAAACAATTTTACATTTACCTTTGCAATATATTTAAAGCAGGATGAGAGTATCAGTGTTTGTGTTTATTGCTTTTGTTCTTATATTATGCGACAGCCAGGACAATGGTGTAGTAAAATAAGCCTCTAATTTAGACATGCTCTGTGTCTCCCTTTTCTTTATTGCCAGGCTAATGATTTGGTTGATAAGGACGATAACATCTAAGCGTTATTTTGCCAACAATGATATTTCATGGTTTCTATTCTTCGTCACATACAATACCAACAAGGAGACACCTTTGGCATCAATTGTTGCAATAGACGAGGAAGAAAAGCAAAGGAAAATGCAGTAAAAGAGAAACCACTCCGAGTGCCAGACAATTGTAATAAAAAAAATATATATTTTTTGAAGGTATAAATTTCTGGTGGTTTTTCCTTAGACGATGAAAACATATACAAATATTTGTCTACATGCGTGTTGGCAAATAAAGTATTTTTGAATGAAAATATTTTGTGAGATGGAAAGAGTTAAAGGGATGTCCCAGACGTATAAATCATATTTTTTATTAATTATTTTTCTTTTTTTCTTTAAGACTTATAAAGGATTATACATATTAGATGTATCAAGTTCTTTTGGATGCAAGGATCTTTAAATTTATATAAAATGATTATAAAAAATATCCTTCAGCAATACACTGACTAGATTGTAATATTATTGGCCTTTCAATGCACAACTTTATTAATTGAGAACCGAATTTAATTTTTTTCTTGTTTCAAAGGATATGCTTGCAATTTTAGCCAACATGTAAAAGGACAAAGGGGAAAACTATCCCACAAAATAGCAAGGATAATTTGATTATGACATCAGTCCTACATTCATGGGCTCGGTTTAAAAATACTTTTTTTAAGTATATTCTGGCAGCTTTACCCCATAGATTAAAATAAATGCAGTTCAGCGATCGCCCGAAATAATTTATTATGTTATAACTCCACCATTTACTTAAGTAGACATTTCAATCTTCTCTATGGGGAAAATATAAACTATAAATGAGTTTCATCGGACTTTTATCTCGCCATTCGATTGGCTATAGTTTAAAAAAGTGTTTTTTCCCAAAAGGTTTTAATTCTAGATTGTTTCTATTTTCCATTTCGAATTTGTGCCTCTGTTCATCATCTGGTTTTTAATGAAAGAATCTGATAATTTCTTTTATATTTGAAGGCATATATTCCTGTACATATTTAAGGCCTAACCCTTGTTTAGCCATTTTTCCGGAACTAAATATAATTTTTTGACCTACGAAACTATCACTGAAGCTAATTATATAACCTTTTCACTATGGTTAGGAAGTAGACGTTTACGCGTAACGTTGACAAAATCCATTGAATAGTTTTGAACGATCAGAAAATGAAACCACGTGAGGTGATTGAGGCTATAAAATATCAGCCTTAAAGGCTGTAAAATATCAGCCGAATGCGTACCTTAAACTTTACATGATCATCCTATCCGCACAATGGGCAGCACACTCTCAACCATTAGCCCAACCATGTCACCAATTCAATAGAGTGTTTGGCGATGTTTTGTAACTATAGAAGAAATATGGATCCATCACAAAATATCAGTGAGCAGAGAATAGCCACAACAATTAATGTCTTTGGGAGAACGTGCAAACGAGGCTTAGCTGGGTCGGCCAGTCAAAAAAATCGTGGTCACAGTTTTTTGAGAAGCACGTGCTGTTAATTACACTTATTACGATTATTGGAAATTATTACTTACAGCATGATCTCCACACTTAGCTTCGCGACTATTTCCTGTTTTCGAATTTGAATATTTTGTTGAAGGATTTGGGTCAAAGTTAGAGTACACCGTTGAAGCAAACTTCCATTTTGGGGGTCTTGACTGATTTTATTATTTGGAGGCAATACAAGAACTAGAAAGATGCTGGACTGAGCTTAAAGGAGACTGTGTTGAGAAATAAAATAATTTTTTACTGTAAAATATTATCTTTTGTCCAAAGGTCTTAAATTTTAAAGATAAGTAATGCCAATGAATGGATTTTTCTTTTGTACAGCTGCGTGTTTTGTGAACAATGGAATGATTCATCAACTATTTGCCAAAACATAATAATAATAAATTGATTTATATGCAATTACAGATATGAACATATTTAGAGATATGAACATTTTTTATTATCCATGATATTGTTCAAAGAATTGGACTACATATTGGCCAGTAATGGCGGTCATATGGCAGGCTATAAAAAACATATTTCCTGTGATTTCTGAGAATAATAAAATTTTATCTGCAGTTAAATTAAATTTTTCCCCTTATTTCATCTGTAACTACATGTGCAAGTGTCATAAGCAATTCTAATACAAAAAAAATCTATTGCCAATTACATGTATAAAATAATAGCAACTGTTTAAAACGAAAGGTGGTGCAGGACACACACATGTTTTGCATTAGTTCTTTTTGGGTATCAAGAAATAAAAACCCTTTATTGCGAAATTTTCATTTTAAGTTTGGCTGTGTTTTATTTTGCCATCGCAGCATTTTTTAAAGTCTATTTTTGTTTAAATAATCCAAAGCAACAAAACATGACTCATGCCTTTTATCCTTTTTCTAAATTTACTAGTAGACAATAGCACTTTTACAGCAGCACTTGTATCCATAGTTTTGTCCATATAGTATATTTCTTTTAACCATACAAACTCCTAGTCCATATGGCATGTTTTGTGGCAGTAAAAAATAGATGTTGTACTAATTTTGTCATTGTTGCTATTGCTGTTGTTGTATTATTTATAGACGTAAATAGTAGTTCGTTAAAAAATTTTGAATTTATTACACACGTCGGCAGAAATTCCAAAGTCATGTTGTTGAACATGTTTTTTTAATTTTTTTTAATTCAAAGCCTTTTGTGTTACAAGAACTTTTTTACATTCCTTTTCTTTTACTGGAGCTTCTCTATAAGTAGTTTCTTATATCATCATAATTTTTATATCCATTATTTTTTATGACTTTGGTTTAAAATGCCAGGCTACTCACAAAAGAAATATATTCATGACGTAGGCAAGTTTTAATGAAACATTATTGCTGTTGGGATGACAGTGGTTCTGAAATAGAATAAGAGGCGAATGGATTCTTTAGTTGACGAAAGGATCCCGTGAAGTGAAAATTTTGATTCACAAAATACCATTTGATTGATACAACAAATAGTCCTTGTCGATTTCAGTTCTTTATTTCTCATCATTTAAAGAAAAATAAGAAAGTTAAACAAGAATTCGAATTAAACATGGTAAAATGTTAAGCAGGATGGTAAAAGTGGAAATCGGTACTCGCCAAGGATGCGTCTTATAACCACTTCTATTTCATATAGTTTTAGACATAAATCTCAAAAGCTGCCTACAAAACGGAAAAGGAATTACTTAAACGATATTGATTAAGCAGATGATATTGGCTTACAGCTTTTCAGATCTTGCATCAAACCTGCGAAGTATAACAACAAAAATAGATGCGGCTGGTCACAAGATCAACACTGCTAAAACCAAAACACTGCTAGTCTCAGGAATTATTTACAATAAGAAATAACTACAAAGAAAATGTCAGCCAGTTTTGTTATCTTGAGAGCATAATTACCAAAAATGGCAGGTCAAGTGAAGACATTTAAAACTGTGTACAGAAAGCGCGACAAACTTTCGGTCATTTAAGACCCATTTGGAATTCATTTTCACTCTGCTCTGCGGTTGCGAGACATGGAATGATGTCCCTTGAGATATACAGAAGAAAGTTTTTGTGAATCAATGCCTTTGCAGTATATTGAGAATATTCTGATCTAGAGTGGTGTCCAACAGCAGGCTTTAAGAACAATCCAACCAACAACTCACGGCCACAGAAATAAAAGGACGTAAAGAATTTTCTGGCCTAGAGTGGTGTCCAACAGCAGGCTTTAAGAACAATTCAACCAATAACTTACGGCCACAGAAATAAAAAGACGTAAAGAATATTCTGGCCTAGAGTGGTGTCCAACAGCAGGCTTTAAGAACAATCCAACCAACAACTCACGGCCACAGAAATAAAAAAACGTAAAGAATTTTCTGGCCTAGAGTGGTGTCCAACAGCAGGCTTTAAGAACAATCCAACCAACAACTCACGGCCACAGAAAGACGCAAATGGCGCTTGATTGGCCAAATTTTAAGAAGATCAACGAACGTCATCGCAAGAAATGCCAAGGACTGGAACCCGCAGGGAAGCCGAAGAAGGCAAATCGAGGTAGAAGTGGCTAGAATGGGTAAAACCTGGGGTCAAGAGAGAGCGTTGACAGGAATATGTTCAACCAATGCATTGAGGCCCTATGCTCCTTATAGGATCGATGGGAACATATATGTAAACAAGAATAGAGGGAAGCATTGGATAGTTTTTCTTTTTTGACACGTTGCAACTGTAACACTTCTTAAGTTCTTGGGAGGAAAATAGGACTTTAGTTGCGATGGTGAAGAAAATATCCTTTTTTAACAATTGAGGTGAAAGTTTTTTAAGGCTGTGTTCTTTTCGAAACATTTATATTATTTGCGTTATGATCCTTTTAATACTAAAAATATTCAAATCTGTGGTTTAAAATTTTTTAGTATAAATAATTTTTAAATGCTTATATTTTGCTAATAATTTCAACTACTGAGGATTTAATTTCTCAGTTGTGTGATTTTTATTAATTAATTTTTGGTTTTTTTAATTCTTTGGTATTTGTGCGTAATTTAGATCTGATCGTTTGGGAAAAATTTGTCTTTAATTTCTTTTAATTCTGAGTTTCGTGTTTATGCTTAAAATTTTAGAGTAAATTTTTAGCTCCTTAGGAAAACTCAGTTTGTTGTTTAAGTTTAGGCGTAAAAAAGACGCCACAAAAAGCTTTATTTTCGATTAAGTGATCATTTGTCCATCCATCTGTCTGTACGCCTTTTTGTCTACCCGTTTGTCACAAGCTTTTTATCTTGTAAATAGTGTCAGCTTGATAACTAAAATCTTTAAAATAAGGATACTATAACTGCTGCATATATCTGTTCGTCCGTCTCCAAATCCATCGGATTTTCCCTTAATTACAGTTTAAGGACATACAATTTTCATATGATATCAGTTCCTTTTTAAACTATTTTAGTTAGATTTTTTTAAATCAAGTCAAATTTATGGCCCTTCTTTAAATTGAGTTTTTTGAAACAACCAATTAATATGAAAACTTTTAAGTACAAATTTTTTGAATAGTCAATGTCAAAGTAATTTTCGATTCGTTCACATTCTTGAGTTTTCACCATAGATTTAATGTTTTATAAATTAAAAAAAAAATATATATATTTATAATGCTTTTAATCATTACGCAGAGTTTTGAAATATAACAGAAACTTAAAGTTATACGTTAAGAATGGGATTGCAAACTGAAATTTTAAAGGACTTTAAGGCTTCTTTTTCTTATGTAACATGTTTAAGGGAAAATCTAATCAAATACAAATCCCTAAATTGCATGAGTTGGCTTCTCCATTTACATTATCACAAAAGAAATTAAAACTCTTTCCATTAATTTTAATATCCTGTTACTTAAAAATAAATTAAATTAGTCCATTTGCTCGAAACAAAGAAACAAAAGCATTTAGCTGCCAATAGATCTTTACCTTATAATGTTTAAAATATAAAAAAATATTTATTTCGGTATCAAATGTTATTTGATAATAGATTTTAAAGACCAAGAATTCAAAGTTAAGCTACTCAATATTTCTAAATACCCAAACACACACATACACAGACACATAAACACACACACACATACAAAATGCTTCCTTCAATTGCAAAGGAGTAGTGTATAAAACTGTATTAGTAAATTAATTCAAAAGTTGTGTAATTATTTTACTTCTAAAGGCAGCTGGCGAAAATGTGAAGAAAAAGTAATACTCGTACACATTTCACAAACACTCCACTGTGTAGTCATTGTTCTAGTGGAAATTTCTTACCATAAAATATACAGAGTTTTTGTTTTTTGGCAAAGGTTTTAGCAATGAGGTGGCTACAGCAGCAGCAGCAGGCAACAACAGATTCAGTGTCGGCATCAACCTTTTACTTCTATCACGGCAACGGCAACGTAGTCATCACCGGATTTTTTTTTATTAATGCCAATGATGCTGATAGATATTGCCTTGCTGCTTTTATCGAATAGTAGGGTGTGTTAGTGCTGTTGTTTCGTTTTGTTTCATATTTGCAAACAACGTGGCTGCCAGTTGTTTGGGATTATTGCAGACACATCTTTTGGCAAGAAAATTCTGGCACGGTTCACTTATTCATTCCCAATTTCTTTTACACTCTCATAATGTTAAGTCTTCATTGTCAGTGTTATTGTTGTTGCATGCTAGCTGCCTTCGTTACGATGTTGCAACAATAATAATACAATCAGAATTGGCATTGGAATATATAAATGTGTATATTGCTCCTTTAATGCAACATAATCATAACTCAAATAACAAAATTTTTAGATTACTTAGGAACAAATATTCAATATTATTTTCTTTATATAATTAAAATCTAAATCATATATTAATTTAAATCATAGTTATGGCAAACAATTTTATATGGAGCATTAAATGAATTTTATCAAATTCAATATTTTTGAGATATTACTATGTGGCATTAAGGGAGCGAAAGTAAATTTTCTTGCATGTGTGTATCTATGTACATATTTAAGTAGGTTTAAGTACACAGATAGATTGTTGGTATTGTTGAAACAACAATTTCATGTTTATCTTTGTGTGTATGAGTGTGTTTGATTGTTGCCTGAATGTGATGAGTACACGAAGGAAAATAAAAATAAAAAGCAATTGCAACTAAATGGGTGAGATGCAATTACTTTTTAATCTGAATGAATTGTGAAAATAGTCTGGTATTTAAAACAATATTCTTGTATTTCCAGCTTACATTCCCACATTTGTAACTCGGCTGCATAAGCTTCCATTAGGAGCGGCAGAAGGCAGTAAGGAATGGGATGGCAGTTTACTATTAATGCATTGGCAGCAGGAGAGTTAGGAAGAAAATGCTATTGCACCACACATATAGAAATATGATAATAGAAGCAGCATGTGAAAACAAAAAATACTTCTTTTGTTTATTTTTGTTATTTTTTTGTTTGTTTTTTTTTTTTTTTTTTTTTTTTTTTTGGTAAAGATATTGATACATACTCGTATGGCATCTATACACACATGTTCATGTACATGCACATATACTTTTACAAAATTTCAATTAATTCCCAACGTAAGAGAGTAATTTTGTTTACACAAGTAAAAGAAACGAAAAACAAACTTGCACTCATACACACATATTTTGTCTATTCACACACACACACAAACCTAAATATAGAAAACACTAATATTTTAAAGTAGAGAAGAAGCTCTCTTTTATTAATCAACAGAAAATAAGAGGAGTCTGAAAAAGCAAAAAATAGGACAGTGTAATAAAATAGCAAATGATATGTAGGACCAAAGTCCATGTTAGAGACCTGCACAAGATATTCTGATCTTGTGCTTTAGACAAATATTTAAATTTAAATAGTTTTTTATTTGTTTATTTATTTGGATATGTTTATTTATTTATGATATTTATATACAACCACAAAATATGTTCTTGGGACTGACATTTATGAAGTTAAATTGAGAAAATCTGGCTTCAGTTTAAAAGAAAAATTTTTTTCTTCAAACTTTCATAGAAATAGTATTATCCTTGAATTCTTAATTGAAACTTTGTATTACTTTCATATAAAAATAAAATAAACTGTGACTATTAGCAGTTGCCACTAGATATAAATTATCGTTCTTTAATAAAACATTAGTTTCTTTCCCAAAAAAGAGAAAACACCTTTAAATTCAGTTGAAGGAACAAAAAGGATAATTCTGGAATTAAAGTCTGAAATCTAATTTTTTTTCTGCATGAGAATCTCTGCATTTTCATGACTTCTTTAGAAACTCTTCTTACTGAGTCTGTCTCAAACGAATTTGCTCTCACAGCTTCTCTCTATACAAACTAACTGAAGTGGTAAAGGAATTGACTGTTGAATAAGTCATGTCCTGTCGACAAGAACAAAATTAAAAAAAAAATTGTTTGTGTGAATAAAATTTTTATGTAATAAGGATTATTTTAATATATATAATATATTCATAATATTTTCAACATGCTTTCAAATCTAACGCCAAGGATCCAATAAAGATAACATCTTGCAATGACAAGCTTTTCTTAAAATTATTGGAAAAGATCCAAATTTTCTCTACTTCCGTAGTACAAGTTTTTGATTTTATTGCCTCTCTTGGAAGTTAAGTTTTTAATCGGTACATATTTGTTCGAATAAAAAGATTTTTATATCATATTATTGCAGTTCTACCGGCTCTTCAGAGAACATAAGTAAAGCAGACAGTTAAAAATCAGTTAAAATATATAATAAAAGTAGCGAATATAATTTTCAAATAAATTTCAGCCATAAGTATTTAACAAAAAGACGTAATTAAACGTAATTATCAATGCTCTATATGGTACTTACGAAGTTGTTGCTGAACTCTTGGCCACATTTGACATACAACTATGAAACACTGTTGTCAAGGACATGCTATAACCTCTGGATCAAAATTAAGAATTAGAAATTATCACATAGAATCCCGAAACTGTTCTAACTAAGAAGCTAAAAAGAAAGCGATATTTTCGAGACGAGTACATTAACATAATAATAATAAAAAATCGATTGTAAGTATTCCCTGAAATTAAAAAGTCACGTTAATTCTCGAACGCACCTCGTATAACAAATGCAGCAATACTGTTTCAAAGGGTAATTGAAAGACAGATAAAATACCTCTTCTACATGTCATCAAAGTACCTTGTGCAGATCTCTTATCTGTTTGTTTATTTCATTTTATACTTAAATTTTTTCAGAAATGTACTCGTAAGAATGTCATTTTTTAAAGTACTTGAGCATGCATCATCATGCATAGATTTTTACTTAAATACTTTTAAGAACATATACATACGTATATGCACGTATGTATGTACGCACGTACGTATGTTTTTCAGCAGGACATTAATTGTCGGTCTAAAATTTTAATTATTCACATTTTTCTTGTCTCTCTTTTAATTTTTTTCTTGTGTTATGAACTTTAATTCTTCGGTAAAAGAATAATTCAAATACACCAGTATTATATAGAACATAAATTTTTGCTAAGATTTTGAAATAAATTTTAAATTTTGTAATAAATTTAATGTTTTTCAGTGATTGGAAGAGCATTTCAGAAAATTTTATTAGATGTGCTTATTTGACAACTTACTGTAGCCCATTCTTCATCTAATTCCTTCCTGTCACCTTAATTTACGGATACAAATTTTTTATATCAAATGACATTAGTTTAGCATTTTCTGTTATTTCTATTTTATTAACCAGAATATGAAGTAAGTCCAACATTTAGAAATGCTTTAGAAAAATAAGCCAGACCTCATGTACAGAAAAAAATGATTGTAAAAAATTTTTTTAACAAATGTTTGTATCAAGAAGATCTTATTTCAATAAATGTTTTTACTGTCTCAATTAAATTTTTGTTTTTTTTGAGCACAATAATTTGTTACATTTAAATAATTTATACATTTTAATGCATAAATTTTCCTTTAATTTTTCGTAAAATTTCTTACCGAATGTTGCTTATTTAAAATATCAGAGTTTTTCCAAAAAATTATTACAAATTGTTGCATTTAAATGTATTTAAAGGACTTTAATTAAATAAAGAAAATTTTGATTCACAGAATTTAGCGCTTCTCTTAAAAAATTATATTTTCTGTATAGGATAAAATTTTGGGACCTACTGAGGGTAGGACTAATGTATATAAATTTTATTAAGCGATGTCCTTTTGGACATACCAAATAGAATTTAAGAGAGTGAAATAATTCCCAAAATTTCTTTGCAATTAAATGACACTTTTTTTGGTTTTATGCCATTTAAAGTCTTTTTATAAAGTGAAATAATTCCCAGTGAAATAGTTCTCAATAAACATAGAATGGATTCCAAGAAATTGGTAGTTGTTTTGGGTTCCTATGCTCCCTGCAGAAGTAAAAGGAATAAATATATATTTATACAATAATTGCCAAAATGTACGAAAATTTATGGAAATTATTTTTAATTCTTTTTTGTGTTAGATGTTGTTCCATACAGCCATTATTTTTGTAATTTAGACTTTTCTAATGCGAAATTCATAGGCTTACAATAGAAATCGAAGAAGTTCTGGACAATTAATAAAATGGGCAAATGGCAGCTAATGAATCCAGATAATGATTAAATATAAAAGTTATTTTGAAATTTATTTAATGCTTTCAAGACATCCATTAGTATATTTCAAAAAGATTTCGAATAGAAACATAAATTACTTCTACAAACATAAGCAGTTGGTCACTGTCAACGAAAACTTTCTATCACGCTTTAGGAAATATTTATCAAAGTTTATTTTCGCATTATATTAGAGGCCGGCTGCTAAATTTCTTAGTTTTTGTTTTGGTTTTTTACATCTGATCAATATTTGAAGGGGAGTTAATTATTACCATATTGATTTTAGGAGGGAATAAAATAGTAAGACTTAATATATACCATAAGCTGAGCACAGTACTTCCATCAACAAGACAATAGTTATATGATTTCTATATGATGTCCTACTAGGAAGTAAACCACATCCGTTTCCTCCTCAATGACGTGGAGGTTTTAAAATTTATTGGCTGATTGTATACCCAATGAAAAAAGTGGAAGTTATTCTTAAGAACTTGCATTTTAATTACATCGTATATATTATTTAGTACCCATAATGCAAAAATTAGTTTCTTCTTAAGGATTAAAGTACAAAATACACTCAATCTATTCCATCATTTTTAAGTAAAGAATGAAAAGTTTAACTTGAATATTGGCTTTGTGCAGTCAGTATTTCACACGATGTTGTAGCCAAATCCTTTTACTATGAACATGGGGTGAATTGGAAGGGCTGGATTCGAGAAAAAATATCAAACAAACGAAAATGAAATATGAAAGTATGAACATATAGAATTTTAAGCACTAAACATTGGTAGATCAGGTCTGTTCTAAGATTGAAATAGAAAATATTATCTCACTTGTCATTTCTTGGATTATCGGCCAAAACACCCAGTCTAAGGCCATTTGTTACACAAATCCAAACTTTACTTTTCTTAAAGATTTTGTTTTTGCTTAAAATAAGGCCGAATCTTCCCCAGGGTTAAGCGTTACGTACTTGGCTTAGGGAAATCTGTACTTACCGTACTTTTGAGCCCGCTTTAGATTGATTCGAGTGTGAATGATATTTTTCTTTGAAGTTTATATCTCTGACTTTTTAAAAAATTAAGTTAAGAAAATCTTTATTAATAAATTACAATACTTCTTGTTCAAATGCTACTTTTTTGCAATTGGACCAGTACTCAAGGGATGACCCCTGTTTATGTAGTGCCGGATGTGGGTGGCATAAATAGTGAGAACATCAGAAGGGGTGAATTATCTCTTACACCGCCTTAAAAAACCGAGCCACTTGAATGCTTCTTTAGCGACATGAAAAATGTATTCAGTCCATCGAAGATCACACTGAATTTTCATGCCCAGAACATCAGGAGCTCCTGATTCCTCAATATTTATATCACCCATAATTTCAGAAACCTTTTAACCTTTGCCCGCGTTTAAAAAAAAAATAAAAAATATTACAAACATTTGTAGAAAAAAAAACACACTTAGGGGCAACTAACTTTACTATACAACTTACGTTATTTTCCACCTTGTGAAAAAAGTCCATTCCTTCTAATTGTTTAATTTCAAGTGAAAAACTTTCTTTGCCAAAAGCTTAGATAGATATAAATGCCTTAAAGAGAAAACTGTCAGCAGCTTCATTTGCTGTTGCAACCACTGTACGTGTATGTGGGAGGGGAAAGAGGCAGCACATAGCAACTAATCTTAAAAGTGTTAGTATGTATGTTTATAAGATTATGCGATGAATAATAAATACAATAGTGAGTCATGATGCTGAGGATACCGTGATGATGACGACGTCATAGAATTGGGTCATGTTTGCAGTTGTAATGGAAAATGATTGCAACGACGATGAGGAGCAAATGTAAAGTAAGCATGAGCAACATCAAATGGTAGGAAAATAGGAAGCCAAAGGGAAAAGAAAAAAAAATTATGAAAGAACTAAGTTGATGCACGCAAATATGTGGAATAATAATAATAAAAGTAAAGAAATTGGAGATAGAAATCGGTAACACAGAGATATACTCTGATCAACTGAATGTACTAACAGGAATGTCATGCAGGAGTGTCAGATATTCCATACGAAATGGCAGACTCATACATTTTTAATAAATAAAAAAGAATAAATAAACGAGCGGAGAAAAATAAAGGAACAAAAAAAGTCTTGATGCAGTTTACTTTCATTCACCCACCAAGGAAATAAGTCTATAATGAACGTTCAGCCGTCACTCAGAGAAAGGGAGAGTAAGAAAAGCAATCAAAAGGTACTACTACAATAACATCAGACACTCATATTCCCAAACATTGAAAACATGTGAAATCAACATGTCACCCACTATTATTAACAACATCAGTGCCGAACCGAATCTCACATTTACCCGCACGCAAACACAACACTTTGTCAAGGATAAAAATATGTTCAGATTCTCTGCATTGGTATCTTTTGAATTAGTTTGTGTAGATGTACATAAGTAACGGGTGGTCCTAACACAAGTATCTTAAAAAAATTAAATGGGCTGTGTGACATGGTGCGCTGTGCTGGTGAAAACAAATATTATTAAGCATGAATCTTCCAATTCAGGCCATTGAAACTCCATAAATATGGCTCTGCATAGTTCAGCGTTTACTCAAATGGCGTTTCCAGCAACATTTTTTCAAAAATACCCCATTAGGGCCACCATTTTGAAATCCACACCAAACTTTCAGTCGCTGTGGATGCATTGGCTTCTCGGCAATGACGTGTGGGTTTTCCGACCGTCAGATGCGTCAGTTTTGTCTGTAGATCGAAATGAAAATGTACCTCGTCAGAACAAATGATTTTCTGGCCAAATTCTTTGTTCGATCTTAGATTATGTAAGGCCCAACCGAGTAGTCGTTAAGCGACCCATTTTGATCTCCAGAGGTGTAATAGTGACTGACAGTCAGTATTTCGGACAGAAAAAATCGATCAGTATCAAAAGAACATATGACTAACAAAGGTACTTGTATCTGGTTCACCCTTTATATGAGTTCATTGAAAAAAGAAGATGAAGAATCATTTGTAAAAAAGAACAAAATCTATGTATGCCATACATGTTGACATTAAAGAAGGTAAAAATGGTAAATAGTGCTACGGCATGGATGGGTTGATTTGACTGGCTGGTTAAATTTAAGGTTTTCTTTTTTTCCTTCTAGTTTTTTTGATTTTTTTTTGCGGCATCTGCTATGGATATCATTCAAAATATCGTTAGGGCACGTTAGTGTTATGACGAAATAAATTGCAGCTCAGCATACGTACACACACATACATACATACGCAAACACATACACCTACCAGCCAGCCAGCTCACCAACTTGAATGGAAATAATGAAATAGTTAAAGAAGACACGTATTGCTGTATGCAGCAATATTGCAAATACGGAAGTTACTAATGAAGTAAATAATGAAATTGAATTTGAAATCCTTAAAAATATACCTCAGTAAACAAGGAAATGAAGGAATATGGCTTGTAATAATATATTATATATAATGCATATTTATTTTTAAAGGAAATAAACTTAACGATCTTGTAATAAAACTTTTATAGGGGATGTTATATAAATTTTC
This sequence comes from Germaria angustata, assembly GCA_963681545.1. Lineage (NCBI taxonomy): Eukaryota > Metazoa > Arthropoda > Insecta > Diptera > Tachinidae > Germaria > Germaria angustata. The sequence continues at coordinate 136,354,190 of OY812998.1, read as the reverse complement.
ATAAAATCTTATCGCACTGTGGTCAAAAAAGCAGTTATTATAAATGAAAAAAGTAACAAATAAACAATATTAACAAACGTAACGAAATAATAAGGGTATAATAATATTATTGTAAATATTAGCGATTATCGGGTGCAACGATATTTCTGTCACGTTTTTTCTTAATAAAAAAAAGTAACAGAGGGTTTAGAAATTTAACCAACCTCTTCAATGTGATGCAAAGCATAAATATTCGATAATTTGAAAACCCCGTTTTTACAAATTTTCCCAGTTTTCTTAAAGTGTGTTTGTTCGATTTGGAAGGTTGTAATTTTTTCGGCGTTTTTTAAAATATTTCATATTCAGATACCGTCGAGTTTGAAAACAATAAATTTTTTCGTTTAAGCGGATTTTGAATAAAAGAAAATTGTTTCATTTTATTAAACTAAGGACTTTAAAAATTGTACTTTGAGTCGAAAATAACTCATATGGTACTTGTACATAATAAAAATAAAATAGATGTATGCCGATTTTTAGCTCAGATTTATTTTGTAAATTGAGATTTTATCGATTTACGATGAAACAGAACTGAAACTATATGGTGTTTCGTCAGCGAGAAAATATATTTTTTCTTGAACTTTTGTAAGTAGCAGGTGCTTCATTTAAATGGTCTTTCGCTTAAGCAAAGTAAAGTGCTTCAAAACTGATTAAAAACAAATGTTAAGAATTTTCATTTCTCCGAAACCTTTTATAATTAGCGAATTTAAATTGCAAATTCAAAATCTTTCTTCAATAATAAATACATTTTTTAAATGTACATGTGTCTTCTCTATGTATATATTTAATTATTAATACAAATGAAGCTTTAAACAATGACTCAAATCCAACATCCGGTTATTGGACAAGGTTAAAAAATCAAACCCTAGACTTATGTAAGCTATTAAAAATACATTTTCTGAAATCGTCAACCAATTTGTAGTTTGATGAGTTTTTTAAGGTTGAACTCCACTTCTGTGCAAGTGCGCACACCTTTCACGAAGCGTACGTTTGCTTGAATTTTTTTTAAAGATATAATTCACTTCCTCTGGTCCTCGACTTTATGCAGAAGATGAAGGAGCCCATCGCGATGCATCGGTGATAGTAGTACAGTCGATTTTAATGACTCGCTGGAGCAAAGACACAGTGTGCGGTGTATTTCGTGAAATTATTCCTCAAATAATTTCTTCCTAAATGGTAGATTTGTCAGCAAATGACACTTACAGAACAAACAACTCATATATGAAATAAATGCGCTATAATGGCCTCTCTTGCAACTTTCAACTATTGCAACACTACTTTTATAGTTTTCTATAGCGAGTTCAGATAATTTTTTAATGATTTTAGTATATAATTGGAGTTTATTTTAAGTGAAGTAAGAGAAGTAAAAATAAAATGTAGAAATATGAACAGCTAAGGCCACGATAAACAATAAATATTTGGAAACCCTGAAATTGGCTCAAAATTAAATTTGTTTAAACGATTAGCAGATTAGAATATCTCAAACAATAAATTTCAATTTTAAGTATTTAATAATATAATAAAATAATAATTGCTTGGATTTGAAAGAGTTGTACCCATAATATCAAACAAGAATAGAAATTCAAATAAATAAATGACTGTTTTATTGTAGTAGTTTCGAAAACGAAAACCAAATCTGTAATTTTTCTATCTAGATCTAGTCAATTTGAATTTGTTATTAATTTTTAGAGGTAATTAGAGTATCATTACTTTAAAATGAAGGTAATTTATATACCTTGGTATTTATATATGTATGTCCAAGTAGATTTTCAGCTTGAACCACAGTTCAGAAAAATGCTGTAAAGCACTAATTTTTCTCTTGTTGGTTCAAAAAGGTTAATTACTTTGAATACTTATTTTCATAATAAAAAAAAAATACTTTATTAAGGTAAACGAATTTAATTATCTAATAAAATGATTTTAATATGGCGAATTTTTTATATTTATTCATAATGAAATTCAATATTCGAATCGAAATTGCAAGCTTCAAAGAATTTTATGCAAATTAACAAATAAATCAAACTAGTAAGTGACTTGTGCTTTTCGGCATTAAAAATTTTAATTTTTATCATAAAATATTTTTAATAATTTACTGTTTTACATTAGCGACAACGCAGCCAACAGAAATAGCCAGGGGTGGTGGGAGAGAACTAAATGAAACAAAAACGAAGAATGTTAAAAATTTTACTGCATGTGCGGACGTTAAGTGATTCTAATTAATAATGGCAATAAAATAACAAACATACACAAAAGCACTTAACACACATACACACACACTTGGTTTATATATCACTAATAAAAATTTACATACTTTATTTTACACATACACTGACATGTCACGCGAACTTTATGTTAAAACAGAAGGATCATTCACACAAATCATTTGTTGCTGCGGACGAGGAGGGTGCAAAGAGGTTGTGTTTTCTATTGAGGAAAAAGTTTACATAAATTTAAAGAAATTTATCATATTAAAACATTGGAATATAGAAGTAGTATGAGTGTTAATTTTTTATTTTTATCAAACATACGCCCCAGTGGCCATGCGAGAAATGCCTACAAGCTCCAGTTTCAATAAGCATTGCCAGTTTAAAGGATTTTTCATGCTGTTTAGTCAAACCAAGTGGAATGTGCTACAATGGCCATGTGGAACATGTCCACAAATGTCAGTTTTAGGAAGTGATGCCAGTCTCTCGCAACAATTTTACAAAATTACAAAATTTCTTGGCTAAATTATTCCGACCGAAGATACCCATATTATGCTAATAAGTTATGCTTAAGAGCTGGAATAAGAGATTTGTTTCAAAAATTATTTGTTTATTTTTAGTTTAATTATAAGATATGTTGTCAAAAAGAATTTCGGAAAACTAATGCTAACTAAATAATAATTTGCTTAAGTATTAATTGTTAGAAATTCTTATGGAATTTTGAGAACAAAATTTTATATTTTTTTACAAGTTTTACTTTAAATTGATGGACTCACATTTTTCTAAATTTTAATGCGGTAATTCCTCTATAGAGAAAGAATGGGAAACATTAAAGTATTTATCTTATTTTTTTAAATCCAGAGAGAAATTACAAAATAACACCTCAAAGCTTGAACTCTGTAAGGAATGATTTGCACCCGGTTCATTTCATAGTCAAGCACTGTAACTCGTGCTAATCAGGAGTTGCAGTTTTTATGATCAGGGATTTGGTCTATATGTTTAACATTTTGCTGGTGTTTATAAAAAAAAGACACATTAAATTTCTTACAACTGTTCTTATAAGAAATTTTAGTTTTCATTTTGCCTTAATAGAAATATAATAAAATAAATAATAAAGGCACTATAGTTTTTGCTTGAGCCTTTAAGAGTTTATATTATAATATAATTCTAATCAGCATTAATGGAATATTTGCATGTTGTTAACTATTTAAAGTGTTGTTAAAGGTCTAGTGGGTAGAAAGTGTCGGTTCCTCACTTCCTGTGTGACTGGCTGGGTACCTTCAGTAGCTAAACGATAAATGCTTGATCCATTACCCATTTTGAAAAGCTCTGATTGGTGGTCAAGATCTAAAATTCCAGAATTTCTTTAAGAAATATACAGAATTCAACTCGTCCTCTAGCCATTACAATGGTCTCTGACTGCACCCGCTATTCTTCGTTGCTAACCTAACGCAACGCAACTACTCTATATTTTCAGTAAATCCTGCATACATTTTCACATTTTAAATAAAGTACTCACAGCTGAACTTAAGTTGGTTTCTTAAATATAAAATAAGGAACTTGCAACATCATCTATTTGAAATAATACTCGTACGATATTTTGTTTTGCCCTAATAAAAGTCGACTTCAGCCTCCTTTATTTTAATTAGATTTTAATCTGACGTAAATTTAATCTACTTATCTTAAATGCAATAAGCTATTGAAAATTAATAAATGAAATATTAATTTTAATACAATAGAAATCCCTGATACATTTTACTTTGTTTTCCTCCGTATTATATGCTCTTTCCATATAGTTCAAATCTGTCATTTATTGATTTATAATTAATTTGAACTAAAAGCCGCCCACTGGTTTTCTCCAACTTTTTTCATGCACAGCAAATAAACTAATATTAGCTTCTTAAAGCCGAATGTCCTTATATTTTTAATAAGAAAATGCGTATAAACCTGTCACCATACAACCAAGTACACTCGAACTTGACCCTTAGTCAGGTAAATTATAATTATATGTGTACAGCACAAAATGAACTAAATTCACACATGGATGTGTGTAGTAGATAAGCGTCTGTGTATGTATTATTTGTCTATACACACCATCCTGTCAGCACATGAGTATAAGTAAATATTTTTATTTGTATATCGTTATTCGAAAATATGTGATTGTGATTAAAGTTCCAAATGTATTTATATCGATTTTATTACTCAGGGACTGGGAGAATTAGAAACACTTTTTTTCTTCTAAAATTCAAAATAAAAGAAATTGGAATATATTAAAGTGTTTTTTTGCTTTGTTTGTTGTGAATAAATACACGGTATGCAAGAATATTTCTCCTGTAATTAAATATAATCATGTGTCAAAAATAATCAAATGTAGCATTGTAAAATTGAAATGGGATGCCACTGTATGCAAGTGGGTAGCCTATGAATGCTGAGGTTGGAGGTTCGATTACCGCCCCAAAATTCTGGTCTGCTTCACTATCTTACCATGTTTTGTTAGAGACAAGTTATATTAAAATTTGTATTTGTATTCGTAAGGTTTAAATAACTATGTTAGATTGAAATTTTTTAAACATAAGCTTCCAAAAATTGTTTTCGTTATAACTCTGGTTAAGCTTCATTTCAAGGTTTATTGTACTTATTTATCAGGATATTAAGGACTTCGTTTTTAAAGTAATTTAAGAATTTACATTTTTTAAGATAGGACTATGTTGCATTTAAGGAGCAATATGTTTTGAGAGTATGACTGTGTGTATGTGTGTGTGCGAGTTTTTGATTACACACTTTGATTATTTCATAAACAAACAATTTGTAACGATAAGAACAAAGCAAACAACAGCTATAAAACAAATATATACTATAAGATATTCCTCAGAGTTTAGAAAAGCAAAAACAAAAATTAAAATAAATAAAAGTAAAATTGAGAACCGAATACCAGTAATTTTTTCTCCCCCCATAAAAAATACGCAGAAACAGAACAACACACTTGGAATAAATTAGGGCTTCGTTATAGAAGAGAAAACTTTACTTAAGAGAATTTTTGATGCAATAAGAGAGTCTTAACTGTAATATATGTCAATAACACATACACACACAAGTATTGCTATATATGCACACCCACATGTAAATATATATACATTAAAAAAACTATATGATACGGAAGGAAGGGCTAATATTGATAAGCTTAGACAAACAGCTGTTTTCTTTCTACCCAGAGCCCATTATTCTTCCTACACATGATTGATAACCATATTTTTATTCTATTTGCCGTTTCTGTTATGGAGACTAGTATTGAACTTTACATGAACATAAGCAGCTAAAGTTTTATTGTTTAAATTTAGCCCTTCTCTTTAAATTCGTAATGGATATTACAATATTATTACCCATTTATATAAAAGGTTCCTGCTTTATGGTCTACTTCTTTTACAGGATTTCATGTATACCGTTATCATTAATTTAAACAAATATTGAAATACATAAGCTTAACTTTAGATTAATTTTTATATAATTTTATTGACACAATGTTAGAGAAACTTTACGAAATGTCCTGTATATATTAACGGGAAATATGCAAAAATTTTGAGAAACATTTTTCAAATTTCCATCATCTTGAGGTTACTACAGCTTATTATATTTTTAATATTATTTGTTTATTGTTGATGTATTGAAATATTCCTAGATTTATTATTTTTACCACAAAAATAGCACCAAACATTGTCTTTTTATTGATTAATTTAATTTTTATTGCATAAAATCTTAAGACCAACGTAGAAAACAGTCAGTTTGGCCGCCCACAGCTGAGATGGTCCTAGACAGTGTCATCCTAGTTGCTGGGTTGCGAGTCACGCAGCACGGCAAGGCTGTGCTGTTTTCTGCGATGATGTCAACCAAATAGAAATAAATGATTTTTAAATAAAAAACTGTTGTTTCTTTCTGGTTATTCAATAATTATTAATTTTATTAAAAAATATCTTGTGGTGGTGATTATTTTTTAACAAAGACTTACTTCCGAGCTTCGCTTGCGACTGTCCAGGCGATTACATAAATTTTACTCACAAAAGAGGTAAAACGAAATCATTTGAAGGAATGTTAGTTAGTGACTAGAAATTCAATCCAGTCAATTTTAGCATCTTTGATTCAGCAACACAACATTTACTTTTGTGTTTCAGATTTTGATCATTTAAATGATTCTATGCAAATTTATGCTAAAGATGTTTTTGTAGTTCAGATCACTTAAAATAATATCTACAATATTTTTTTTAACAATTTTGGGAACTGTTCATATATCCTAGCAATCTTAAAATTAAGCTAAGTTTTTATAAAAATTTTATATATTAAATTCTAATTAAACAAAACCTAATTTTTTTTTTTTGGTTTTTCTATAAATTTACTACAAATTTATGACTTTGTCGTAAGAAAATTACAAGGTTATTTGTTTATAAAATATAGTTGATGCTAGAATTTTTAATTTCGCTGATTTTCCATTTCTTAATATGTGCATATCAAAAAAAGGCGGAGGAGTATATTTATTTCTTATTTAGTCTTGCTAAATCTTTAGGGATGCACTTGATTGCTTCGTGGACTACCAGACTAGAGGACCTTTAACTATTTCATATTAACATTTGCGCATGCTCATATGATGTAGTGTTAAAATTAACTACAATCAGGAGAGCAACAGCTACGTCTAATGACAAAAGCTTGAAATAATCTTGGGAACAGTTTATCTTAACACAAAAAATAAGACATATTTTTATAAAAGTTTTTTCTATTGAATATAAAAATAGGACCTATTTTTATAAAAGATTTTTCTATTAAATATGTAAAAAAACCGTAAAATTATTATTATTAGCATCTAATATTTTCCTAATCTGAAAGAAACACAACTCAATAGAACTACAAAAATAAAAAAATTGTTCGCCAAAATTTAAAAAATTAAATATAATATATTTCTATTTAGAAAAAAGCAAATAAGAAACACAAAAAAGTGAAAGTTATTTTCCAAGAACGATATATTCATTGCTTCCAAACTTCAATTCGTAGAATTTTTCTAGCAAGTCGAAAGGTAGAAAAAAAAATTTAATTAAAAATATGAATAACTCCACAAATGTGTATAGATCGATTAATTTTTTTTTTCGCAGAAAAATACTTTTGTCTGTGAATCTTGAACTGCAAAAATTACTTTGACATAAAGAAAAAGGTTATGACTGCTAGCGATATTGTATCCTTTTTAGATGTAAAGCTTATTCCCAGTGGTAAATAACTGATACCAATTTAATATACTGTTGAAAATAAAAAAAAAAATAATGTTATATTCCAAGTCGTTAAAAAAAATCAAATAAAAAGAACCTCCTGGATTGAGAAGCTCTCATTAAAATTATTGAAAATTATCCCGATTTATACTGCTTTCGGATTGTAGTCTCAGCATATTCATGACTTTCTTGAAATCTATTTTTTTACTGGCAATAATCGTTAAAAATTTTTAAATGAAATTTCGTATTTTATATATTTACTATGAACTATTTTCAAATCAATAAAATAATCCAACTCATCTTTGGCTAAAAACTCATTAACAGTTTAGAACCATAAAATAAACTTGAAAAGCCTTAAAAACTTTATTCTCTCAAAAGCAGTTTTTTTTGGAAAATTTTAAATTATATTATTTTTATTTCATTAAGGAGCAAAATTTACCTAGAAACTGTTCATGAAGGACGATGAATTTTCAAATACAAATCGTGGAAACTCTCTTTGAAAATGTTTACTCTTAAACTGAAAGTTTGCTCTTTTGTGCCTTACAGATGTGTGATTTTAGGCGCAAGTCTATATCATACACATACGTGTAATAATGACTAGTAATAAATATGCAACGTTGTAGAACTTAAACACAATTTGGCAATTTCATTTCCTACTTTTGATAAGCGTTTGCATATATATTTACCACACAAGTGGGATATTGCTGGTGGAGTGTGTGTCTATGTGTGTGTGTAGATGTAATCAAATGCATGTGTATGGAGACGATTATTAAGCATTAAATATTCGACAGTCTAGAAAGTATGTTAGCAGCAACTATGTTTATATAAATATATAAAGTTTTTATTTTTGTTAAATAAGGCTCACACATACACAACACACTCTTACACACAGAAAACATGTACAAGCAGCTTTTAACAGTGCATTTGCCAGTATCTATGAACTATATAAGCAGAAGTATCTTCATGCATGTAACTATAAACACGCAAGTGTTATGGATATTCGTTTATCTTGACAAACTTATGTAGTTTAACTTGATACACACTTAAGTTGGTTGTGTGAGTGTGTGTGCTTGTGATGCAAATGTTTGCAACGTTTACTGTATGTTTATCTTTATGACAGACTTTAGAAGCAAATATGTGTTCCCTGAACGTTAATTTTTGTGAAGGAAGCAACGACATGGAAAGACAATTGCATTTGGGCTTTTGGTATTTGCGATATACGCACACACACACAAACTTAAATCAGCTTTGCCTTTATATAAGTATATACATATATTTTAATTTTTTATTTATTTATTTTTTAGTTGTTATTTTTGCGAGTCCTCCATTCTTCATTTTAGTCATTGTGTATATTTGTGTTATTAGCAAAATTTTCAAGCCTGCAAGATTTTAGCAAACAAAGTATATCACATTCCAAACAGAACAGCCATACAGTCAGTCATCCTGCCAGGCATACGGTCTGTCTGTCATGTGGCCATAAAGCTATATAGTCTTAACTCTCCTGTAATTATTTAAGCCAATATCTAAATGTACATGGTAAATGTAAAAAAACTCCATTGAAAAGTTGCTGCCACAACCAAATCCTGCAGACATTTTTGCCATTGTCTTCGGGCATTAAGTTGTCTGACATGAATTATTATTCTGTGCGGTTAATTGATAGTGTCGAATTAGCGTCCTTTTTTCTTGCAATTCTCTGTTATTGTTTTCTTAATGAAGTCTGGCCTGTTATTTCCTGGAGGCATCTTTTCTCCAATTTTTTTTACGTCTTTTCAATTTTGATTTAGAATAAAAAAACACTATCACTTCCAAAAACAAGAAAACAAAAGTCATGAATTTGGTTTTTGTAGCTGGTTTTTTTTGTCCTTTCGTTGGTTTAAATAATGAAAAGCATACATTGATTTTAATCTAAGACAAAGTTGCAACTTATCATTGTAGCAAATTTGCTATTGGTGAAACCAAATTATCTGTATTTTTTAATTTTTTAGGGTTGTTATTATAGTCGCAAATTACACCGCAGAGATTTAAGTTTGAAAATTTACATTTTTGTTTGCCTCAACTAAAATGGTGTCGTTTTACATGAAGGATTTCATAGATACTAAACTCTAAATGGCTTAAGGCAATTGCCAAAAGTTTTCGGTTCTGTTCTTTTATGTACATGTTTTTAAGCCGCTGGGGCATAATGATGTTAAAAAGTTTTACATTTAACTACATTTTAAGGTCCGTAAATGAATAATGATTACGTTCTTATTTTGGTAATTTAGCAGTTAGTATGCATTTTTGCGACGTTAGAACCTTAGGAATAGGCGACCTATATTTCAGTAAGACAAATTTTATTCCCTTTAAACAATCTTAATAGACTTTCATAACTTTTTTGCGCAAGTACCGGAAGCAAGCTTTTGCTTAAAAACAATTCTATTAATTAGTTTTTGTTGTAATCTTTTTTTAACTGGTAAAATAGTTGGATAATTTATTAATATTTTATATAAAAAGAGTATTTTATAGTAGAATAATTTATTATAAATATAAAAGGATACGTAATGTGGTTAATACCCTGCATTAAAGATTGGAGTCGTTTAGTTTGAAAATTCTCTGCTACAAGACCAGGAAATCGGACTTGAGCACTATTTCCTTATTGCCACAAATAGAATGATGAATGAATGAATGTAAGAGCATTAGTTTGTTAGTAAAATTGAGGAACACAAATATGTTTCAAACATGTTACTTTTGAAAAGGACATTTTATGAGTTTTTAATTTAAAGTTAATAACATAAATTAAACGCATAAGTAAAGTGGTACCCGGGTATCCTTTCAATTTGTCAATTTCTTGACTTTTTCAACAACGGGTATTATCCAAAACGGCCAAATGGTGAATGCTGCGAAGGGAAATGACCTCGAAGCTTTGCAAGATATTGCAAGTGATTCAGTGATTCAATTCGCTGAATACGATCAAGAATAACTTTCTGGTTTTTCTAGAAAAATAATTTTTTCAGTCAAAGCTCACTTTCATTTGCCTGGTATCAAGGAAATTTGGCACATTTGGCTTTATAAATATCCAAGAGCAGTTGTTGAGAAGCCGGGTGATGTTTCTTGCGTGCTGGAGGCGAGATTAAGCAATTTTGTTTTTCAAAAAATTTTGATAAAAAAAATCGATATCCCTAACCTTGATCGTGGTGCCCAACTGTCCGATATAATTTTTCATGTACTATATCCAGCATAATAAAATTTTTAATGATTTTCACGTAAATTCCAGGTTTTTTTTTTTTTTTGAAAAAGAAAAAATATTCTTGTTGAAAAAAACTCGAAATTAGGGAATTTTATTTTAAACTAGGACAATTTTTTTCTGTAGGTTGTCAAATTTTTTTGGGTGTCATTTAGGGCTCAAAGACTCCCTTTAGAAGAAATAATAATAAAATTAAAAATATCGTTGCATCCCTTCCGGGGTGAGCCCTGGGTGCTATTTTAGTCTATCAGTTTTTCGCATCAGCAGGCAAAACATATTATTTTCTAGTAATTTGCACAAAAATTGCACAAGCCAAAGTTTGTGGAGTAAAAATAAATTATTATTATTACAATTTTTATATTTTCCACACTTTATGGCACTCTCTGCTGGCTCCAACTACAGTGGAGAAAAAAAAGCAAAATAAACGATGTCAATTCCCATTGAGTTACAATCACTCGCAATCACAATATTTTAATAAAGAACGCAAAAAGATCAATACACATACACACATACATACTTACACAAGCATTAACAACATGGTAAAAAATTCTTCAATATAAAAATATATATGTATATGTATGTATATTATATACTCGTACATAATAAAAATAACCATAAATTACAACTTGGACTCTGGGTCGTATGCTTAGTTTGTGTGTCTTTCAGTATGCGTTTGTGTGTGTGTGTGTGTGTGTGTGTGTGTATGAAGGCTGTCTGATATTACGGTTTTCAGCATTTTAATACCCATATCTTCTATTTTACTTCAAGCGTCTTAAAACTTATGATGTGTATGTCTGAACTATTTCAGTCTTCAGTGTTGTGACACAACAAAACTACGATAAGACTAACTAAATGCATACTTGTTAACAAAAAATAATATATATATATATATATATATATATATATATATATATATATATATATATATATATATATATTTTTTTTATTTTTTTTATTTATTATTTTTTTTTCTAAAGTGTTTGGTAGCATTGAAAGCAATTTAAATAAATTGAAATTGTGTGCAAGCCTGTAGGTAAGGGTTTGCTATCAGGATGAAACGCAGTTAAGGATATATAAGGAGTTTGTGTGCAAAGTATTAATCATGAATCCATTGAAGAAAACGGCAGGTTTTACGCACTTGTAACCATAGGCATACACACATACTTAGTAATGTATCCACAATCCCTCAATAATATTAGTACATATACACATAACCAAGACACTTATTTTATGTCACAAGCAATGACAGTGTCTGGAGCTTCAAACTACAGCTAGGGCTGAAGGATATTTTCAATTCCTTCGTAAATCAAATTTATAAAATAAGATGAGACTTCACGAGTACGCAAAGGGAAAGGAAATTAAAAAAAAATATTTCAGAAGCAACAATACAAACAAATTCAAGTTTATATAAACTAATTAGGAAACTAAAACAACACCCACTTACGCTTAGAATGTTCAAGTGTAAGTTCATATTTGTTTATACTTTATAAATGTATGCTTATTTTTCTAATCAAACTATGTCGTAAATGAATAAAAAAAAAAAAAAACATTAAAAATATTTTATTTATGATGGCATAAGGATGCTTGTGCTTCTTTAAAAGCAATTTTCATTGCCATTTCAGTTAATGTTAATGACATTCGTCTTGTTAAGGCCGAAACATACATACACTGACACAAGAAACGTTAAAGTGCTGTTTTTATGAGGGTTTTTAACGTTTTCATGTTAAATGTTAAATATATCAAATTAGGAAAACATATTGTTATGTTTAATGAAATATTTGCTGAAGACTTCCTTAAGAGACTGCCGCTCATTTAGAAATAATATAAGGCTTATTAGTAATTGAAAAATAAATTTTTTGACAATTTAAAACCTCTATACTTAATCTGGATTTTTGTGGTTGAGGTGAACTTAATACAAACATCGGTCTAAGGACCAATGCCTTTCAGCCATGACCGATTTTGTAAAAATATGATTATGTTTCGTTAAAGGGGCAATATGGTTCGTGGTCAATCAGGATCAAAGCATGATTGGAAGTCTTTGAAATATGACCTCTTATAAGAACGAAAGGAAAATTACCCTGTAAAAAATACCACTTCCACAAAATGTGCGTTTTAATCCTAATACGCCATCATCTGTCAAACTAATGGTTTTAATATTCTTATTGTATTTTATGTTCATTTAACTAACATTTTAAACATGCGGTTTGAGTGGCAGGGAAAATTTATTATTTTGCTCTAAATTGTGCAACGTGGTGAATTGTGTATTTGGCCGCAATAGGAAGAAACAAAATATTTTAGTATTTCAGTCAACATATTGACGGAATTAGATCTATGGCCACAAAAATACACATTATGCCACATTATTACATAACGAACTAAAATGGAATCCGATTAATCAAACAGGTGATGGAAGTCGCCATTGATGAATGTTGACAATTTGGAATGACAATAAATACAACAAAGAGCAAGACAAGTTGGCGGCTGCACTAGGAACAACATTTAAAGGTGAAATAATTGAATGCACTTAATTATGTAAAATTCAGAAAAACATGGTCAATAGAGCACCAGCTCACAAGTGACTGGACTCTTATATACACATTTATATACAGATATTTACATACATAGATTCTCATATACACATACATACATACATACATTTTAGTATGAACGCACAAACGAATTTGAATTTGACCAATAATAATTAATCAGTAATAATTAAAATGATTTATTATTGGTAAGAGGAAAGAAAGAGTTTTAAAGGATAAAATACCAAAATGATATAAAATGCACATTGTCGAGCACATGGTAAAGTGGGCTGACATATAAAACATTGTTCTGACATAAAGCAACAATTTGTAAGGACACAGTATTTTTTAAGCATTTTTTGGTGAAATGAAAAAAAAAAAACTTTTTGAAATAAAGAGTGTGACAAAAATATATATTTTTGTTTTTGGAGGAAATTTTATTAAATAGTAGTTAGTTTATTTGGATATAAAAATCATTTAATATTAAAAATACTTGCAAGGTTTTACTTTCTTTGGTAACGGAGATCATTTTTGGTTTAAGGCGAGGTAACTAATATTTTGCTGTGTTAATTTTTTGATCCTGCGAGTATCAGAATACATTTTTTCATTAATAAATGTGTTCAGAATAATTACTTACTGAATGAAACATAATTTAATCTCATTTTTTAAATTTAGTTTAGACTTACACCATGACTTTTGCTCTAAGAATTTTTGCATGAAACCTCTTTTATTAGTCTTTAGGAAGAATAAAAACGAAATGTAAAGAGAAGTATAAGAAACTCCAATTTAATTTTTTTTTATTTTCGAACTTCAAAGAAATGTTTAAAGATTTCCTTATTTTCTTCCACTGCAATTCGCATTTACACCGCTTTTTTGCTTTTCAATACGGGATGTGGATCATTAAAAAATTTATATCTTTAGTTTCGTTCTTTATACCTTTCTAGACCACCCATTGACAACATAGAAATATGTATTATATGCAACAAATTTAAAAAATATTCATCATACAAGTCTGGACTTGCATTTTATATTTTCCCGTAAAATCAGTTGCGTAAAACTGCCCTTATTCGCTGTTAGAAGGGATGTTGAAGCAAACGTTATGGAACAAATATCAACGCATACGATTTTTTACTGCTTAACCATGTCTTCTATTATGAAAAAAGTCTCATGCAATAAATTTTTTGAAAATAATTTTAATCTAAATTGTTAGTCGAACAGTGGTTCTTTGAGAAAATATTTTTGTATAAATTTGGTATAAATTTAATTTCGCATATTAGGTTGAACGAATAAATTAGGAAATGATCTTATACGAAAGAGCACGATAAATTCTCTTAATGAAAGTCAGAACAGAAGTGGGGGAAAGTCATCATTTCATCTGGTTTTAGCCATAAGCAATATAAAGGACAGTAAGCCTGGTAGCTTCTCCCCCAACCATAATGTGGTCTAACATGAGTGGAAAGAAAAATATCAATGGATAATAGGAATTACTTCTTCAGTTTCAGGATACAACTCCAAAAGAGCCGTCCCGTCAATATTTTACCCTGCCAATACCCAAGGAGGCATACCAAGTCCGTTTTGTGGTTCAAATTTAATTTTCACTCAATAATATAATAAGAGTGAGTAGATATTGTCACAGAAAGGCTTTGGATCTGCAGGCAGAAGTGGCTTGTATATCCTGTTCGTCAGATACGCCAATGTACGTTATGGTTTCTATATTGATTCAAGGGATGTCCATAAAAGAAAGGATATTGGAGCACCATTGAAAATATTTAGTTTTCTAAGTGTAAGCCTGCTACAAAGAAGTTTGCTATTTTCGTTGAGAGGATGGGAATAGTACTTTGGTGTCAAGTTTTCCATCCCTGTAAGCATAAAATTTCTCCTAGCGAACATATATTTATAACTGATACAAGGATACACTCAATTCAACTAACTTCCTACTTAAAGTTGACTGCAATAAAAATATAGCGTTTTATACCAAAGCAGCAAACATAAAGTGTAAATACGTATGAAATGGTTAAAATGTATACTTTAATTATTACGATTATAACTATAAGTACACGCTTGTGTATTTAGTCAAGTGGATGTAGCCTGATGCAACACTTAACTGAACAAAACTGTAAGGACATTGTCCTACATTTGCAGAGGCCGGCTAATCAAATATAAACTTTCATGATTGAATGCATGCGGTCATTAAAATTGCAAAATGTTAGTATTACGTTCTTCAGCAGCAACTATAGGACATTAACTACGACTATGGCAATTGTAAGAGCAACAAAAACAACTGTTATTATAACTACTACAACCACAACAAGTAGTACACCACTAGTCTTACTACCACAACACGAGTCGTTGATTCGTTAGGTCAGCCAGGACATTGGGGCAGGCAATAGAAATAAAAAAGCAACAGCAACTATGGACATTTGTTTCAAGTTTTAATGCTTTAGTTTAATTGAAATGATATTAAAACACGCAAAGCAATAGAATTTCAAGTAGTTCACTCCACTCGCTCTAGGCGACCATTTGCCCTACAGCACTTTATGCTTGCGCGTGCATGAATAAAATAAAATTTAAATCATAGAGAACAGAGAACAGGCTTAAAGTTTTGGAAAAAAGCAAGAAAAAAGGAAACGTTTGTTGTGAAAATGGTTCCTTGGGAATTTGAAACAGCATTCGTGCAAAGAATTAGCGCACCTCCTTTTCCGTTTGAAATTTTTTTGTATTGTATTTTTAATGTGGATGTGCAATTATAAACGGCATACATATTTACATGATTGTTTATTAGAATCCACGGGCACTAGTTGCATAATAGGACATACAAGTACAAGAACATTTAAGTTTTCTTAACCGATAATAAAATGTGCTCATTGAGACTAACTGGCTGCCTGGTTGGTGCGGGAATTTTCACAATTTAGCTTGTAATTATAAATACTATAAATATTGATTGTAAATGTGTAAAATAATTCACAGCTGCTTTTTTAGGGTTTTCTAAACATTTGCTGAAATTTTAATTGAAATATAATCACGCAGAAAAAAATCTACAAAGAAATTTGTAAATACTGGTAGCGATTTTATAAAAAATTTAACTGAAAAATTAAATAATTTTTACTTGTGCTTTAAAAACTGCTACCACTAATTAACAGGGGTAATAAAAAAGGTTTGGCTAAATATTAAATTTACTTTAGACAAAATGTTTGCTGCCTATTTTTTTGGCAATAACTTTTTCTTAAGAAATTTTGTATCACCCTCGAGGAAATAGATTTTTTAAGTGTTAAACACGCTCCACTTAAACGGATTATTAATACCAAAACGGAAATATCAACTGATTGAAAATAATATCCAAGCGTACGCGAATGTGGCGTCATTGTAGGAAGACGATAAACACCGTAAGATCTTTGTATACTTTATGAAAATCTATCCGGCAGCTTACAATTCCATTTGATAAATATTGAAAAGTTTTAGACTTTAAGTGAAAATTGTGAGTTATCAACAAATTTAATACGATTCCTTAAGGAATTTTAAAATAAAACTAAGTAAACTATATTAAAATTGTTAACAAAAAGAAATGAACCTTGCATTACCTTCCATATGTCAGCCACGATTTTCCTTCAAAAAATTTTCAAAATATACATTTATTTAAATGTGAGCGCCAATCAATCAATAGCATTGATAGCCCATACATTTCCGATATAATTGTTAAACTTTTCATATTGTGCAATAGCTTGCAGGTTATATTGCACAATATATTGGAAAAATAAAAAAAATATATATTTAATTTTTTAGAGAACAAAAAGAAGCCTCGCCATAGATTTGTATTTTGCTATACTGATTTTTCACCAAAATATGTTTTGGTTATAAGAATGTAAGTTGTGTTTGCTTCTTGTTGTAAGAAAAGTTGTGCAACATTTTATTTGAAAATACTCTAAAAAAGCTTGAATAATTTAGGACCAAATGGTTATATTATTAACAAATAGAATGTATTATAATATCGGGGTCACTTAAAAATCAATTAAATATATAAATTGTTACAAGCAAATTGAGTCAGTATTTGGAAATTTTTAGTTCTCGTAACGTCTTTGAGTTCCGGATAGGAAAATATTTTAACTTAACTTGGTTCGTAAATATTTTGGAATTTAAAATAAATGGTTATTACTCGCATCTTATTTAGGTTATTAATTTAAAAAAAGATTAAATTTTTTTGTACTTTCAAAAGGAAAAAGGAAATGAGGTGTTCTGTAATAAGTGCAAAATTATTAAGAAAGAGCATGAAATCCCGTAAAGAAACTAAATTTTTTAATTTTTGTGAGATTTTTTTTTTTTATAAATTGATCAACAAAACAAATGGGACTTATTACCCAGTAATTGTTTTGTAAATGTGGCACAGTAGATTCGTTCGCTCAAATGCAGCCAAACAGCCATGATGTTGATAAATTTGGAACTTATAACACTCCGTACCTACAGAAGGACTATTGTAAGATCTGGCAATCGTATGAAAATGGCTTAAAATTGCAAATTTAGAAAATTCTTTTTTTAGCTCCTCTTGACCCGGTTATATCTAATGTTATTGCTTTTGTTGTTGTTATTAACATTTTTTTGTACCAGCTGTACTCATGTTTATCGAAGTTTTCTTATTTTACATTTGTTCACCCAAATGTGTGAGTGTGTGTGTGTGTTTGTAAATGCCACACACGCCCCAGAACTATTACAGTAACAGGACAGCAAACCAAACGAAATTACCGTTGCTATTTTTTGCAAGAAGGATACTCCTTCAGCATGCAATATTCAAATTAAATGATTTCTTTTACTGGCTTTTATTTTTACATTCTTTACTCTACTCCCACTCTCTCTCTCTCTATTTTTATTTCTCTCTCTCTAACTTTACTGTAGTTTTGTGTGTTGGCAAGTTGATATCTTCCTTGCACTATGACTGAATGTCAGTCTGAAACTGCGACTGGCCCTTTATTTATGCTGAGTGCCTGTACTGTACAATGCCATGGCAAAGAAACTTATGATTTGTGGAAAAACACAATAAAGCTTTCATAATTCGGAAGATGAGAAAAAAAATATAGAAATGAAATAGAAAAATTGCAAACGGAAAGTCATAGAAAATAAAATTTTGCTATTTTCCAGTGTCTTATAGCTTTTTTTATTGTGTTTAACTTGCTTAAGGGACAGTTTTGAGTTCTTGTCAGGTTCATATTCACTTTTTCTGTAATGTTTTCAATTACAATAGGAAGCGCCTGGTCTCGCATTTAAAAAGGAATAATTCCTTAGCATTTGAAAAATATTTAATATTAAAAAATAATTTTTAATAAAAGAGCTAAACAAATGTTAATTTAAGAAGCAGCTTTTAAAAAAGGTATTTATGTTTACGATGTGCTTTTAAGTTACATTTCTGTAGGTTACTTTTTTTAAAGAAATTTTAATGTTTGAGGCCCTTTTTTGCAAAAATTTATTCTCTTTTTAATCGCTGAAATAAATTTTATTCAAATTATTTTGTGAGTGTTTATTTTGTTAAAAAACGCTTCTTTGAAAATATGCAATTGGACAATTGGAGACTGTCCTTTCTGTTGGAAAGGAATCACATATTTTAAGAATTTCTTACAATACTTTGTAGTGTAGTAGGCAACTTATTAAAATTTCCTTCAAGAGATGTTATTTATTAGCAAAAATTACGAAAGAGCACTTCTTAAGATTTTTTTTATATCTTGGGCATGGCTTTAGCAGTGTAAGTGTTTAATGTTTTTATACGAAAAAAAAAATTTGTTTAGTTTTTTTTTTTATTACTGACCTTCGTAGACTAGTAGGTAGTGTACTAGA
Organism: Germaria angustata; assembly: GCA_963681545.1. NCBI lineage: Eukaryota > Metazoa > Arthropoda > Insecta > Diptera > Tachinidae > Germaria > Germaria angustata. The sequence goes on along the minus strand of OY812998.1, from coordinate 136,335,142 downwards.
CTCGTAGTGCGAAGGTCCCAAGTTCGAATCCTGCCGCAGAACTCTGGCCGTTTGTGTCTGAATATTAAAAGGGAGCGCACAACAAACCTTCACTGGCTTAAGTGTATGTCGTATGACATGGGCTGTCACACCCCTCCAATCAACCCAACCTAACCTAAGCTAAGTGTTACCATATGAGCGATTTTTTCTAGACACTGTGATTAGTCACCAAAATCAATGCCAAATAAGTTTTCTAATTACCTCCGCTTGTATGATAAATATTTTAAAATTGCACATATCTTTCTAAGAGATGTCGTTATTAGCCTAGGATGTCTATTTCCTTTAGCCTTGTAAAGGAAACAGAATAAAAGCATTTAGTTCTTCAATACTCAAAGGTTTCCTTTAAATAAAACCTTGTTTTGTGACCCTTATAATGGTGCGTATGTGAGCGAGAACTTCGTATGAAATTTTAGCATTTTTTTTAAATTTAGTTTGCATAAGTATTCGTATTTGTGAGAATATGACGATAAATGTAAATAGTTATTAGAACTATCAGCTCTAAGGTATGAGTAAGTATTAGTGGACGCATGTGAGCAGGTGTTAAGTATATTATTTATTTTAAAACTAAAAATATGTCAATTTAATTAAATGCACATGGCGATGAACAAAAATATCCTGTGGCCATTTGAAAATCAATAAATGTGTATTTGGTTGGAATCTGGCAGATGTTAAAATCTCCATACATGAAGAAAATTGATATGTATTTAAATTATTCGTTATTAAAGTGCATCATGCAGTCTTTCATTTAAATTTTTTTAAGTAAATCATTTAACGGAATAAAAATAAAAAAATAATATTTAGAATTTTTTACATAATGGAATTTTAATTATATGAGATTCGATTAACACCACTTACACTTACGTATCCAGCTGCTTTGCTGATTGAGCAATCACTTCGAACCCTCGTACATTGTTATGCCATATTTATTTCTAAAAGGAAGACGCAAATTTTTGTTTTGTAACTTTGTTACAGGATTGTGTGCTCTGTCCCCACAAGTTTCCGCTTATTAGAGATTATTTGGTTCCATTATTTAACTCCGAAAGCACAAAATATGCAACTTTGTGGTGAATTTTGGCACATCTTAAAGAAAACGGTTACCCAAGTTGTAAAGCTCATAAAGTCCAATCGAATAAAAATTTAAAAACTGCAAAGGATATTACGAGTGTTTTAAAATCTGTATATTTTTATTATTAACTTTTAGCTTAGTTAATTTTTTAAAACAAATTTGTGAATATCAAAAATAGTTTGTATTTAATTCTCAGAAATGAATAATATTCCGGCATAATTAAAAATAGAAAGATGGAAAAGAGGAGTGATTAGGGTTGAAAGGTGTTACTAATGAACTTATAAAATGCCAAACAACTGCTGCCACTTGTATTTTTTGTGTAAAGAGCCCTGGGAAGACTAAATTAAACTCCAACTGGAAGAAAAAAAATTTTTCCTCAAAAATTATGATGGACTAACCGCTTTGATTTTTGAAAAAATTAAAAAATTGTTTTTCTTATTTTCGCCAAAATTTTTTTTTCGAATGAAAGCCAATAAGTTTATCTATCCAACGCAAAAGAAACGAAGTTGATATCTTGAAAACTAAGCAAGTTATGACCAAAATGGTAACCAGTTCTACTAAAAAGTGGCCATGGTATTTTTAAATAACTTCCAAATATATTCGGTACTAAACAAAAAAATACTTTAATTAGTACATGCGAAGTGTCATTTCTTAGTTCAGTTTCACTTTTTTCCACAGAAATATGTTTTTTATATCTTTTATATTAGTTCAATTAGAGTTTATAAAAAATATTGCTTTAAAAATTATTTTATAATTAGTACAACAATTTCGACTGTTAAATACCATTCAAATAAATACACCCACAATGTCTAATTGCCCATAATGGCTGAAATGGTAAATCTTCATTAGCATTTGTTTATTTTACTATTAAATGAGATTAATGTTTTTATAACTGTGATCTCTTATGTAAAACATGATATTATATGAACTATACCAGTGTGCTAATAAATATTTACAACTGAAATTATTATGAAGTCCATAAACCATTAGCATTAGCGGCAGTAACCGTGAAAGATAATTAAAAAAGACAGACCAAAGTGAAGGTAGAGATGCAATAAAAAAGGAAAAGACTACAAAGAGAAAAATGGCAGAACAGGAAAAGCTGATATGAAATTGTTGTAGCGTGCAATAAAAAAAGCCAACTAATACTTAAATAGTAAAACGGATAGAATAAAAGTAACAAGTGATTTAAAAATATAAATGTGAAAAAGCTTTGAAACTCTCATAAAAAAAAAAAATAATAACATTTTTTGTTGATTAAATGTTGATGGCAGATGATATCAGCCAAAATGTATATTTTGTATGAAACCGTTGTTGTTGTTGTTAATGATGTTGATAAACTATCAGCGATAATAATAAATAAATTGTAACAAAAGCAATGACAGGAGCTGAAGCATAGATATAAAGGCAGGCTGTTATGCGTTTACAACGTTTTAAATGTAATTATGTACAACATCTAAACGCTTCTATATACATACATACCCTTACATCATTTACATTCACCTCCTGGTGCTTCTAAGTACCCTCCCTTTGCAGTACGTTTGCCATGAGCCCACATCGTAATGCGAAGGCATCATTCAACAATGAAAGTGGCACTTTGTGAGCACAATAAAACAGACACACACACACACACACACACACACACACACACACACACACACGCACACATATATATATATATATATATATATATATATATATATATATATATATATATATATATATATATATATATAATGCTCAGTTACAGTTACAACCTTTGTTGATTACACAATTATTATGACAATTTCATCAAATTTGTGAAATATATATGTTTCTGTGTGTGTGTGTGTGTTTGTAAGGACGATTACGCACATACACTTGTGCTCTTTCGTAAAATATCTACACTCGAAAAATAATAATAATAGTAATAATAATAATAATGAATTTTGCTCGAAAAGTTTTCCTTAATTTAAGTTAAATTTTATTAAAACTATAAATATTATTTATTTATTTTGTATATAACTTAAAAATAAATCAGTTCTTATAAAGTAGGTGATTGACCGATTTCTACCAAGGCCATCAACGCACTACGTATGAGTGATAGAAATTTCATAATAATTGAAGAAAAGAAGGCCAAGGCGTATGATTAATATCGGACTACAAGGTGGTGCAAAGCAACCGATTTATATAAATTAAAGTACAACTCAGAAAATAAGTCATTGTCTTTCCCACTATTATATTTTGAGACACCCTAACATAGCTCAAGGTAGCGCAAAAAGACGTTAAAGTTGACAACTGCGTGTGTAAAAGGGTAAGTAGAACTTGTAACTTCTGCAAATATGAGCCGATTTTAATGGTTTTTTTCTGTTGAGTAATTTACAATAAGCACTTTGTGTACAAATCTAAAAAAATTATATTTAAAAAAAAAAAAAATTCATATAGTTTAATATTTTTAAACAGTATTGGGACTTGCTCGAAACTAAATAAATAATTACAGAAAAATTTGCGTAGGTCTTAAAAATATTTCTGTTGCTTACAATTTAGTAAAACTTCTTAAAAATTAAAAAAATTGTTTAGTATTAATAAATTTTTAGTTATTTTTAATGAGGAAAATTTTACTAACAACCACTTTTTTGATTTAAGTGAATCTTACATTTTTAGCCAACGTTTTTTTGCGAGCGACTCAGTTTTCGAGTCACTGCAGTGATAGGTAACAAAACTGATTTGGACCAGTATCTGGGAAAGGCCAAACACGTTTAGGCCTTAAGTGAAAACCATAATTTTATCCCATATGTCCAAGAAAGAAAAACTAGTTGTGTGATTTGAAAGAAAAGAGCCTCCAGGGAAAGTCATGTAAAAGATTAAACTCCCTCAACATTAGATGACCACTTCACTAATAAAAGACCTTCCAAAAATTTCATAAAAATGAATAGATATTGTTCCAAAAATGGTGCTGCCTCAAATCACTTTAATTGATTTTAAGATATGTAAGTTTAAGTCAGATTAGCATCGCCCAGACAGCATTTGCTCATTTGGATTCATGATTTGGTCTGTTTGAGTATGAAAAGTTGAAAACAAAAGAGCAAAGAAGACATAATCATCTAGAGTTTATGGCAGGAATCGCACTATTGCAGAATAGTGCGAGAGCTTGTTAGTACAAAAAATAAATCTTTCCTAATGTTTTCTTTCATTAAGTCTGAAGTCATATTAAATATGGTGAGGAAAGTTGGTGCTGTTTAAAGTTTTTTTTTTACTTAGAATGCAATTTTGAATTAAATAAAGAAGGGCCATTTGCCACGTATAGTCGACTGGCATCTGGGGGTTTATTCCCTATTGCGATGCGTAAGAAAAATGGTACCTAATTGGATAATTGGTACCCTTTATTGCGATTACGCATTTTCCTTTTGCATCTAATTTTTTCACTTTCGCAAACCTGGCATCAGTGTACTCTGTAATATAAAAGCGTATGTTAAAATCGTTCATTAAAACTGCATATCTTGTGCCAACAAAATATCAAACGCATCGAACATACTTACGCATCGCAATAGAAAATAACCCCCTGGACACGGCTAAAAAAGCCATTTATAATCATTAATTTTTTCGTATACAATAGCAATACTATCAATTATTAAATAAAGGAAAGCAAAGTTTTCATATAGCTTTGAGGAAACGGGTAGCTTTTCTTAAAAAAAACACTGTATTATAAAAAATTGGAAACATTTTTTCACAGATTTGTGTTGGTAATTTGGATTTTTAAACAAGATGTGGTTAATTTACCTTCCCAACACGTACAAATTCACTAATTAACACTTTGGTAGCCATAAAAAATGGCACTCCCTACGGATGACTGCGTTCAGTTATACTGTGTAAAATGAAAAACAGCATTTATTTATATTTTTGCTTATTTCATTAGATATCCTTTAAATTAAGTTAAAAGGTAAACATCTTAACTTTACAACTGCCCTGCTTTTTGTGTAATTTATTTTAATTTCCTTTCAACTCCAAATTTAATGGACATAATTAATCATAAACTTTTAAACGTGTATACATGAAAATAAACCTTTATTTTACCGGTCATTAATTAATGAGATTTTTCCAACCTTCTTACTTGAATAGTTTTTCAAATAAATTTATAATCAAGCCGAGCGAGTACGCATTGCGTTGTGTTATTCGGACCCATTGTGTATTTATTTATATCCAAATACAAACATTATATGTGAACAAATTGTGTGTGTACGTGTACGAGAAAATAAATAATATATACCCGTATTTTATAATTGTCTACTTACAATAGAAGAACAATATGTTTGGGGCCATGTCATGAGTTGATGCGTGTGTGCCAAAATAAATTGTAACATTATGGCAGGATGGAAACAAATATTATTATCATCCTACAATAAAAAAGAAACGATGTAAAAAGACGACGACAAGACTGCTGGCATAAGGATACTTTATGTCTGTGCCAGACTCAAGGTATCTCATTTCCTGCTTATGCCACTTTCCAATGCCAACTCAATAAAAATGAATTAAACATGTTGTGGAAGAGAAGAAACGAAATAAAATATTGTTTGTTTTGCTTGCAACAGTAGCATAATTAACAATAATTTTAACACCAGCAACGGCAAGTGGCAGCCACCATTAAAAACATGAACAAAGCTAATTTTTTATCTTGATTAAAATGTTAATAAGTTTGAGGAATAATAATTATTCAACTATAACTCAATTATGATAATGTCCTTGCTACTCAATTTTTGTGTTGAAAAAAGTGTGTTTTTGCAAAATGTTGCCTGTATAAGTGCGCGTATGGGTGTTTGTGTATATTGTTTACTTAAGTATTATAATGTTGTTACTGCTGAAGCTCTCAATGCCACTTCGTTGTTATTTTTATACGATTTTGCATTGGCGCTCATACTTTTTGTTGCTTTGCATACTAATAAAAGCAATTAATTTTTATAGCTGTTCCATTGCTTATTTTGTTTGTTTATTGTTGGCCTTTTATACTCGTACGTCTGGCCATTATAGCATTGACAACATCCTAATTTGACAAATACAAACACTTCTTAGTGTAGGGAATAGTCTTGAAATCCTATTCAAATTTTGATAATGGATTTAATATAGTCCTAAACAGAAATCTCTCTGTCGTTGATTTATTCGATTCAAAGTAATTTTTTATAAGCACTTGATATAAGGGAACCATTATTTTAAGTCATTAAAAATATAAATTTCTTTTGAAATGCTTTTTGAAATAACCTTTATACATTAATATTCTCCAGACAACTAAAGGCCATGCAATTTCTTGTTTAAGTATTTATAATTTTCTTAAAATTGTTTTTTCCTGATCAAGATAATACACTCATTCGTAGAGCCACCCAACTACATATATATATATATATATATATATATATATATATATATATATATATATATATATATATATATATATATATATATATATAAACCACACCTGAGATGCCTTAATCGCAATGACATTGGATATTTATTTGGTTCTGTTTCATGACGCGTTTTAAAAGCATTTTACTCCCAGCCTATACTAAAAATTCCAGCTAAAATTTTATAAAAAATTTAGTTAAATTTTTTTATTTATGTAAAATTTCCATAAAATGAAAAAAATATACTTTGATGTAATAAATATCGCTCATAGCCATGGTAGTTAGTTTCGTGTACTTACATTGATTTTAAGAACATGTTTCCTAAAATAAATGTGTGTATGTAAATGTTTATTGAACTTGAGGAATTGATATCATAAAAATAAGAAATTTTTATTTTAGTAAAAGAATTTTAGTTTAGAAAATGATTTACTCGCGAATAGTTTATAAAACTAGAAGCTGTAAATGGCTGTATATATTTATAATTTTCACTGGCTGAGAATCTAATAGAAACATGTTCACTCGCGCCCGTAAGGTTATGAAGGAATCTTACTTTAAGTGACAGCTGTGTGGAGAACTTCTTTTAATAAACTTCGACTTACATGCTCACATAAGCTCAGCCCACTTTTTACAAAAAGTCTAACTCTCACACAGATAATACATCCAATTATATGCCTCACTTAGTATTAATACACATAAATACGTGTGTGTAGATGTTTAATAAACGCTCAAAAGGATCTAAATGCTTGTAGATTTCGCAGAAATATTTGATTGAAAAAGATTAGCACTCACCCACTCAGCCACCCACAAATATCCTGGTTATCATACATGAAAGTATGACATCATCAAGCAAAATATTTTAAACATTAATTTTTTATTTTACAGAGCAACAAAATTATACTTACAACTAAAAAAAATGTATGTTGAAAGCCTTATCTTTACTCTTTCTCCTTATAAAATCCTTTTATACTTTCAACAAGCTGGTATTTGATGTAAATAAGGAACAAAACATTAATCAAAATATTTTATTATCATACAAAGGAACACATAGACATTTCGGTACACGCTCACCTATATATACACATATTACAAGGTAGGTGTGCGTGAGTGTGTGCGTGTGTGTTTTTGTAAGAGATTGTGTGCATTTACTCGTAAACTCGTGTAATTTTATTTCAAACCACATTCAATTAAATACAAATTACACAGATTTATGCCACAATCTTAACTGTTGTTATGTTTTTTGTATATTTGTGTGTGTTTGTATGTGTGTTTGCGTGTGCATTTTATTGCGAATATATGTATATATGACTATGTATGAGTGGAAGTGAATAAGTACGGTGCTTAAGTTCAAACATGTACTTGAGACCCACAAAATATTTACATTCAACTAAATACGACTACGTATGAACATTGTGTGTAATTGTATGCGTTTGTATGTGTATACCTCGGGAATTGGTCGTACTGTGGTGTGTTGTATGCTTCTGAAAATTATTTACAAATTTCTAAAATTAATGTTCTTTGTAATGGGGTTGTTTTGCTGCAGATGGATACACGCGAACATCATTTAATTAAAATCACATTAAACACTAATTACTGTTCAAATTCAAAAGCGCAAATTTTCAAAACAAAAGAGCTTCATCATAGTTTTTCTTCCATACTTTCATAACCCTGCCTTAGAATGTTAACTTTGTTAAACGATATTAAGCAAAATTAGGAACGAGGGTTACTCGGGAAACACTTATTTATTATGCAACTCCTAATGAAGTACTTCCTTCAAAAAGAAGTATTCGTTCAACTACAGTCTCTTTTATAAAAATAATTCGTTTGTTTTTCATACTGCTTTTATATTTAGGGAAATATTGAAATTGGTATAAATATTTTAATAAAAAATACCTTAAGCTTGAAAAAATTATTTTAGAAAAATTAAAGGGTCATATAAGAAGATATTATAGAATAATTTTTAAGTAAAAAATTGGTCTAGTAGGAATCCGACTCACATATGCATGATTCTGTAAATCAAATCAACATTTAAAGCCAATAAGTCTTTCAATGGAGACATTTTAAATTTGACAAATGATAGTGGCCATATTGTTGATGCTGCATCTGTCAAGGTGTCTTTCGTTTATTCGATTTGTTTTTCGCAATTACCACGAGCGGATATTGCATTCAATAGTACGTGAAAATGAAAAAAAATATTTTATTAAATGGAGTGTTCTGTTCGCGTGACATTCCGCGACTTTCGCCAGTTGAAGGTCGTCAGGATCGTCCTCCATCTGGATGAAGGTGTACTCCAACAAGCAAAGTTTTCAAGCGCATCCCAAAAAATGTCCTATTTAGTATGGATTTTGGGCTGACTATGACATTAGTCCATATTTCTTTGAGAACGAGGTTGGCCAGGCCATCATCGCCCATGGCGTGTGTTGTCTTTTGGCCTGAATTGGATGATATGGATTTATGTGATTTCAACAGGACGGCACTATATGCAACGTAGTTCACGCTACATTTGACATTATGCACAAGCTATTTGAGGGCATGGCTATCTCATGCGTAGGTAACGTGAAATGGCCACCAAGATCGTACGATTTGACTCTGTTAGAAAGCCTAAGCCACAACGGCCCTGAAAGCCAACATAACCCATGCCATATGTCAGATTCAGTCTGATTTATTTGACAGTCTCGGAAAACTGCACATTTTAGATGCGTGATAATCAGCGATTCCACAGCAAAAATTTTATGTTCCATGCATAATGACATCAATTGGTCTTTCCAATAATTAAAAAATTAATGATATATTACACACACTCTGTTTTATTTAAATTTAAAAATAGGAAGCCCTTAATGAAAAACTCGGCCCATATTAATTTAAATTGCTGAACCACTTTGTATCGTAATTCGAACGCATGTAGCATTTTTGGTATGAAAAAGGAGTGTACAAGTTAGATCTAATAATATATTGGAGGTAGGCGTGTCCATACATGGATAATTATAATAATAAATGTGTAGGTCTAGAAATGGTTTCAAGTTTTCACTGCATTCTGACTAAAATTTTAGATAAATTTATTAATTTGAAACAAGGATATAGGGTAGGTATGCAAGTCCTTGAATCGATTGAAATGAGAATCAGTAAGACGCTAAGCTCTACAGTTCTGTGATTAGTAGCAAGTAAGACTAAAACTAAGATTTTAAAGTTAAGAATATTGAATTGAAATTTAGCAAAAGTTTCAAACAGTTGAGACCATTTTTTACATTGTCCAAGTGAAATCAAATGGAAATCATTTTTAAGGCGTGGCCTTTGTACTGCATTGTTTCAACTTCTTAGAAAATCATACCAACAAAATTTTCATTCAAAGTCTGAATTACTTTTATAAATCTGTAAATTCTGTTTGCGATTTTTCAAATATTTTTCTTTATAAAAAATATACTAAATTCTCTCTTGATACTTAGACCTAAATGAAAATATTATTGTCTTTTTACCAGCTACTAATAGAATTAATTTCACATAAGGAACAGGGAAACGCAACTATTTTTAAATTTGTGCCCTTTCAACTGTAACGTCTATTCCCAATGTTAGATCAGTAGACCGAGTTTAATATAAAATTATTTGCTTTACAAAAAAGAAGTACTTCTCTCAGGATACTGATAAAAGCTTCTAAGTCAGTGAAAAAAAAGAGTCCTGAAAAGACAAATTCATGTTAAATCACCGGGATAATTAAAATATGTTTTACTTTCACACAATTTGCTTTGGTTTTTTTGAAATTCTTTCTTATAACCGTGTATGCAGCATCTGTCATCAAGTCACCAACTCCAAATTTCTCATATTAGGCTAAGAGCTAAAGTGTTCTTCCTTCTAAGCAGAGTGTGGCCTCTAGAGTTGAGAATATTGCAGGCCAGTAGGCTTATTAATCTGTGTTTTCAAAGCACTGTTTTAACCATTAGAACGTTTGTATCTTGACGAATGGGATAATCTTTAACATACCAAGAAGCGGCTGTAATCTTACGTGGGAATTTATTTTGGCATCTTGTAGACAAAAAGGTTCCTGCTTCTATTATGATTAATGAGTTTGACATCTTCCGATTCTTTGCTGTGATGTTAAATAATCGCTTTATACAACTTTAAATACTAATGTTGGGCTGATAAAACTTGTGGCAGAGGAAATACCTCAGCTTTAATTTCAATTATCCATTAAAATACTTTAAATTATATTTTAGCTAACTTAACTTTGCGTTTACTTGACTAAAATTTAACATGTACTTATGTATAAGTATTCCAATACTCTGACATGGGGATGATCTGAAGTAAACTCAGCTGTTACTTTTTTAATATCCTGTCTTAGTTCAGGCTTATAATCTTCCTGTTACTCTAATTGTATAACTTTAAGCACATTTTGAGTTGCAACTTCTTATTCCACTCACATTTTCACATGCTACGGAACGAGTTTATTAAGAAAAATTAGAAGAAATCATTTTTTTAATAGTTGTTGACCTAATGACCTTATATTTTGGCAATGAGTGAGTCTTTATGACATGCTTAACTTGACAAAATAAATCTTAGTTAATATTATTTTCTTTATCACTTTCCAGGTATTAATCATATTATTTCCCCTATTTATATTTTCATTTCCTTTTTAGAAACTTTTGTGTCCTTGTTGTAAATTTAAATTTTTATTGAGAGCATAAAGCTTAAATTGAATTAATATGAAATTTCGATCGAAAGCACACACGCATTTTATTAAAAACGAATTTTTTTCTTCCGTTTATTGCAGGTCATTGGGCAAATGTTATAAAGAGCTCTGTGCAGGTGAATTATAATTAAATTTGCTACTTATGTTGGCGAAAAAATAAATGATTAAAAATAATAATAACGAATTAATTCCTGGAAATAAATTACTATCAAAAATGTTGTTTAACAATTTCAACATTTTAATTAAAATGTTGAAAAATTATTCGTTTCAGTGATAATGAAAAGGCTTAAAAAGTTTAAGTAAGTAAAAAGGATACCAACAGCATTGCAAGGCTTAATAAATAACAATTAATTAATAAACATAATTTTATTTTCAATTATTTTTTAACCTTCTAAAATGCGAGATAATGGTAAGTGAATATTTTTGCTAAGGGAACTTTTATTTAATCCTTTCCTAATCTTTTAATTTTCAACGCTTCTACAGTTTTTTACACAACAACACTGAATGCCACCAGAGCTGAGCTACTCGCAACAAATGTGAAGAAAAAACAGAATGATTGAGAACAACAATAAAAAACAACAAGTTGTGCCATGGTCGACGTGTAAGTTTTTTTTTTGCATTTCTTCTCCGTCCTTGTTTTTGTGTTTCAATGAATGCGTATTACATTTAAATCTCAGGTATATTAAGTTGCACCTTTAGACCATTTCTAACCCATTTAAGCATGTCGTTTTTGTTTTTGCGAAATTTCGTAATTGAATGGCTGCAACTGGGTCATCATTATGTTTTTGTGTTCAACAAAGTTTTTACAAGTTGCTACTGGCTGATGCTATTCTTATGCTGCTCATGTTAAAAAACAAAATACATCTGAATGTGCTAGATTATGTACAACATACATTAGCAAGTATTATATCTATCTAAGATATAAAACTCATTCATACGTACTTTTTTATATATGGACGAGGTCTGTTAGATAGAAAAAGTAAATTTTAATTTTTCTCAAAAAACATTAATTTATTCATCAATTTCTATTTTGTCCCCTTCAAAGTATGCCACCTTAGGTGTAATACACTTGTGGCAGCGCTATTTCCAATCCTCGAAGAATTTTTGATATGACTTTGAGCTTTCCAGCGTTTCAAGTTTTATCTCCTTAATGGTCGTAAAACGTCGTCCTTTCATGCATCTCATCAATTTTGGAATGATTACGGTATTATTTTTAGCCAAAAAATTACAAACAAACAATGACGAGTGAACAGGTGTATTATCCTGATGCAAAAGCCATGAATTGTTTTTACACAATTCCGGACGTACTTTATGTTGCTTCTTGCAAGTGGCACATAACCTCAATATAATAATCGCTATTACCCGTACAACCATGTGCCAGGAACTCATAATACACTATGCCACTATAATCGAAGAAAACAGTGACCAAAACCTTTACCGTGGCGTGCTTTTTTTACTCTTCGCTCTCTTCCATTAGCACGATTGGAGTTTAGTTTGGAGGTCGTAACCATATAACCATGATTAGTCGTTTGTTATGACAGTTTATCCAAATCTGAATCATAGTTAACGTCATTCAACGGTTTTTTTTTTTTCAAAATTGAGCACATTTTGGAACGAGCTTCACTGCCACACGTTTCATGCCCAAAATGTGCAAACAAAATTGTATGGCATTACCCAATAAATATGTCGACATCCTTCCAAGCTTTTACCACTTGTAGACATTTTTCTCACTCAAAGTACAATCACTATATGCCACTTTCAACATTTCCAGTGCTTTTGAGTATTTAATTCCATATTTTCAAAAAAATTTGATGAAAAAAATTGGCGAATAAACAAAACACGTCTAATTGTTATGCCTTTCACAAACAAACTCAACTAAAAATATATGTTCGAGACAAGTGTGCCAAAAAAAAAAAAAAACCCTAATCAATGCACGTAGCCCGAGAAATTTCAAAATTCACCTTATTGAACTGACCTCGTATGTATATATGCGTATAACTGCAGATGCAACAATTAAGAAATTTAATACAATTTTTAATAACATATTTTACAAGCTCAAATAACAATTGTGTTGGCGATAACAAAGTGTATAAAAACACATTTAATTTAAAAAGACTTAAACAAATGTACGCACAAATACAAACATCTAATTTTCTTTATTTTCTTTATATACACACATACGTATTTGACTTAAACCAGTTAAGAAAGCTTCAAACAAACTCCCGAATAATGTGATATTGTTTAGAATGTTATGAAAATTTGTTTGTTTTGTTGTACATGGGCTTGTCATGGAAAGGAGAAACCTTTGACAGTTTTAACTCAACGTTTCAATATTGTCTTCAATGTGTTGAAGAGAAGTAAATTTTTTTGGTGTAAAACAATTTTGTTTCAAATGACAAACAATTTTATATTAAATCAAAAATGACGATAAGTTATATACCACTACGCAAATTTATTGGAAACGATCCAAATTTTCATTAGTTCAGAGATCAGAACCTCAATATTAAATATTACAACTTTTTGAAAGCAATTATGTACTGAAGAGTTTAATAAATTTATAAATTTTTTTTATAAAACATTTTTCCAATTTATAAAACATTTTTCCAAGAGTAAAATTACTTTTTTTAATTCATTGGTGCTCATAAAATCATAAGTGAACTTCAGCTGTTTTTATAAACCTATAATGATTATATATTTTGTAATTTTTATAAGTGATGAAATTCTCATATTGTTGGTTGATGTATAAACGTAAGATTGATTACAAATCGGTTAAGATTCACTGATCAGCTAATCCCACAACAAACAATAAATTTTTGAAACTCCAATTAATGAAACAATTAATTGGGGAAAATATTATGAATAATAAATTTGAATATTAAATATATACGATTTATTTAATATTGAAATTTATTTCAATATACAAAAATTATATATTGAAACAAAAAAGGTCGAAAAAATAGTGTTAATTAATTGAAATTTATTATTCGGGAGAATATCCCCACTAATCGTTAGAAACATTTAGTTTTTTTGCAAAATGCATTGAAAAAATTTTTGTTGTGGCTTTAGCTCTTAATATGCCGACATTTTGAATGTTATCAAACTGCTTAAACTTCACTGACGATTTGGTTTTAGAAACCAATGAAATGTCGGCATATGAAGAGCTAAAGCCACAACAAACATTTTTTCTATTTTCGATTTAGTTTATTTTTCTGGGTAGAAAAGATCCTTTGTCACTACGCAGAAATAAAAAGGCATAAAATAAGAGATTTCCTCTTGCACTTGCTATATTGCAATAAAAAAATACAGGACTTACACCTTTCAATTTTATTAAAAAGTTTTAAGAATCTATTTTTCTTCTAAATTATTAAATTTGGAGATGTCATTCTAAAAAGCAAGTGAAAATAAATGATAGATGTGAAAAAACTTATTTACCAGTAATAATTTAATGTCAATAGAAATTGTTGTCATTATTTTAAACCCAATTAATTAACTGTCATATATGTATGTAGTTTTTTCCCTTTTTCTTTTCTTATACATCTTTTTCCATATGATCTCTTTCTGTCTTTTGTGGAAAGGTATGAATAAAATTTGGTTATAACATACATACATACGCATATATAAATAAAACGTATATGTGTGTGAAATGCAAAATATGTATATACACAAATACTATGAGTTTTAATTTGATTTGTTTTCCTATATTTTTTGTGCTGTTTTGTTGCTGTATTTTAGAGCAAATAAAAAACTTATAAAATCACTATTCTTCACACTTGTTTTACGCAGCGAAAGAAGCAGTTATTTAAATCTTACCCTTCCATTCAGATACATATACATACATTCACACACACATACATATTTAAAATCATGTTTTTATTTTTAGTTTTCGTATCTGTATATTCTTTTTCTATCACAATTGGTTGCCATGAAGCCACTTACCCATCGTCTTCTTCGTCCTGATCCTTTTCGCTACATTTGCATTCATGAATTTCACACATGAATTATTTTTGGGTAAAATTGTCAACGGACTTGTAGTCATATGAAGCAGCAAGAAATTTACTTACACATTGACAAGGATAAGAACAATAATCAAAATCAAAAAGTAAAAAATAATAATAATAAAAGACAATCAACCATAAAAAAGGAAAAATAACTTCTCTTCAATAAAAAATAATTGCGATGTTAAAATCAATCATAAGAACGCAACAAAAAATAAAACGAGTCAAACTAAATAAATGTTAACGAATAAATTATTTCTTCATACATAAAGAAAACAATATAAAAATGAATAAATATCTGATGATTTTCTAGGATTTAATTTTTATGAAGCAAAAATGTTGTTTCAGCCATTTATTTCAACAACAAAATTTTTATAAAAATGAAAACATTGTTGAATTTCTATAACAAAAAATATATGAAAGATGCATGTATACAAATATTGCTTTTTTTAATTTCGTAATCTCTAAAGTAATATAATATGATGATCCCTTTATTAAATTACACTGTGCAACAAAAAAAAAAAAAGAAACAACGATAAAAGAAAAATGATTCTAACAACTGATTCTTGGAGAGGAGACTAAATAAACATGAAAGTGTATCCATGATTTAAAATATTATATATGACTGAAACTCACTCAAAAGAAGTTCAATTTCTCTTTCGCCTGCTACTCATTGATATAGTGCATAGGAAAGCATATGTTGAAAGACAATAAGAGTAAAATTTTTGTGGGAAATTTTAATACCCTAAATCTTAAAAAAATATATGTTTAGCGACTGATCCTTATAGAGGAAACTAACAATAGATAAACATTTTTAACGATGTTTTTCAATATCATATGTGAAGAAGCTGAATTCCCCCTTCCCCCTTTTTGGTCATTTGTGTAGTGCAAAGCAAACGACATCTTGAAAAACTTATAATCATTATATTTGAGCTAAAGGACATCTTCAGAAATTGTATGTAAAATACTACGAGAAAAATTTTTAAGGAATATTTAAACCCTTTACCCCCTTCGCCTTGTCAGTCTTTTTTGTCCACTTACTAAAATGCTGTACAAATATATTTTTAATGAAATATTATTATACACGTAAGGCATCATTAATAAAAAAATTAAAAGATAAAATTACAAAAAAATTGCCATAAACAAATAAAACAAATAAAACGTTCTGTAATTGTAAGTTTTTGAATACCAAATTTTTAATAACAAGTTTTTAAGATAAAAAAAATCTCTAATAAGAACTTTAAGACGTTTTTGTGAACACAATCGTATATTTATCCATATTTTTCTTTTGTAAGCGAATTATAGTAAAATTATACGTTAAATTTTTTTAACGCATTTAAACACCAAAAAATGAATGAGTGTGAAATGAATATTTAAGACCATTTTAAGTTTTAACTTATTCCTGGTGTTTAAGTTGAAACTTTGGCTTTGCTGTGTATATTTTTGTAAGACATTTTAATTCGATGTCCACAGGAAACAAAAAATGGGGTTAATCAATTCGGTGTGAGGGATAAATGTTATACAATATCACTTTTCTAGTGTTTTACATGATATTGCTGAACAATATCTTAAGACGAGATCATAGATCTTCTTATATGAATACAGCCGAAATAAAATGAAAACACACACCAAAGAATAAAAATTAAACATCAATTTCATTTAGTTGTGCAAAAGTTTTCAACGAAGCCGCTTCATGTCGCATTGCCTTTTAAAATTGGCAAATTGTTCTCTCTAAGAGGTACGCAGCAAATATTTACAACAATGCATAGTTTTTTGTTTGATTCTAGATTGTACTTTATAAATAGAATTTTGACAAAAATAAAATAATCATATTAATATTCATTCATATTAATATTCATTCATTAGTTCACTCAATGTCGGCATTGTATTGCGACCATGAATTTTGTTCAGTGCCACTCCACTAATATATCCATATAAACACTACTACTGCCTCATTTCTCTCGATGGCACTGACTGAGATTTTAAGGGTTATAATTGTGTATGGGTATGAAATTAACCCTTAAACACATTTTAAGCCTTGACATTATTGGCGTTGAAGTTGAATTTCAAACTTTCGGGTATTCAAAGACGCATAGTAAAAGTTATTGGCAAATTTTTAGCATGAGAGGTTCAGCCGATTATTTCAAAAAGGGTAGAGGGCTAAAATTTTCCACACAAATGTTCCTTGTAGTGTTTTAAATACAAGTGCTGGATCCAACTTATACACAAAATGTGAGAATTACAAAATTTTCCTTAACAATTTGCAAATGGCTGGAACTTAAACTCCGCCAAATTGAGGGCCAGACGTAAATATTCAAAAAGCCGATCTTTTGGTTTCAGTCGTTGGAACCTTTTTATTTAGAATAAAGTGCAGTTTTGTTGTACAGTATTATTAATGAATATTTAACAATTATAAGCAGTAAATCGCAAATAGACGCAAAAATATGTATAATAAGGATGTGTATTGGGACTAGATTATTTTTATATTTTGCGTTTTACACTTGGTTTCTCATATAAATTGAAATAAGTTGTTTCCTGTGTGGACTTCATTTAGTTTTATTTCCCATGAAAAAATTTACCAAAAGTTTTTTTTTTCAGCTATTGTGAGTTTTTAAAACCATTGTTTTTTTTTTCTCAAACATAATTTTATTAGATTTCCGTTTTTTATATTCCTCTAATCTACATTAAATAAAAATCGTTTTTTGACATATTTAAGTAACGAAATACTTAAGCCAACTTTAGCTCAAATAAAAAATAAAAAAAAATATAATTGTGGGAAATACAAAAATTTTCCGTTTTCTTATGTTATTTAAAAAAATAAAAACTGCAAAAAGAGCCAGTAAGAACATCAAGTTGCTCGTGTTTGAGACATTTTATTTTATTTTTCTAGTTTTTATTATAGTTTAGATGTGCTGCATGCAACAATAATGCAATAATAGCTGGAATTTTGTTTTTTCTTACTCTGTGTTGCTCTTTATTGTTTTTGTTCTGTTCTTTCTGTTTTTAATACGAATTGTTGAAATCCACTTGCGGCCGTAAAAATGCGCACGAGCGGACTGTAAATGCGGTGTTTTGTTGAACTGATGCTGACTTTTTTCTTAAGTTTTTCCCAGTTATTCTTCTTTTAGTATTACTTCTATTATGATGAAAAAACCCATAAAGTGTCAAGTTTATATTAAAGCCATTTGATATCATTGGTATCACCTGAAATTGCTGAATGGGGACTTTCATGGAAATTTTTTTAACAAAGGTTCAGCTTATGCGACTATAATAAAGGCTAAGAAATGTCTTGTCATATAAAAAAGCTTCTCTATTAGACAAATCTTTAGTAGAAATAGTTTTATAATGAATTATAATTTACCTACTCTATTTATTCGAGTCCCAGACTATAAATATCATACATTAAGATGACTTAAGTTAGTATGTATTATATTTGGGCCACAAGAGATCACATCCACATATAGCCCAATAAATGTTTTCTGAGTATTTATAAAAAATAGATATATATTTTAAAATACATCACAAATAATATAAAATAGGCCGCAAAATTAAGGATACCACGAAATGTCTAAATATTTAACAGATCTGTGTATGTTTACTGAAAGACAAAAGAAAAGCGTTTGATTGCTTCAAGTTGAAATCATCTTATTTGGTTTTCGCAACCAAATTCGTAAATTCTTTTGTATATTAAAAAATCACTGAAGTAAGGACATACTTATTTTAAATTTGGAATGACCGTGCAGCAAGAAGAAATTAATTTAAAAATATAGACATATTTTTATCCAATTATTTTGAAAACAACTGAGATTTTTTTCCAATACTGAAGCACTTCATAATTAAAGGAGGTAAACTTTAATCAATTTGTATGAAAAAAGAATAATCCGCAAAAAGCAACATGAGCTTAAAATTGCTCGGCCAAAAATATTAATCTATAAAGATAAGAGTTATACGAGTATGCAGCGAACTGTAGAAAGAAATCTGCCTGCAAGTGCCAAAAAAATGCCGATGATCTCGCAAAATAGCAAACAAAAACTTATTCCGATACTGTTCCACCATTTTTACCTATTCCGGGTCTACTGGATTGTGCTACAAGTCATTGGAAAATAATACAAGAAGTCGCAGGCATAAAAACGCTTTTAAATTGAAATTCTCTAAGAAGGAAATACTCTCACAAAAATAAAAATACAAAACAATTTATTTAAATGGCAGTTGAGAAGCGTGGCTTAGAAAGGGAGAGACTTCAGATCTTTGAAATAATGCTATGATGGAGCTTAGTGGTATAACGCTGTTTATTTACGTCTCTATAGAAAACATTGTATTCATGGAAGAAACAATAGATAAATATGTCTTCGTAGCCATAGCGAGAAACCATCTAACAGGAAATGGGAGCAATATGGTTCTGGTTTCCATTTATTATTTCGTACCACATACACACCACAATGTAAAAATTTATTTTCCCTTTAGCACATGTGATATCCTCCTCACACTTAAAAAATTTAGGTCCCGACTTCAACCTTATTTTTAAAAACCGCTAACGAAACAGGACTTTCTGGATGAACAGCCTACCTTATAGAACTAATGGTATCAAATTATTGGCCACATTTTAAAAATTTTAAAAGACACATTCATTTCGATTGTCAGTATAGAAAAAACAAAAAATGTATTATTGTTGTCTTGCAATACAAGTAATAAAAATTATGTTAATTTTTTGTAAATTAATTTAAACTGCTCATAAATATTGAAAAAATTATACTTTGACTTTGCAGTTTTTTAAAAGTTAATGTTTTAATTTTTTGCGGGTGTATCCTTAATTTTACGGTGAAAATTTTTCATATTTAATGAGTATTTTTCCTTAATGAAAATGTTTTTTTTTTAATAGGGGTCTTAACAATTTGCTCTGCTTCATTCTTAAGCTAACGTTATTAATTTTATTTATTTATTTAATTTATTATTTTTTTATAAAACAAATTATAACAAGTCTAACAATATGTTGCTGTATCGTGTAGCCTTACGACCTACATTATTTTTTGACCGAAAGGATCTACAAAACTTCCATTCAATGTCTTTAAATGTGCCTTTCTAAGGGAAAAAGATATGACTTCTATTGATTGTCTTCACAAGCCTGATTGGGTATTAATATCATCAAATTATAAGAGATGAAAAAGAACCCATAATTTCATAGAGGGTAAAGATTGTGTTATAAATGGGAAATAATTACTGGCACGAGATGCATCATAAATAAGATCCAACGTGAATGCTTAATTTTGTTTATATAGAGTAATAAAATAATTCGGTCGAGACGGCTTCAGCACTTCTACTCGTATTTTCCTATATTTCAGTGTATTTCTGAATTCCATGTTGTATTTTGGCAAAGAGCCAAAGCCAATATTACGTTTGCTGCATTCAATTGAAACGACAAAAAGCAGATGAAGATATAAAAGAGACTGCAACAAACGAACACATATAAAGACATACATACACATTAACACATATATAATGAAGAGCTATTGAAAATAAATAAAAGAAATATTTTAACTTTTTCGTACGTGTTTATGACACTTTTAGGGCAAGTGCAACACCATTAGCACCAGCAAAAGCTGCAACACCTTCCAACCAACACAACATAGAACACAACATTCAGTCAAGCATTCAACCAACAACTAAATAAATGAATGCATAAAGAAGAAAAGAGAACTGAATAAAATTGCACAATAAACTTAAAATACTTTTATTCCTTTTAGTGAAAAAAAAATATATATAATAAAATAATAACAGAAAACTTGAGGAGAGATTTTCAGTAAAATTGTGATAAATTGTCTTTCCTTTTAGTCCTTACTTGAATCTCATTGCAAATGCTTACAAACATTTTCATTTAGCTAAACATTTCTAAGATCTATAGCACTTGCACTTGAGACTAAAGACAATCATTTAGAAAATAATTAAATAAATCAAGTCTTTTACAAAAATGGTCTTAATTAAAAAACATTTATTTTATTACTTAAGTAAAATGTACCTCTTAAGGATGCTACAGTTTAGAGCACAGCTGCCCTGTGCCAATCTTTTATAAAAAGAAAAACAAACAACAAAAACATTTGTCATATATTCGGAACTTATTATAGTCCAGCCAATCTCCGGGTCTGTGTTACTTGTGATTATTATTTTGTCATATTTTTCATGTAGCTTTTGTTGTCCTTATTTTCCTTTATGCTGTGCTTTCACATGTAGTGACATTTAGAACAACAATTTGTCGTATAGCGTCGGTAATGATTTGTTTTATTTTTTTAGTTCATATGAGTGACGGAGTGCTATAGTTGGTAGTTTTCTACACAAGTTTTCTATTTTTCCTCTTTGAACCATTTTTTATGCAACGTCAAGTTCGTTTTGACTGCATTAGAAATTGCAATGTGATGTTTTTCAAAAATATTTATATAAATGTCTATATGGAAAGTTGCCTGTGTGTGAGTTTAAGCGCATTTGCACAGCAACAGATTTGATTGATGTTGGTATTGGACTTTTCATTGGATGTATTTTTCTTCTGAACAATTTTGCACATAAATGTTTAGGAGTTTGTATGTCAATAATGTTTTGAGTAATGTTTAGTCGTTAAACAATAGGCCTTAAAATGTCTGTATTAAAAAAAGAAAAACAGGAAATGATGTGTTTTAAAATTTATAACAGCTGATGGTCCTGTAGGCTTAACTATATCACCATGGGAATTCGGAATCTTTTACAATTTATGTTGCTTTTAAAAGCAGGTTCTTAAGCTTAATATCTAGTGAAGTTTGGCATTTTGTAGTACTTTGTTTTAGAAAAAACTCAAATATTTATGCCATAATAAGCATGATGTACATTATGAAATATATGTATCATATATTTATACTCTCTATCTTATTTATGAAATAAAAAAACTTGGTCATTTGTTCTTTACTTCAAAAATTTTAAAAAAGTAGAAAGTAAAAGTAAAAATTATTTTTAAAGGGCGGATTAAAAATTATGTTTTGTATTGAAATTTTATTTAATATGGCTCGAGTTCGAGTCGCAAATTTGTCAATTAAGGGTAATAATTTTTTCAAATTTTTTTTTCCTTAAGAAATGGAACAATACTTTTAACTTTTACACAATTATCATCAGCGCTTAGTTGTGGCTTCTATATTTTAAGGATTATCTACTATTTAACTAATTTTAAAACGAATACTAAAACTGCAATTCTCTTACAATAAAACAAAAGTTAGTTAGTACGAGTATTCCTTGCATTTGAAGTGTATGAAGTCAACACAAATGTGCGCATGCTCCCCGTACTAGCAGTCAAAGTTACTGCTTCTGCTTCTAGCCATGAACTACTTATAGAAAAGGACACCATTCTCTAACGCAGTCTGATGAAATTTCAAATTGAGCCCATCCATAAAATTATGTGTATGATTTTAATAAAATTAATGATCTAAATTTAAAATTTATGGACCCAGTCTTTAGCCAAAATAGTTAAAATTTCGAATGAAATAAGTGCAAAACGGAGTTCTTAAATAATAAATATAATTATTAATGTGTTGAAAAAATATTGTTTAAACCTGTCATCTACATTCAGCTTCGAAGGACTTATAATTGCTCTTTATATTAATCTTCCGATGTGAATAACGCCATACAAAGGTAACCATTATGATATTACTATTATTGTTATTATTTTAATTGTTATTAATATCTCTCTTTAAATGGAAGTAAATGTATAAGACTTTAAACTCTAATGCGGTATCAATCATACGCCGCGATTATTATTTCATTGAATCAATAGAAATCTGTATTACTCATACGCAGTGTGTCGGAAGAAAAATGCATTCCTTTAAATCGGTGCCTTAACACATTAGACAGTTACAAATATTTACTCTTTCTTTAGAAACTAATAAACAAATAAAAGAATGTGGTTTTTAAAATAGTTTCTCTAAAGGGAAACCATACGTTGGCTAAATTACTTATCGTTTTGACTGCAAAACAATTTATGATGAAGACATTTCATCAATATCATGAGTTTTTCGAATGTAGCATATTAAGCATTATGTTAGTTGTTGTTGGACTATTTAAGTGATGAAGGGGCATAAAGGTGGTCACATTGATTGATGATTTTCTATGCTAATGAACATCACAGTGCCCTCCATCGTCGGTAATGTTAGCGGAATTGTCAGAGAAGTAAATCGATTAACACAATGCCAGTTTAAAAATTTTAATTCCTCTCGTTAATACACCAGAAGAGCTGCAGTTTGTTATGAAATTAATAAAACACGCAATGGCAAAATTTTCTCATGTCACTACCTGTCCTCTCAACAGTACCCCTTTCAGAAAGATATATGTTTTTAAATATTAGGCATTAATTGCTTGAGTTTTGCTTTTCTTTTAAAAAAAATTCATATATTTTTCACATAGATATATAAACGTGAATTTGAAGTGATTTAAGGTTTATGTAAAATCATATAGACTTGCTCCATTAAATGACAACCAAAACAAAATTCATTTAAATCTTCTCGTTCCATTTTGAGTGAAAATTGTACTTAAAATCTTTATATGAATGACTTGGAATGGAATTCTAAATTCCACTGCAAAAGTGTAAGTTATTTAATGTGTTTCTTAACTTTAGATAGATTTTAATAAATGTTGCTGTAACTGAAGTAGTAATTGGGAGACCTGTGTCCGATACCAATACGAATGAAATAATGAAAATAATGTAGTATAAAATAAACAAAAGAAAGAGTTGAGTAGAAAAAGTTATGAGTTTGAAAACTTATTCGTTCAGTGTTGAAAAAAAAAACATAAGCGTGCCTCTTAATACTTGGATTGTAAGAACAAAATGCAGCCCAAGACCATTACTGTCTTAAGTCAGCCTTGCTATTGTCAAATCCTCTTGACTTTTATTTTGAAATGGCTTAAAAAAGTCCATACTTATTTTTCTTTTGACACTACTTTTATATGATGCAAGTACGAATGGCTTTACTTTTCTTTTTGAGTGTAGTTTTATTAAAATGTCTTAAAAAATATCTGCCACTGCTGCATTTCTCTTTCTCATATTACACTGGCACATACGTTACAAATGCATTTGTTTTATAAACAAATAATTCATTTTGTTGTTTGTTTTAGTTTTGTTTCATTTGTTGAATAAAACTTTTTGATAAATTTATTCAAGTTACTGTAATGATATGTTCATGTGTGTTCTAAGCATTATAGCAGTAATACGAGTAGTAATAATAGAAATATTAAACGAACAAACATTTTTGCAGCAAATAATAAAATGTCACAGTCTGGATTACATACTTACATTTTGTGTGTCTTTCCTTTCGTACATCAACAACGATGTGTGCACGATTATATGAAGAAAAGTGAAGGATGTAAGACATGAAGACATTTACTGCATAAGACTTGTTTGTAAAAGTGTACAAAAGTTATTATATATATTTTAAGTTATAAAAAAATTACTAACTATACATCAGTAGCATTAAATTATAAATTACTTTTATACAAAATAATTCATTAGGATAGAAATTTTCTTTGAATTTCGCCTTATGATTATGGCTTGAGAGCATGGTTGGATAAAATATCGAATATTTTCGACAAGCCTATAGTGCCGATCCTTTTCGCAGAGTTTGCCTTAATTATAACGATTGGAATAATATTTAATTATTTAATTTTCTTTTCGAAGAACTAGTCTTGCGATTTCTGATTGCATGTTGTAGGCGCCATAACGTAAACGATATTGGCTTATGTCTATACGGGAAGTTTTACCTGAGTAGATCCCGTAGGACTCATGTGACCGATTTGGCAACCTAATGTTTTTGAAATTGTGAGGCCAACATCGGTGTGGTATGCGTCGGCGCTAGCAGTTCATTGACCCTATTGACTTTGCAGCTGTGTACATGTAGTAAGAAGGAAAAAAGGTGATGTGCCTTAAAAAAGGTTAAGTTTAAGTTTGTATGAAAAATATTTATTTTTTTTTAAGAAAAGAGGCTAAGGACTTAAGACACTGAAGAATAAAGAAAAGAAAACTACAATAAAATAAGATGATTTAACCGAATCAAGATATCATAGGTTAACAAAAGGAAGAGAGTCAGTGGTAACCCATGCAACTGATTGCAGCCTTGCCTCAGTTGAGCCAGTCATCGCCAGCAAGGGTACCAGCCCTCATTTTTGTAATATTTTGTCTGCAATCCATATATAAAAATAGAAAAGTATTAATTTGCAATAACGATTAAGCATTTAGTTTTCAGTTTAAAACAACTATAAATTTAGTGTGTTTAAGTTAAGATATAATAAATGGCTAAAAACCAATGAAAATTCATTGATTTTTCTTTAATACTTAACATTCAAATTTATCGGGACTGTACCCAAAATATATTTGAACTTTTTAAATTTGTTTACTGTGATTTTAGATGTTCGCATGCCGGCACTGCATTGGTCGCTTATTTAAATCATCAGTAAACTTTTGGCTAATATATGCAAAAATTGGCATCGAAAGGGCATTTTATTGTACACATGTTGCAAGAGAATTATGAAAGCTTCATAGCGAATATAACTTGTTTGTTGTACTGCAGTCCAAGCCTACTATGATTATATATTTTGTAATATTTATATACGATATAGAATTCTCATATTTTATTTGATTTGATTTGAATATTTTTCAAACTGCTTAAAAGTTCACTGATGATTTGGTTTTGCGACCATTTAAATGTCGGCATATGAATACCTAAAGCCAAACAATTGAATTTGAAACGTTATTTTCATCAACTCTATATATTAGAGAAAATCACTCTGGTTGTAAAGCTTATAGATCTAAGTAGTGATGAGTATATGTTAAGTATACTTAAGTTTTCTGCAAAACATAAACAAGACATATGAATTTTTGATATCTTACAGTTGTTTAAGTGTGGGTTGTTGGGTTGAGCATAATTATCTGAGTTTGAATGTTTTTTTAAGCATAATTTAAGTTAAAATGTACTGATACTGACAACACAAAATAAAGTTTTTTTCTAACTTTACAATTTTACATGGAAAAGAAAGAAATTTACTACATCACTTTCATGCACGCCTTTCCCTTTAAGGAGTGATTGACGTGCACATATTACTTAACAAGTCTCAATCTGCATATAAAGATACAAAATTAACATGGATTTTTTTTTTGTATTAGTGAGAGAAAAGCAATTTAAATTAGGGTGGTACGTTATTGTCATTTATTATACAATTCATAAAATTTTTTTTAAAGAATTGAAAAAGATGTGGTTAATTGCATATTTGCTTGCAAAATAATAAGCTTTTAAAATGATAAGCTTTAAAAAATAAATATGTATGCTTGCGTGTGTGTGTGAGTGTGTGCATGTGTATTTTTTTATGGAACTACATTAATAATTCTTCAATAATTTTATACCACCTTTATTTCAACAATTCTTTAAATTAACTAATTGTTACTCTAATGTCAAGAACGTAAATCCCGGAAATGATTTTAAGCGGATGTATAGAAGCGCAATGAAAATAACGGACTTACACACGTGCTTACATATGGTAACTATACACAGTTTAACATGATAATAAATTTTGAGCTATAAAAAGTTGGAATTTTATTTTCCTTTTTAATTTTTCTCTTTGTGTGTTGTTTGTTTTATTTTGTGTTTTATTTTCATAAAAGTTTACAAGGAAAGTTTTTAATATAATTTACTTAAAAAAAGAACAAAAACAATAATTGTAATTATGATAAAAAGTTGCAAAGAACAACAGTCAATAGTCAGATAACAATAGCAGCAACACCAACAATATTGAGCAATAGGCAACAACGCATACTGAGTGTTCTTAAAGTTTTTGTATATATATTTTTTAAATAAATCATACAACATTTGAAAAGTTTGACGTAATAGCAGAGGAGCTTAAAAGTAAACGCTTTAAAAAATAAATGTGAGTATATCAAAGAAAGAAAAAAAAAGTTAAGTTGTACTACGTTTTATGTTTTGTTTCTGTTTTGTTGCTTGAAGACTGATTTTACAGAGGATATTCAGAGAGAAGAAGACGTAATTTGTTTATTTGCACCACTTGTAATTTTAAACAAATCAGAAACACAGGCAAATAAAAGAAGAAAATATTAAACTTGAAAGAAAAACAAGTTGTCCAGAACAAATCATGTGTATGAAGTTCTAATTTTTTTATATTTTTGGAATTAATTTTGTAAATATTTATTTCTAAAATTTAACAACGTAGAGTCGTAATATTTTTTTTTTTAACTTTATAATATACAGCAAAGCTCCATTACTAACAATTGGCTTATTATAATTTATCGATTGTAATGAATTTATGGCGAACCTTTAATATTTTACTTACATTTAGTAACGTGGTTCTCTTTACAATGAATCTTAGTTTGTAGACGAATAAATCTTCCATTACCATGAGCTAAATTGCATATCGTTTTTCTTTTTTAATAACCGACAATATAAATTTTAATGTCATCATTTTCACTACATGGATAAATATTTAGTTTGACGATGAAAATCAAATAAGAAAATCTATAAGATATGTAAAGACTAAATATTTAGAATAGTTTGCTTCGATCATAAGTTAAAAATAGAATCCAATAGACTTGGTCAGATATGCTAACTTACTGAATAACTCTATCAAGACAAGAGTTCCTATTATTTTCCAGGAGAAATATGCCGAACACTGCTTTACAACAGTACTGAATTATCTAGACTTAGAACAATAGAACTTTAATAATATTTTCTAAAATACCCAAATTTTGCTCAAAACTTTTCATTAATAAATATTATATCTATAGTTTTTCTTGCAAGAGAATTATAGCACAATTATATACGTGTATATTTTGAAGGACACTTTGCCACCAAGTGTGGATATATATGAAATTATCTCTCAATCATATTTTTGACGTCTTTACGACTTTCAAGTTGAATTTTTAGCTTTAGTGTACTCTAAATTTTGTAGCATTACATTCACACAAATATTATAGCCTGCTAAAATTTTTATTCATCTTTAAGAAAAAACCATTAAGTGTTAGAGGTTTTTTTATGCTATAAACATTTTCTTTGCAGTATTTTACATGAAACTAGTCAGTATATCATAAACCTGTAATCTAATAGTTATTAGATTTCCCCGCAGAGTTACTTCGAATGTTTCCAAAGAAGGATTTAATTAAACATTCTCCGAAATAGAAGTCATATACAAATTCCTGAAACGCCAATACATGTAATTTTCTTTTGGTTTGTCTACCAGAATCAGTTCTTAGAAATTTTTATTTCTTTTTTGTATGTTCTACAATGTAACTAAAAACATTTTTACAAACATTTTTTGCAAAAAATTATTTGGTTTGAATTTGCAAGTAAATAATTTTAGCATTAAGCTTCTATTTGCAACAGTGCAACAGCAATTTTATTTAATTACAATTATTAAAACTTTGAGCTTCAATAATTAAAAATTAACTACACCAGCAAACAAATAGAAAAACTACTCGAATACTCTCTCTCTCTCTCTCTTTCCCACCATAAAACACACAAAATATACTCACACAGATGGAACTGTGTTTTATCTCAGAGTAAAACTATTTCATCAATCAGTTACACCCACTCCCAAAAACAATTGCACAAATAACACAAACAACACTACGCCATTTTGGGCACCATATTTAAAAAAACAAAAAACAATATTTTTATGAGAGTGTACATGTTTTTTGCTTATGGAGAAAAATATGAATGCAAAACTAAATAAATTAGTAAAAGCTTCAAACTTTTTAGTGTTTTTTTTTTGTTTTTTGTTTGTTTCCAAAATATGTCCAGTTTTAAGGTTAAATATTGATAGGTAAGAATATTTATTTATTAAATTATTAAGGAAGAAAACAATTTTAAAAGTTTCCTGATCCTTTTTATTTGATCTTCCCTTAAAATGAAAGTTATAATGGGAAGGAGGAAAAAATATTGGTAAATATCACAAAACAAACATTTTATTTTAGTACAATAACTTAATGTTGTTACCTTAAAATATCTCTATTAAATATATTATTGTTTAATTTCTATTGAAATTTTTATCTGTCTGTTTTAGCGAAAAATAAAAGTGTTCGGTATACAAAGTTTTATATACGCAGTATGAATATGTCTAAAATTAGGGAAAAATTTAATTCATTAGAAAAGAGCCAATACCATATACGTTGCTGCAACGGATTGATAAATTTTTATGTAGTTGTTTATTTATTTATTTACATAACATAGGAAGAATTTTTACAAGTGATATTACAAATAGTTAAGAGTTCAGGCAGTGAATAGTCCTTTTCTACTTAGAAATATTTACAAAACTAAAATTACTAGTAGGGTTAAGTAACATTTTATGTTAAGGCAAAAAGTAACAAAAACCTTTGTGAAGCGAAAAAAAAGAAAAAAAATTTTTATGTTTAAAATTTCATTAAAATCATTTTTTTAGTTCCAAAAAAGTGTCTGAAAGATAATATTTAAATAATTTATTTATTTAAAATATTTATTAATACCATTATGTATTGAACATAATATTGCAGAGACGTACACTGCACCTTCGCTTTGTTGCTCGAAATGTGCAAAAACAGGATTGGGAGTAGGAAGCAAAATCAATTTAGTCTATATACATACGCCCATATATAACGAAATTTTCGTTTCAACAATTTAAGGAATTTTCAATTACGGGCTGTTAAATCCTGTAGCGAACTCGGTTTTATATTCTCTTTTGTAATTGCAACATGAAATTGTTTATGAAATATTTTTTTATTTTAACTGTTTAGAAAATTATTTATGCGTAATGTTATTTGTGTACACACAATACACACACACATTGAAACAAAGAAACAAACACATGCATTTATTCGCTTTTAAATAAATATAAAATTTTATAACCAGAAATATAAAATATTTAGCAAATTCGTTATTCGATATATTCTCCAAAATTACAATTTCAATATTCTATTGTTTGTTGTTGGCTTAGCTAGGTATATGCCTGCATTTCATTGGTGCTAATCAAATCATCAGTACCCTTTTAGCCAATTTATCATGATTGAAAGCATTCAAAGCTCGTATACTTTGCCACAGACTACAAACACTATATGAGAATTCAAACAGAACTCAATCATATTTTTGTATTTGTAATCAACAAAAACACAAAAGTATAATAGCTTTAGAAAGCTTTTGTACAATCACAACACAACAAATAATTATAATTGACTTGCGTTTTTTTGTTTTTTCTTTTTACGCCTTTATACAATTAATCGCTAAAAGGGTACTAATGATTTGGTTAGCGCCAATGAAATACAGGTATATAGTCAGCACCTCAGCTAAACCAACAACAAACAATAAAATATTAAATCGAATTTTTAGTTTCAAAATGTGTCTAAAAGATATTATTTAAATAATTTATTATTTAAAATACTTATTAATATTATTATGTATTGATCATAATATTGCTTTGTGGCTCGAAATGTGCAATTTTCCAAGACTCTGGCGCAAAAATCAGGCTAAATTTGATTTTAATTTAATTTTTATCATTAGAATTTTTTTTTGTAATACAAAAACAGGATTGGGACTAGGAAGCAAAATCAGTTTAGTCTATATACATAAATAACGAAATTTTCGTTGCAACAATTTAAGGAATTTTCAATTACGGGCTGTTAAATCCTGCAGCAAACTCGGTTTTATGTTCTCTTTTGTAATTGCAACATGAAATTGTTTATGAAATATTTTTTACTTTAATGTTTTTTACTGTAATATTATTTGTGTACACACAATACACATCCACACACACAAACAAACAAACACATGCACTTATTCTCTTTTAAAGAAATATACAATTGTATAAACAGCCCTAAAAGTTCAAATTTTTGTTTTATTTTGCTGGTTGTGAACTCACAAGACATGATTAAAAGAATTTATAAAAAGTGTGGCTCTTATCTAAGGAGTTAAAAAAATCTTCTCTTACTGGTACATATATTGATACAATTAAGTTAGTATTTGAATTTATATTGAAGGCTAAATTTTTTTGAAAAGTCAATGAGACATACTGCTACGTCCAGTAGATTTTTATTTATTTTAATTAAAAATTTCAAATATTTATTATTGAGTTGATAAATTTTTTTCAGCCTACTTATTTCAATTTTGCGTTTGGCGTTTTCATTTAAAAAATTTTTTTTTTTACTTTTGCTCTTTTAAAGTGAAAAAATGCAGGTTTATGTTCTTTAATAAACGCAAACTTGTAAATAAAGGGCAGGTGATCTTGTAAGGATTCGTTAGCAATTTAATCGAAATAATATTGCACTTTTTTAGGAACAGAAATGCCTCTAGTTTTGTTTTTAGCAATTAAATTTTTTTATAATTTACTTTGTTTAAACTTTTTTCGTATATATATATATGTCCATATATATGTCCAATAATAATCAAATACTTAGTTTTGAATTATTTTATTGAGTTTGAGGTGTTCTTTTTTTTAAACAATATACTTATTTTTTTCCTGAAGAAGACACCCACAGTGTGTTGAAATATTGAAAAATCAAAACAAAATAAAAAAAGAAGAACTCAAGCTCAATAAAATAATTCAATTAATTTAAAATAAAAAAGGTCGAATAATATCATCAATTTATACTTAGTTTTCTTTAGGGAGACAATATTAAAATTTTTTCTTAGCATTAATAATTGTTATGCAAAATGAATGAATGTCTTTTAAGCCTGCTATACTGTTCGTATCCTTTTTCTCTTTTAGTTAAACTGGCATTTAGTTCAATAGTTATCCCAGGGTGAATACAAAAAAAAAAAAAAAATTGGAAGAAAATGCAATGGGAAACAAGTGAAAGTGCAAATTAAGAGTTCCCAAAAATTGCAGCAGATGGCAATAAACAAGAGTCGTAGAAGCAACAAATAAAGTAAATGACTACGACACTTAAAAAAATGGTATGGCGAAGACGAAGACGACAGTGATAGGATTGATAATAATGATGGTGTTACAGATAGTCATTCTTAAAAAAAAGAAAAATACATAAACAAGATGTAGAAGAAAAAACAACCATGGAAATGTTCAAATTCGCACACACATACAAATACATTCTAATACAACATTAAATACGTTCAGTGATTTTTAGAAAGACCAGCAGGACGTGATTTATCATTTTGCACGGGAAAAAAGAAAAACAAAGGAAACACTGATAAAATAAAAAAACTTTTCGAATTGCAACAACAGTGATACAAGAAATGGCAACAATCATAAGACAAACTTCTGAGGAGCAACCATTTAAGCTCAGAATTTCGCTTTTAACAATCACGTTATTTTTCCCCTCATTTCTTTCTGTCCACTTTGCCATTCTAAGCAAACAGCTGCAGCAACAATCAACGAACGAGTAGTTTTTCTTGCTACTTCTTTATACATGTTTTTTTGTTCGTTAAAAAGAATAAGAAGAAGAAGTGAAATTTTAATGCCAACTGAATAATGAATGGATTGAAGGCGGAAGCAGAAATAAGACAAGTAAAAAAAGTTCAACAGAATTAAAAAAAAAAATTCTAAGAAAAATTTCTTTCACACATTTTTGAAAAGAGATGAATAAATACAAGCCGCAGAGATTTATTTTTAATAATAAAATGTAGGAAAATTAAAGATCTAGGCGAACAAGAAAAGTATTTAATTTTCTAACAGGAGAAATCTACGTCCTCTTCTACGTAAATAGGACCTTATGTTGCATTTAGGAAAACTTTAAAATTTTTAAGATTAAACAAAAAAAAGATTAAAAAACTTTTCTGAGAAAAAAATCAAATTGAAAATTTTCAAAAAAAAAAAATAATAATAATAAATAAAAAATAAATAAAAAAATAACTCCCAGCTTATGACTCATTCAAACAAAATAGAAATAAACCCCTTGTTCCACATGCAGTCTAATTCGCATAAATTGAAGTTATAAATTTTAGCGGTTTTTGTCGTTTAAGCTTAATTTTCGTTTAAAAACACTTATAATACATACCGAATATAAAATAAATGATATTCAATTTTGAACTAAGTTTTTATCGGTTGCATGTTTTATGATTAGGATGAGCTATCGGCGGTAAGTAAATAATATTCTTTAAGCCAAGTTTTTTTTGTACAACCTTCCATTTTATCAAACAGCATCCTTTTCATTTAAACGGTATTTCGTTTAAATTACTCAAGTACAATTGAAGGACTCAGTCAATTTGGCGTAACGTTTTAAAATTTTTTACGTTTTGTTTTTATTAAAAAAAATATTCGAAATAATTTCTGACACTTACTAAAATGTAAGTTAATCCACCAAATAGTTAAGATATTTTTAATACGAAATTTTTTCTTTAAAACGAGGTCAGTTATACAGATTTGGTTGTAATTACTTAATAAACATCACTTAAGAGCAGCGATAGGCAAAACAAGGGCGCGGCGCCAATGCTTACGCTCTTACATCGTGTACATGTGCACACGTATTGCAGAGAAATAAAAAACATAAATCAGTCTCACTCGAGCACTCAAACACGATGGACGTGTTACGCTTCTTGTTAGAAATTAGCGTTGCCATATGCAAAAAGTGAGATCCCCAGAAATTCATATGAAATTAACCTAAGGAAATACTAGTTCTTATGAACAAAATTTTTATGAGAAAATGGAGATTTAAGATTTTAAATTTAGGTATGACATGAAATGTCAGATCTGGCAATAGTGATTCTTTATGTGTGTTTGTGAGGGTAAACAAAATGTTTATATGAATTTTTGCCTATCGCTGCTTAAGAGCATCAATTTTCTTATAATTTCATTTCTAACCCATAAGAAAAAAATTATCTCAAATGCATTGTTTCCACCTCATTTTTTCCCCTGTTAAGAGTACAAGAAAAGAAATCATCTTTGAGAATAATAAAAAAGAAATGAAATCAAATATATTTTCATTGTGAGAGAAAAAAAAGAGAAAGAGAAGAACTCAAAATTAATACGACTTGCAAGTGACCAGTGTAAAAAAACCATAGAAATAAGAAGAAAAAAGCTGCACTTGTTTGCAATTTATCATTTTCTATTAGAAATAGAAAATAACATTTGTCCGTTAGTCCAAATACGAAGTGATAAAATAATAATGAAGAACATAAAATAAAGAATCCTTTTTACTGCCAAAATATGAGAAAAAAAGTCATAGAAAAGAAACAGAAATAGTTTGAAAAAAAATATTAAAAAGCATTTACGGGAGCAATTAATAAAAAATATAAATTTTTAAAAACTTTTAAATCATAAGAATAATTAATATATTGATCAAATTCT
This sequence comes from Germaria angustata, assembly GCA_963681545.1. Taxonomy (NCBI): domain Eukaryota; kingdom Metazoa; phylum Arthropoda; class Insecta; order Diptera; family Tachinidae; genus Germaria; species Germaria angustata. The sequence continues at coordinate 136,300,723 of OY812998.1, read as the reverse complement.
TTACAATAAATTTTTAACAAATTATTGCTTGTTGCTGGCTTAGCTGAATATATGTTTTGTAAGCCATAAGCATAAAAATATGATTGAATTCTATTGAATTCTCATATAGTACTTGTGGTTTCTGTATATGTATATGAGTTTGAATGCTTTTCAAGCACAATTTGCCTGAAAAGTTCTGATGATTGGTCTATCAATAATGAAATGTAGGCATATACTCAGCTAAGCCACTAGCAAACAATATATTGTTAAGGATAATTAAATTTAATTTTCCTACAATATTGTTAATTAAAGTTAAGCATATGGTGGATTTTGGTTAGAGATCGAATAAAGACCTACAATGGATATGACGTATAAAAATGAAGAACATTTTATTGCAGCGGTCAAAAGTTCTTGATGACTGGGTGAATATACCTTTATAATACATATAAGAATGAAATGGTGTATGAGAAATAATATGAATATTCTACAGTCCCCGTTTTCTAGCCTGGACTTTTATATTATCTCATATCGTATATGATTCGTTTGGCATAAGTATATGAAATTGAATGTTTTCAAACTGCTTCAAATTCACTGACAATTTGGCTTAGCGAACTATGAAATGTAGGCATATGAACAGCTAAAACCACAACAAACAATACATATTGTATGTTATATTTATTTATTATATATCATATATATTGTATATATGTAAACTTTAATCAGTTTAAAAATATTCACTGACGAGTTTGTCTAGGGAGCACGGAAAAAAAATTTTGGAAGTGTATTATTGGAATGGTTTTTGTATACAATTCCCATAAATTTCAATATAAAGTATTTTTTTTACTATTTTATAACAACTTTGATTAAAATATTATTCAAGCTCAAATGCAAATTTTCCTGAAGATGATACTCAATGAGTATCAAAATATTGTTATTAAAACAATAAAATTGTTTAATAATTAAATAAGACCTTGAGCTTGAATAATATTTTAATTAAAAGTATTATTGAAATGTTAATAAATTTAATATAATCCTTATAAGAGCTATTAAAGCTTTAAACTTAAGCTAGTTATATTTAAATTCGTTTTTATTAGATCATTGGAACTAAAAATTATACTTTGAAAATGTAATGTGCTTTCATTCGGATAAAATCTTTCATTTTTAATCTACAGAATCAAAATCACTTTCGTTTAGAGTTGAGTTCCTTGATATGGCCATAGCACATCCTACTAATAAATTAAACTATAATTTGTGTAATTTTTCTGTAACAATTTAAAAAGGTTTGTTTTTTTTAATGTAAAAGTTTAATAAAAATGCAAATATGATGTTGGAAAAAAAACGGAAGGTAAATTAGAAATGCAAATATTTTGATTGCAAATTTAATTTTTTGAACCCAAGATTAAGGTTTGACTCAGATGCTGTTTGGAAAAAAAGATCATCCGAATTTTTTTTATTTATCAAATAGTGTTTGACATTTTTGTATCTTTGTCAAATATAGTAGTGAGTACCAAATCGTTACACAATCTACGAGTCATTTAATTACCCCTTTTGTTAACCTGCTTAGGAAATCTTTGACCTGATTTAGTACTGGCTCTTAAATAAAACACCTCGTAGTATATATTTAACTTTGCCGAGGTTATGTAGGCCAAAGATTTTACAAAAATCAATATTGTTTATTCCACTTAGGTCAATTTTTGATTTGCAGATGGATATATTAAATGGTATTTTGGTTGTTCAGTGCTAAACCAACTTGATTTCCCAATAAATAAGTTTATTCCTATAATTTTGCAAAGCTTACGATCATTAAATTAAATATAAATTTTGAAAGCTGAAAAATGTGTAGAAATGTTGGCATTGGATTTATTTCTTTAGTTGCATAGAAGATGTTTCCTCGCTTTATCCATTTGTCCTAATCAAGAAACATACGTATACACGAGGAGGCGAGGAATAGATTGTTCCATTCGAGTTTCATTTTAAACAGAAAAATTCAATAAGTAACGTAAAATTAGATAAATTGTTGTTCATTTTATAAAAAAAATTGAAGTAAAATTATTTCTTATATTCAATCTTCTATTTGTATTAAAGATTGACTTTGAAATTCTTTCAGTGAAACTTTTTATATTTACCAATACGATTTGAACAATATTCTATAAAATTTCACATCCTGGCAGTTTTTGCTTTTGACTCACTTCATGTTCTATTGGAGTATAAAAAGTGTCATGAAACAAATTTCAGAAAACAATGTTATGACGTCAAATAAAGTTTGATTAAAATAGAAGGAGAGAACTAAACAATTTGTATCATAATATCATGAAAACCTTTAAGAAACTTAAGTGTAGATTTTTCTCTGAAAAATTGTTATATACGCTAAACTAGGTAAAAAAGAATGAAAAAGAGTTGAAAAAATTTTATCAAATTTATGTTTTTTAATAATAAAATATAGAGACATCAAATATTTCAAACTTTATAGTAAAATATGTAAATCAACCACTAAATTATTTGGTTGAAAAGTGTAAATTTTTCTATTAAAAATATTCATAAAAGTTTATTTGGTTTTATTATTAAAAATATGCATAAAAATGTATGTTCTTGCAAAAATGTGTTTTGATTTTGGTATTGGTATCTTGGTTTGAATTGTAAATTTAAATAAAATTCTATATATGCACTAAATTGTGAAGAGAATTTCTTAAAAAATTTTAGTATTCAACAATTGTTTTATCTTAATCAAAATCTCACCTTTTTGCAATATAAGACTGACGAATAAAGAATTTCATATTTTAGCGACCTCTTGCGACGTCATAATGAAGTGTACGAAACCAACTTGATAATGACTGCTTCCCTTAACTGTAAAATTTCGAGCAAGGTGTGTCTATTAGTTCATTTTTGACAGTCATTGATTTTAGATAATATCGTTAATTAAAAAAAGTTAAAAGAATTAAATTTTGGGTGCTAATTTTACATAATTTGTCATTTGAAAAAAGGCTTGTAAATACTAAGGGGAACCCTCACCATCACCTTCAGTATTCAAAAGTTGTCTTACTGACTTCCAGCAGAAATGATGCCAAAAGAGGTCGTAGTCAGATATATTAGGTACAATCTACTAAATTCAGGAACATTTCGCACGAAACAGCGGCAAAGTACTGTGTACACAAACGCATAAACATAGATGATCATACAAACATGTACTTACGCATACATCTCTATAAGTTGATATGCGTCAATGTCTATGGCAGGTTCATTTAGGACCGTAATGATTTTCTACTTTTGCAAACTTCTAATCTACTGCCTTATTCGTATTGTTTACTCTATTTCTGTTTCTTGTTATTGCCTCTTGTCTAATCTATTGTTCAAAATTCTTGTTCAAATAATGTTGATATTAGGATTTTTGCTAATGGCAAAAAGACTGACCTGTTGGTATTTCTATTGCTGCTGCTGCTGATAATGATAATGTTAACGCAGATGATGTTTTTACAACAAGACATTTAATCACCTGGTAAACATTATATTTATTATCTTATTTTTATACTTGTATCTCGCTTATATTGTGCTCTTGTCTCTTGTCTCTTGTCTATTTTTTGTTTTCGACTAAATTAAATTGCCATAAAAAACAATAAACTGAATATTATACACCCACACACACACGCACACACACAGAATGATAATCTTCAACAAACGTTAAGTTTGATGCTTCATCGTATATTAGTTTCTGTATTTGTGCTGTATTTTTGCCTTGTTCGGCTGTTGGTTATACATTCGGCTTTAGAATTTTACCCTGACCTTTGCTCATCGTGTTTTCCTTATTTGTGTAGTTGTTGCTGTGTACCTTTTACAACACCTAAAATGTAATGGATGCTGTATATTTTCAACATTTTGTGGTTGATTGGATTGTGCTGTAACGTATTTCATACATGACATTTTGTCAAAAGAATTGTCTTTTACTTAATCAAATTCCATAATAATATTTTTTATAACAAATGACACATGTAGATGTACTTTTCATATACACATACGAACATGTAAGTAAATGTCATCTATTGTAAATGTCAGAATGTAAATAAATTTTAAGTCCAACATACACAAATAAGCTCAAAGGATTATGTATGAGACCATTTCCATTTGGAAGGATAATTTTTTAAAGGTGAAAAACTTTTAATTTAAATAAAACACAGAAAAGTACTTTCGGTGTCAAATAAAGGAATGGTTTCGGGAAGTGGAACTGTATCTGGATATCAATTCACATGCGTCTTAAATGTATAATTTTCTGGAGGGGTTTGAAGCCACTTAATGTTAAAACTCGAAGAACCAGGGGAGGTCAGTGGGCATATTGGAGAGAGTTGAAGCCGCTTAGTTTTAGAGCTCGATTAACCATGATGAAAAATTTTTTGTCCTCTGCCAGGAAACTTGGTTTTGTAGGGAAGCACTTTAAGCACTAAACCACGCCACCTCCTAGGGCCGACGCCTTATTATTATAAACAAAACTATTTTAATAATTGTAATTTCTGTCGTATTTAAACATTTGCTACTTAAAACAAAAATAGTTTTTGATTAAGATTAATTTTGCTATTTGGTCTCTAGAGTAGACTCTACTACTGGACACATTTTATACTTGACATGAGAAGTAAAAAAAATAAAATTATTGTGTAATTTATGACTTGTTTAAATTTTACTCCTTAAACCTTAAAGTTACATACATTTTACATATTATTTGAGTTCTCACAACTTTGTTGTAAATAAGTAATTTATAAAAAAAGTAACAAAACAATAAAAGTCCAAAAAGATCTATTATTATTTAATTATTTTTTTATTTTGATGTTGATTGATTATCAGTAGATAATGGCAACATGACACCGGAACAGACAAAAAAAGTGTGAATGAGAAAGTTTTGACAGTTGAAAGCTGAGAGATGATAATAATCTAGAACACATGTTGTAGATGAACGGCGACACATTTGCTTTGCTTCCCAAACAAATAAATCTAATAAAAATAAAATATAAGACGGAACACTGTCACTCACTTTGGAATGGATTTTGTATACATATATTTTCCCTTTCAAAATGGAATTGAAGTAATAACAACTGAGTCCTCATATAATCATAAAATTATGTTTAATAATTTATTTATTAAATTTTTATGAAAAGTGTTAACAAAAAAGCTCGTATAAAGTTCAAACTTACAACCGACACTGCATATATGAATACCTTAAATTTGCGAACAATCGCAAATGCTTTTATAATTTAAGAGACTCATAGCGGAAACTTCCCTGAAGAAACTTAAATTAATAATATTACCGTTACTTGGTCTGAAATTCTAAGGTGACAGACATCATCTGGTTATTCATAGAAGTATGAATGAGTTTCTCTTTTAGTAACTTTTTAAATAATTTTAACAATAAGCATAAAAATAAAAGAAACTGTGTGACAATAAACTCATTCACCCTTATTATACTTGGCAACGGCAATAGAGGACCACGCCGCTTCCTTATTTTTTGTTGAAAATTGGTATTCCAGTTGACAATATTGACATTTATCAATGACGATTCACATATGTTTGGTGTTCAGAAAGCAAAATTGACGTTGATGTTGTCTGTAATTGCCTTTGAATTTGTCGTCGGCATTTTTAGTGTCGTCTTGCGTTGCTGTCGTGTTAAAAAGATGTTGTCTTAAAATTGTCGATGAAATTGCCGACGCCAAATAGAATAAGGGTGACTATTTTAAGACATCTTTTATCTAAATATTTTTATTGTCATATTTTAATTAAGCAAATCAAGTTTTTATAAAACTAAATAACAAAACTTTTAAAATATATATATAAAAAAAATAAAAGTAAAATAAATACCAAATACAACATCATGTTTTCTCTAACCACAAAAATACTGACAATAGTCCAACTAAAACTACAATACAAAACTACAACTACATACATTCTCTATAAATAACAATAATAAAAATGTTGGTTAAATAAACTACAAGTGCAACATAACGATTAATGCTTTTATTTGAAACTTGATTACTGTTTAAATTTTGTCAAACATAAAATGTCAGGCAAATGAAATATACGAGATATTCCAAAATGAAGGGTGATTTTTAGAAAGGAGTTAAATTTCGAAAGCATAATTTTTAGTAGTTTTAATTTATTATAATTGCTTTAGCTTATCTATCAGTAAATTTTTAAGACCTTTTTGAAAACCTTGTTTATATAAAGAACATTGCCGCAAAGCGAATGAGAATTATTAATAACTTAGCTAAACGTAAACTGAACACAGCATTATAAAGTTATCATTATATAAACAATTTTAACGTTGAGGGTAAAAGTTATATATGCCGCCACAATATTTCAAGAAGATTCATAAAAAAAGCAGTTTTATAAATTAAAAGCATTAATGAATGAATTTTTTTTTTCAGCCTCTTGTTTTAAAATCATTTTCAATATATTATAGATTTTGGACTCCCTCAGTGACAATTTCATCGTGGCATATGATGTATAACTCATTAGAGAGTTTGGATCCATTTACATTTACTGCAGGAAATGAGAAAATCACAATAATTAACAAAGCAACGGAATGGAAAACGCTGGTAGAAATATTTGAAAAAAAAAAAATGAAAAAAGCAGCATTTTAAACTAAAAAAAATCAAGATTTTTTATAACATTATCTTGTCGAATTTCGTTTGAGCAGTGCAGCCAAAGAACATGATCGTCTATAGTCACATAAAAAGGATGAATACACGGAAAAAGTCACGTTCGATAGCAGAAAATGCTATAAAAGCAAATCGAAATGCGTTTAGCTAATACAAGTCTAGTGATTCCTTTCGTTTTTTTCTATTTTATTTAATGAGAACGTTCAGCAATAAAACTTCCATTTAAGTTGATGAGTTATAGCGATTACGCTTTAATTGCTTTATATCTACGATGTGCTTTTCTAAACTTTATTTTCGTTAGGAAACAAATTCCGCGAAGTTACTTTGGTCTGTCTGTAGAAACACAAAAAGTCTTTGGCAGAAATCGACCCTGTAACTTTCCGACTACTATTTTAGTACACTGTATACTAGTCCAGGAAAGCAAGGTTGGAATTTTGAATAAAAACTAAATTTGCCAGAATATGTTACTTACACATTTCAGGCATAAAATGTAGTTCAATCAACATATATGTATTAATATATGTATGTGTAAGCGTTTACTCAGAATTCAAAAGGAGTTGATGAATCATAATGTAATAAATTATATCCTTTTATATGATGGAAATCACTATGCATGTTAGAAACTATAAAAATTTTTTTGTTATTTGAGAAATAAATTCTTTGCTCTAGAGCATCACATGTAAAGTCTGTTCTACAGGCAACATTTTAATAATAAAAAAGCAGACAAATGGTACTTTAAAGAGTCATCTGCAATGTAAATTAATTTCCTTGGAAATCGAATTCAATAATTAGTTTTATTTCTGGTTTACCTTTTTAAGTTCGATATAAAAAAAACTTACCACAGTTTCATGCTGCATCTAAAAGCAAAGCCAGAGGCATTGGCTATTAGTAGAATTTTAATATTATTTTCACATAATGGAAATAATTGAATTAAAATTCGTAAGAAATGCTTTAGAAAAATATAAATATTTTCTTTAATGACGCATTTAGAATGAAATCGATATTTAACAAATATTTTCATTGGAATGCAAAATATTTTGTGAATAGTTCTTTATCTATAACATTATCGTTGTTTTGATTTCGAAGAAAAATTTATATGCTTTACTAACATTTATTTTACTTTAAAGTAGTTATTTTTTACACAATTGATTATTTGATTGATATTCTAATTTTTTTTTTGTACATCACGAACTATAAAGTACGATGGCATTCATTGCCGTTAAAATTCATTAAATCACAAAACAGTTAAAAAAATGTATAAAATTTAATTTCTTAACAAACGTGTATTAATTTTAAAGTCCTTTTAAACTAAATATAAACTTTAAGGCTACAATAAACTACTATTTTCTATAAAGCTTTTTGTACGTACATATTTTAAACATATTTATTTGACATTATCATATTTGGTGTAAGGCCAACGCTGACATTTTTAGTCAAAATAGAATCTATGGCGTAATAATTAAATTTTAACACATTTGTCTTTTAATTTCTCCATTACAATATCAGGAAAAATTTGTTACGCTGGAACATCCATTGAATGTGCCCTTAGTTTTATATACAATGGGTGACTGTTTAGCTACTTGTTTTTCTTCAGTGTACATTTTTTCAGTCTAAAAAAAATCGTGACATGTGGCAATGCCAAAAGTGCTCAGTAAGCTTTGCCCTTTCGCCATGAATAGATCGATCGATAGTCTAACAGCGCTTGCAAATCATTGAATTTTATTATCAAAATTTGTGCTGTGTGAGAAATGTATTTCTATCGAAAGATTGTCTTCAGTGAAAAAGCTCAACGAGAGGCAGCCAATACACCCTGATAGATGCAATGTGTGGTTCGGTTTGTGGGCCGGCGGCATCAAGAACGATAAAAATCGCGACGGTGCAGTCAATTAAGCAAGGTACCGTAACCGAAATGGCAGAATTCGACTTGGTTGATAAGTGATTACAACAAGACGTTGCTTCACGCCACACGGGAAACGATACTAGGGTCTATTAAAAGGCGAATTTGATGATCAATTGATCTCACGTATTGTAGCAGCCCATTGCCCGACAAGATATTGTTATTTGAACCCAGTAGACAATTTTTTTGGGTGCTACAGGAAGTTTCTTCTAGCCCTAGAAGACAACATTACAGCTGCTATTGATGAGATATTGACGGAAATGCTGGAAAATGTATGCGAAAATTTAAGTTCACAGAGGCACCACATACTGCGTAGCATTGGGCATTGGACATTTACAAGAAAAAATCTTGGAAACTTAGATGGCAGACATTCATTTATCGTCCCAAATAAATATTTCTTTCAATTTTGCAAATTTTCTGTGTTTTGTTCAAACCCAAACAGTTTATATATCAGTCGCCCACTATATATATTTTATTATTAAACTGGAATTATTGAAAATTAATTATATAAAATTTAATAATGGACATAGATAACTTTATACTCATATTTGTATTATCTTTCGTTACTATTGCCTTTTTAAGCCTCAATATCTACAGCACGATATTATTATAGCGTGAAAACAATTTTTAATCCAAAATACAATGGAAACCAAACTAAAATTGTCTATATGACAAGATTATGTCTCTCTAAAACAAACACCTTCTACTTATAAAAAATAAGCAACAGTTGCAAGCACGTAAATAGCATAAATCATTATTATGGTTGATATCTTTTTAATAAAAACTAATTTATCTAAAACAAAAATGCTTTCGGAAAATTCCCTTTATATTTGTAAATCGTGTTGATAAGGTTTTTATTTTAGTGCTAAAAATTTTGTATACCTTGAGCCATTTGTTTTTCTCTACAGCACTGTCTGGTATTGTGCACTTAACCTTTCACAGAGATGGACATGTGTTAAATTGTGTTCATGTTTTGGGGTTTTGTTTTTAGTTCTTCTTGCTTAATGTGTTTCATGTTGTAAGTATAATATATTGTATTTGTCATGTCAAATTTTCTTCAGTTCTCTTTGTTATTCACTCATTTATTCATTTTGGTTGTCTTGTTGCAATAAACATGATTACAACAGAAATACCATTTGGTGCTGATGTTGTAGTAAAATAAACTAAGTAAATAAATACATTTTGAAAATAAAATGAGTTTTGCTTAAAGATATTTCTACTAAAAAGTTTATGCAAAGCTTAATGGAAATAAATACTTGAAGAAAATTATATCATTAAAGAAAACAATTTTGTTTATTTAAATACAGGAATAAATGGCGGACTTTAGGTAATAAAAAATATCTTCAGAAACAATGAAAAAAGGTGTTTTTTTCAATAAGGCTTCACACAAATTAAAAGAAATAGTCAATCTTTATTACTTTATTTATATAATGACCATGGAAAAAAGGTTCCTGACAAAATAAGTCAAAAGATTTGTGACAAAATTTTCTTTCAACTCGACTACTTTACGCCATTAAAACTTTTCCATTTCTATAGTTTAGCTTAAGTACCCTTGAGCCTTTGAGTAATGAAATAAAATCAAGCAACTCTTTACACAAATTTTCTAAATGCATAAAAAATACTTTAGCTTTTGTGTTTGTTAATTTCCCCGATTGACAATTAACATTCAGCCATTTTAATTAAAGCCTGCAGCCCATTTAATCAGCCTAGATAGAATGAAACTAAAAGAGTAAATAAAATTTATTCCGCTCGTGTATTTGACTGGACCAACTGACAATCTGCTGTTTCCGCATTGATATTATGATGCTTAGTTTGGGAAAAACTTTTTTTTGATATAAAACTAAAGTGAACTGAATAAATATATGAAAATATGTAAAACAGTCTTTCCGTTTCCGTTGTTATTTCCATTTTTGCTGTTTACTTGTACATTCGTTTTCCCACTCTATTTGCTAAACAAAATAACAATAATCAAATATTTGGCCCTTGTCCAGGAAAGTTCTCCCGCTTTTCCCCATTTCTACAACAACAAACAGAGATTATAATAATATTTTAAATGAAGATAAAGGAGACTATGAATACCAATTATTACAATAATTATATATATCAAGATAATATGCTTTTGTATAGTAAAAAAAACCACAGAGACACAGATGTATACACATGTCCTGGTAGCATATTAAATATGTACACACACATATATATACATTTATATATATGGGTAGCTGTTTGCTATAACCAGGAAGCAGACGCTAACCTTTAAGGCAAGTAAATAGTTTTGGCAGGACTAAGGAAATAATGTAATTTAATTTGTGTATGAACTTAAGAAAACAAGCTTGAAGAAAAATTAACTTTCTTGGTCAACAAAATCAAAGTTTGAAGCACTAAATGTTAAAAATTCACCAATAAAGACGATTCCATAGAGCAATGCAACAATATTACTCCAATTTTTTTTAAAGATTTACCATATTGAGATACAAACGCAAAACATGGTAGTTTTTTTCACAAAATTTTTTTATATTTAATGAGGTTGTATGGTTGGCTGTTCTTAGTAAATCATCTACTCCTAAATTGTGCGTGGAACGCGGGTCATGCCTTCAAAGATCATCGCTGCCATTCTTATAAAATTAACTCTGAGTTGCACAGTTGCAAGGAAATCGTGCAACATACGCCATACGGAGGTGTTGGGGAATGCCTTCGCCTGACAAAAGATTCGTGAGTAATACCTCAGCTGTATCATTCACAACATGTAATTATAATAATCATTGGAAGGATAATGCAGTCGAAGTATATATGGAGGCAGGCTACTCGCCCCATAATTATAAGTGAAGATCAACATTAGGATTCTCTATATAATAGATTCATTCAAATCATGATATCGGCCGTAAGCTGGACATCAATATGGGAAAGTTATTATGGTTTGTTTGGTCAAAATATTCGAATATTTACTGATGGCAAAAGCTAATTTCTACCATATACGTGTTAGTGAGGAACAGGCGTGGCTTATAAGCCGAGAGATTTTCTCTATACTAGTTTATGCTGGCGTACCCGTTGAAATGATTGCGAATGAACTAGACAAGGAAATTAATCATCTACGTCCATTGAATAGCTAGTGATAATTACGCCAAATACAGGGAAGAAAGCACAGTGTCAGATGGTCCATAGAAGCCATCTGTGTATATTTGAGACCATTCCGCCCAGATATTTGCAGGTTGGCAGACATTTTAAGACTCTCTAGGGAACAGATATTTAAAGAAAGTAGCAGTAATAATGGAACACTATATTGTAGGTGCCCATGCTGGAAGACAAAATCTTCCCTTTAATAAATCCTACAGAAATTTCCAAAACAGAGAGGAAAACGAAACGGTTAAACACCTCCTCCATGACTGACCAGATGCATTTTGCTATTGAGCAACCGCTAAAAGAAGTTTCCCTTTACAGAAGCTGGTAATTGGGCTGATTTTGCACGAACTACAGAAGGATACGTACAGGATCTTATTGTATTTTAGTATTTTCTTATAATTTATCAAAAAGGTACTACTTTTGGACTTGATTGATTAAAGATTTCATAGCTATAGTTTGAAAAGTATTTAGAGCGATCCAACTGGAAAAAGGAACTCTTAATCAAACACAGTACGGTTTTAATAAAAATTTTTGGGCACGACAGTATGGATTTGGCATGAGCTGCTTGCAGCTTGGTCTATAATAGAGTGATAAAATGAGTCCGAATTAATGACAAATAAGTAAAAAGTGAGAAACTAAGATGAAAAATAATGTAACACTTTAGAAGATTTCTAAAGTAATAGAAAGATGAGAGAAATAATTCTGGGTAAAACTTCTCTGACAGTGAGTCGACTTGAGTTAATCTCTTGAAGAACCAATCGTCTCTATATTTTGCAATCTAAAGGACAATATCACATTGTACTCAATGTGTAGGAGTTTACAAATTCAATATGAACTGCAAGTACTGCTCATGTTTCTTGGTTGCTCCGTCTTCACGTACACACATGCAATTATTGCAATGTGTATGGTACATGCAACCATATACAAACAACAAATAGGTAGACTTTTATACACCAATAGAGGTAAACAAAGACTGCCGCAACAGTTTCCTTTTTAACAAAGTTTTCATTTTGCAAAATGAAAAAAGTAAAATGAGAAAAAAAAAAAACAAAAGTGTGCTAAATAAATTTCCTTAATTCATTTGTTGGCATACACTTGCACAAACACATGTGCTACAATTTTATAACAACAAACATCAGTTAAAAATATTACAAGGAAAATATAGATGGAAAGACTTGCAGAGGTACTTTTATTTTTCAAAATGAAATACTGATGACTTTGATGAAGAAAGTCGTAAGCATATTTAAAAGGAGCATTGAATATGTGCAAATTGTAAAATCCACTTGCTCTCAATTGCATCACAGTTTCATTTCAATTGCTAATTACGTTGCACAAACTCTATGAAATTATTTTAAATGAAAAGGATTAGAAACTCAACAAAAATGCAAGGATTCAAAAAAAAAATCTTTTTATAGACGCATATATTCACAAGTATTTAAAGAAAACTTTGATAATAAATGAAGATATAAGTCTTAAAAATAATAACAAAAATAAAGTAAAAGCAAGCAGCATTAACTGGGACAAATTAATGGGGGAGAAAATTGTGGATGTTGCTACTTATTTTACTAAGCAGAAAAAGAAAGTTTTGAAAAACAAATGCGAAGAAATTTTGAAGAGCTTTAATGTATTAGATAATCATTTGCAAATACTTTGCAGCTAAAAATAGATCTTCTATTTAAGTTTTGTGGTTTTCTAAAAGCTTTCATGCCTTGAAATGAGAGGGGACTATTAATACAGTACTGCTGGCATCCCAGTGGCCAAAATATGACCATATTTACAAAATTAAAGTGACAATCGAGCTCGAAAATCGCTACATGAAGGCCGATACCGAATGATGGCTTAGTGAGTTATGTTCGCTTTAAATGTCCAAAATACTTAATTAATATCAGTAAAGTGTACATTGTTTACTAAAGTTCTTTAGCCGCAGCTGAATATAAAACTAAAGTAAAAAGCGACTGTATGAACGATGAAAATTTTATATAAATCCTATGACGCGCTATGGAATGTTACTAATTTTTCACAAAAATGTTCGATTTGTCAAATTTTGTCAATTGATAATATAATATTTACCCCATGGTATAATTCGCAGACAAGACAGATTAAATTAATAAACTTAATTTATTTTTTAAGCTTAAGGTCTTTTTAATTTTTATTTAAATTTTTATCGATATTTCGGTACTCATCTAGTACCATCTTCAGGATATTTGTTTACTTTAAAAAATAAATTAATTTTATTAATTAAACTAAAATGGTCAAAAAACTAGAACGTATAAGACAGATTAAATTAAAGAAAATCAAACTTTAAAAAAATTTTAATTTGCATTTTTCGGTTTAAAAAGATATGCAGTCCCTCCATGGCAACAATTATACCGGTAAAAAAATTTTAAAAATGAAATTTATTAAAAAAGTCAAAAACTATCCCAAAGCTAAACTCGTAACTATAACACTGAGCGATTCACAGTTAAAATGCAACCCAAATGTGGATACTTCAGATGCGAGTCGTAGATTTTTTCTGTATGAAAGAAAAAAATTATACACTTTTTCTAGAAAAAGAAAAAATAACATTCTAGCAATTTTTCTCAATAAACGGGTCATTCTCTTTTAACAATTTGATGCTCTGGCCAATATTTAAAATTGAGATTAGTTTTCTATTAATTTTTTTCTAAAAAGCCATATTTCTTATATAATCCAGCTACTTAAATTTCACAAGTTATTCATGCAAATTATTGTGACAACAAAGTGCTTTTAAATCCTTAAAAGATTTAATTTTTTAAACAGATTTTACGGTTTCACTTGGTTTACTTTTCTGGGTCGGGTTAAGCAAATGTTGGTTTAGTTGATTCGGGTCTGATTTCAAAGGACGTTGATTTTTCTGGTTTTTGGATTTTTTTCTTTAATATTTTATTTGCTTTTGCCAGTGTAATGCCCAGCACACAGCTCACTGCTGTCAACTTTATTTAAGGCAATAAGACCGGAAAAAATTGTCCACTATTAATTGTTTATTCTTTTTTGCCTCTATATACAAAACAAACAATTTGAGTGTCTCTTGAAGTGAAAAGTAACAGAATTCAAGCAGTAACTGAGACCTATTTAAGTGAATAGGCATATTAAACTAAGTTTTATTGTAATAAAAAAACGTTTAAATATGTGATTTATAAATATTATTCTATCGAAGGATGTGATAAATGTGCCGGAAATAGATAGATTTCCATACAATATGCTCCTGTATAAATAAAGGACTTAATGCTGTTGACCTCACTCGTCATTCCTTAAGCTTCCAGTATTTTCTAAACTTGATTTGTAAGGATTTTTTTGCGATAGTTACGCAAAAAATACACTTCTTTGCAAAAAATTTTTTAACGAAATTCCTTAAAAAAAATTAATAAATTTTGATAGAATTTACAATGGATTTGGCACGAATTTTAGAAGTTATCGATGACGATATTTCTCGAACCTACAAAAAATTAATATTATTAAAGTTCTTAAAGGTAAATTAGTTAAGTAAACCGATCTGACAAGTGTTTCGAACTTATTTAGAAAATTCTCCAAATCTGTTACGTTGACTAATTATTTATTCACACGATATTTAATTAATATCGGGACCTCCAGGAAAGAGGTAGTTTCGTTCCGAAGCAATTTTATTCTCAGGACCTCAGCACGGCGAGTTTGAAAGGAAACTATACTTACGAACATCGTGGTAAAATTATTGGCTTCCCTTTTTAGTAGTGGAAAGATAAAAAAAGAATTTTGAAACAAATATGCCAGAACCCTTGAACACTATGGAATGTATGGCTTAAAAAACTTATATGTAACGAAAGAACTAAAAAAATATTGTTAATGGTATTCTTTCATTCCAATATATAAGAAGTTATTGTTTGTTGTGAGTTTTATATTATTCGCCTGATATTTCCTTAATGCTAAACAACTCATCAATAAATTTCCACTTTCATATGGCTAAAGACTTCTAATCCTACAATGTTTATATAACATATGACGCAAGGGCTTCCATTCTGTTATAATTGAAAAAAATATTGATCTATTTTCATAAAAAGTTTATTCTTGAGGTGTGTATCGCTCATTGGCTTGTTGAGAACTAAATCTCTTCTTTTTACTACATCATAAATGCATGACATTACTTTTTTGCCACTCTGTATTTTTGTAATTTTCATATCTGATCGAGTCTCTAGAGTCTAGACTATATTCGAAAGTTAAGTTAAAAGCCTTTCAAACATAATGATAAAAGTCTACTGCTGAACTGGCAAGCGCCAACGAAATGTTATACAATAAACAACAATTTCTATCAATCTAATGAACATAATAAACTTTTATCGCGTTGATAACCGACACAAAAAAGCTTTTTATTTAAATCGTCATCAAGTTGTCAGCTGTTTTATTCATAATAATGCGCAACACAAACTAAGTTAGAAGGACTTACTCAAGCTCAATCAAATGAGGTAATACACTCGACTTAAAATTGTAATGGAAGCCTTAGGGAATTGTGCTTTCAGTCTCACCAAACATTGCACACATTATTGGCTTTTGAATGTCTTTTTAAAGCCGCGTGCTTAAAACAAAAAAACTTTTGCGTTTGGAAGCCAAACAAACATTTTCAAGTTCTATATCCTAAACTATATATCGCTGTCAAGGTGATTGCATTGAGTATGGAATCTTATATTATCTGCATAGAAATTCTTTATAAAACCGGAAGCCATTTTTACTTTGATGTGTTGAATATCTTTCAATAAAAAATATACTTCTAAATTTTGTAATAAAAAGTCTTTTTAGTGAAAATCCTGTGTTTCTTTAAATTTATATACGTGATTTTGAAAATTTCATTAGTCCTCTAGATACGGAACAAGAAAGTATTTGTTTACTTTATTTCGACAACAAACCCTGTACTTTTTCTCTCACTGCATTTTTTATTTAATGGAATTAATAATTGCAACAGAACACAAGACAGTTGAAAGAAAAATCGACTAAATGATTTTTATCACATCAGAAAATTGATTAGAAACATAAAATGTTAAAAGTTTTATTCATTTTATAATATTTTGTTAAGCAGAAAAGAATATTTTTTATTATAAGAAAAAATATAATCTTAAATAAAAATTAAAAAAAAAGAAAAAAAGAGAAGCGAACGAACGAATAAATAAACAAATTGTCCATTTTATTCATTTCTTTAATGTCCTACTTCAGTTCTCCTTCTAAGTCTTGTAATTTTTAAACTTTGTTGTTGTTTTATTTTGCAACGACGATGATGACTATAACAAAATATTAAAGCACTATTTATGAAAGTTTATTCAAGTTATTCTTTTCACCTTTTTTAAAAATATTTGTTTTTTTACATAAAAACATTTTTCCTTTCAAAGAACTTTAAGTGAGGGCAGTTACAAAAAAAGGTAAAAATAAAAAAAATATTCGTTTCACTTAACGTTTTTATAAAAACCAACAAACAAACGAACAAACAAAAAAATCATATTCAAAGTTTAAAAAAATGGTTTTTGCTCGTCGAAGGGGCCAGTGTATCTTTTCAGTTGATGGCTGCAAGAGAAAAAAATGGCTTGCGACATTACATCGTTTTGCTGCAAGAAATAAACTATAAACAATCTCTGGCCAGTGTAAGTCGAAACTTTTTTTCATTGCAAATATGAAAAAATACAAAATTGTTGAAAGAAATGTAAAAACTATATAAAGTGACTACAATGGTACTTAAAATTCATAAATTTTGCAACGAAAAAAATAAAATAAAAGTGGAGGAACCTAAAAATGGAAAAATGGAAACAAATGCAAAACATCATTCGAGACGTTAACAAGCAGTTGTTGTTAACGAGTTTTTAATACAGAAAAATATTTTGACACAGAAGTCTTATTCGATTTTTATTTTCATATCCTTTGCACTAATTCAATATGATTTTCAAGAAGTTTTAAAGTATTAAAGGTACATTTTTGTCCAGAGATGGCCAAGCATGTGCTATCGCTATAATGAAGTTATATTAGAAACATTTAAGCTTTCTGTTTCTAATATAGAAATAAAATAGAGTCCTTCTATGAAATCCTGGCAATGAAATAGGGTCCTCTTCACGAGTACGGCCGCTCACTGGTATATAAAAACTCTGCACATTTATAAGGATCTACGCATGCCATTTATAAAAACTCTGGTTCCATAAGGGAAGCATCAGAGATATTCAAACTGGATCGCAACATCCTAAATTAGAGAGGCTAGAAGGGAAGACCACTCTCGATATTTTTATGACACGAAGATGAGATGGCTGATTATATAAAACTTGTAGTTTCAGAGTGAATATTTGAAGTCCTGTGAAACCACATTGTATTAATGCGCCGCTCATATTTATGAATATGCAATATAATTAGAATTGGAGTTTATACTAAAATAGAAACTTTGAAACTTTATGTGCTGTCGATGAGAAATGATCATCATTAACCCAATATATTTTGTTGAGTGTTGTAAAAGAAAGTAGTTACTTCTTCATTATGAAAACGAAGGAGGAAGTAACTTTAGATCGTCTCTGTTGTAACTGTGCCACTCTATTATTTTACTCGATAGAGCAGGGCAGTGATGAAGGATCAGTTTTAACGATTTTTCCCCTTTCATTTTTGCAAGAAGCTCTAATATGCAATGACATACGAATAACGGGCAGTTCAACTATGCCAGGATCAGCAGACTAACCGAACCGAAAGATGAATGGAATGCACTTTTTTCGAGGTTAAGGTTGGTGTAATACGTGCAACATGATTACATGTAGGATCCAGGATTTGTCAACATGTCCACACTCAGGAAACACAAATTGACTTAACCCATGTAGTTCCCTCTCTTAAAGTTTTAGATTGCACGACCGGCAGATAGTTTCATCTTCCAGGAGACGTAGTTCTTCTTCAGGTAAGATCAGACATGACAATAATCTGATGAAATCTGTGCGACTGTTACTTGAGTTTCTGTTGTTCTTGTAAGAAGCATGAGGATCCTGTATATAGTGTATTATTCATTTGCTTTTATCAACTTAACCAACAATAGCAAAAACTTAGCTGATAAATAAGCCCAATATCCTTAAAGCGAACATTATAAACTTGGTTTTATATTCAATGCTAACTATAGCCCCATATGATGCTACAAGAAGAGACAAACCTCGACGACCTATTCCAAACTGGTCATTGATGAGGGTTCCTATAAAATCTAACAGTAGCAAGCTTTAAACAGCAAAATATTCTCTTAGCTCCTGCTACTATTCAGAGAGATGTAGCCGTTTAGCATGCTCCGTGCAATTATGTAGACTAAATGCAACACATATGTATGTCAGCCCGACTTGAGGTTGTGCAAAAATTCCTGTACACATGCCACACTTGATCATTTGTCCCTCGAAATTTCCACATAGATTCTTCTGAAATTTTGATACACATCGAATGCCGTAATTTAACCACTACTAAAATTATTATTTTTTAGATTTCTGTACTTAATGAAAAAAAGGAAATGAATACTTCATAAAAGTTTTACTGAATAAAAAACTGTGTCCAATAAAAATAACACAAACGATAATAGTTAAAATAAATTGAGCGGCTTCTGTAATGGCTTAGTTTTATTTTATTCTTCTTATTCCTCCGTTAACCCATTTCAATGAAGTGTTGTCCTCATTTCACATTTGTTGCTGCAACTACATTTGCATTGTATATGTTTTTTTTTAAAGCCACTCGCTACTTTAGCTCCTGCTGCTGACGTGTTGCAGGAAATTGAAATGTTTTATTTTGTTTTTAATTTGGTATGTGCTTACTAACTTGAGTCTTGTTGCAATAACAATAAGTTGTGGCATATTGGTTTGTTGTATGCTGCTGCAAAACAAATATCTAGTTTAATTTTGTAAATGTATGAAACATTTGTTAGATTTAATTTGTTATTTTATTTCAATTTATTTCTCTTATTTTGTTTAAAATCCTGGATGGCATTTCTCTGTTGTTTGTTTTAGCAAATCCAAACTTTGCTTTGGTTCAGGGAATGAATGGCAGAGACAGCAGGGAGTAGAATCAAAATGGTATGCAATAAGGCCAGACCGTAGTTAAATACGGCAGAGTACTTTCCGAAATGTTCTTAATTAAAATTTTATTTGCAACATATTGCAAACGCATCTCACTTAGAGAACTTTAATTAAATTTAAGCAAACAGTAGGCAACAAAAAAAAACAACAACAAGTACGGCAGTGCGTAGAAATGTAATACAGGCCATAAAGAACATACAGCTACGACAACTATATTACTGCCACAAATGATGACATATATTGGTATACTCATACAAAGGAAGTGTAACGCCAGTGTGCTTATGCTACTTGTTTGCGTGGGTATTTTTACGTGATTAACACCAATTCGATCAGGAACAATAATGCATTTTACTTTATAGGCGGAGTGCCTATATGGCAATGTATGCAACACATACGTGGAATATCCGAAGCATAAGCATTAACAGTTATCACTTAAAAGACACTTGTACATTTTTAACACATTATTTTGTTGCATGTCAACATGTGCTTGGAAAGCTTAACACGAACGCATAATAAATTCTTTTCAAATGACACTATTATTTTTTTAAATTATTTTATACGTCTTTGAGTTTAATGAATATTCGTATAATTGATGTCATTCCATACATTAGGAAATATAAGAATGAAAAATTGGCTAAAGTTTCCATTTAAATAACCAGGGGACTAAGCAACTGATCGCTCTACAAATCAAAACAACAAATTTGCTTTACTTAAGAAAACTGAAAATTATTATGTGTGCCACATTTGTGTATTAATGCCGATGTTAAAGTCCAAAAACCATTTATCATTTTTATAGAAAAATTTGCTGTAAACTCCTACCGCATCCTTTATCACTTCGTACAAACATCGATTTTTAACGGCGATAAAATCGTAAGTGGCACAAGCATGTTTTTGCAGAAGAAACTTTAGTTTAACGCGAGGAAGTTGCAGCATTTTATTAAAATTTTTAAGAATTTTGTCAAAATAAGCATACTGTGGCAAAACAAATGTAATCTTTGATTATCTTAATTAATTCCGAAAATAAAAACTTACAGCAAAATTAATTATACAGTGCCCTAACAGCAATTAATGACAGTCTATAAAAAGCTTCTCCTGCAAAAACATGTTTCTGCCACTTACGATTTTATCGCCGTTAAAGTTCGATGCTTGTATGAAGTGATAAAGGATGCGGTAGGAGTTTACAGCAAATTTTTCTATAAAAATGATAAATGATTTTTGGACTTTAACATCGGCATTAATACACAAATGTGGCACACATAATAATTTTCAGTTTTCTTAAGTAAAACAAATTTGTTGTTTTGATTTGTAGAGCGATTAGTTGCTTAGTCCCCTGGTTATTTAAGTGGAAACTTTAGCCAATTTTTCATTCTTATATTTCCTAATGTATTTCACCAGAAATATTTATGTGTGAGAAATGAAGTTTTGAAATTTATTTACAAACAGCACAAGTGGCTTAAAGTGGCATGTATCAATATACCACAATCAGCTTTTATTTTAACTAAAACATGTTCATTGTTTCAAAGTATAAACATAAATAATTTTTGCATATTATCAATTGAACTGAAAAAAGATGTCTGATATTTACGGCTCAACATTATGAAGATATTAAGCACATCTTTCTGGCCTTTTGTTATATGCTTCGATTTAATGCAACACTTGATAAAATACCTGAAATTATTTACAACCAGAGAGAGAGAAAAGCAGTAATAAAAAATAATTTAGATGAAGAAGGGTCATAACACGTAGATAAACACGACTCCACAAAACCCCCCCCCCCCCAAAAAAAAAAAAAAAAATCAAAAACAAGTAACAAGAGTTAAACAAAAGCAAAAAGTAAGAAAAACCTAAAAGTCTATAACAATAGACAAACAGAGACACATACAGAGGCTTACGCTTGTGTGCGTTTCTTTCAAAGACAAACACAACACAAATGAACATTAATAGAAAAGGGAAATGATACCAGTAAAAAAAAGCTTAAACAAATACAATGTCATTTGCCTTTGGGCCAAAATAGGTGAGCTGCAATTAAAGGGATTTTCTTTTCCAACAGCAAAGCCAGTGACAACAAAAACCATAAATACTTTAAAAGAAAAACAAGAGAAGCAAAAAAAAATGTGAAATAGACATAGAAAACTAAAAGCGTTAATAATACCATTTAAGCCAATGTGAGAAAGTCAGAAAGCAGAAAGAAGACTAAAAAAGGATCGAGTCGAATTTCAAACTCTTTTTTTTTTAAATCTATTTTTGTTTTTGTTTTTTTTTCTTATAATTACCTGCACCCTACATTGTAAGATATGCATACTGTGGTTCTTGTGGCCGAATATTTCAAATAAAACAATTGCTAGCAGACAAAAATATCTTTGCGCTGTGATCCTTAGATCCTTAAGCCCAACTAAATCGAGAATTTAATAAAAATTTCTAAATTTTAAAATTAATAACAAAATTTTATTCTTAATAAAGAACTGAGGAGTGAATAAAACTTAAACTTATATTCGGAAAACTTTACGTACAGTGGGCATATTGTACGAATACCTATAAACAGGAGAGATGTAATCACGATGTTATTATCTAAAATTTTTAAACTTCAATCCGTAACTCTATGGATATATAAAAAAAGAAAATTGATCAATTCAGAACAGGGGAATATGCCAAACAATTGTTGTTGCTTAGAAAATTTTATAATTTAAATTTAGGTAATTTTTTAACAATATAAACAAAATATATTGGGTGGGCAAAATACCATTATTCTTTAAATTTATATGATATTTTGACTTTGATAAACTTTTTCTGTCCGAAATATTCACTTCCATTCAGAGTGATACTTCTACATACTAAAATGAGTCACTTTTCGCTTAAACAGCGTTGGAAAATATTCCAAAATGAGTGGTGTGTTGCCCAAATTATGCGTCAGTGTTGTATGATAGCGGACAACACTCATGATTCCCGTCGTCAAGTGGTGCTGATGTGTCCTAAAGCATGTAACTAAATCCAAGAACATCGACTCGCCGTCGATCTTAACATCTTATCATTTCAGGCACTAGCGTGATAAGCATTTAGAACAAAAAGCCCATATTATCGCTTAAAATGACTTATTGCCTTTAAAAACTTCGTTATGGCTTATCAGAGGCTCCAATTGAACATCGAATTCGACCAGGAAATGATTTCTTTCACTAGGCGCATTTTAACCTTGGCGGCTAAGTCTGATCTGAGGATTAGAAAACTTACAATGCATCCACAAAGTGACAGCTTGGTGTGGACTTTATAGTTGCGGTATCACTGGCCTAATTTTTTTTTTGACAATGCTGAAAATACCACTTCAGTCAAAGGCAAGCGTTATAGAGCCATGATTCCGGACTTTTTATTACTTTAAATGGAAGATATGAACTGGAATAATCAGCAAGAATTATTAATTATTCTACAAAAAGGATCATTACTAATAAGCGACATAGAACTTCATCTTTATCTTAATACTTTGTTTCTATTTATATATATAATACTCGTCCTTTAAAAGTCATTTGAAAACGTTTAAAATTTTGTGCGAAATATTTTTATTTAAAACCACTGTGCAGAATATTTTGCTAAAGGGTATAAAATAGTCGTTAGTATAAACTTTTGAGCATTTAACGACGTATTGTATTATATTTTTCTGCTTATTTTTATTTGTTTGTTCCTTTTGGCCTTTCCCCATCTATATCCCAAAAAGTTTAGACACTTTGTATCCAATTTCTTGTGTTGTTTTGCATTATTTTTCTTTGTTTTGTTTAGCGTAAACTGGCTTAAGAATTAGGCTTTTATTGTTTTCATCTTAGCAAAAAAAAAAAAAAAAAACAAACAAAAAAAGGAACAAATTACAACAACATAAAAGGGACATTAAAAGCTGCCAACTCCTAAAAATATAAAACAAACAGTTTTCGAAGTCTGCAATTTTCCAGTTGCTACATATTAACAACACAACAACTCCAGCGGCAATACGAGTACAACAAATTTGCACGTACTTCTAGCTCAACTCCCAAATTATGGAGAACAACTTCTTTTCATGTTTCATTCTTTGTTTTTTGTGTCTGGTGGTGTTTTTGTTTTTTTTTGTTTGTTTGTTTGTTTTTCCTCAAGTGCGCCTGTTTGCTGGCTGGTATTGTGAACAATAAATTTTTTTATGATTTTTTTATAACGCTGTTAGTTGCTGTTTAAAGTTCTGCGTATATTTTTTTAGTGCCATTTTTGTATTATTGACTTTTCGTTAAGGTCGCAAAGCTCTTCTCTTGAATTTTTGTTTTTAAATTGTTCAAAGTTGTTGGTGTGGGAAAACCATTTTGAAGTTAAGAAAACTTTAATTTGCTTTATATAAAAAACTTTCTCGCTAAGATTAGAAAAATCAGTGTTTTAACCTTTAAGCCTAGATTTTATTTCTTTATAAAGCGTTACACGTCTCCAATTGCTTAGGGAAAATATTATAAATGCATTTCCTATTTACGAACACTTGCGTGGCAGATGAGTCTTTTAAATCATTTCTATTCTCATGTCAAAAAGGTTCTTGGAATACTTTATTTATTTACTTATTATCACCGATTATTAAAAGAGATCATGCTGTCGATTGCTTATTTTTATAATCGACTTTGATTCTAAATACTTAAAATATACAAAATGGTACAATCAGCGGTTTTTATAACACGAGGAAGTCCTGTTCAGATTCACTAGATGAAATAAAATATGAAAAAAGAAAATAAAAGTAAGTCATTTTCATTTCAAACTGGCCTTCGTAGACACTAGTAGGTAGTGTACTAGACTCGTAGTGCGAAGGTCACAGGTTCGAATCCTGCCGCAGAACTCTGGCAGTTTGTGTTTGATAATTAAAGGGAGCGCACAACAAGCCTTCACTGGCTTAAGTGTATGTCATATGATATGGGCTATCACACCCCTCCAACCAACCTAACCTAACCTAAGTCATTTTCATTGATATCGATATTATCAATACTTTCAATGAAATTTTTTGGAAAATCAAATTTTGCAAAGCTTTGATTAAAAATATTTGTTGCTTTCGCAGGAGTGTTAAGCTCTATTATCTTTCCTGAAAATTAATTTTTTATAACAACAAGAAAGGCTCACTTCTTTAAATCTACATAAACACTCCTGAACAGTTGATTTATATAAACTGTTATTCACTTTTCAAGCACCCCTGCAAGTGAACAAAATGCACCCCTCATGTTTAATCCCAACATTTTGCAATTGCAAACAGTAGCATTTTAGAACGCAGAAAATTTCAAGTTCCGCTATTGTATAAAAATTTAATAAGAAACATTTTTTAAGCTTTTAGAAAGGACTTTCAAAAAAAAAAAACTCTCTATCAAAGTAGAATATGTCAAATCAAAGAATATTCAGTAGAGGATATATGAATGAATTTATTTGTCTAAAAAGTCCTTGTCAAAATGAATTATGTCTTTCTTACGTTTTTGGATAATTTGCAGAGTTTCGTCTTGATTTTACTTCTTTGTCCTTAAGCTACACAATGATGATTATCCTCGTAATATAAAATAATTTTTGTTTAATAATAATGAATCAGGAGCTTAAGAGTTTATAAAATTTAAACAAGTTAAATATTCATAACCAAAATCTTCTCAAGTTAAAGCAAAAAAATTAAGAATCCATAAGTCTCCTTAAGTGCTACTTAAACATTCAATGTCATTTGAATTTTTAATATTCACTCATCTTACATTATGCTGCAGAGAGAAACATTATTTACAATCATTAAATTTAATTTTATTACAAAATAAAAAGAAAACAACATTTTTTTTCAAGACATAAACTTTCATTCAGGCAAATAACACAAAAAAAAAAAAAAAACAACTTGTGTATGTAAATATAAAAGAAAACTTTTCAAGATCTAGATCATTAAGGTCGATTTACCAACGAAAGAAAAGAGAAAGTTTATTATGCTAAATTGCTTAAATATAATACTGAAAATATATAAAATTCTACATGCACACATAGATAAATATTTGAGGGTGGTGTTAGAAGCATTTTATTTCTAATGCCATTTCCTTTTTTGAATGCTCGCAATATTTTTTTTTAGAAAGTTAAAGTCTCTTAAAGTATGGGATGATTTTTATAAGGAAGTTTTGACATTCCAATGAACTTTTAAATCCTTTTTTTCTTGAGGCAAAAAACGTTGCACCTTTACGATAAAAAAACGATTTTACAGAAAATTTAAAATAATTACGCTTAGCATTTTGAGTCTAATTAATCGATTTATTTTATTTCCTTATTATATGCTTCAAATGGAATCAAAACCACACTACAGCATACTAGAAGGCTTCATTATGTTAATAGCTGGATCCGAACAGCCATTGAACCCTCGTGCTCTTGCTCAGTCATAGTTTGTTTTGTAGCCAACCCGTTAACTATTTCAGCCAACAAAATCCTCCAACTGTCTTACTGAGGGTCTGGGGAGGAATAGTTTTCAACGATTTTTAAATAAATAAATTTCATACTATTTTTGTTCGTTTAATGGAGTTTTTTATATAAACCACTTTTCTACAAAACAACACAACAAAAAATTATTTCATTTTTCTTGCAACATGTTTACAACTAAACGTCCGTTGGTCGTTATTGATTGTATTCGGTCAGAAATCAAAACGAAAAATAAAATCTTTGCTTTGAAAACACTCAATCTCATATATTTATGTCAAACAAATCAAATACATAATGAGAACTTTACATAATGCTTTTATGCAAACAACACAACAAACAATTATACTCAACATGAATCTATTTAATTTTTCTTACAACATGTATTTTCTAACAATCATATACCATGTGTTTACTTTTTAAAGTTCACAGACGATTTGGTTTCTGGAAGAATGAAATGTTGGCATATGAACACCCACAGCCACAACAAACAACACATTTTTTTAAACTCTAAGTGGTTAAACAATTAGTTGGGAAGAATGTCCCAAAATAATAAATTTTAATATTAAGTTTTTAAGATGAATTTTTTAATATCATTTTACTTCATATTTATATGACATAAAATTAAAAATAAAACTTTTTAGTCTACCCTCATATAAAAGAAAATAGCAACATATAGTATTTAGCATGAGAATAAGCTCACATGCCTCTAACTTGTGTTCGTTATTCGTTTCTACCTCTGCAACCAAATGTATCTTCTTAAATATACTTTCTATTTCTTATATTTGTTGTAGCAAAAAAGCACTGGCAGGTAACAATAGTATAAATGTATATTCGCAAATACGTTTGTATGTCGAGCTTAACTTTGTAATTTTGTTCTTGCCAAATAAGATCTAAATAAAAGTTTTTCTACGCGTTCTATTCAATTTTCTGAAATTGACGAAAACACAAAATAAGAAAAACCATTCACCATAATTACAAAAAGCTTTCAACGTGAACATTTGCAATTCACAATTTGTTCCCTTTTGTTACTGAATTTTATCTCTTTAACAAAACAAAAAATATAATATTAAGTGCAAGAATAAGAGCGAATAAATGAACGTTCAGGTTGTATGAATGCTTTTTTGTTTGTATGTGTGAAAACCTCTTAAGTTACCACAAAATCAATTCTAGTTACATTCTCGTAATCTGCTTTTATTTTCCACACCTGAACCACTTGACCCAACTGAATTAAAAATTAATACTATATCCCCCACTAAATACATACATACATACATACATACATACATACACACACACACACACACACACACACACACACACACACACACACACACAGGGAAATACACTTCCGAACTCGAAAATTCCAAAACAAAACAAAAAATACACTATCAGGGGAAGCCATTAAACATAAAACAAATTAATGTGTAGTAGGGGGAAAGCAGAGGAGGCGGAAGTGCTAAGAATTTTTTTATTCAAAGGCGGCGCGCGTGTTTAGCACCACAATAGAGTGCAATTTGTAACCGAACCAATGATTTGATTTCCTTTGCCACACAAACTACAAACAACAACAGCAATGGCAGCATTTCGGCATAAACATTAGATGGCATAGAAGAAGAAACAAATATGAAAGAGAAACAAAATGACGAAAATCTATATACACGACTAAAAGAAATGCAATAAAGCCACAAAAAAGAATTTATGATTAAAGTTAGTGGTAGTCATATTTTCGGTTAAATTGTTGTTTGTATACATGCAAACATTTGTTTAACACCAGTGATATCACAGGCGGAAAGTTAGAACAGCATTATAAATATTTGTTGTAGTTATTGTATTGCCACGACTGGCAGAAGCTGAGACATTTAATGTTCTACAATGTACACAACGACGAAAACGTCTACGAAATCTTTACGCACAATGGCTGCCAAAAGAAGCAAATAAATTTAAGTAAAAAAATTAATGTTATTTATATTCAAGCTGCTACTTAGTCAAAGGTCAAAACCAATAAAAGATATTTTTTTTTCTAAAAATATTTAATGGGAAAAATCTATTGAATTCTGAGAATATGAAAAACTTTAATGGTGAAAATATGTTCTTTAAAGCAGAGTATTAGAATATGAAATATCAAGAGCGCTAATTAAAGATGTATGTAATTTTTTAGTAAATGTAACTGATTAGAACACCAAACAATATTTTTATAATATTGTCCATAATTGCGAGGGCTGATAACGATCGCATACATTTTCTCTAGCAGCTATAGTTTTAAAGGTACAGTGGCTGAAGACTTATCACTATATAAATATATATAACTTAAGGTTTAGCTGTACAAAGTTATAACCCAACTTGGTCTTATTTCAATAGAATTCTCTTTCAATTTTATTTCTTTTTTGATGAGTCACAAATTTGGAAACGTCAAAAATGTAAATGAATATGCGGTATAAAATTTGGTTTAATCCGAAGGAGACAAACGTACACACAAGAACGTTTATTAATGCCTAATATATACAAAATATATATATGCCACATTTTAGGGATAACTTTCCAAAAAAAAAATATAATAATAATAATAATAATAATAATAATAATAATAATAATAATAATAATAATAATAATAATAATAATAATAATAATAATAATAATAATAATAATAATAATAATAATAATAATAATAATAATAATAATAATATAATAATAAAAACAAAAAAAAAAACTATTAACAGAAAATTTAACAAGCAATTTTTAGTGTTTACACATAAAGGCAAAATAAATAAATCATTCCAATTTTTTCACTTTCCCTAATTCCATTATGGTTGTTGAAGGGATTCAGAAAAAAGGATCCAAGTGTAGCAGAAATAGCAATATTGTGAATTAAATGAGAACATTAGTTATTTTATTTACCAAAGAACAAACAAGTCTTAGAAATACATATAGATGCTTAAAAAAATCTTCCTCCAAACCATTTATTACTTCTATTTAATATTTATAATATGTGTTTTTAAATAAACTTGAATGGATTTCGT
Organism: Germaria angustata; assembly: GCA_963681545.1. Lineage (NCBI taxonomy): Eukaryota > Metazoa > Arthropoda > Insecta > Diptera > Tachinidae > Germaria > Germaria angustata. The sequence goes on along the minus strand of OY812998.1, from coordinate 136,271,625 downwards.
AAGTGCGGCCATTACTTCAAAGGTTTCTTCTGTAGAACAGCAAAATAAGTCATAAGGCTCACAATCCAAGCTTTCAATAGATAAAGACAACTTTGGGTACACAGAAAACATATTTTGCCCCTGCAAAAATAATCCACCAATGAGTAGCATAGAATAAAATGGGTATAATTTACCATCAAAGCAGCCATTAAAATTGGCTTAAATCTGTTTTAACTTCTTTTTTACCTCCCACAGACCCTGATCTCTTTCGCCAGATAGAAGCCCATCTTTTTGGCTGCAATTCTTACATCTGACTTGTTTTGAATGAAATGTTTCTTCAATTCAGGAATAATTGTTTGAGTTGTAGGCAGTCGAAGTTGTACAAATATTGCTGGTATTTTCTGTTTATAATACTTACAATATTTTCTCCTACATAATGTAGGAAGGCATAGATGGGAGTAACAAAATGAATACATTTCGCTTAAAGTATTTCAAAAAATTTTCATAATTTCTTTAGTTACCAAAAAATCATTAATATTCTAAAAATTTTTAATAAGAACTCTGCATTTTGTGAAACTATTTGCAATGTGAACAGTGTAAAAAAATTCAGTTTTCCATCGCTGGTTATTTTTAATTTTATTTTGATACTAATTTTACTTCTATTCCATAATTTTGAAGTTGAACACAAAAAATTTGCAAACGATTGTTCACAACTGTCGTACATCTATTTTTTCTAACTGCGACTAAACGACATTTCGTTGGTAGTATCAACGAAAGAATTTAGTAAAGCCTTCATCTAGCAACTTTTTATTTGAATCAACACGAAATTTGTTTAACTAAAGAATTTTTTTCAATTGAATACAAACGTTTCTGTTAAAAATATATTTTCGTATAATTTGTTGACTTAAAAAAATAAAAATAAAAATAATTCGAAGTCTATTCAAACAATGAAAATTGAGTCAATAAAGTAACACATCGTTAAGGAAACGATATGACGAAGATACTCCAAGTTTTTTGGATAATTTATTTCACATGAAAGATTTAACAAACTTCTTAGAAACTTTTGAAAATATATATTATCCCCCACATATTCTTAAAAAATATGATCACATTTATTCTGTAATGTAGTCAAATAATCAAATAGTATAACGTAACTAATGCAAATCAATTTGACTATTTTACAATTTTTAGTGCGTGATAGAAGAGTATTTTTTATTATTATTTTTTTAAATAAATATTGTAAAATGAATCTTACATACGAGCTTTTACTACACACACAGAATGTTGGCTTAAAATTTCTTCTTAGTCCGTGTTACAGCGAAGGGATAGTCTCCTTACCCACTCCCCACCATATTTTGTAATGTCATTCAAACTACACATATATCTTAATTTTAAGATCAATACGAGTATTTGAAATTTGATAAAATTGATTAGCATTTTGAAAATATAGGAGAAACATTATTGTCATTTTACATCCTTCTCCCGATAAAAAAATAGTTCACTTGGAAAGATATGCCAGGGGAATTCGTGAAGTAGAATTAAAAAAGACCTCAATTAGAGTATAAAATATTTTCGTAATTTAAAGAATTCCAGTTGTAGCTAACTTTCGATCGTATTGTGGACTTCAGAGACAGTGTAAAGCGTTGCTTCTCCAATTGCGCATGCGTTCATACTCCATGATGCACTTAAAATATATAGAAAGTTCATGAACTAGAATTTGGGAAATTTAATAAATTTGAGAAAGTGATGGTGAATTTTAAAGAATTGAGAAAAAATTTCAAAAAAATGTAAAAATTCTAAAAAATCTTGGGAAAATTTTCTAGGATAAATTGTTTCCACTAACAGGCTTTGGCAACATACAATAATCATTGAAAACTCAATTTTTCAAGTGTATACTAATTTTTTACAAAATATTCTTAATTTGTACCACACACAAATCATATTTTTTTAAATCCTCAGTAAAATTATCCAATAATTTTCTTATTTATCAAGTGACTAAGTCCCACGAGTTAAAGCGTTACAACAGTGACACAAGTGTACCCAGAAATATATATTTTTTGATGTTATTGCGATAATCGATTTTCCCCCCTCATTCCTTTTTAAATACTAAATTTTCAAAGTAGGGAATTACAATAATATTACTGAAAAATAAATGTACATGTGTAACTTTCATAAGTTGTCCCTGGTATATACATATTGTTGTTTGTATTTATAAGTATTATCTGTTGCAAGTGTAAGCGTTTTAAAGATTTATTCTTCTATACGTCTCTTTTAAAATTGGCAATTACTGCTGATGGGATTTACTCTTCAATTCCAATTAATATCACTTTTACTGCTAAATAAAATTGTTATTCTATATTTTCTGGTGTTTGCAACGTTATACAGTTGTTTCTTCTTTTACTGCGAAAAAAGATAACCGTTCTGTACTTTTTGTGGCATGAGTTTTAGATTTTAAATATTTTTAAATCTAATTTTAGCATTAAAATATTTTTACGATTTTTTTATTTCGATTAAATACACTGGTCCTATAGTCCCGGAATTATTATTAAACAAATAATAATATTAATTTTTTTTGGAACTGTATTTTTTAACTTGAATATAAGTAGTTTGACTCAAGTTCAATTACTAAATTTGTCAATTTAGATTAATATTTTTCTTTTGTAAATTATTCTTATTAAGGAAGAAGTTGGAGGTGGCGTGGTGTAGTGCTAAAGTGCTTGCTTATAAAACCGAGTACCCCAGGTTCGCTCCCTTCCCTGGCAGAGGACAACAAAGAATTTTCACAATGGGTTTTCAAGTTTTAAAAATTTAAGTGGCTAAAAATCCATCCAACGAAGAGCCTTCTAAAAACTTAAACTTAACGATGATTATGTCAATTTTAAGATTAAAAGTGGTTTTGAAAATTTAGCCAGTCAACAAAATTTAAGAAATAATCATGTAAATTTCACGGAGTTTTACAAAATTAAATAAGTGTATGTTGCGGCATTTATATAAATTATTTGGTTTTTTTATTACACTTTCGTATAGCGAATTTTATAGATCTGGTCGCTCTGAATGCCACAACTGAATATCAAAAGTCAGCGCGTGTGTGTGGATGTGTAAATGCATGGAAGGAAGATATGGCAAATGGGAAAAACTAATGGCTTAAAGATACGTTTTTCACTCACTCCCTATCTCTGCAATTGCTGATGTCGACTCCTTTAAATTTAAAATGATTTCAGTTTAATTCTAAACAACAACATTTTGCAAACCACTGAAAAAGAATACAAATAAAGATATCTTGTCTTCAAATACGTTTGAAACCTGCTGCTTTAAACAAAAAGGCTCTGCAATAGTGGATTTCAGTAAAAAAAAAAAATAAGAACAATAAAAATAATGCTTATCAAGTCGTAAAATTTTTTTTAATGTGCGTAAGTGCTTACAACCAGCATTATTTACCCTTTTGCTCAATAAATCTTGTTGTTCCTCTACTTTTGTTTCTTTTTTATAGTAATTTTAATCCAGAAAATCTGTAGCCTATTAAGGGATTCCTTTTTAAGTTTATAAATACTAGCGTAATAGAATGTAAGATTTATTTACAATGAAATCATATACATATTCGAATTGTTGCTCAGTGGGAGTGGAAATTATGGGTTTGCTGGTAAAAGTACTAAAATAATTTAAATAATCGTTTCTAACGTCTGGAGTATTAGAAATTTTAAGCACATGTTAGTTGAGTTAAATAAAACTGGAGTTTTTTATTCACAAAACAATGCCAGAATCGAGCAGATAATTTATGACCATGAGACTATTAAATCAACATTTAAGTATCAGGATATTATTTTTTTCCATCTGCAGCAAAGGTTGCATTGTGCAGCTCTTTGTCCGTGCAGCAGCTGGTTACAAAGAAGCATAGTTGTACATTTTCGGAGGCCCATAGATGCAAATGCAAAAGGTGATGATCAATGAAATATATGCAGGTATATCCCATTATATATTAATAGTGCTTTATTATATGTATCAAGAGGGCCATTATTGCACACAAGAAAGTACCGAGGAGGCTTTTAAATGCCAAATATTCGAAGGAATATACAGGATAAATTGTCTAAAAACTTATTTAAGAATGTCACAAAAAACGTTCTTCACCTCGTATAAATTTTTGTAGAGAATTGACTCTCTCGGTTATTGAAAGGACACATTAATTTTATATGGCAGTCAGAGCATTAAGGATCTAATTTGTAATAAATGAAACAAGCTTTGGAAGAGATATATATATATATATATATATATATATATATATATATATATATATATATATATATATATATATATATATATATATATATATATATATATATATATATATATATATATATATATATATATATATATATATATATATATATATATATATATATATATATATATATATATATATATATATATATATATATTAAATAAATCATTATAATTCGGATTTTATCTAGTATTATATTTCTATTCATAATTATCATTATTATTTGCGAAAAAGTCTACCTTTTGAAGAATTAACTCTCTCGGTTATTTCTATTCTTAAATATCATTATTATCTACGAAAAAGTTCCAAAATTACTTCAATTGTTGGCTTAAATTTATTTTAAATAAATTAAATCAAACTGCTTAAAGCTCACTGGCGATTTGGTTTAGCAGCCAATGAAATGTCGGCATATGAACAGCTAAAGCCGCATCAAACAATAAATTTTTTAAACTATATATTACGAGAATTATTATAATGTTGAACAATTAAGCATAATACGGGTTAAGCACAATTTTGCACATAATTAATAGAATTGTTTCCGCTGGCAAAAAAATAATAAATTTTTATAAATGGGATAATATACTTTTATCAATGTCTGTTTGGCAGGAATAAAATCTTAAAATCTGTGCTGATGCGTTTTAGCATTAGTTTTACTTTGCTGAAATACAACTTTACACAGAAAAGTCAAAGGCTCTTCGGAATCATTGAAAAGGTTTTCTTCTCCGTTTAAATAAAAGGAATTCTGGAACGTATATTTAATATTTTTGCAGAATAAAATCTGGAGCTCGATAGTAACCGTATTGCAAAGGGAGTTACAATTTTTTCAAAATAATAAGCTTATGATCACTGCTTGTGACGCATTTATTGACATTGACAAATTTTTCCTTTACACTAGATGCAAAGTTGCGTATACTTAATATTGTTACACTGGCAAAATCTTAATATTACTCATACGCCAGAGTATAAACTAGGCCGTTTGAAGTTCAGTTTTGATTTTTAGGAAAATGAGAGACGATTTTCCTATAGAGAATAAAAAGTTAATGAATGAACACACTTGGCTTAAATAAATATAAAATATAATTTGGAACAACAACAATAACACTGTGTGTAATTTTTTAAGTCGTGGCAAAATAACCATATACGGACACCACTACGTGATAAAAGACTAAAAAAAAAGACCCGTGTCTCCCAATTTTTCCCAAAGTCATGCACTTTTTTTATGGGCCGCCAAAGATTTGGGGCCTCGGTATCATTTTCGCAAAAAAGTGATCATTTTCTCGGGCTCATATCTTGCAAACCGTTCCGAATTTCGATTTACTCTCTGAGGCAAACTTGTAGCTCTTGTCATAAAGAACAAAAATTGCGAACATATAAAATCAAAAAAACTTCACCTTCCAGATAAAAATCGCAAAAAACTTAAAAAAATTCGATTTTTTTTAACTTTTTCTCTTGTTCAGGTCCATAGGTAGCAAACCGTTAAAAATTCAAGGAAACAATCAACTACAAAAATTTACCTAAGATCTCAATAAACAAATTTCTAAAACATATAAACTTCTTGGGAATAATTCTGAACACCGTTTAGGTAGCGCTTAGGTAGCCGCTTTTTTTGCGGCTACCTAAGCGCTGAAAAGTCAGAAAAAGTCAATTTGGCAACATACCCCAGTCACGCATTTTGTCAGTACAATGGGTCTATCACTTGTGCAGATTTTGCTCAAACAATTTTGCACTTGAAGAAGAATTTGAAAAGTAAGTATTCGTCATCAGTCACATTTTTTTTTTAATTAAGAACGAAGTTTGTATACTCCGCCAAAGCTTCCTCTACTGTTTTGTTTTCTCCATATTTCATTAACTGTTACCTTAGAACGTCTTTTGTGGGCAAGATTTTCATTAATATCAGACAAAAAGCTGTACGATATAAATGGTATTAATCCCACATTGTTCAGCTAACAAATTTTCATTAAAATCAAACCAAATCTTGCCGTTTTATCATTTTTATTTATGCCGTGTGCAACATTTTATAAACTGCTGAATACGAATTTTCTTAATACTCAGTCCTTGAAAACTCATTTATTACTTCATATTTAAGGCCAAAGGCATTTGAATTAAAAACATGAAATGAAAATACACAGTATATGATGAAAATACGTAAAAAACTTTTGAGTTTTTCTTAAGTGCAATTGTCCTAGACTATTACTGTTCAATTGTGTTCCATTCCATAAGCATTTGAAGTGTCCTGTTGGTATCCACTTCTGCAACAATTTTACTAACAATTTAAATTTAAGTTTTTTTCCAATATAAAAGTTAAGATGAAATTCCTGAATGACATGAATGTTAAAGAGAAGAGGGATTAGAGAAAGAAGTTAATGATGATCAAATATTAAATTCAACTAAACATATTTATGAGCATACAAGAGCACATGCATACCAAAAATAGATAAATATTACAGTTTCTAATGCTAATGTTTAAACCAAGCCCAGCGAGCCTTCGAGCGTAAGTTTAGGAAACTTAAACATTTTGTACAAGTAAGTACGATTTGTAAAAGGGGCTGTAAATTTTCTTTATATGACTAAAGAGCTGTGGTATTTGTTAAAATTGCTACATTTGCATAAATAATATTCCAAATATTCTCACAATTTGAGAAATATTAGGTAAGACAACGTTATTGCCATAGAGAGACAAATTAGTTCTAGGTAAGATTTATCCAAGATGATGGGTGTAACAGAGACAGCCCAATTACGGCTTCAAAAGAAGTCACTCTATGAAAGAACAATATATTACAGTCAGACACGTAATTCTTCGATAAACATTATTGGCATGTCTGCTGTTCTAGAGGAAAGTTCTTTTTCTAAACTATTCTTAGGCATATGAGAAACAAATTTAATATGTAATTTTTATAAAGTCCTTGTAAATTTCCCGATAGATCTAAAAATAACTTTTTGTTAAAGTTTTTTGGTTTAAGCTTCTTTTTGAAAAGGAATTTATTTTGATCATAATGTTAAATACAAGCATTTCTCAAAAACTGTTCAAGACATACTTTATTAAGAAGTGCTTTTCGAGGAATATGTTTTTGGAGGATGGATTTCAAAACAGGTATTTTCTTGAGTCACATTATTGTATTTAAAATTTCTCTTAAATTTATAAGCTGTTTTATTTCAAAAGGCATTACTTTTGGAACTTACATTTCACATAAAAAAAGTAGTGTTAATAATACTTTTCAATTAAAAGGTCCATTAAAAAAAAACTATTCTTATTCTTATTTTGTAAAGTTTGTTAACAAAAAAAGTGTCTTACCTTAAAGCTTCTTTTTAAAAGTTGCTTTAAGGAATTAGAATAGTAATTATATCTTATGAAAAGCTTCTTTTGAGCTGTACCTAAAGAGATTATTATAGAGGAGAGATTTACAAAAGTTAATTGCCGATATTTGCTTATATTTATTTAAACTTTAAAAAATAACTAGCTCCTTCATAGTTTCGGAAAGGTTTGCTTAATCGAATTGCATTTATGTCTTCCTAGATTGAAAATGACTTGTTCTCTTGGCAACAGTTTGTATTTGCACAAGTTTATGTTTGGCTGGCTGAGTATGTATAGTGTTGCAGTGAGATGGTGCTTTTCTTGGCAACAAATGCTGAATTATAAATTTATTCTATGTAAGAATTTGCGGATAAGTATTCGTGCACTCATATATAAAAATATAAATATAAATATGTGTGAGTGTGTACATAGAGTACGCCCTCAGTATGTGCAACCATTTGGGATCGCAGCTTTTGTAATATTAGGAAATCAACTTTATTGCCTTCGTGCAAAAAAATTCTAATAACTAATAGAAATAATGGACTTTGAATTATATAGTTTCTTAATTTACGTTTTATGGTATCAAAAGTCCACAACATTAAACACATGTGTATACAAAAAGGTTGTAGAAAAACGTACATTGATATAAAAGGAGTCAGATATTTTCACTTCCTTCTGATCACATGAAATGTGTTTTTGTAATGGAGGTTAAGGAATATCTTTTAAATCTATTTTTTTCTCTGGCCTATTAAAGACACTTGTTGTTAAAAGATCGTACAACCTGTATTGAATTTGCTTTGCGAAAGTCATATTCCCTATCAATAATTTTATATCATCCCTTTCTAAATTGAATAATCTAAATTGTTGTCGCCTAAAGTCCACGCATTAAACTGTTCAGATATTTCAAGGATTATTTCATAAAGATAATCGAAGATAAAGTATTAAAAAATGTCACAAAGTCCTGAAGTGTTGCTCTAATAGAATCTACAACATAAAACATGTGGCTGTTGCAATAGGGAAGAATTACAGCTATGCACAGCCGCACAAGAAGAGGGCGTACTGTATATATATTAAATATAAAATAAAATATTCTTTACTTGCTGTTGCTGCTGTGTTGCTTTAATATTTACTGGGGACACAACATCAACATCAGCCAACATTCCTCCCAAACATACAGAGAAACATGTGGCATAGAACTGATGGGTTGTTGGACAGGGGAAGAGATGAAATGCAAGTACCAAAAAAGAAGTTTATGGTGATTGATGATACATTGTTAGGTTTGTATGCAAATAGTTTAACTTTTAGACTCTTCAAGGGATAATCAAGCAAATCTGAGCATCCATTAAACCAGCCATAAGAAAGTATGGAAAATAGAGTAAAAAAGATGAATTTTGTATATGGAATATATTATTTTGTTTAAACTATTAGTAAGATGAAACTGCATAATATGACATTAGCAACATAATTTTTGCAAGAACTTTAAATTGGATCAAATTTTTTTATGTTTAAATTTCAAATGTGAACTAAAAAGTATTTTAGCTATTTGTCGTTTAACTTGTATATATTTGAGAGATGGACAAAGGGAAATCTGGCGTATCGCAAAACCACAAAATAAGTCTGGTGGGGCAAAGACCATTGAAGAAAACTCAATCAAATATGATATTAAAATTCTTAATAACAGATGTCCTTGGACGGATAATGCAGCCCATTGCTGGGTTTATCGTCAGTGTGTAAAACAAATTAAATTTTGAAAGAAAAAACTTTAAAAACTTTAATAATGTTGTACTATTCGTTATAAAGGATATTTTTAAGCGCTTTTGAAAACTTAAGGAAATATATGAAGTCTTTATTTGAGTCGATAGAACGATCTACATAATTCAATATTTGTGGATGATTTCATGTAAATGTTTCCCACCGCTACACCTCGAATGACATACTCTTTCCAACATATCGGCCGGTATCTCACGAATAAATTCTTCCAGAATTTCAGTGCGTCAACCATTGCGGGCTTGTCCTTAAATACATAGTCTCAAAAAAAAAAAAAAAAATACGATCTAGGCGGCCAATTGACCGGCCTCAAGAGTGAAATAAACGGTTTACCACAAACTCGCCTCTCAATAGGTCCATTGTTTCATGTGCTGTGTGACATGTGGCACCGTCTTGTTAAAACCACATGTCAGCCAAGTCCATCTATACTCTTTTTTGGGCTAAAAATAATCCACTGTAGTGCTCGCTATTCACAGTGATGTTCTTGATTTCGTCTTCTTTGAAAAAGTACGATCCAATAATGCCATTGGCCCAGAATCCACACCACAACAGTGCATTTTCGGGACGCAATGCTTCTGGTTGCTCTTCACATCAAATACAACAATTTTGCTTGTTCTCATATCCATTCAACCACAAATGAGTTTCGTCGATGAAGGCAATTGTCCGATAAAAAAAAGTGGACGATGCATTTTTATAACTAAAAAATCTTTAATATACATATAAAGGGTGATTTTTTTTATCAACTTTCTTTTTGGGAACACTGTTTTTAGCAGCTCAGCTGTTTTCGTGTAAAATGTGACTGTTCAACATGTACAGTTTGGTTTATAATTTAACCGTGAGTCGACTTACAAACGAACAACGCTTGCAGATTATTGAATTTCATTATCAAAATTCATGCTCGGTTAAGAACATCGTGCATGAGCGACGCAGGTCATTTCTGGTTGAATGGACACGTGAACAACCAACATTTCCGTATTTGTTTTGAAGCATTGCGTCCCAAAAAATTCACTGGACCCAGTATATAAACCATTTGAGGTGTAACCGCGGTCAACATTTACATGAAATCGTCTTTAAACATTGAATTATAGAGATTGAACTAACGACTCTAATAAAGATTATGAAATCTAAATTTTATATTTTTTAATAAAATGCGAAATCTCTGAAGAAATCCACTTTAATGTTTATTGAATTCGCAAATTGATTATTAGCTTTTATGTATTTTAATTATTAAGAAAGGATTTTTTTGTTTTGCATATAAAAGTATAAAAAATATAATAAAATTATAAAATATATAATTTTTCCTTAAATATAACATTTAAAAAAAATATACAATATACTATTTTTCTAACAGAATAAAATTCTACGACGTATGTAGGTTTGTATGTTTATGGAAATCATATTTAAAATTTTCCCATTTCGTTTTTAATTTATATTTCATTAAAATTCTGTTGCATGCACAGACACGAGCATGAGTGATTATTAAACAACTACATTAAGACAAACACTCATTTTCAATTTATATGTATATGTATATAGTAAAACAAAAAGGAAGAATAGGAAGGAGGGAACAAAGCAAAAAATAAACTTTATATATTTCATAAGTAACATGACATAATGTATGTTGTTGCAGACATTTGTCTTGCTGTTGTAAGTCTGCATTAGATATTTCTACTACCAATAATTACTAAGAACTATTAAAACTAAAACAACACCAGCACAAAGGCAAACATTTTTCAGTGTAAAGCAACTGCCAAAGGTGCAGTGTAGGAGAGCAGTCTGGATAATCATGCACATTTCTAAGAAAATTTTAGACAAAATGCCACAAATATTTGCAAGAAATTTTTCTACAAAAATTAAATTATTCCTTCCCTCGTATAGGGGCGAAGTTTAGATAAAGGCTTGGATGGTAGCTTCATCCCACTCATAATTGCACATGTCGTTGTCTTCGTTATTGTAGGCAACATAAATGAAGCAGCATACAAAGATTGCCGCACACACACAGATACACATTTGCTTGCATGCCTACACAAATGCAAAATTCGTATTAAATCTACTTGCTTCAGTTTCCTGCAACGGGAACAGGAGATTACTGCACGATTTTGTTAAACGTAATTATATCCTTTAACATGAAATGGAAGTGCAAATGAAGGAAATATGTTGTCAAGGTAACAAAAAATACAACAACAGTTTCACTCGTATATGCAATAAAATGATAAAAAGAACTGCAAACAGTAAAACATACGAAAACACAAATGCACTCTGATTCACATAAGCAAAGACACCCTTCCACCTCAACGTAGTTGCATTGCAAAACCTTAAATAGATTCTACAACATAATTATCCTTTAAGTCATCATCGCCATCATTATCATCAACGAGCGTTTTCTTCTTTTTTGCGTACACTCTAGGCTGGGAGGCAGGTTTGCAAATACCATAGATTATGCAGAATTATTTGAACAAAGAGGCATAAAGAAACAATTGCCACATTTTATTTGAACAATGGCTCGACGCTATTCTAAATACAATGGATTACAAGATGTTGCAAATATACAAGTATACATATTTACATATAAAGAGTCAAATAAACATACACTTGGCGAGGTAGAGGTAACGAATTTACAAAGTTTTTGCTAAAAATTAATCTCAAATGCAAACTTGAATCAAACGATACGTATTTGGCTTATAAAAATGCAAAATTATTTCACTTTCGCTATGGCTTTGGCTTGATTTAAGTACGATTAGATTGATTTTTGTTTTGAATGTAAGAAATTTCATAAATATTTGTGCAAGTCTTACAATAACTTCTGAATTGAGTTATTAAATGCACTTTAAAGCTTCACATTAGAAAATTATTTAGTAGGAGCATTTAATTATTAGAAACCTTTTGGTATTTTAAAATCTTTAGTGGCAAAATTAATTATTTTTTTTAGAATATTTATGGTTTTTTCACTGGAGGTTTTTTAAATGTACTTTCACTCCATTTTAAAGCAGCACGAAGGTAAATAGAAATTAATTTTTTTAAGGTAATTTAAAGAAAACATCTTAAAATTTATATGGCATTGTGCACAAATTTATTTATTTTTTAATATCCTTTCATAACTTTAGTTTAAATTTGTATAAATTGTAAAATTAAATCTCCTTCTCTTTGTTTCTAGCATTTGAACAACGAAATCTTTTAAAAATCACTTAAATGTAATTAAAGAAAAGAAAAAGAAAAAAAAAACAAATATTTGTTTAACACAAGTCTTTGTGTAGATATAATGGTTTTGTCGCAAATGAAAAATCTTAAAACGAAGTTTGTCTTGATTTCCTTTCTTGGTTTAACAATTTCTCTGCTTTTCAAATGCCAACCCCCATGAACATCTTTAGGTTTTCATTAGAGAAAATCATTAGAGAATGTTTGTCTTGTTGAAGATTGTGAAAGTGGTAAGAGTAGTGAAGAGGAAAATGTTTAGGGTCATTTTGTGTTTTTTCAATCACTTAGATTTTTTTCCATATTTTATTTCTTTTTAAAATTTTTTTCTATTTCTCTTGGTTTAGCTTTATGGCGTTTTATAAAAACGCAGCTGTATTGGCTTGTTTTATTTGAAGCATCTAAACCAGGAAGATTTTTGTTACATCCTCTGGCAGTTATTGTATAAACGTTTATATTTTAAAATTCTTCAAAGGGATGTTGGGGGGTATTGTTCATTTTGCTATCGTTTGATTTTAATTCCCTTTTGTCTATTTTATATTTTATTAATTTCAAATTCTCTAAACGACTTCCTTTGTTTTTTGCTTTTTTTTTCTGTTGGGTGTTTTATGATAAATGAGTTCCACTGCAAAAAAAAACTCAATAAAAAATTATGAAATGAATCATATTTAAAAAATAAGGGGGTTCCTAAGGATATTGTGAAATACTTTTTAAGAAATAATGATACAAAGACTAAGATATATATTTCCTTTATAAAGCCATTAGTAAAATCAATTATGTCGTGTTAAACTAAAAAAAAAAATATATATATATATATATATATATATATATATATATATAAAAGAAATCATTCTTTAAAATTTTTGCTTCTACAAAATTAAGTAGAGATCAATATCACAGCAGAATTTCGTTAAAATTCTTTTAGGACAAGCTTTCTTTCTTTAATTTTATAAAAAAATTGAATGGAACTGAATTCATTTTTACTGACCTAATGACCTTTGTGGTAAGAAAAGCACACCTAAATAGTATAATAAGTAAATTTTGGCATTTTCTTTTATCACTTGATAGTTTAAAAAAATATCCTTTAATTGATTTTGATTTCAAATAATCTTTCACAGTCTCTTTTGAAATTAATCGATGCAGAAATAAATCTGAGTTTAACAAAATAAAGCGTTTTTTTACCTTTAAGAAATGAAACCAAAGTCTAGTCTCATGCACAGTGGGGCCGGTTGCAAAATAAATATTTAAAGTAAAGTCTCTAAACAGAAAATAATTTTCCAACTACAACCAATGACATAAATAAATATGCCTGGGAAGACCTAAGCCAACTCCCAAAAGAATATACAACCTTCCCATAGAATTTTTTCATTTCTTAAGGAATTTTCATTACGTGATACTCGCAGAGTTTGCCTCTTTTCTAAAGGTGTATAGCTCTTTCCATACAAATATCCCACTGCATTTAAGAGGAATACTTAAAGAAATATAAATTAAAAATTCCAAAATCCTCTGCTTAAATTTTCGTTTTTCACTTTACAAGAAAAATTTACTCTTAATACTCAGTCTCATTATGCGTTCAACTTTCAGGGTTGTGTTGGGTGTCATTACGGAAAGGCATTACAGCAAATGCAATTTTATCTTGAGTGTATTATGCCTGCAATTTCTTTTTGTGTGTTTGCATTATATTTTGTGATGGTTAAAACAAAATTAGTTTGAAAAAAACAATGGAAAAAGCTGCAAGATTTACAACGAAACAGCTAAATATCAAATTGCTGCTGGTAATTATTGGGTTATATTCAACAGGCAGCTTTCGTGCACTTGTGTGCATTATTTAGTCACTACATAATGTCTACGTTAGATAGAAAATGGAAAATTGAAAACAGAGAACCGAGTATAAGAGCATAACACGGAAATATTACTAAACCATTGACGCCACCTCCATTTGTTTCCATGGATATACATATAAGACAAAATTCAAAAAACTTATTATTCAAAATTGGGAAGGTATATTTATTATTTAAGCGTTTCAAACTGTGCTTTTTAATCTTATCTACGAAAAGTTTGCATTTAAACAATGTTTCGTTGAAATCATTTTTTCTTCCCTTTCGAATCCCTAATGGTATGACGATAAGTGCTTCCAATTTCCAACAAATCCATTAGTTACCAATAACTGAGTCTATGTAACTTAATGATTATTGGCTCGAAAAATTGCAATAAGTTTTATATGCATTTATAGATGTTTTTTTCTCCTCTTTACGACGACAAATCCTTTTCCTATTGATGACACACTTTTTCTTATTCCAGCTGATGTAGAAACTGTTAGAACTAAACGTTGAATGTAAATGGTTAGATGTTTGGTAAAGGGCATGTTTTTGCTTTAAACACTAAATTGGCTTAAGTCAAAAGTAAATCCTTGAGATTTTTCGGCTCTTGTGTAACAGGAATAAAATTTACCTCATCTCGAAATGTCAATTTTTGACTTTATTGCAGATATTTTCGTTTCTTGTAAGAACATAAGACCAGTGAGCAATAAAATGAATGCGACTAGCTAAAGCTAGAACAATAACAACAACAATTTAAGGATTTTAAGTACATATCCTTTGAATAAGGATTAGTGAGTTGTTTTCTTTATACGCAAAGCAAAACAAGAGCAAAAAAGTGTGGCCTTTGAGAAGAGTTATGCCAATACAGAAGGATCCCAAGAAAGACTATTGGGCACTTAGGCTATTCAAGACAATCAAAAGATCATTATGAAGCCTCTTAGTAGCATGTATATTATAAAAAACCCAATAAAAATTTTGGTTTATTTTACTAATACAAAAATCATAGCGTATCTTATTAAAAGCTTCAGTTTATGCAAGTATTAAAGTATGACTGTACGAATAATCAAAAAATAAGATTTCTTTTATATAAAAATATGGAAACGTGCAAGGGGTTTTTAATATTTGGGTGTTTGTTTGTCATGAACTACTTTTGTAAAATATTAAATTGTCCAAACAATTTGCCTTTGGGCGATTGTTCATTTGAGTTTTGTGTGACAATCCCTCATTTCACTTCAAGGACTATTTTCCGTTTTTTCTGTGACTTTGTAGACTTTTTTTGAATGTTTGTCATTTTGCTTGCAGCCAGTACCCTCATAATTTATAAGTTTACACCACAAGACTTTAGATTATGGTTATGGCGTTTACTTTAATTTTTTTTTAATATTTTGTGGACAAATTTATTTAAAAATTTTTACCCCTAGAGAATTGTGTGCACTTGCCTAATAATTTTTCGCTTACCAAATTCACTTTTCCACTTTGAAAGGGTAAAAAATAGTATGCTTTTTTAGAACCCGGCTATACTTGGTACTATAGCATGTTTGATTCTATTTAAAAAAAAAAAACAAAAACTGTGTTTCTCCCACAAACATATTTAACAGCCTTACAGCAGTCTACTCCTGATCGAGCTCAAAAAAGTGTATGTGTGTGCAAAAAATACTCTTTCAAGAGCATGTAGTTAAAAGGGCTTTAGCGAAACTTCATACAAATCAATACACTGTGTGCTGAAAGTTTGCTAATGTGGCACCAAAACCCAAAAAAGGAGAGGCTAGCAGCCCTGATAGAAATTGTAGTTAACTTCCACATTGTGAGGTATCCAGATTCCAGCAGTTTACTTAACGATCGCCAGTAAACTCCGTAGGGCTCACCATATTGAGGAAGCAGACGCTTTTGATTTTCTTGGCATGAAAATTCAATGTTGTATTCGACGAACGGAGCACGTTCATCATGTCGGTAAAAAGACAATTAAGTTTTCCGCTTTTTAAGACGGTCTTCTTTACTCTTTCTAACCTGCTTACTATTCATGTAACTTATATTCGACAGAAAATGGAATACAAATCTCATGTATGGCCGGTGCTTCAAAGTCTATTTCAAAGCTCGACGACAGAATATAGAAGAGGGCGAAGAGCCTCATCAGAGGCAGTAGTTAATCAATACTACTGATTCACTCGAGCCTTTATGGAACGTAGGGTGTTTTTCACTGTCTTAGTCCTACTACAGTGGAATTCTTGCAGACAAAAGCAGGGAACTTGCTTCCGAGAAGCGCTCTGTGCATTTTACATTGAAAGCGCAGTTGCAGTTGTTTTCGCATTGTTATTTTTGCCTTGTATCAGTTTCGTTAATCGCTTGTTGTTCTAGCTGAGTAGATGATTGGTCTGCTATAGCAGATCTAGGATAATGGGGCTGTCATCTGTCGTTGCGTATTAGCAACGCCCTCTGTGTATTTGGTGTAGCGGTAAGGAACCTTGCTAATCTTTGATTGCTTCTTCTTTCGCAGGAGATGGTGGCTGCCTGATCTTTGTAGGGGTAGGGGTGGTTAGGGGTTTCTTGGATGGATTTTTTTTCGTGGGGGATTGAAGCTGCTTAATTTTAAAACTTGAAAAACTATGGTGACCAATTTTTTGTCCTCTGCCAGGGAACAAATCCGGTGTACTTGGTTTTGTAGGCAAGCACTTTAGCCACTACTACTGCATCTTAGATGATTTCTAAAAGGATATTATATATTTTTTAGCTTCTCTGATATGATTTATGTTCGTTACTTTTTTTCTTATTAAAATATTTTTGTTTATTTTTTTTTGGCCGGCAGCTGTCGACTTGTAAGCAGGAATTATATATTCAGAGAGAGTATAATTTTTTACTTTGACTAATATTTTTCAAATGCTATAACACAAGACCATTTGCACGAAATTGCAAATAAAGCTATTGAACTAGTGAAACTCACACTAGAAATTTACCCTTGCAAAATCTTGCAGGTCTTGCTTAAATGCCACACTTTAATTAATACTGTTTTCGTTCTTAGAAAAAGTGCAACGTCTTCTGCCCTGCCTTAATATTTGATAGCGAGTGCAAATTTACTAAGAAAGAGCCTATAATATTTCTTTTCAAATAAGAACGTTGAACTGTCTAGTTTTTCAATACTAAAATTCTTTTGTATTTTGCACTACTATGCCAGTATAAAAACTTTATAAACTTTTTTTGTATTTATTGAAAAACTAATTTTGTTTTCTTGTATACAAAAAGTCCTAATTTTTTACATTATTGATGAGATTTCTTCTTAAAAGTTGAATAAAAATAACAAAATTCAAAAATTTTATATATACAAAAAATTTATCTCCATTATTTAAGGCTGCCCATAATTACTACTTCTAAGCAAAGTCACCTTGAGGATTTTCTTGTAGTGACTTTATGGTAATTTTTCACTTACTCCTTATCTCATGTCTTTGTGTGAAATTTTCTGTTTGTAATCTACAAGACATTATTATTATTATTATAAAAAACACAACTCGTAGTATTTTTCAATAATAATAGAAGATATACAAGGCAAGATAAGCTTGAAAGAAAAATGTTCATAAAAACAATAAGAATACCTGCTGGGTAGAGTAATTTACTTTATAATCTTTTTATTCCCTTGTAAAATTATAACAAAAAAAGAAAAGAGAGAAAAAAATTACAAATGTTTTGTTTTGCATCACTTGATAAAACTTTGCATAAACCTGTGGGTGAATTCAGATCAGAAAAAAGAAAAAAAAAACAGATTTCTTGCAAATTTTATATAATTTTTATATGTATAAGGGTGCCCTAAAAAGAAGCACCTTTGCGATTTAATATTTAAAATAAAATTTATATTATTTTATTTAATTTTGGCAGACGCCTGAACATCAGTAAAGAGACGGATACATAAACGTTGATGACGATGTTGTAGCGACCATGTCATACTTCTTACTTTCTAACATTAATCTAAAAAAATTGTTAGACTGAAAATAATGATTCAAGACTTACACTTGATTCAGATAATTAAAATTAATTTTTATTTTTTGCACTGCAAACTCGATTGATGCCTATGTGCTGCAAATTGATTGGTCTTTTATGTAAAAAACTATATAATAAAGGGCGAACTTCTTAGGAAAATGATTCTGATCTAGAAAGGTTATGAATGCCACTTTGCTAAATCATTTTTCCTATAAAAATAAGAAAGTTTTTACTTTTGCAAAGAAAATGTTAAAGTATTTCAAATTCTTAACTAGAGAAAATCCATAACATTTATCCAGCTCCCTAGATCATTGGAAATTTCTTTTTATTTTGGTTAATTTTTAAACCACCTCCATACGTTTGTAAAGAACAAACTGGGCGAAGGGTTTTTATAAATAAATGTATGGCACCATGATTTGATTTTCCCACTCAGGCTGACTAAATATTTGTTTATGTCTAATGCCAGGTAAGTGGGGTCTAAGCTCAGTTGACATTCATGTGATAAAAAAATAAATATAATTTTCTGCAGGATTTAAATTGAATTGCATAGATTTTATTCCATAACTGAAGAAAACACCCCTTAAAAAAGAATTTTTTAAAGAAGTTTGTTTAACATGTTTTTTATTTGTTTTAAGCATTTACAAGCTTTTAAAGGGTACTAGCGGGCCCGTTGCCTGCTTCGCACGGCAAAACAAAATAAGAAAAGAAACACATTTGTTTTTAATAAAGTTGGTTTTGTTTCCAAAAACACACTCACTTCACATACGCACCGCACACACATGCGTTATCGGATTTTAACCAAACTTCATATAAACCATATATGGGCCACTGCCTACGTAGTGTATAAGTTTGGTTGAAATCGCTCGACGCGTTTATGATTAGTTCGGCGACGTACATATACGGACTTATTTTTATATATATAGATTGCATATGAAAGAGCTTAGAAAAAAATCAATCTTTATTATAATACAATACATTACCCAGTATTTCCTGGACCTTAAGGTTACCCAGGATATAAAAAATCTAACAGCGATTTTTTTTCTAAGAAAAAGTTTTAACATATTGTTGTTCTAATCTAATAAATTTGACTCCTTTACAGTATTCTATTCTCGTTGTTGGTAATTTGGTGAATGAACACCGCGAAAGTTGTATTTTGAAAATTGAAAAATATAGTTTTTGATATTTTTTGGTTTGCATATTTGCAATGAAAATAGTTTTATATTAAATTTTAAATCGACTTCGTAATAGATATTTAAACTGAAGAAATCACAATCTAGCCAATACTCATGTATTTTTTTTTATATAAAGGGAATGGAATCATATCCTTTCTCCCCCAAAAAAAGGACAGCCGACATAGTTTTTGACTTTAAATTTTCTTTGCAATCGATAATACTGTTTAATAAATTAATAAAAAGTATTTTCATTTATACTCAAAGAAAAATTCAGATGTACAAAAATACGAGAGCGCAGTTGCACAAATTGTTTTTTTTAACGAATTTACATCCTAGGAAATAGAAGAAAATCGCTAACAGATTTTTGATTGCTATTAAAATATTCACATCTTCAATATTCACGCCTTCTGTCTATAAAAAATTTAGCCTACTTTAACCGAATACAAGAAAGGAGGAGGTTAACAATTCATCTGGTTTTTTTTTACTATTTGTACATGCATAATTTCATCATTTGCAGTTTTTTTACGATTTTACCATCATGTGATTGAACCAGGAGAAGGGTACCTTCTTTACACAGCAATACCTAAATATTTTATTACATCTGGCTGTTCAAATTTGGTATGGATTACTCTGCTTCCAATACACGCAGTCCTAGGAAAAAATGGCCGAATAAGAGCAGGCGTAATTGTACATTTTTCAATTATGTTACAAATCGGTTGTACTAGTAAAATCTCTGGCGAGATCCATTCAGTTTATTCTCTGGATTTTTCAACTCTTCTCACTAGTCCAGCATTTTAGCACAGGGCAGGGTACATCCCCTTGCTTGCGATTGACTTTTTATATTAAAGTATATTTTTTACAATCATTTAATATCTATACATTAAATTGGATGCTAAATTTATGGCCTGAACCTTCCAAAGTGGAAGAATGAATACCTGCATTGAAAACAAGAAGCAAATTTGATTTTTTTTTATTACTGTTTTTAATATAAATATTTGAATGAAATTTAGCACTTGGTTGTTGCAGGCAGTTAAAATACGAATATAAAGAAAAAAATTGTTTATGATTATTTTGCAATAAAAATAACTTTTTATTGCTTCTATAGAATTATCATAATTTGTTTGCCTCTGGGTAAAGACCTTTCTAAGTAAAAGGAGATATAGACATGCTCAGACATACTTTTATAAAAGCGTTTCGTTACTAGTTGAAGGAAAAACCTTTACACCTTAAATAAATAATAATGAATAAATAATGTCTCAATAAAAATTCAAATAAAAAAAAATTACTTGAAAAAACCTGGAATAATACAATTTTTGATTGAAATGTTTTCAACTTACAACCGTAAGAGGTCGATCATATATATTAATTCAAATTAACTAAGACTCAACAAATAGTTTAATTAAAATGAATAGCTTTTGTCGTATTCGAATTATGAATGAATTTCTATTTTTATAAAACAGTGTAAATGCGAGGCAGGAGTGTCCTTGCATCAGCTAAAGTAAAATTTATCAGAGACCTTTTCTATTTAAAACTAAATGTAGTTAATAATTTGCTATGCACTCAAATAGTAATCGTAAATGACTTCAATTTATAATATCAAGGATATGTAGGATGTCACAGTGTCCTAAAAATTTTGTTGCTTCCAGCTTATATATTTTCTTTTATTTATTCGTATTAAAGTATATATGGAAGCCAGGCTTAAGAGTGAACCAAATATGATAAAATTTATTAGCTAGTATAGGTAAATACCTGTAGGTATAAACAAGAACTCGCGCCATTCTGATCATAATTGTAGCATAAATGCAAATTCAATAATAAATTATATGCAAGTGGTAAATATGTCATATAAACTATAAAAAATCTAAATGCTTTTAATCCTAATGACAAGCACTAACTTACCGCATTGTATTTATTTAAAATAATACCTCCTATTTTGTGGAAACAAGGGGCTGTGTAAGTTATAAATAAAATAACCCTTTTCGTAACACCCTTTACCAGTTTACAGTTGATATAAATATTTAATATTCGAAAATATATCGGTATATTAAAAGCATTAACTTAAAAAGGAAGACAGGAAGGATTATGCAAAAATAATTTCAAGTTTGACTGAAATACAATCCCAATCAAGACTTTGCAGAAAAGCTTACAAAAGTTTAATAATTTTTTTTAAGAAAGGCTGCAAAGATGAAATGAAGTTTTGTTACATATTTGAAAAAAAAAAATTGTAGAAATCTTCAATACAAATGTTTTTTTTTAATTATGAAATCAACAAGGTTTGAAAACTAAGAGTATCGCAATTAAAAAAAAGTTAAAATTTCATTAATTTTGCTTTTAATTTGTAACGAAACATTTTTATATTCGCTAATTAAAAATTTTCTATGAATACAAGAACGTCGTAGCTCAAAGTCCTTATTTCTTTTAAGAATGTAAGGCAATAGGAAAGGATATATTCTAGGATTTTTACATCTTAACGTTTACATTAACCATCTTATACCTTGCAACATGCACATTAATGCAGACAATGAAGATGCTATATATTCGTGGCAAATTTGAGTCTCTTGATGAAGGCATTAATAAATTAAATTACGATCTTTGGAAGGTGTATGAATTGCCATCAAAATTTATATTAATATTCAAAATAAAATCCATAGAATAAAAGGATATTGGTGTTATTTTTTACAGGGAACTGGAATACTCACAAAAACGCTGCTGATCTTCAAACGTTTCGGCAATAAACACTATACTTGTTCTTTGGTAAAAGACTGTGAAGTACTTGCTAAAGTGTATATTATTCCTAGATTATTGTAAGGCTACGACATGTATCCTTCTTTGTTTAGTGTAACTTCAAATGGTATAAAAAGTGTACAGAAAAGATCCAAGAAATTTATTTAATCATAATTGGAGCACTTCGCTTCTTAGTACTGAAATTATAGGCAAGATGCTTTTCAATAAAAAAGTGTAATACAAAAATACAATTTCATTACATATACATGTTTTGAAAACTTGTATTAAATCCATATCTGGGAATAATTAATTTAGTTTAGTTTCTATATAATGTAGTCATCAGAATTAGACTAAAGGTTTGTTTGGAATAGTTTATAATTGTATTCTATGCTAAAAATCTTATTTAATGTTTATTACATTAGAAACTTTTTATTACTTAGTTTTTAATCCTTCGACGTTTATTAACACCAAGTACGACCGACTGATTATTCACAAAGTGGTATTTCAATGAGTAATAAACGATATAATCGGGCCTGTGAATTGGGCACAAATCTTGCTGTATGTGATACGACAAATAAATAAATGAAAATGCTATTTATGGAAAAAAGGACATCCTATAGTAGCTTCAGCTTCCCCAAATGTGGCAGATATACTTATAGTAGACAAAGAATTATAATAAAATATTTTGATGACTTATTTGTTGTTTTTTCAGAGGATGACATTGATCATATTTTAACAGCGTTCAATGGTTTTATGCCAAACATTTAATTTGCAATTGAAGAGAATTTGATTGGGTACTTTGGCAACAAGGAGAGAGGGTAATATTTTGATTGATTCGTCATCAGGAAGAATATTTCATTAAGATGATTGTGGATCCTGCTAGGAATTTGAAAGATGCTAGTGATAGAGATTTATATTAGAAGAATATAGAGAAAATATAGATTGACTTACTGATAAGATGTATAGGAGTTGAAATGAAAGTAAAGCCAACAAAAAAAAAAAAAAACAGAACCAAAAATATACAAGTCACTGAAATACATTCCTGATATTGTGGCGAAATATTGAAAGGAATGAAATTTTAAATATATAATTATTTTAAGTTAAAAGAACTGGTGATTTAATAAGCACTTAATTACTTGAACCGATATTAAATTAAATTTTCAAATCGTTTTTTATAAAATTATAACTATCGCAGCAAATGAACGATGTGTACATAACATTTCTATGAAAATAAAATATTTAAGAAGAAATTTGTATTGTTTTTTATATTTAATTTCCTGATAAGCCAGATTATATTTTTTGACATCAGAAAAAAAATCAGTAAATATTTTAATTTAGCACACACGACTTTTATTGTTACATGATTTTTGGTATTAATATGTTTTCAATGCCATTAATTTCCATTATATGGTAACTGAATGATCTTATTATTTTATTTTCAATTCTTTCCATTCCTAAAGAAAATAAGAATGCAAATTCCATATTGTCTCTTAAATTAAAAGTTCTATGCAAATCATAACTTAGCAACTAATTATCGAACGTATCTTCAATAAAATTTTGTTTAATAAATATCTTCCAATACTTCCAATGCCAATGCAATTTTTTAATTCCTTTTTCTACCAAATCAATTTTAATTAATATAAACGAACCATAGTGGTTAAAAGCAGTTGAAGAATTTTCTATTTTCTACAGCTTTTCTCCAAGGAAAATTAAATCAGAGTACAGCAAGAGATTGGCCAATCATTTATTTGGCCTTAATTTTTCAATAGCAAATTGGTTACTGATATTAGAAATATTGCAATCGATTTTCTGGCCAAAAGAAAGCAATAATATTGTGATTATTATTGCTTTCTTTTGGCCAGAAAATAAAAAATATTTGCAATAGAAAATCAAATCGTTGCATTTCAATAATGAATAAGATAAATATTTTTTATCACGGATCTCTTAAATATGTTTGTGTTACGCACGACTTGCTAAAAAAGCTATGAAAATTCATATGAAGAATTGATAAAAATGATCAGAGTGCAAATAACTAATGTAATTTTTATTTGGAATATATTCCTCCTTCAGCTTAATTTTTAAGTTGTATTATTAATTTTAACTCAGACTCTTTATTAACACGAATTCTGTTTGATTTTATATTGTTTGGTTTTACTACAGTTCGATAGGACTTGGTCTTTCCGGTGTGGCAAAATGTTTTGTAGTCGGCAAGACCGGACTTTTAGTTTCCTAAAACATCCTCTTCAGTTTGTATAAGGAGCTGCATATAATGGCTTTTCTACGCCATAAAATCCTTTGTTCTTCAAAGATGATCAAATATTCAATTGATTTAAAGGCTCTTTTGACAGAAGCGTGGTGTAAGAAAAGGTTGTATAAAAATTTAAATATGCCAAAATGCAGAATTAAGAAGCTTGAATGGTCCTTATGGACAAAATTGATACAAATGAATATAGTCTACTCTTGATCACTCGACATTTTTTAACTGAAGCTTAGGATAATTTGAGCTTTTTGCAAGTACCTGCATGCTGAAAATTCAGATCTAATACCTGTAACATGATTAATGAAATAGTTAAATAAAATCATCTTAAGATATATGAACATTTTTTTTCTGCTTAGTTGGTGTATCACAGGATAATGAAAATGTTTCAAAATCGTGTGAGTTGCACAGACACAAGCACAATAATAAATATATAAAATATATAAAAGTCTTGCTTTCGTTTCCCACTACAATCGGAAAGCTTCCCACATTCTATAATCTAAAGTTGGGGTCGTCTATAACCTTAAATATATGTATAAAGATGATTGTGATCGAGATCGATATTTTTTAATGCAATAATCACTTTATTTTTCGTTAAATTTTTTATGTAAAATAATTTTAAGATTTAGGCCACATCGTTATAAAAATTTAATTGTTGTAATTCTATACATCGATTAAAGCTATCAACATGACCTAAAGTTGGGAAACTATCAATCGCACTTACATTGCACCGAACGTTACCCCAGTTATGGAGGGACTATAAAAATAGCTTTGACTCCACTCTTGTTTCGCAGTGCAAGGGAAACGGAGCCCTACATAAACAGGGGGTGTAAATTTACATGTCAATACAGGTAAAACGAACAATCGAGACAATGATCAAAGATCAAAGTCCCGAAAATGGTAATGAAATGTTTAACAAAAACAACAGACTAGAACAAATTAAATTAAAATGGCCAAACTGCTACACAAGCAACATAAAGGAAGTTAACTGAACGTTTTACCAAACAAGGAAATATCCAAACAGGGGACGTTTGAAGGAAGAACAATAAATAAAAACTGTTTCAGCATAATATTCGAAAAATTAAAATATTTTTACAGAAAGCAAATTAATAGTGCAATAAAAGCCACGTAGGTGGGTGATATAGAGTTTTCATAGCAAATCAAGCACCACTTTGGACACATTTGAGTCCACTGTGCATTGATGAAAAGTCATAATAAAATTACTATTCACTATTGTCATGTTCATTTCTAACTATCAACGTTTGGCTACCATGTCTGCTGCTGTCTATGAATTCTACAAAAAATTTTTGCTTTTTCGACTGCAAGAACTGCTCCAATGACTATTTTTCAAATTACATTACACTGAGTTTATCGATAAAAATGTTTTGGGTTTTTTTTTCAATCCAATTTTCCATTATTTTTGTATACAAATTGCGATGCTGTAAAAATGTTGGTTTGTTCACATGTTGTGGCCATGTTTGTTATTCGGTATTGAGGTTAGAGAAATAAAAAATTATGCTCGTGCATGACTAGTAATACCACTGCCACTGGCTGCGGGGCTTTAGTAACCAAAAATTCACTAATGCAACAACAATAACAACTAGTACTTTCAAACTGCAAAATAGTAGGTAAAACGATTCCTACATGTTTTAGTTTTATGCGCTTCGATACCGCCGAATGCATAGAAGTTTACAATTCAACTTGTTTAATTTATGCTCTTGTTGCCCAACGAACAAGTGGTTTTTTATTTCAATTGGCAAAAAGAAAAACTTAAAATAAAAAATTGCTTGCAAAATCCAGAGTGATTTTTCCTTAAAACATTGTCATCTTATGCTCTTTAAAATGTTTGTTGGGTTCTTGTACATATATGCATGTATATAGGTATGTGAGGTCACACGCATAACTTTTCACACATACACATATGTTAAATTTTTCGTTAAATCACTTTGATTTTAATAAACAGCAACACAAATTCAATTTTATTTCTCCTGAATGCATAAAAATTTGGCATATTTTTTGTTGAACTCCGTGCATTTGTAATATTTTTAATTTTTTTTATTTAATTTTTCGCAAAATAAAATAAAATTTGTGAAATGAAACTTTTGAAATTTTTTAAATTTCAAACTGTATGTGAATTCCTTTTTGGATAAATAATATAAATATAATGAAAATTAAGAGATTTCCCATTAAATTTTATTAAATAAATTGATAGTAAGAAATTGTTATGAGGCTTGAACAATTAATTTTTTAATCAAAAATGTGAATGGATTAAAGAATGTGATAAAAAATTTTAAACTTTTAATAAGAATTGCTTAACACCGTTTTACGTATCAAATATTTTTATTTTTATATGATCTTTTCTTATAATAAGAAATTTAACAGATTTTTTTAAATTAATTAACAAACACAAACTGCGAAGCTACTTGGCTTATCTGGAGTCTGCGGCAGGAGTCGAACCTGCAACCTTCGGTCTACCAGTCTAGTACACTAGCTACTAGACTACGAAGGCACTCTTAATAAATTGTTTCCGAAAAATAAGGATTTGTAAAACAAACCTTTGCCTGTGTGACTTAATTTCACTCTTCCTTACTTATATAATTGAGAGTTTTTAATTGTTTCCTTGGTTTCTTGGCTTACAGGATGCTTATATTGGAAAATAATATATGCAAGCTTCAACCTTCAGTGTCAGTTTATAAAAAGCAATTAATTTTACAATGCTTGTCTGCTTATTAAAATAAAATCTCTTTCCCTTCTTGATGCTTTCATTTTATCTTTCAATATTTTCAGAAATTAATAATAAAAAGCACGTAAACGTTAATAAATAAATGCAGAATTTCTACCACAAAAGTGACTGAGATCTTTTTAAATCTTGATTTATGCCAACCAAATGCACTCTTGGTTTTTGGCTACACATGTCCTGACTGCAAAATCTTTCAATATCATAAAATGTGTGCATACACAAACACATACATATAAGCGGAAGTCCATTAATGTTTTTGTTTTTCCTTTAAACGTAAAATGAAATGATAAATGAATTTACTCGTTCAACGAGTAAGTCAATACATTTAGTATATGAATATGAGTGATGAGTATGAATACAGAAAGAAAATGGCAAGAAGGGAACGACAGAAACGTGCAATGAAATTGCGACAAAAACAATGTTAATTGTGTAAGAAAAGCAACTGCGGATATGGCATACGAGTATTATTAATGAATGCAACTTTAGGATTAAAGTTAAATTTTTAATTATGAGGCAGGCGTTTTTTTTTTTGTTTTGTTTAATATCGGAATAAACATGATGTTTTTGAAGGAATAATTGCTGTACAAATATATTGTTGATTTTTTATTTTAAGAAAAATTTATTCTCTTAATAAAATGTGTAAATAAATTAATTTTTTATTTTTTATTTAAATATGCGAGCACCCGCAAGACATACATACATCGCTATTGTAGACTTTACATGTATTTTTAATTAACCCGTACAACTAATATTAGATTTGGAAAAAATGTTAAAGGAAGAAAATTAAGGAAATTTGGGTGATTGAGGAATTTTTATATAATTTTTTTATGTTTTATCAGACTTTTCATTAAGGATAATGAGTGTTTGGCATAATGATATTTTTCATCTTTCCAAAGTATTTAGTTGAAAGTTTCTTGATGATCTGGCGATGATGATCCTTTTGAAATAATTTCAATGTATTAAAAAAATTAATAATTTACTAAATAGATAAATAAATAATTTGCTAGAAGATGCGTTACTAATCTAAACTGTAAATTACAGATTCCCAATAAAAATCTCTGGTTAATATAAATTACATTCAATGAAATAAGTATTACGGCAGCTTAAAATATATTACTGGATAGGATGCACATAGCAAATCCCTTTTATTCGTACAGTTTCCTATGCAGCTACATTTAAACTCTTT
Source organism: Germaria angustata (assembly GCA_963681545.1). Lineage (NCBI taxonomy): Eukaryota > Metazoa > Arthropoda > Insecta > Diptera > Tachinidae > Germaria > Germaria angustata. The sequence goes on along the minus strand of OY812998.1, from coordinate 136,243,254 downwards.
ATAATTGCATAGATCTTCACATGATTAAAGCTCCCAGAAAGTATCCTGAAATCCTCCCAAATGTCGTTAGTAAGATATTATGCAAGGAAAACGATCCTGAAAATCTCCTCCGTTTCAGTTAAAGTTTTCACTGATTCCATCTTTGATTTCATCTTTATTTCAAAAACCTCATCGTATTTTGTGCTCATTTTCTCACATCATGAAAGTCTATATAAATTTAAATGGACGATTGAAGAGACAAGGGAAGGGCGGCTTGAAAATTAAATGTATTACTGCTAAAGGGCAGCAATGTTGAATTGCTTGGAAAATAAAAGCTAACGAGGAGAAAATCCTTGCATTTGGCTAAAGGCTGACAACGTATAAATGCTTTGAAAACTGAAAAAAATTTTGAATATAACATCGAGGAGGAACTGCTTGCGCCCAGCTGAAGGTCTGCAACACCTAAGTGTTTTGAAAAGCGAAGCCTATTTGTGACATAATATAGAGCAAAAAATCCTTGCACACCGTAAAAGGATGAACTGATTTTTTAAAATGTTAAATGTATTTTTTTGGGGGATATTATTTCATTTCCAAAATTAGAAACAAGTAATGCCTTATTTTATAATAAAAATTACTGAGTTATTTCTTACGAAATAATGCTCCTATTGGTCTGAAGAATTGTTTAATGCCACCTATTTATTAGAATTCTGGGATATGAACTGTTCGATTAAATATTTATATTCAAATAGTATGTTTATTAATGAGGCATAGTGTCCTCCAAAAACACCATGTTGTTTCAATCACCATGTTGTTTCATAAGAAATTATCTTTCCTTGTTAAACATGAATTGTTTGTTGTGGGCACAGTTGTTTCTATAATATATTTTTTATATATTTATTTTAGAGAAAGTTTTTGGAAAAATATTTCCATTAAATAAAAAGTTGAAAAGTTTCTTTCAAGAATTTATTCTGTAATGAAACTGTAATTTGTTTTAGATAAATTCCTCTTACAATATAATAAACTGGAACCTGCTTTTACTAGTATTTTCGTTCGTTTTTAGATTCAATAACTTCTATAAAGTTGTATCTGCCATGAAGTGGTTTTTAATTTCATTGTCATTTGTGGCTCCACTAAAAAAAAGCTCTATAGACAAAATTCATTTTAAGAATAATTTGATATGCGTATTTAAGTGGACTACATTCTTCTATTTATTTTAAATTCCCAATTATCAATAACACATTTTATATTACAACACATTTTGCATTAAAAAAAATAATGATAAAAGAAAGTGTCATCCACGTTATAATGATAAAATGACAACGATGACCATCGTGGTCTGTATGATAATGCTGCTGACAATAACGTTGCTAGTGGTCATTGTTGGACTGATGAACACTGATATTTTTGTTTTATTGTCACCTGAATGACAAGGATGGATTATGGCTGTTTAATCATTAATAAGGACTGGTAAGCTGTTATGTTAAGGATTGCAAACAGATGCACACAGTTATACACATACGCACACACACACATACACGTGTGTATACATACATCATATAATATTAAACAAGGTAAAAGTTTTCCATGAAATTATTTTTGGTAATGTTAAAAGGGCAAAGCCACTTTTTATGTTTGTGGCCAACATGCGCAGAGCAATATTTATTAATTTATGCTAGGAAAAATTTATTTTTTTATAAAACTTATAGAAAAAATATTAATTTTATGTGAAGAATATTGGGACACGTTTGATGTTATAACATTTTTATAGAAATTTTATTGACAAACAGATTTTGTAAATTATGTAAGAGGAAAATTTTGTTCAAATATTTTCATTGGGCACAAAAGCAAATTCTTCTTTATTAGTTTTTGTTTTCAATACATGTGTCTGAATGTACGAAATAATTTTTCACTACTTCCGCCCTGCTTTATTAAATTTTTGTGTGTTTTTTCCCTCCACGCAATAATTTTAAATCACATTGACGTAATTACTTTTTTTTACTAACAATATCTTCGCTCTCCTTTAATAAAAATAAGGTCAATAAACCTTAGGCCGGCTTTTTATAGTGGTTTATATTTATTTATTTTTTTTTTTTTAATTCATAGTGAAATATTAATTCCTTTTCTTGTTTCAGTATCTCTTTTATATACTACTTTTTTTTATTGTGGTCGACAATAAAGTTTTCATAGAAAAAAACATTTTTCCAAAGCCTTTTTGCAGTTTACATTGCCAAAGGCTTCCTTTTTGTTATGCGATTTAATGAATTCCTTGTTATTTTCCACATAAAGCGGTTAAAAGCAATTAACGTTTCCAGAATTTCAACTACAAACAATAAAGAGACAAACTGCGAAAATATATGTTTAAATAGATATTTACTCAGTTCACAATATATTGTAGATGGAAAGTTGTAGAAAATAAAACAACACCAGTTTTAGTTGCTCTAATGGAATCTTTTTTCTGTTAAACAATAAAACGTAAAACTTAGAAAAAAAATTTAAGTCAATTCATATAGATTATAATAGTGTAACACCAATTTACGAGACCTGTGGACGGCGATCAGCTCTTAAACTTTCTGCTTGAATATTTTTTGTAGGCAAACAAACGCGACATCCTTGGGAGGGATGTTGGGTTTAGTTGTTTAGTTCTAAATTGTAAGATTAAATCAAATTATAAAGGGGGCATTTTGCAAAAAAAAAAGTATATGTAAAACGTGAATTAGTTGTTTTTTGTTATTTTGTTTATTACTTAAATTTTTATATATACGTATAAGGCAGCGCTGCCTCATGCAACAAAGAAAAGAACTCTGCTGTGCGGCCGCTTCTCGCAGCGTTACGAAGCTTAAATAATACGTCAATAATTTTTTTTGTGATAATGTATAAAATAGTAAAACCTGCCTGCTGTCTACTGCCGCGTACAATGGCCCATGATGTCCTTTTATCATAAGGATAATAAAATACACAGTGTGCCTATTATATGAAAATTGATGGTGGTTAAAATTGAGTTTTTTTTTTGATAAAAGCTTAAATTCAACTTAAACTAACAAATTATTCTAATCATGTCTTATTAATTCTTTCTAAGCTAAAACACTTTACGAACATAAACCTGGTCTATATTAAGGAATCAAAAATATGTTGGAATTAAATCAATTCAACACAAATAATTTATATTTATCGAGAATGTTAATAACATTCTTAACTACTTGTAAATTTATTTATAGTTCAAGTTTTAGAGTCGAAATGAGATAAACGGAAATGGAAAATTTAAGTACAGGGTTATCCATTTCTCTGTTTCGATAAGTAAAGTATTATAATAAAAAACACATAAATAACTATGGTTTCCATTCAACTATTTTTTCATAATAATGCCTGGACCTTGTCATTACGTACGAGGTACAATGCCATTTAAATAACTGCCTCTAAATTGATTGTAGCGGTGGGTCTTTTTCGCATATTTCGAGCTGTATCTCGGCGATAACGTGACTAATGTTGGTTTTCAAATGTTCTATTGTTAGGGGGCTATCCGTATAGATACGGTATTTAACGCCGTCAAATCGCATGACGTCGGCAGAATGTGAAATTACGCGCGCCGTGGTATACTCAAAATTCGGATTATCCGCCACACTCCCACTAACAGAAGTGATATTTTCGGCAGTGCACACATGGTTATGATGCACAGATCTGATTACATCTGCAACGCTTTTAGTCTCTTCATAATTTCTTAATAATATTGACAATTCCTTGTACAGTATGTCGATTACGACGACTACAGTCATCCGGTAACGCTCAAAAAGTAGACAAATTTCTAGTGATTTTTTATTTATTTTTACGCGTTTTTCGGTTGTTAAGAGATCCATCTTTGTAAATGACAAACCTCTTGCTAAATACATGTTATTTTAGATGACCGACATTTAACAGCTAACAGCCTTGTTAAATCGGTTGGTTTGGAAACCATTAAATGGATAACCCGATAATTTATGGTAAGTAGTTCTTTTCGTTCTAGCCGGACTTTCTCTTAAATAAACTTCAGTTAAAATAAAATTGCTTCGCTTAAACAAATTTAGCAGCTAAAGAATTGTCCTTTGAACCAAAGATATAAAAATAAAATAGATTAATTCAGACTTTGAATTAAAAAATAGTTTTTGTTTGAACATAATAGGCAATGTCATTCTCTCAGCGGTATTTATGTATTATTTACTTTGATTCGATATTTTTAACATATTTCTTTTTATTGAAAATAAAAGAGATATTTTACAACACAACTTGATGTCCTTTAAGCTGGCACTGACCTACAGTAATGATGTGATTTAGCAAACTTCATGAGTATTTAAAAATTCCTTTCCAAGCTTCTCGATAAAAACATAAAAATTTAAAGAAATTAATTTTTTATTGAGATATTTTCTTCACTCACAAAGCAAATAGAAAAAATTCATCGATATTCATATAAGTTTTATTCAAAGGAACACCCACATGACTAAAGGTGGTTAAACAAAAATTATAATTATAGTTTTCAGTAAGTTTTTACATACTATAACACACGCATATATATAGACAGGCATACATATAGACATAGAAGTGCTTCAATGATATAAGAATAGTATTCAACTGTATCGAAATATGTATTGGTATGTTTGAAGGTGTTGGATTTTTTTGCTATTATTATAAATTCGGTAGCAATAACGTAGAACATGATTGAACTGACATAAAAGTATGAGCACTAAGGACTTTTTTATCAACTTTTTATATCGAAATAAGGATATGTTTTCAAAAAGTTAAAAAAAAAATTGTTACGCAGCTGAAAGGAATTTAATTTAAATACGTGAAGTGATTAAAAAGGTTTGATTTAGTTTTAATATATTTTGCCAGGCTTCTCTTTAAGTGTAATTAGTGTTTCTAAATTTCACAAAAATTTGGAGGAAGGATTCTTGATGATCTGACCTGAGCTACAAGTGACATTTCCACTGAGACTTGATCATACCTTCCTAATAAATTTTTAATCTATTTTAAGAAAATTTTAATATTTTAGTAAACAAGTTAAATATAAATTTGGGATAAAGCTGCTTGTAAAACTTATTTGAATTATTATTTAAGGATATTTAAATGATTAGTGCATTGTAAATGCTCTCCTTTAATTTAAGGCCGTCTAGCCAATCAAAACTGTAATAACACATTTCTATGATATTCACATACTTGCACTTTTGAACCTTGTGGCTTGTGTTCTTATAAAATATTTTTATTTTTAGCTTCAATGTTTGAGAAAAACCCCAAATAATTAAAAAAACTAAATACAAAAAGTAGGTCAGATGGGCTTAAATAAAGCTTTTCGTTTCATATTATTTTTCCTTCCTTCAACTACTTTTCACTTTAACATTATTTTATTATTTTGTTGCAATTTATCATGTTCTAAATTCTGGGTTTTTTCCTTTTTATTTACAAAATTATCAGGTACCAATTGCAGGCTTCTAGAAAAAGTATTGAAATCAAAGTGCTTTAAAAAAAAGAAAAAAAGAAATGAACTACAACAACAATATGAAAGAAGTGATGTAAGCTTTTAGAATAGATGCAAAATTGCGAAAGATGGAAATTTGAACAAGAACAAATGAAAGTATTTAAGGCCAAAGCAATTAAATGGGTTTCTAAGAATGTTTATGTAACTTTTTAAAGAAAGACAAAAAGGCTTGAAATTGATTTAAGAAATATATGGGAAAGGATTTTAATCACAAATTTTTTTAACATAAAAAGGAATAATTAATATCAGTCAGATATTCCTAAGGCAAGTTTAATTAAACGCCCTAAGCTTTTGTTAGTATTTTTTGAGACTTCTTGATTTACCCTGGTAGGGATTTACTGTGGTAGGGACTAGCTGAAGACTTAACGCCATATGCAGTTGAAATAGATTATAATTTATTGACATTATTCAAATTATAATTTTTTCAATCCATTCACACTTTAAAGGCAAAAGCATAAATAGTTTAAACTTCCTCTGACATCAGCATCAGCTACGATTCTACCACCACCAGCATCATTAACCGATGCAGCAGCAACACACAATAAATCATGTTGATTTTCGCATAAATTATGTTGGTAGCAACTTTATTTGCCACCAAATTGCAATATAAATGAGCCAGAGACTGAAAGTTAATGCTAAAGAGAATCAGAGGAAAAAAGAAAACTGCTAGATAAATGAACAAATGGATGAGTGAGTGGTTGCAGCAGATTGACGTTTTCGGTCTTTATTTTCTGTTACTTTTTTCTTTTACAAGATTTGCGCGTACATTTTTTCCAAATTACTTCCGCTTTACATTGAACTTTATTACATTGAAATGCTTGTCATTCTTAACCTTTTTACTTTCCGCCTGACACAAACGTTTCAATTGTATTAAAATTCATGTTAGTAAAATGCTGGTGGCAGAAATGTGTACATATTGTGCTTGGCCTCAAGTTACTTCTACTATAAGTGCAACATGTGTAAGTGCTTTTTTTAAAATGAACATTAATTTTCAGCAAGACCAACAATTGTAGAGAGTTTTAAAACTAATACTATGTTTAGTAACAAATTAATATTTAGATTTATTTAACAGGCAAGCAACATCCTTTAAGACGACAATAAAATATTATCCTTTTGCATTATTAACGCAGTTCGAAAGTTAACGTGCAGCAACCAAATTCCTTAGTCTGTAATCCGTTACTTGTTGAACTCTATTTACTTGAATTTGGAACCATTAATTGTCTAACGAACTGCTTTTGCATGCCAATTCCTGTTTAGCCACTCACTCAGTCGTTTTTGACTTGGTTTGAAGTTACGACTTTGAATTCATTAAAGAATTGTTTGTCCTTTGGTTTTCCACTATATTACAGACATTGTCAATTACATTCCCCTGGCTCCTTATAAAGGGTATTCATCATATATAATTGGAAGAGTCACATGACAATGGCGGTGTTTTCAAAATTTAACTCATCGTTTTAAATCAATTGTATATCTTAAGCGCTGTCACAAATTTTGAATTATTAATTGGTGAAACTTTTCTTTGTGTGTGTGTGTGTGTGGATGGAAAGTTAATTTATTTCGTGATCTTGTTCACTTTTTTCTTTGTCATATTATGATTTGATTATATATTATATATACTTCTATAGAAATTTATCGAAGCTATTTAAAATATTTTATTGTTTAATTTAGTAAAAAGGCATAGAATTAATCGGAAGTATGTCCTTGATCATGTTGTTACAACATCAACATATATTTTGAGGCCATATACTTCTTATAGGATCAATATATAAATATATATACATTTAACTAAATATTACTCATACGCCGTATATGACCGAATAGGATGATAATTGAACGTTAATATGGGTTAATCTTATGTCATTAATCTTAGTTGATTGAACTAAGGTTCGTGTAAACTGAAAATATATATAGATAAGAACACCATTAAGATGTTTTTCATTGAAGTACAAGTTTAGTTAAATGCTACAATCAACATTTTGTTCTAAAATCTAAAAGAAAATGGAAAACAAAATAGAAAAAATATAAATTGCCAATTGAACTGTCGACTTTGGTTAACAAACAAAATGAACTTGCTAAAAGAATAATGAAGAATGAAACATAACAGCCACAATAGTTAGTGGAAATTGAACAATGGCTTTTAAAATTTAGAATATTTGTTTTGTAGCTCTTTAATTTGTTGCCAATGTGATTGAAGTTTTTAATTTTTGGTTTCTTTACCGCTGCTGCATTAATTCAACATCTTGAAATGTACATCCAAAAACATCCTTTTGACATTTTCGAAGTCAATAATTCGTCATTGCGATGTGCAATATTTTTATTCACCATTCTCAGGGCAGACAGCTGCCAACGTTTTTCATGCAACATCATATTGATTGCTTTTTGCCTCTTCCTCATCCATACGACCAAGTAAAGTTACTTGTGGTATTGTTGTTATTCTTATTAGAGCCAGTTAAGATTCGTCTAGTCAATTTTGCTGTGACAACAGCAGTAATAAACTGCGACAATAGTTTATGCAATGGCAACAACAACAGCGTCATTATACTGTTATGTGTTGAAGTTGTCCAAATTCAGATGTCAAAGCCATTTTGATAACCACAGACCGAAAAGACCAAAAACCATTACCATCATATGTCTTTTCATACTTGTGTATGAGCACTAATACACAAGTACTCAATATTTCAATATTCATATTGAATAATAAAATATACATGCATCTCCAAACGAATACAAATACATACGCAAATACAGAAAAATATGCGAGAAATAGTTTTCGTTTCGTATTCATTGAAACGAATGTATGAGTGAACGAATGTATGAACGAATGTACCTTTTTATATAAATAACCTTATAAAGTACTTTTTTTTATACAGTCACTCCAGGTGACTTCGTCAGGTTTCCCAGTGCTACGGGATGAGCTGAATATTATTCGCCGCATCTAATCTGGAATCCAGAAGCCAACAGGGGGATTCGTGAAGGTAGCTGCTCTCGCCTAAACAGCATTGTTTGGTTCTATTTATTTGATTACTCTTCGCTTCCATGGCGGCAGTCACGCATGCCAAGCAATCAGCCCAACAAAATGCCTTTTAAAAAAGTCCTTTTTTACCCAGACTACCTTTTAAAGAAAAAGTGTCGTGTGATAAAAGTTCCTTGTTATTAAAAGTATTTTGTCATTAAAAAGACCCCAATATGAGGTGGCAAAAAGTGCTTTTTCGTAAGAAATAGCCATGGAAAATTTGCTTTCAAACGTCTTTCTGTTGAATCAGTCCTTATTGAAAAAGGCTTTGCTACTCTAGGCTATAGGATATTGCGAATATTACTAATTATTTTTGTTTTCTTTAAAAATTCTTTTTGCTTTTTCTTAAATTCTCTCTTTTCAGCTTCTCTCTGACGAAAACCCACAAAAATAATTTTTGTTGTTGTTGACTTTTTTCTTTTGAAATATTTGTATGTTACAGACGATGACAACCATGATGGAAATGATGACGTGCATGTATTTGTTGTGGGAGGCCTAAAACAGAACTAATAAAAATGTAACAACTCAAAAGACAAATCAATAGAGATGAGAGATGAAAAAAGATTCAAGTAAATAGATCGATAACAACAACTGCAAGATTTCTCGAAGATTTCTATTAAATTTCATTTTCACCATCATGTGATACATGGAACAGAGGACCATAAAAAATTTGTTCCATTCTGATTTGTCCGATGCAAGTGTTTTTATTTCGTTCCAGCTCTTGTCTTGGTTGGCCGCTTCAATTTCGATTTGGTGGCACCAGGTGTGTATTGCTCTTCCTATTCTACGGCTTTCTTGCGCATTTCATTCGATAGGGTCTCTGTAGGGTATACTTTAGCCAGAGCCATTTTCTTTTCAGGATAGCGACAAGTACAGCGCTTTGAGAGGTTTTGAATCTGTACCCTTTTATTCGATATCGTAACTGGCCAGAATACTTTTAAAATTCTACGCAGGCAGCGATATATGAAAACCTGTAGCGAATTAACATCCTTCTGCGCAGCACGTTTGACACGATTCACATTCATAGAGAAGAGATGTCTTAATGCAGGAGTTAAATATGTTTAGCTTGGTTCTTTTCAAGATATGAGCTGAGAAGTTATCTTAAGCGAACAATTTAATAAGAAATAAATTCGTGCAAAATTTTATTTTGCAGCTGAATTTTTTCCGGATTGATAGAATATTTTGATAGCACTATACAACGAATAAGTCATTTGGCTAATGATGGTTTAAAAAGCACCTTTTCAATATACTTCTTAATTGAAAAAGAAAAAATAAATAGCAAACTGCTTATTGCGTATATCTAAAAATATTATTTATCCTACGTGGCAAGTAGTTTTATGAACAAAAGTTTCAAAGTTCTTATAAATGATTAAGATTTTGGACATGTTAATATAAGTTTTACATATAAACTTACTTGCTAGACTTGCTCATAATCCACCATTATTATTTATCTATTTAATAAAAGAATCACCTCTTACACTCCTTAATACCAGCTAAAGAACAAACAAACTTTTAAGCACAAACAGTCAATAAAGTTTGGCAATAACTTTTTCTCACTTAATGATTCACATACTCGTACGTAGCTTGTTATTAATTTATAAGGGAAAAAACAAACTTATTGGGAAAAGTTTTTGAAAAGACGAGAATAGGAGAAAAAAAACTGTAACAGATAATATAAAATTTACTGGAATTAACAGGTAGAAATGGAATAAATAAAAAAATTAAAATTGTTTTGCCTGCTCTGAATTCAAGTGCAGATTAAATTAAGCCAAATGAATGACTACAAAGCAAAAATTTATTTCTAAGAGAAGTGAATAATTGATATAACGTGGACATTAGCAAATTCATAAGTGAAAATTTTATAGTTTTTATAAAAATTTTAGTTTAATAAAATTTTAATTAAATTTCTAAAGTCCTGAGTTTCCCAGCCATATTTATATCATTTTCTTTAATTAAAAAAAGCTCTTATTTGCGACCAACATATTCCTCATTAAGAGCGCATCCAATTGTGGTCGATATATCAACGAATCGCACTACGCATTGCAAACACAATTCGTTCTTTGATTGAACGGCTCGTATGTAGAACATACTTCCAACAAATGTCCTTCCTGCAATAACCAACGTAAAAAGGTTCAAATCGAATATCCTCAAGCACTACTCCCGCTATATTCCATATTATATCCTATTTTCCTAGTGCAAACAAAACGCACTGCATAAATAGGGTCATCCCCTGAGTACTGGTTCAATCGAAAAAATAAAGAAAAAAGAAGTAGAGAGAAGCTCCGTCTCACTTATTATTGTCCGTGGCTGAAAGTTAATGCATAATTCTAAGAGAATTAATGAGAAATATAAACACTAAATCGCTAACGGACTGTTCCATAAGGAAACATCTAAAGGGCACTACCTTCAACAGGACGATACAGATGTTAATGAATAAATAAATAGTTTTTTTTTTGTAATAAAAATAATCTTAGTTCTTTGACTTTCTATTTGTACATTTATAAAATATATTTTTGGAAAGGTTAAAATATTGTGAAGTCGAATGTAATTTTTTTTCAAAAAGTCATGTTTAATATTTTTTTGTAAATATATATCTATTTTGTTGTTGAAAAATGAAACTTTTAAGCACCTTTTGGCTGACACTTCTAGCATTTGTATGAATGTATTGCTGTCTATGATATCTATTTTTTTATATTCATATATTCAATTTATTTTTCTTTTTTTTCTTATAAAGGATCATGTATTTAAATAAATGAATGGTTGCTTATTATTTATATCTAAAATGAAGTGTTTCCTTTAATACGTGCGAGGCCAAGCACAAATTATTAGAAAACGGGTGTGTGTGTGTTATAAAAGAAAATATCTCCGATCGTATCACGTACTAATATATAAAAAAGGTTAAACAAAGTGCGAAAAGTACCAGCCAAAAATGTAACCTTCCCTTAAATAAAACTTTGTGTTCTCATTGTCATGTCATAGAACTATTTTTAAGTTATTTGCTTTGCGAAAAATTTAACAATTGGAACTTCTTTTGCTCGTACATGTTTTCAATATAAATTAATACTTTTCAAAGAGAGAAAAATGTTGCACGCTTAATTTAATCAGTAACAAATTGTGGTAAAGCTACTAGTGGAAAAGTTTTCAATTAAAATCAAATTTGCTTGCTGCCACATTAAAGAAAAAATTTATAATAAATAATTAAAAAAAAAAATCACTAGCCGACTTTTTTTTTAAAGACACTAAATTCAATTGTGGGAAATATATCGTGTCTTAAAATTTCAAAAAGCTTAAGTGACACCAATTTTCACCAAAACTAGATCTTAATTGTTTTTAAGAAATAGTGGGGTTTGCCTAGAACAAACTAAATGGCACCGAGGAATTTAGTTTGTTCTAGATGAAGTCCTTTTTAACTGGAGTATATCTACAAATTCTCTAAATAAATAGAGATATTCGATGATGTATGTATTTTTATTCACAGTTTTTTATTTTATTTTATATATCTATTTTCACTCTATCTTATACAACTTTGAAACTTGTGACTGGATCCAACGAATGCAAAGAAACTCTGCTGTTTCGAAAGCTTATAAAGATAGTTCCAAATATCCAACAATTTAAGAATAATATGCTGAATTGAAGAAAGGTTAAAGCGATTTTTAAAAGCGTCTGTAATGGTAAGCATTAGGGGTGTGAAGAGACATGGACAAAATAATATCCTTTCATAAGCGTTCGTGTCATTATCACTAGGATTATGAACGCATGACTTTCAGTTCTTAAGTGCATTTACTAAAAAGACGAATTGTTCTTCACACTTTATTTACTTGTCTGAGAATTGTGTTTGAGTTTCGGCACAAAATAATAATTGATATGATTATCAGTAGAAAAAAGTTCTATAAAATATTTATTGTATTGTTTCATTGATATTCAGCTTCATAAACTAATGTGGATGGCAAGATACTGGCAACACGTAATTACTTAATTTTTAATTGTTCTCAAAAATAAACAATGTTGAAATAGTTTTATTTTAAGATCCTTTAAAACCATTCCTTTAGTTCGTGTATCAGAGATGCGAAAACTATGTAAGTTCTTCTATGTTATTCTACAGCTATTTCAGAAAGGGTTAACCTTGAACAGGTTTCTGAACAAAAGTTCTATAGCTCAATTCCTTGGAATTGTAACTGGTACCGTACTAGGAAAGTTTCTTTATATAAAGATATATTTGTTCCTTTTAACTCCTACAAGGAGTAGAGGGCCGTGAAAGTTTCTTTGGACCAGTTTATTGACTTATCACAAGATGTCCTAAGGATATCAAAATTCTCCTTCTTATTACAAAGTCATGTTGCATGTAGGGTCCCGGTCCCTATCCCCAAAAGACTAGTCAAGTTAAGTGACTATAGAGACGTTATAACCGAGTCCCACTGTAGTTTTCATAAAAATTCTGGTGTGTGAACATAAACATCATATTTTCGTCAACTTCTCGAATCAAAAAATGATTAGTTAATATTTGTACTCTAGTGCTGTGCATGTCTTGAGTTGGTTAATTAAGACTAACAGACATTGACGCTTGCCTCAATACACTTACACATTACTATCCAATTACTCCAATGATCGTACATAAAAGATATCTCAGATTATAGCATTGTTACTGCCTGATTATTGTGGAAAGGAAGTGTTACCTCAGGATGAAAGCACAAAAAAACTACACAAAATTGAATGTCTCAATAGAACTAAGGGAGGTGAGTACACGGTTGATTAGAGACCGATCCATCTAGTAATAAGGCAACTAGTAATTTTTGGATCTTGCAATCACTATTGGTGAAACATCTTCGGAGATTCGTTTGATACCGAAAACTTGTGATGAAATTTCTTATTTAAAGACGGCAAGTCCGGGTCAGTTGCTAGAGGCTGCTTTTGAAGCTCTGCTGAGAGGCACTTATAAATAGTGTGAATGAACAATAGTAGCCACTACAGAGTTTTAATGACTAAGATGCTGGTGCGTAGTAACTGAGAATAAAATACTTGTGTGCTTTAGTTACAACTGACATACAGGGACGGCAGTAGAGACATTAAGTTCATAAGAAAGTTAGACCACAGTGAGATTAGATTGTCATATTAGTTGATCTCATAAGCCCTGTAAACTTTCTACCACAAGCTTATTAAATAAAACCAAGTGCCAGAAAAATTAAACAAAATTTTGCATTTGATGTCTGTATTTTTCTCAAGCTTTTATCTCAAAGTTTTTCATAAATATTTTTACAAACACTTGCCTTTGCTTATAGCAGCACGCTTTGTTACGTTTGCAATAGTCAAACAGATAATGGTCATAAGGAAATTTGCATAAAAACAAAAAAAAATCATTTGAAATCCAGTTTATCCAAGTATGTGCAGACAGATATACACATTAACACAATATGATTCCAGATAAACTATTTAAACACACTTTTCTTGCACATACATACATGTACACAAAAAGAAAGAAAAACATTTTTTTCTGATGTTATATAAAATAAAAGATTTTTCTAGCAAATTTTTGTAAATATTCGAATAAGTTGAGTGCAGATAAGCCCCAGTATCCACACTGAAATATAGACAAATACATACTTACTTACACTTACACATCTCCTAACAAACACCATCAGAGCAATGCATGTGAAAAGGAAACAGAGTTTAAGTAGACCAAACAAAATCTGCATAAAGTTTTCAAAACATTAAGTAAAAATGTAAATTAATTTTCAGCAGCACAATTCATATTGTAGTACTAAGGAAAAATTTCATAGCCCAAAATATTTCTAAGGAAGGAATTCAACTGATTAAGGAAAACCTAGTGAAATATATTGTTACGAAAAATCAGCCGGAATAAGCAAATTACACAAATGACTTTTCAGCAATATTTACATTTTCTACCCATGAAAATCATAAACAGGATAATAATGCAAAATTTTTCATTCATACTGTCTATGTGATGCGGTCTGATTTTTAAATGTGTAAAGTTATGATGCATGAGTGTGTGTTATAAGGAAATGGGAATGATGCATTTAAGAATAATAATGACGTCTAAGTGCAGCGAATGTGAATAAAAAGCTTGAAAAATGGAAATTGTTCTCCATGAATGAAGTTTTTATTGCTTCCAAGGCATTCATTAGTGCACTTTTTTCGATTTAATAGGATATATTTGATAAAATTTTGATTTAATATGGGAATTACTTCTAGAAATTTGTAAAAATCGATTTAAAAACACTTGTTTTTTTATGTCCTCAAATCTTCATAAAAATATATTCTTTAAACAATAATGATAAAATTACTATCATATAGAGAAAAAAGGAATCGTGACTATTGGCGGATTTGTGCACCTTAAAGTCTATTACCAATGGCAAATAAACAATCCAAATTTATTATAAAAATTATAAGAAATTTACTTTTTCAACATAATTAAGACAGCTTCCAAATCGCTGATAAGGAATCGGAAAAGAGAAGATCCTGCAGTAACAAGTAAAATTCATTTGTTGCAGTAGTTTAGCTGGAAGTTCCACAGATGGCCAATAAGGTCAAGTATATTTTTTAACTATATTTTTTTGCCAACATATGTGATAAAATAAATTAAAGATCTTTAGATTTTTGTAAAAATTTGTGAGTATGTCCTTTTAGGCATTATATAATTTTTTTTCATACAAATTATTGAAAATCGTATTGTAAAAATTTAAATGTCACGACAAAATCTAAGATTGAAAAAAAAAACTTTGAAGTATATGAAACCATGTCTTCCTGCAATTATTTGCTATTTCCTTATAATTTATAAAAATATATTAATGTAACGTATTATTGAAAAATTACTTAATGTTTTCGATTTGTTTTAAAAACAGCAAACTTTCCTTTCCTTTTTATTGTCCAAAAAGGACATTCAATTACAAACGAAAAGAAACAATAATATTTTGTTTCCGGTTTCCTGTTTAAATTTATAGCATCGTTTAAGCCATTTACATTATAATAGTAATTGATTTGTATACAAGTAAAAAGAGCAAAAAAAGTTATTCAAAAAGGTAGAGCAGGTATTACATGAGAAAAAAATAAGTAAATTGAATTTTTATCAAACGTAAAATTGGTAAAAATTTAATCATATATTATAAAAATAGCAAAAAATAAAAATTCAACGGTTGAGTGAATACCAACAGATTCAATGAAATTTACAATTTCATTTTATTCCTGAATATCAGGTGGAAAAAGATCGGCGTACACTTGCCACTTAATATATATATCAGGAAGAAAAAAATTATCATTGAATTTAATATTAAACTTGGAAAAGTAATGTTGTTTGGTAGAGAATCAACTTGGGTAGGACAATCAAAATTAATAGCATTTATTTTTATATCACAGTGTCTACGTTCTTTTCTCGGCTATAATAATGGGCAAAAGCTCAGTAAAGAGATAACTTTATTATCGATTACTAATTTGATTATCGTTTACTAATTTGAGGCCACATTATCCTTGTACGATCGAGGGAAATATATATGTAATTTTGTCATATTTCAAATATTGAGTAGAAGCCTTCGAAACAACTTTATAGCAGATGCCAACGATCCTATAAATGAACAACTTTATATTTATCGTGCAGTTACTGGATTTAATTACTAAATTTCCTATTAAGTCGAAGTTCGACATGAAGTTTTAGTGGGTATGTAACGCTCTTACTTTTCACCCACTGAAAGACCTGATCTGGATGGCTTGGCATCTTTTAGATAATGGGAAAAACTCAATACGAAAGAATTTTAAAAGATTAGAGCTGGAAAATGTTTTGTGAAAGTGAATGAAACTTCGTTTACAACAACTTCTTTCTAAAGTCCAATGTAGCTTTCAGTTTGTAATCAAAATATGTTCGTTAGATCCAGCTGAGTTTTATAAACCAAGAGAAAGGGCCCTTATCTCGGAAACTTATAATATCATTAGGATTTGATACAAAAAAATCAGTAATGTTACTGGATTGAAATATCAGTAAAAAAGAATTTGGTAATACGTATAAATACTTTACTAAATATTTAATTAAGAGAAGAAAATGCCTTTTCGCATATTATAATAGCGTTCGCATTATAATATCTATATGGTAAATAGTCTAAGGCTGCAGTTATTAGCAGGTAGTTTTAATCAAGTGGGGGAATAAAAAAGTATGTTGTGCCATGGAGTAACACCCAAAACTAAAAGTTTGTAAGCTCGCGCTGAAGAAGGATGAGAAATTCATAACTAAAATGGCATGAGGAAAATTGTTGTTTTCTAGCAAGAAGAGACTAAGGCCAAGGCAAGGAGTGCTAAAAACAAAGTTGTGTCTAATATTTAAAATATTTAATTAACTGTCTTAGATGCCTTTACGTCATGACATTATTTTGAGCAACCTGAGAAATGTCGGATTGAACATGAGAAAGATACAGAAATAGTTATTTGTTTCCTCGTAGTGAATATATCAGCACATTTAATCCACCATTAAAATATCAGTTCACATCTGTTTCATACATTAATATTTTTATATGCTGTATATTGTGCTGTAACATAAAAATATATTAATTTTTTATTTATTTCCTATTTGTTAGCAAGTGCGCAGAATAAGATTTCATCCTGATAAAAACCCAATTTGCATTTTAATTGAATTTAAATGATTTCCTGACAATTGCCATGGTTGTATTACGCAGCACTCCTGGGCGGCACAAAAAGGATTTAAGAAGAAATACAAGATAAATGAAAAAAAATTAAACCAGTCAGCCACTTTATTAAGAAAAGATTTATGAAGAGTCATGTTCAAGTGATTTACTTTGTCATGGAGAAATAATACTGGAAATATTTATAAAATGTATTAAAAGAAAAGTATACAAATATGAGTTCATTTGCAGCCATATCTATACCGACTTAATTTTTTTTTTTTTTTTTTTTTTTTAATTAACAAACACAAACTGCGAAGCTACTGGGCTTATCTGCAGAGACACCCGGAGTCTGCGGCAGGAGTCGAACCTGCGACCTTCGGACTACCAGTCTAGTACACTAGCTACTAGTCTACGAAGGCACTCAAATTGATAACTTTGTTAACAATAACAGAAGTTATTAACATTTGCATCATCATCCACAGCATCATTATAATAAAGAGACACAGAAATATCAAAATTTATATTAAAAAGGCATTAAACAGATATCTTTCCTTAAGAACATAAAAAACTTGTAGGCAACTTGCGTTAGACATTCTTTTATTTGCTAAAATATCATTTTTCATAACATAAAACAACTTTTTAATGCGTTTGTTGGGCGTGAGTATAATTCGATAAGTGCTATTCAAAGTGACTAAAATAATAATAATATATTTTTAACCTCAACACTTTATATTCACCGGGAATAGAGAAATTAAATGGAAATAATATGTGTCATTCTATATCGTTTGACATATTTGTATTGTAACAAAATATATCATGAATAAACAAGTAACAATACGAATTAAGCTTTATTAATACTGCTATATACAAATAAAGGGTGATCTTTTTTTGGCAACTTTCTTTTTGCCAACACTGTTTTTGGCAGCTCAGCTGTTTTCGTGCAATATGTTACGGTTGCACATGTTAAGTTTTGGTCTATAATTTAACCATGAATCGACTTACAATGGAACAAATTATTGAATTTTATTATAAAAATTCATGGTCGGTTAAGAAAGTGCTTCGTCCAATTTTTTTTGGAAAATTCAGGATCAGCGGCGAAGCTCATTTATAGTTGAATGGATACAATGCAACAGCCGTATTTGGTATGAAGAGCAAGCCAGAAACATTGCAAGAACTGCCAAATGCACTGTTTGGTGTTGATTATGGGCCGGTGGCATCCTTAGACCAAATTTTTTTCAAAGAAGACGAAGACAGGAACGTTACAGTAAATGGCGAGTACCACCGTGCGATCATTAATTTTTTTTACCCAAAATAGAAGAGCTCGATTTGGATGACATGTGGTTTTAACAAGACAGTGCTGTGGAAGTGTTTTAATATTTTTCTTTATTTCTCAAATATACAACTAGTACAATAAAATGACAATCAGAATATTATTTTTAGGACGTGTTTGTTCTTCGGTGGTTTTAGCTAAAAAAAATCTTTTTTCTTCTTGGGCGTTGCCTTCTAAGGTTGCCAGATCTTCGTCTTACTTCAGTCGTCTTACGGCGAATTCCAACTGACACATACTATGGGGAATGTTCTCCACAGTGCCATATGCCACACAGCACGCGAGCAATGGCCCAGTGGAGAGGCGAGTTCGGTGAATAGTTTATTTAACGTTTGAACTATTTTTAGTTGGGTCAATGTTAAGGCTGATGTCTATAGGGACAAACTCGAAACGGTTGACATACTAGAAGCCAATAATGAAGAATTTATTCGAGACATACCGCCGATATATTGGAGAGATTATGACCCAGCGTATGAACCACTTAAAGCGTAGCCGCTGTTATTATAAGAAATCATCTTTAAACATCGACTGAAATGAATATTTTATACATTTCTTTACATTTTATGTGTCTTCTTTTAAAAATTGGTGAAAGTATTGTTATGCCTAATATCATTGTTAATATCTACAGTTTATCTTGAAATGATACCTCCATCTTATTTCACTATCAAGATTTCTAAGTCATTAGCCACGAAAATGACTGTTAACATCGTTATTAAAGTTAATGTCCGTGTCAATGTCCACGTCTCTTTAAATGACTACACAAACGTTTCTGTTAAAATTGGTGTACTAATAAACTTAATTTGTACATAAAAACTAATGGTTAGTCGTAATGAATAATTTTTAATGTATTTTTAATATATTTTGAAAATTTTTGTTCTAAATTCTACTTTGAGCGGGTTTTCAGTCTATCGAAAAATAATTTAACTGAACTTTTACAAAAATAAAAAATGAGTAGTTCAGTTTTCTTATATACAAACGACGTAATTCTTTTCGACTGCTTTCAATAGAGGCCAAAGTTCATTAGTGATAGTGGGGGCAGCCAATTCTATTGTAGTACTAGAATATTGCTAATAGTAAAGTTAGTGTGTTGCATTATTTTATACTTGCTACAATTGAATATGCTATAGAGAAGTCTGATTCCTAAATTCGGCATTTTCAAAGGCAAATGATCTTCATTAAGGCTTAATTGATTTAATTTTGGAATGACCTGAATGTTAAGTTTCTCCTTAAGGCTTTTATTTCGAAAAAAAAAAAAAAAAATAGAAATCAAACAGCCACAAGCTCCATCCACTATTCTTCCCATAAGCAATTTTCAACGTCGCTGCCAATGATAATGCTAGAGGCATGTTATTATCTATTTTAATGAATATGTCAATGTCTACGTCAGTATATATATCATTGCCTACACTGATGTATATTTCTATATCTATGTCAATTTGCTTAGTCGGTTATTGCTTTTATGTTATTGTCTAACACATTGCTGATTTCAGAGTCCATGTTAATATTCATGTCTACATTAATGTCTATGTCTATGTCAAACTATGCCTATGCCACACTTTTTGTCAATGTCTATAGTAATGTCTGCATATGCTTAGTACTGCATGTCATCATCTGCGTTAGTCCTTACAAATTGTTTATGTCTATGCCAATTGCCTTGTTGGTGTCTAACGTTTACGTCATTGCTTGTGTCATTGCATATTTCATTCGCTATTTCAATGTCTATGTTGGTGCCTCTGCATACAGCAATAACTCTGTTAATAATTATAATAATCTGCGTTTAAGCCCATAATTTCCATCAATGTCAATGAAAATGTATGCGTAAATTGTATTCTATGGAAAGCCAAATTCTTTTCTAACCACGTTTATGGCCTGCACCAACACTCTTATTGTTAAAATCTTACGAAAATATTTAGTTTATAGTATCGTAAATAAGATATTTATTATTAAAAAAATTTCTTCTTCGATTACCATTTAAAAATTTTCATTTACAAAGCACTTTCAAATGATGCGTAGAGACTTCTTGATTTTTTCTATGACGAGTTCGCACAACAAATTATCACTTAGGAATTTGTCTTACTAGGAATAATTTATAATTTATTCCAATTCTGTTCATTTGATTAATGTTCTGTTTTTCATTGCTTTTATAAAGTTAGAAAACAAGAAACGAAAGTAAGATTTGTAAGTGGGTGAAAGAAGGTAATTCTTAGAATCTTCGTTAGTTTTGAATGAATGCAAAGCAATTTGTTTAATATTTAATTCTATGTTTGTTCAAACGACAATCATTTTCGTCTGAGTGTTGGGGATATTAAAACTTGGTTATTGTTTTGTAAGTAGTTAATACATTTAATTGCTTGTCAGTTAATAAAAATTTTATTTGTTAATAGCTTAGATATCCATGCTTGAACAGCCTTAATCACTCTTATTTTTGCCGTGACGAACAAACGATTTCAAGGAAAAAAGCACATGTTGGCATCATACCGAAGATATTTTGAAGAAAATAAAATAAGAAAACAAGACAAAGAAGAATTGAAAAACTCTAGCTATTTAGTTAGCCAAACAGCTCTACTGTCCATTTTCAATACCCAAATAAGGACATGAAAAGGACCTCCATCACAAATCGATCGGCAAAAAACATTCATCCCAATATTGTAACCTTTTGCGTGAGAATGTAAACTTCCTTAAAAAATCTATACAAATTTAACACGAGTTGAAGGAAAATGGCCAAAAGAAAAAAATTCTTTAATTTTATTGATTACATCGATAAATAAGAAAATGAAAATAGACAATCAAGCACGAGTATTGAATATGAGAAGAGAAAATGAAAACACTTAATATTGATTTTACACATAACAAGGTTTAAAAAAAACACATACGCACGATAAAACCTAAAATAAAATAAAAAGACACATTTGGCAAATATTCCAAGAGAAAAACTTGAGAAATAAGTCCTACATATTCCTTAAAATCGTAACTTAATGATCATGAAATTTCAGCTTTTCTTTTTTAATGTATTTGTAATCATATGACATTTTTCATAATTTTAATATTTTTACAGCAAGGAATTAAATGAACAATTCTAAAAAAAGATCACACGACTTAAGCAAATAATTAAAGTTATAGAATTTATGCCACATGCGGAAATTTGTTTTTGAAAATACTGGCTACATCTGCTTATTCAAATACTTGCTCTGTCTGATACTGCTTCAAACCACATTCTGCTAAGAATAAGTGAGTCTAGGGTTTCATTCGTAACTTTTGGCAGACGTAATCGAAGCATAATAAGACACGCATGCACTTACCATCTCCACAAACGTATGTGAGATTTTCAGTACCATAAAAAAGGACACCAGAGACGTAAGAAGGACAAAATGTTTTAGCATAAGGAAAATACTTTTTTAACATGACATATTAAAATGTCGCTTATAATTTCTTGTCATTTATCAATCAACATTGTTTTCGATTTTATTTATTTGAAAAACAAGGTTTTAAGTTACACAGCACAACACCAAAACTTGGGGGGAAAGTATATCGAAGTCAATCTTAAAATTTAGTAAAATAAATACAAAAACGATTTTTTTATATGGATTTCATATATGATGATCCTCCAAGGATGTCTTTTTACTGCCAACAAATTAAATTTCTTTCAATAATATCAACTAAAATATTCACAGTCTTTGGAAATTCGATTTAGATTTAGGAAGTTTTTGAAATATTTTTAAGGTAAATTTGTTAACCTAAAAACACAATATTATCTTTCTTTTATTGCTAAGCTACTTGTTAAGGACCTGGTTCTGTTTTTAATCTATATATTAAGATAGTGAAATCAAATAGAATGTTGCTGGTTGCAACAGTTATGGGGTTTTATAAAAAACAAACGGCTGGCTCTGCTCAAAAAATTTGACTTCGTATAACATTATTCCTAAAGGAAAACTTTTCCAATTTGAGGACCCATCAGCTCCTTCAATGGGAGCATTAGCAGATCCTCTATACTCAGCGTATAGTCCTGTATCTTCAATTGTTCCATCGACTCCTCCTCCTCACCGCAAAAACTGCAGATGTCCGTGTCGGATAAGCCCATTCTGTATAGGTGGGCTTTGCAGGTGTAATGGCCCGTGAGCGCCACTACCAGCATCTGTAGGCTTTTCTTGTCCAGGAATTTCATGGAGTGACGTAAACCATTGATGTCATGCCAATCTTGTGCAATCCTGGGCGATGTCCATTTCGAAATCTCCCCCTTAAGAAGACCTTTGTTGAACGGCACAGATGTCCGCCGTTATAATTATTACCTTTGATAAAAAAAATCCTTTACATTTTAGTACTTATTATCCAGCAAAAGATTTTAGTTCTTTTAATATTACGTTTCAAAAGTTAGAAACGCGTGGCAAATAGACTCATCTAATGACGGTAAAAAGGACAAACGATCGTATGGATATATGAATGGAAGATATAGAGTCTATTTTCCACCCATTGAGTATAGAGCTCTAAAATCTAAAACCTAAATGAAGCATTAACAAGAAATTTTATGATTAAATTTTGCATTCTAAAAATTATCAAATTCAATTCTAGTTCTTAACTCGGCTATTGCTTGCGTGTATTTTTAAATGTGTTTACTCTTACATATTGTCTACTAAATTATAACAACAACACAATAAATTGCTAAAAAAAAAACAATAAATCAATTGAATTGGCAGCAAGAATAAACAAAATCTCAAACATACACCCAAAAAAATTATGAACTAATTTTTAGAGAAAGTTTAATGAATTTGAATGGTTGTCGTATGGCGCTTCAGCCATTTTTTACTGCAATTTAGAAAACATTTCGTCGCTGCTAGTAATGGTGGTTTTCTGCAAAAACTTCTTAATTTTGATTTTCCTTGATTTATAAATTATAAATTTCCTTAATTTATTCTCCCAAGTGATTTCGCTTTTTCATTGGATGAAGGATACGTCACGAAAAAACTGTTTTTTTTTTTAATAATTTTTTTATTAAAAATGTGATGGGGAAATATCAAACTAATTTCTTTACAACTGAGTTCAAGGAACTCCTTAGTTTGTAAAAAAAATGGCTAACAATGATCGAACATGTACTTCCTAACAGCCTGTTACTTGGAGTCAGAGCATTACAGACAGTGAATCTGGTCAATACGAAGCCCTTTGGTGCGGCGATGAATGAGCTGCTAAGTTGGACAAAAATAGCGCACGAAGTACTGTGAAGCAGCTTAGATCGGGGTAATATGATCAAAGTCCTATAGAGCGACCCGGACGAAAATAAAACGAGGGTTTATTGAAGCTCACCAAACCGGAGTTAAGTAAGTTGACTGGCATCCTGACATGTTAATTAAACTTACGATAGGATCTGCAGTGGATCGTCGCTGCCAAGGATTACATATACCAAGTATGCTCAGCTTCTCTGCAGGTGATATCGCAACATCTTATCAGACTTTACATACCCCAAGGTATGAAGAGATTGAGTAATTACCTGCTCGGAACGGAATAGGGATTTTGCTGTGTGCAGGCGCAAAACAGCCCTTATACTGACCTGTGTGTATGTCTCTATTTTGACATGAGCTAAACCTTCTTCTCTCTTCAACCTTACCTCACCTAATGCTGAATACATAAAATATATTTTTAAATTCAATACATTGAGACTAGTTCCGATTAGTTCGAAGTAAATTTTTCCTGGTTTTAAGAAAATTTTACTTGAATTAAGAAATATTTATCTTATCCTTAGAATGATTTTTGATGGATTTTAGCAATTATTTTTTGAGCCTATGAAATGTTTGCAGCATCAACAGCAGTAGTAGCTGAAGCAAAAAATGTCGTGTGGCCCACCCAACAAACATGAGTATCGAAATAAAAATATAAAGAAAAACTTTGTATGTGAAACACCGATAATTTTCTTTAAATTTTCTTGTGTCACTGATCCCCCCCAGGGGGCGCGGTCAATGCACCCTGTCTTGGTGGCTTGGTGTTGAACCTCCTGGGGTAGAGGGTTATCAGGTTTCCGGACCTAGGCCTTTTTGCTGATAACCCCTAAAAACTTGTATGTTGCTACCCAATCCCTGAAACAACAGGGCAACGGGCGCGCATGCAAGTAAACTAAAGGTAAAAGCGGGTTTCGCTCGCTCGTCCGGAGGGGTAGTTGGTCTTTCCAGACCTTGACCTTTGGCCAATTGCCCTAAAACTTAATATGTAACCACCCAATCCCTGAATACCAGGGTAACGGGCGTGCATATAAGTAATTAAGGAAGTAGCTTGCTACGCTAGTCTGGGTAGAGGTGTTACCGATGCCTCAGGTGTGCAAGGAACCTAAAATCGGAGGTGATTTTAACACACGCGGCTGACCAGAGTCCCATCTGGTGCCACGGGAACCAGTAGCCCCTAGGACTTGTCCTAGACTGGTTATTGGTGAGGCCCCTTCGGGGATCACGTGGTGGCTGTGGTTAAAACCTAAAGATACGCGGGGAGAGATATGGGCTGGATGAGTGTGTCTTCAATCATGGGCTAGTGGCATGATGTGGATGTTCTCTTCAGGCCGTATATCTCTAGGTGCTGTTGCTATTCGACAGAGCTGCTCTAATGGTTACGGTAGGTGAAGCTTCAGGTCAGATTGGGGTAAAAGTTCCACTGCCGTGCCATTTTTGTAGTAGGAGGTTAGATAGCTCCAAGCATCTTAGCAAGGTGTCCGTACATGGTCCAGCAGCCTGTACGGAACTTGCTACCATGTTGTCCCTGTTGGGGGCACATGTTAGTTGGCGTTTCCTCATGTGCCCTTGGCGGGGGCTACTGGGGCGGTGGTGAACGTGCTTTATTCACCCTTGTGCAATAGTGCACCGTCAGGTTGGGCCTTCGGGCAGGTACTGACGTGAATCTTTTGCAACTCTGTGTCACTGATCAACAAAAACAGTGTGAAAATTTATTATTACTTGAAACGACAATAAATTTAAGTATAAAGAGCTTAAGAATACTATTTAGCAAAGCAAAAAAGAAAAACAGTTTGCAGATATTTTTATTTACTTATATTATATTAATAATATATTATTCTCCAAATATATGCTATGGATTTGGAAAAAGCAAACGTTTAAAGTTTCATTTGTACAAATACATACAAACGCACATACACACATAGGCTCATAGAAATTGGATGAAAGAAAGTATGTAAAAATAGAAACGAAACAAATGGTATCTTACCAAGTCATATATATATATATATATATATATATATATATATATATATATATATATATATATATATATATATATGTGTAAATTATTTCCTACTCATTTCTGCTACTAAGGCGTAGTTTCTCGTAAGTTTTCGAAGTATAAAGTGTTGAATATTACAAAATTTATTTTAAAGCTAAATAAATTACTCCTTATCAATTTCTGAATTACGAAATGCTTGCAGGGACTATATATTTTTTGCTTAGAGATAAACTATCATAAGTGCCGGAGGACAAAGTTTTTATGAAAAGTTTTTTTCCTTACTCACATCAAATCCTACGTTGTTACTACATCAAAATATAATAAAATCCAGTAAAAAAATTTTAAGCCATAATATGATTTTTCTGCTGTTTATTACAGGTGATAAAGAAAGCTTATATACCTGCCAACTTATTTGTATGACCTTAGACATCCTTTCCAAAAGCTTCAATAGTTGTAAATGTTTTGAAAAGGAATGCAAGGATCATTAAAAGTGGTAAAATCAATCAGACTAAAAAACTAAAATTTTTAATTTTATCGCGATAGAATTTTTAGAACAGCAAAGGAAAAAATGTCAACTGAACAAAACAAAAAAAAAAACTATTCTAACAAAACATTACGAAAAATTAAATTCAAGACAGTTTTCATTTAATTTTCCTCCCACAAAATCCAGTGAAATTTTCAAGAACTGGTATTACCATACCATAACCAGAACAAATCTTTTCAACAGAAATGAAGAAATCACTTAAAACTTGAGAGGATTACGAGGATTAAATTTTGTTGTCTATATGCAAAAAAAAAATAGTTTTAATTACAAATAGAACAAAATTGATAATTCAGATAAATTTTTAGAGATAATTATTGCAACAACTCCGATAAATAATTTGCCATCACAGTTGAATAGTTATATTATATTTGTTTTGCTTTCAAAAAATGCTATTAATAATTTATTGAAATAATAAATATATCATTCATAAAAATTAATGACATACATATTTAATTATTATCACTATTTCATTATCGCTCCCTTTGCGTATGATTAATATGAAGAATTTGCATCAAGTATACGCAGTGCATTTTTTGTACGATCGTATTGTTCTATCAAATAAATATATTATTTATAATTTATTCAAACGATGCTTTCTCATTCATGCATCTCACCGTGTTTCGGTAAACAAAGGTTGGAGAGCGAAACACCTACTTCGTTTTGTGTCTACCCGTTAGTCTTGTGATCAGCAACATTTATTTATTGTCATGCCAAAATGGTATTAGGTCCAATTGTTTAACGAAACTTCTTAATAAGTGTTACTAGATATGGCTGGAAAGTCTTCATACACTTTAAAATATTGAAACGAGAGAGTGAAAAATAGCATAAGAAATAGAGAGACAAAAAAATTTAAAAGTTGATGCAAATCAAAATATTTCAATGGCTGTTTCGTGTTTATAAGACAAAGACTTTCAAAAAATTTCATAGAATTGAATAAACTGTTCTTATAAATAGACGGAATCCCTTTCATCTAATATTACAGACGATGTTCACTTTGCGCAATGGGTTTGCATAATACTGTACATTAAATTGTAGTTTAGGAACTACGAATGCTTCATTAGATGGAAAAATGGCAAGTGGTTCATTTTTTTTAAATTTTATTAAAAATAAAAGTAGTGTTTGCGATGACAGGTCATAGTATTATCAAATTAGAAAACAATAGCACATGAAAAAAATTTAATAATACAGCTGTGTCAAGTATAGCATTTAATTTAATTACAAATTTTACTATTAAAGCGTTAATTTAGCTTTTTCTATTTTTGAGAATTTAAAGGATAATATTTTAATTATTTGTGTTACTCTTATATTATCATTCACTGGCAAATTCTGCGAACAGTCCCATTATACACTTTTACTTCTATTACTTCTTTAAGTTCTGTTTAATCGCTTAAAAAGAAATCACAATGCCGGTAGTAGAACTCAGCACTTTCATAAAATTTCTCTTTAAACAATAACGTTTTACATGACACTAACTCCTTTTACTGCGATATTACTCTATTACATTATTTTATTAAATGTGTTGGATACATTTGTTTATCATTGCTATTGGTATTGGACTACAAAATTTATTTAAAAATAAATATCAGTGACTCTTGTATAATTAAAAAATAAAGAATATAATAAATTGGCGCTTAAAGAGTTAAAGACAACAATATTATGGCATTTAATTAGATGGATGTTATGGCTACACATGCTTTGTGATTGTAACAATGTTCAAGATTAATGTCCAAGGAAATATTCTCTTGACGATACCTTACAAAAGAAATTATTTCAAATGGTAAATCCAATCAATCCAATCATTCTTTAACGCAAATATTATCCTAACGCTCAACTTTTCCTTTATTAACCAAAAGGCTTTCACATTTCAACTATCAGTTTTAAATACTCAATTGCAGAACTAGTTTTGAAAAAATGTCACTTGCATTAATTTCGCTTGGAAGGGTCGATATGATGTAAACAATTCTTTTAGGCTCTTACATTCCTATGCCAACAAAACTTCCATTTACAAATAAAACTTTCATATCTTTTTGTTTTATAACTCGATTATCTGACATCTGTATTTTACTTGTTTGTGTTGTTGTTGTAGTGTGGCGCTTTATATTGAAATTTTTAATAGATATTGTAATAAAAATGGAAAAATGATTTATGAATAAATAAAAATTATGACAAACAACTCATACTTACGAACCCACACATATATACATTTGCTGTTGATGTGGATTACAATAACGTTGAACAAAATGAATTTAAAATTTAATACCTTTAGATAGAAAAAAGTTTTGTTGGAAAACAGTTACAACCATTAAATATTTCCTTTGGTAATAAAATTGTCATCTAAATTAATTAACACTATTTATTTTCGACCTTTTT
Source organism: Germaria angustata (assembly GCA_963681545.1). NCBI lineage: Eukaryota > Metazoa > Arthropoda > Insecta > Diptera > Tachinidae > Germaria > Germaria angustata. The sequence continues at coordinate 136,214,691 of OY812998.1, read as the reverse complement.
TTAATATATGTATATGATTTTTATATAAATGAGCTTTAGGTCTTTTTAACAAAAATTATTTTTATTATGATTCAATATTTCGACGCCTCTTTGGGCGTCTTCTTCAGGAAAAATTTTTTTATTAATATGACAATATTTTGAAAACTTATTTTACATACATACATACATGAACAAATTGAAAAAATTTTTATAAACCAATCAAAATTAGTAAAGTAAAAAATTTTTTAAAGTAACAAAAAACAAAAGACTAAACAAAAAATGTTTTTTATCTTTGAAGAAATGAAAAATCCTTTATACTAATTATATTATAACAACAAAAAATATTTTACATTCCTATTAGTCAGTTTAATTTACGAATTAAATGTCTATAACATTGAGCAACATTATCTGTATCAGTTTTATAATTTACTACCTTATTACTTGGAATATTAATAATGTTAAGCATCTCTAACATATAACGTCGTTTAAAATTCTTCTCTATAGCTAAGACTGATACTTTTCTAAAGTCCGGATTATGACTAGAGTTACAACAATGTTTCGTTAATGCTGTCTTTTGTGAAGTTGAAACATTCCTATACTTCTGGTCTGACTTGTGTCCTGCCAACATAGTCTTCAATTTATTCTTTGTTGTACCTATATATACTTTATCACATCTCTCATTATTCTTACCATCGCATGGTATCTTATAAACGACATTAGATATGTCTAATTTTTCTACTTTATCTTTAGTCTTTGTGAATAATTTACCTACTGTATTATATATTTTATGAGCCATTTTATAGCTTCTGTTATCAAAAATATTTGATTTTTCTAATCTCTCGGACATCATTGGTACATAAGTTAATGATTTATAAATTTTTTGTTCCCGAATAATATCTGATCTTGTCCTATTATTTTTATATTGCATTATTAATTGATTGATAAGGTGAATTGGAAAGCTATTATCAAGTAATATATTCCTAATTTTTTCTTTATTCTTCTTATGAAACTCAATATCACTTATCGATAAAATTCTCTCTATAAGATTCTTTGCCGTATTTATAATAATTTTCTTTGGATGTTTAGAAAAATAGTTAATAATTCTGCCAGATGATGTTGGTTTTTGGTACCAATCTATTGATATAGTGCTCCCTCTATTTATTACTAATGAATCTAAATATGGAAGTACTGAGTTGCATTCTTTCTCAATTGTAAATTTAATATCAGGATGAAATGAATTAAATGTTGATAACATAATTTCTATATCACTTTCTGATATATATATCACTTTCTGATATATATCAGAAAGTGATATAGAAATTATGTTATCAACATTTAATTCATTTCATCCTGATATTAAATTTACAATTGAGAAAGAATGCAACTCAGTACTTCCATATTTAGATTCATTAGTAATAAATAGAGGGAGCACTATATCAATAGATTGGTACCAAAAACCAACATCATCTGGCAGAATTATTAACTATTTTTCTAAACATCCAAAGAAAATTATTATAAATACGGCAAAGAATCTTATAGAGAGAATTTTATCGATAAGTGATATTGAGTTTCATAAGAAGAATAAAGAAAAAATTAGGAATATATTACTTGATAATAGCTTTCCAATTCACCTTATCAATCAATTAATAATGCAATATAAAAATAATAGGACAAGATCAGATATTATTCGGGAACAAAAAATTTATAAATCATTAACTTATGTACCAATGATGTCCGAGAGATTAGAAAAATCAAATATTTTTGATAACAGAAGCTATAAAATGGCTCATAAAATATATAATACAGTAGGTAAATTATTCACAAAGACTAAAGATAAAGTAGAAAAATTAGACATATCTAATGTCGTTTATAAGATACCATGCGATGGTAAGAATAATGAGAGATGTGATAAAGTATATATAGGTACAACAAAGAATAAATTGAAGACTATGTTGGCAGGACACAAGTCAGACCAGAAGTATAGGAATGTTTCAACTTCACAAAAGACAGCATTAACGAAACATTGTTGTAACTCTAGTCATAATCCGGACTTTAGAAAAGTATCAGTCTTAGCTATAGAGAAGAATTTTAAACGACGTTATATGTTAGAGATGCTTAACATTATTAATATTCCAAGTAATAAGGTAGTAAATTATAAAACTGATACAGATAATGTTGCTCAATGTTATAGACATTTAATTCGTAAATTAAACTGACTAATAGGAATGTAAAATATTTTTTGTTGTTATAATATAATTAGTATAAAGGATTTTTCATTTCTTCAAAGATAAAAAACATTTTTTGTTTAGTCTTTTGTTTTTTGTTACTTTAAAAAATTTTTTACTTTACTAATTTTGATTGGTTTATAAAAATTTTTTCAATTTGTTCATGTATGTATGTATGTAAAATAAGTTTTCAAAATATTGTCATATTAATAAAAAAATTTTTCCTGAAGAAGACGCCCAAAGAGGCGTCGAAATATTGAATCATAATAAAAATAATTTTTGTTAAAAAGACCTAAAGCTCATTTATATAAAAATCATATACATATATTGTCATCTAAATTAACAAAGTTTTATAAGCCCAATAGATTTTCGTAGTTTTAGCTGTGATGGTATATTCGTAATAGAAACGCATTTTTTACAGCCATAGGGTTCTCTAATCTAATCTATTTATAATGACTGAAACTAAAAAAAGCTTGTAAAAACTTTACTAAGGTTTATCCTATTTAAGTTTTAATTTCTTCATTTGATTTTTATAATTTCAACTGTCCTTAAAAAAGTATTTTAAAAAGGATTTTATTTAAAAATTATTTTATTTTATAAGTCTATTATTCTACTTTCCCCCACAATAAAGGTGTGCAGAGATTGTAGTGGTTAATGAGGCAAATAAGCCAGAGAATAATATTACATCTTATAGACCAATAAGCCCACTGTTCATATTCTGCGTAGTATTTGTAATAATATTGTTGAAAATATTAGTATAAATTAATTATCTTTCGAGAGTGTGATTTTGTTTCTCGAAATAAGCATGGAACTCTGCGGAAATGTCCTCGTATCGTAGCCTTTATAAGACACGTGGGAAACCAAAAAATATTGTTCACGAGTTCTCCTCGATGTGCAACAACCCTTTGATGAGTTGTGCTTCAAACTAAAAAAGTTCCTTCCAGCGCCTTGTTATTTACTAATAAATTCATATTCAGTAGGGTTCAATATATTGTGTCAATTTCATTTAATCAAATTTATTTATTGCCATTAAGTGGACAGATTGTAAACAGAATTATAAAAAATAAATTAACAACTCACACTAGATTTAGTTAATTTTATTTAAAAATAGACGTTTTCTTTCTTTTTAAGTATTTCATATGTAAAATGTCAAATAATTCTTCTTACTCTTAGCAATTAATTACTTTTGGTAGTGTCTCTTTAACAAACAAATAATTATTTCTTTCACTTACAAACACTTTCATTGATCTTGGCAAGCAAACAAAAAAGAATTGTTTCAATCGTTTATTTGCATATATTGAATATTTTTTAATGTTAAAGAAATTATTTAAATTTCTTCTCGGTTTTCCTTAAGGATACTATACAGCCTGTATGGCTTTAGTTAAAAATTCTAACTCAAAAGTGAATGGAAAAGAAGGCAATACTACACAATTATTAGAATGAATTCACCCATCTTGAAAACATGTTTTTTAAATTTTTTACACATACAAATGTACACATATACATATACTACATACATATGAAAATATACTTGATATACTTTGACAAGGGAGATGGCATTTGTAATACACGATAAGCAGCAGAAAGCGACTAAAACAGACATTTGTGGCAGATTTATTGGGATTGATGTTTGCCATTTGCTGGCTTCCCTTTTCGTTATTTTTTTTCGGAAGGGCTTAATTATGTTATTCTTGCTTAAGTCACGGCAATCGACTACATCTGATTTTTATTGTGATTTCACATCTCAATATACGTACAGAAGGAGATTCCTTTATTAGCTTGTTTGTTTGTGACTTTTGTGGTAAAAAAATCGTTAACGAAGTAGAAGCGTACAAACACAAGTAGAGCTGTTGGCTTATTACTTTATTGAGTTCCTATTCCTAAGATTATATTCTTTCGTTATTTTATCGTTCACTTTTCAAATTTGTTGACATTAAGCATTCAGATTATATATGCCTAAATACATTATTTGTACTGGTGGAGCACATTTGTATCACAGGATCCATCGAACACAAATTCCATTTTTTTTGCTTTGTCTGAATTTAAATAAATAATAAAAATTATACCTTGGAAGGCTCGAAAATATAGAATAAAATTTTGTTTTAAAGATAAAAGTGATATCTTTCATTGATAGAATTTCTCGGCGGCAATACGTGTATCCACGCAAAGAAATTTTTCGAAAACGTAATTTTTCCAATGAATTAATTTAATAAAATTTTAATTATAGGCATTTTCTACAGCTTTAAAAGTTCAAAAAAGTTACCTAATTATACCATGGTCCGATAAACTTTTCTCTATCGTAGGAATCGACCTGGGCTCAATGTTGGGCCATTTATGCTTTCAATACGTGTCTTCACAAATAATATACTGAAATCCTTTACTATTAACTCTGCTGTGTGCTAAGCAAATACCGCCGTTTTATCATTGATTTAACCAGAGACTCCACTGTGCCTACATTTAACTTAAATCTTTGTGAATTCTTACCCCAAACATTTATGTTTACTTGGTATGTGAGCATGAATTTATTATTTATATATTTATAAATACATTGATAGCTTCTTGCTAAATAATACTAAGTGGACTTTATGAATTTTTCTTTATTTGCCTCAAAAATTTTTCGCTGAAGCATAGAACCATTAAAAAGCTAAAGGAAAATTTCAAACATCGAAATGGCTCCCAAAAACTTAATCATCATAGGAAAATTATTTTCACAATTTCAAAAGCGACAAATACACTCTGAGATATTATTGATTACACTATTATTAATGTTACTGTCGCTTTCCCCTAGACTATTCAGTAAGATGCACTATATTTTCAATAAAAATATGGCTTAATTTTTCTCATAATAAAACGCAAGGATAATATAAATGCTTATAAATTTATAAACACTTTGCAGTGTCAAAAAATGATCCACAAGTTGAGTTCATAAAATTTAACACGTATTCTAAATTCCAGCCAAAATCTTATTAATTGATATAAGACATATAAATGTTAACTTATTTTACACTTAGCGTAGTTTCGTTAAGAGCCTTCGCTCTATTTATGTATACGTGTCTATGTAAGTAAATTTAGACTGCGATTTAAATACATGTGCGTGATTGCTTCAGAATATCATGATGTTCCATGTTATTTTCGGTTCACATTCCCTTAAATTTACATACACATACATACTCTTTATTATATGTTTATTGAAAAGTAAATAAACCTGATTATATTAAACAATAAGTTGTTTAAAAATGATAATCTACATAAAAGGATACATCAGGAGAATTTCGCTAGAATTTTGTAAATTAATTTTTTTTAATTTTGCAATAAAAAAGACAAAAAACTTAATTTTATTTAGAAATAAGACAGAAGCTTGTATTTTCTTTTAATGGAAATCGGTTTTGCTTTACGGTTTTCATATTTTTTTAATGTTAAACAATATTTTCCACAACTACGCTAAAATTTTTTCGATCCAAAAAATTCATTTGAATTTTTTTACTATTTTGATTTATACTAAATTTGATATACTTGTGAGTATATGCTCGTATAATCGTACTGCTCACTTCTGCTCCTTATATGAAACATAAATCGGTTACATTTCGTTTTTAAATCGGAGTTATAGACCCCCAGATTTGGACATATTTTGTGAAAGACTAACAGCACTAAGGACTCCATCAGGATCAAATAAAATTGGCATTCGATGTTCTTGCCTTAACTATACTTAAGTGACATAAATTTTTGTCACAAGGATTTCTAAAATGAGAATATATATTTTATCGTGTTTTATAATCTCTTGATTTAATTTAATTTTTATTTCCTTTCAAATTGGGTTTTCAATGACTGAATTAAATGACGCATTGAACAAAATGCCCTATATATCCAATTTAGAGGTTTGTAACTTAGTAGTAAAAAGCTATATCTGACTGGATTATAAATCAAGAGGTGTGCATGAAAAGGACTCATGCATCTTAGGTCAAAGCTTGAGGTCTGAGCGTTACTCTTAGTTTATTATTTCTTTAATTCTATACATTTAAAATATACATGAAATATACAACTGAATCAAAATACGCAATAAGATGCATACGAATATATATGAATGCAAGTAAGTGATATCCGTGATGTACGTATAATCACATGTATCATTATTCAAAAACTCTTCCGCTCCAATAAATATAATCTTATGATTTCTTCTTTATTTTGTGTAGAAAGTCATATTTCTTTCGAGAAAAATTTAGTTTCCTTCAAAATTATAAATAATTATTTACATCTTTGACTATTCGTACATCGTAAAATATAATTTAGTGGTGCGTTGCGCATAAAGATGTATAAATCATAAAAAAGAGCCTTAAGGTGCTTGTTAAATTATGTGAATCCTAAAGCTAAATTAAAATATTTTTTACGAAGATTATGGACCCTTATAAAATTATCAAAAATGAAATAGCTTTGGAATGATTTACTTTAGTGGCAGAAGTAGTTAACATGTTGGCTTAAATGTGACGCTGAGAATCTTGGATCAATCCCTGTTCATCAGAGGCTCTTCAACTCTGCTATAAATAAACGCGGTATGATAGAGATGCATAAAGAATTTGAACTCTTCCAGTCATCTCATTTCGTCACCCGTCTTCCCAATACTATACTTTTCACTAAAGAAGTAAAACCACAGTAGTAGGCATTCCTTGACTGAGTGCTACCCCCTTTATTAAAAAAAGTCATGTCTTATAATCCAATACTAATATTTAGATTGTTGTTAGAGAAGTATGTCATCAACCGCATTTTCAACTTTTGACTAATCCCTTTTTTGTTTTCAAAAACTATTCTTGAAATTTTTAGCATGCTTTGATAATATGGCTGACATCATAGTTTGTGAACCGACCAATTTAATGTATTAAGTCTTATACGTACATAGTGTTTTAAAAAAGAATTTAATTGGTTTTTTATAATTTATATTGCAAATTATTTTTTCATCTGATCTGACGCATATTATAACTGAATCAGTTTGCATATTAATCATACGTATTGGATCACAACTATTTTATCTTGCCTCCAAAAGTATGCAATAGTTTACTATTTAATTTGAATATTGCTCTTTCTCTATTGGTCGAAAAGAGAGACATGAGACGAATTGAAAAAGTTCTCACAAGACTACTTAAATTAAGAGTTGCCATCAGTTTTAAAATTTTGAAAATAAAACGTCGAGACTTTTGAAGAAAATTGTCACACAAAAGTCAGGTTATTTTTTAATTAATGTAAACTTTTTCTATTGCATACAGCCAACTCAGCCCTTTCCTTTTCGAAAGAGGCTGAATTATGGTGAAGAAACAAGAATAAGCTTCCTTTTTTCAACTATTTTATTTTAATTCTTTTTTCATATATTGCTGATTTTCATGTCGTTATTAATATTTTTTCTTAATATAAGCTTCGTAGATCAAGAAGCACTAATTTGGACTAAAGAAAATATTAAACAAATCATTGAAAGTTTATTACTTTTATGAAAATTTATATAAAAATTTTAACTACATCAGAAGTATTTAAACTATAAATAAAAGCTGACTTCTGAAAATTAAAAAAAACTATATACGAGACATTTTCAATAAAACTGTCAATAAAACACCCGTTGAAACAACGAAAACAACGAAACAACGTTAAAACAACGAAAAACGAAAAAGCTAAATTTCTTTTAATGAAATAAAAAGTTTCTTATTTTTGTGACATGAATTCTACAAATTTTATCTAAAATTGAAATTGTTTAGAAAATATGATTTTATGATATTTTTTTACCGTTTTGAATACTTTTCAAGTGTCCTTTTATTTTGTATTTATTATCATGTGTAGTTTTATGCATTTTTTCTAGACTCCGCGAGAACAAATTTATTAAATTTACTAAGATTATTAACTGCTTAAGAGTGCTTTGTTAAGTGCAAATTGACCAACCTTATATTATATTATTGCTTATGACCCTAGATTTTAAAATTTATCTCTACACATTTCAATTTCTTATATTAAGAAATTTTTTTGATATATTTGTGTTGCCATTGTTATTAGGAACAGCCTTGTATAACTTTTTTCCCATGTTGATTCCATAAATATAAATACACGTTTTCAAAAATTATATTAAAATTATTTATTTTGTGAAAAATGAATTCAATTTAGATCCGCTTTAATTTACATTTAAGAGGAGCATAGCAGTGTTAGAATAAATCTAACTACTTCCTATTAGAAAAATCATAATTTATATACAAACGTATGGTGACGTTTTCAGTAGCCTTGAGGTTTCATTTCTAAATAATACGACCGCTAAACCACTTTAGGCTTCAGTTTTTTCCGTATGATATAAAAAATCCTTCTCCTCCTTCTTCTCTTTATAAATTCTTTGCGGCTTAAATTGGTTTTAATGTTTATGTGAAAGCATTTCTACCGCTCTATAAACATTTAACTAATGACTGAAATTTTGTGGGTTGAAATCAAATTTTTGCTGGATGTACTTACACGTACATAAATATATATCGCTTATTTTTTTAAGCAAAAAGATTTAATTCAAAAGACTTATCTTAGAGAAAATCAGCTAAGCATTTTCCAACTCACACAAAGCTTAATTAAATAATAAATTTATATCCTCAGAGAGATATTCTACAAATGTCCTTACAAAACCTTGTTCGTCCTTTTGGTAAATATTTATTTTCATAAAAATAGCAAAAATGCTTATTTTTTTTAATAAACATAATCTTGATTTTAAATAAACGTGATCTTGATTAATAGCAAGTTTGTGCCATTTCCCGATGGAAAGTCTATTCCAAGTAGTAAATGAATAACCTCAATCCAATATAAAAATTTTTTTATTTGTAAAACTAAACACTTAAAAAATTGATTTTCTCAAAATATTGAAAGCAGCTTTCATATCGGAGAATAATCATAAAACATATATTGCAATGACACGCCTGTGATGAATTACTGAAAATGATTTGAATTTTCACTACTTTTAGATTATAGTCTCAGGCTTTTCATGACTTGCGTGGAAACTCTATTGGGACAATATAAAGATATATACAACCGATTTTATACCAAAACATAAAAATCGATTTTTTTTAGTTACATTTTTGTCGCTGCAAATGAACGGGGTGTATGTAAAAAAGGCAATTTAAAAACTTTCCGTGACGTTAATTCTATGTACTCGTATGTAAGGCTGTGTGCCAATAAAATTATTTATATCTAATTTATGTTCAAAAATACTTTTACAATTGTTATGGAGGCATAGACGAAATTCTTATATACAGTCACACAATAACAATTTAGTTCTTATACAAAAGACCATATATAATCCGATTTTGATTTTTCATGCAAGAAAAAAAAGAATACAGAAGAAAAAGTGGAAATAAAACTTAAAAAGAAAAACAAGAGGAAATTTAAGCTAATAAGTTGACAAGGACTCCCCAGTGTTGTTTGCGGCTGCTAAGCAATTGTTTGTTTGATTTTTTTTCTTAACATCATGCTTATCGCTAATGCAAAGGGATTTGTGTACAAGTCATTCAGTTACTCACTCTTTTATTTAGTCTTACTCCAGTAGTTTTGATTTTTAAGCAAGCAATCATGGAAACATTCGCAAGGATCAACAATGTACTCATGTTTTGTGCTTTGTTTTACATATGTGTCGTTGTGTGTGTGTTTGTTCATTACTCTAATGGGTTGTTGAAGGGCTTCTTACCTTGTTTTACTATGAAGCTCAAGCAACAGCTCCTATTAATATTGTTTACTTATTAAGGATGTCGTTTTCATATTTTGCACTAGGAGTAAATCGATTTGTTTGTCGGACATGTGTTGAGGTTGGGAGCTCTAAACAAGAGTTTTACGCTTGAAGAAAAAGTTAGAAATAAAACTTTTAGTGAAATTTTTAATCACCATAATGTGTTTGTTGGCTGTGCCACAAAACAAACGGATTCGATTAAATATTTTCTATATGCGGTCAAATGTATGCTGAGGAGATCTCCACACTTTTCAGAAACTGTAAAACATATAAAGTCCTTACCAAAATATAGAACACATGCTGAAAATTATAAAATCTTGACAAAAATTAAAGCTACAAATATATTTGCACATAAATAAAAAAATAAACCCAAGCAAAAACAATCATAGAAAAAGAAATGGACCTGAAGTTGAGAGATAAGATGATACCACAACAAATAAGCCACACATTAATATGTATATATGCATCTATGTATAATAAATAATATAATAAGCATACAATTTATTGACAGAGTGATAGATAAAATCATTATACCTGACATGTTTGTATGGTTGTATTAATAGTATTTGATCATGAACATGGAAATAGACAAAGGATGACAGGAACATAAGACACTTACTTGACTGGAGCGTGGCCATCAAAAAAGATAAAAATTTACATTGACATGAACATGCACATCAGCATAGACAAGGTCATATACTCGCATATGGACAAGGAGAAAAATATTTTCAAGGTGATTTTTTTATGATTACGGTCACGTTTATGGGCATAGACAAGGGAATTTATTTTAAAGTGAGTATGTAATTTATTTTAACGTGACATTAATATAGATAAGAAGATGGACATATCAATGCTTTTGGCCATAGTATATGGACTTGTATATAAAAATCGACTCTAATATAATTATGAACATCAAGACGAACAAGATCGATTATATACAGAAAAACATATCATATGACGATGTGGTTATGGTAATAGTAATAAGACATGGATATGGAAATTGACTTTGACATGGGCATGGAGTTAAACATATGGCATACAAGGTAATGCTTATGGACAAGAACACAGACCTTGCTATGCATGTGGCCACAGTTAGGGGTATATGCATGGAAATTGATAACGTAAGTATGAACATTTATTTATACAAGTTTATACGCATAAAAGAGAAGCGGATGGTTACATGCTTATGGTTATGGTAATGGACATTGACATGGATATTATCTTTAATATGGGACTGGAGACAAGCACATATAAATATAATCTGTTTGACAATCAGCATAGAAAAAATGAGGAGATATACCTTTCTACATTTGTGGCCATTTTGATGGACATAGACATGAAAATTAACTTTAGAACGGACTATGAATGGAATATGAACAAAACCAAGGTCATACATGTTAGAAAGATACATAAATAGTTATGGACACACACAATAAGGTAGCGGACATAGACATGGAAATTAACTTATTATAAGCATTTAGATTAATGCGCAGAAGGACATGTTTCTGATTATAAATATATATTTTATATGCTTATTGTCTCAATTTGGGATATAGACATGAAAAGGACATGATATTAAATTTTCATATGTTTTTTTTATAATATTTTGGACATAGTAATTTATCTCGCCGTGAGCTTGAACAGTTGCTATATTCTACATTTTATATGTATTTTACTGGACCCAACTAATAATTTTCGAAAAATTGAGACACTAAAAGTTTTAGTTGAATACCATAAAGAAAGCAGTTTTATTGTTTATCATTTATATGAACATAAATAACATTGTGGAGGCTTTTTTGTCCTCAGAAAATTCTCAAATTACCAACATATTTTTTTGAGTGTAATTTCATGCCTTTTAAATTTGATGGTTAAAACATCGGATGTGTTGTTTGTTGTTTCGTGGTTTCCGCCAAAAATTACAAACCCCTTTTTCTTTTTGAAAATGCTTTTGTGTATTCATTACGTATAATTTGTGTGTATATTTTATTCTTGTTTGTTGTTCTTTGTATTTATTTATTATTTCATATTAAGCGTCACTCACTCAGCAATTTGTTCTAATAATAATATTATTTTGTTTTATTTCAACTTTTTTTCTTTTCATTATATGCCGAAATATAATCAAAGCGAGTTATTTTGAAATGCTGGCATTAATTTCCGACTTCTAGTCGTTTGAGTATTAATTTCACGGTTCAAGGGTAGATGGGGGGAATGATGTTTATGTCACATATAGTGCTATACATTCCGCCTTACATCCTCATAAATAACATATAATTTGTAAACAAAATTCGTTTATTTTTAACCCCAACCATTGGAAAATGAAGTGGCGCCCTTAAATAAGCATGTCCATTAATATATATGTACACTATTCTATATCAGTTCGTTAAACTTTTGAACAATTATCGAAAAATCTCGTCAACATACACATCCCAACAGAGCATCCCAGCGAAATATATGAAAGGTGTTCGATCACGACTTCTGAGCCAGTGTTGCGATAAGATTTATAATAAGACACCACTAGTTTAAACTCCGACAAAACGTATGAAGCTCTACTGAAAATCCGTATGGAGAAAATACGCCATAGTGTAATTTTTTATTTTGTAAATTCATGATAGTTCGTTTATGACAGGACATACTAATATTGGAATGGTTTTTTTTTTAACTGAACTACAACATTAAACCAATAGTTATACTCCGATCTATGCGTATTGTCCTTTTTGGCAAGTCCTGCGGTCTAATTTTCTATATAACAGATGGCGCAAAAGTGTTTTCATAATTATAACTGGTTGCCATTTTGTTACAAATGAAAATAAGAGCTTTATTTTCAATTAATTCCCTATATAAAGAAAATGCGAGATTCTAAAAAAAAAATCATTTCTTCTTAATTTGTGTTATGAAATACTTTGCTTCTTATTTCAATTAAATGTTTCCAATAACTTGGTACAATGCTTTACGTTACAAGGACATTATTTGCTTTTGAATTTATTTTATATGGAATTTGATTTGCAAATTTTCTTTGCCTATGAATGACCAAATGAAACAAACATTTGTTTTATTTTTAGCTCGAATACAGTGACTTGAAATATATATATTTTAAAAAGAACAAAAAATTGGAAATATAATTGAAAATAAAAGCATCATATGGACTCAATTGAAATTGTCCTTAAAGATTTTAGGTAAAAAATTATTTTCAATACAAATACATATCACACAACACTGTGAAAAAAATTAGAAAAAAAAACAATATTTTTAGGAAATTAAAGAACATACCAGAAGTATCTGTGCAAGTCCTTGCAACATTCTCATGAATAATAAAGCAAAACATGAAATATAATGCGAAAATGATACATTTTTAATCACATCTTACACAAATGTATTACGTTTATGTAAATTCAAATATTAAAATATTTATGTGGACGAAGAAATATGCCATCTCATCCTTCAGGTATTTTTGCGGACTTGTTTTTTCTTATTCATTTGATTGCTTTTACATACGCATTATTTGGAGTGTAATAGTATTCTTCTTTGCCAAAGGCAATATTACTTGGTATAATTTATGTATGTCCTTTTTACATATAGTTTTTTTCCCAATAAATATAAAATATTCTTATCTTGAGGAAATCGTGCGCAAAGAAATGTAATTACTTTTGGCTTTTAAGGGAAACAAATATTAGGATTATCATATGACCAGCTAAAGGAATTGAATAGGATAACAGATTTATTTTTTTCTAATTCTGATACTTCGTATTTTACTACAATTTACAATTTTACATACAATTTTAGATTCAGGCTGCTGTATTTGACATAGAGTTCTTTCTATATGAGAAATTCCAGTAAATCGTTATAAATGAAAATCAAAAAATTTCTTTAGATCTACAATTGTTATTAATTTAAAACAAAAATATGATAATATTTTAAATATAATACGCTTATTACAGCAATACAAAAAATTAGGTGATTTTTTGAATTTCAAGGAATAATTGCAGTACAGTTTTGACTTTGTGGCAGGCATAAGGGCTAAAGGGTGTTAAGCGATTTCCTGGCCTTACATTTTTCTTAAGTCAGATTATGAGGCCAATGTTCGTAAATTATTCTCTTAAAGATATACAAAATTATAAGGAAATGTTTCAATGAAAATGGCCGCAATTTTCCCTTTCCAGTACTCGTGTATGTTTGAATCTTTTTACCAGTTTTTATCTGGCGCTATCATTTAGGATCATAACGTACAAAAAAAAAATTGCTAAGAGTTAACTTGACTTCAAAATGTAACGAATTTTCCCCAATGATCCTTCTTGTAAGAATTAATGTTACAACATTTTGGATTTTTTTAAATTATTCAAAGCAAATTGCGAGATCATTGCCAACTCTTTTCCTTTCTTAATCCTTTGATTTATAATTAAGTAAAATATGTTTGGTTCAGTTTCAAATTCTTGATTATATTTTTAATTAAATCACATTAAAGTTTTTAAAGATGACAAAAATATTTTAATGCAGATGTAATAGTATAGTTCCAACAACCACATCACCATCATTCTCTTTGCTAAGAACATTGTGTTTAAATATAATGATAAAGTTCGGCAACTACGATATTACAAGGAAGTTATGGCTACGATCATTGTGTTGCATGCATTTTGTTTTAGAGATTATAGTATGGCACTGTAAAAGGCATAATACAATATAGATTCTGTAATAATATGGACCAGGAATTTTTTAGAGTATATCATTTATGACTGTCGCAAACATGCCATAATCATTCCTTCCTTTTGGTGCATTTTGTTTCTGGTGTGATAATATAATTGGCGCAATCATGCTGTCACCATCTATTTTTTGTAGTGTTTTGTGTTAGAAAAATTATATTACAGTTGCTATAAGCACGCGAAAAATATCTAAACTATTGCAAACATATAGTATAGTGAATGCAGCCATATCACTATCATCTATTATTTGTTTTGGAGCAATAATAATAAGAGGGAAATGAACTTTTCCCAGATATATTTTGCATTGTAAACGCCCAAGTATAGTTGCCACAAAAATGTCCATGATAATTCTATTTTTCGTTATATAATGTGATGCAGTCAATGGAAGCACGTGACTAACGTGTGTTTCATTCTCTTTACGTTGTGTTAAAAAAATAATACGGTATTGTCACCGTAACCATATTTCAAAGTATATTATTATTTACATAGAGCAGAAGATAATTAACTTTAATTGTACATTAAGCGCATAATTTTGCCTTTTAGATCTTTATTTATAAAGATTTTTAAAGCAACGGCAAAAATTGTATCATTGAGTATTTGGTTTCTTTAATATTTTCCTTAAATAAAATAAGAATATTAAGAAAATAAACAGAAAAATAACACTAATAAACTGAGTGACTGGAGTACCCCAGTTTTGGTAATGCGTTTGAATAAAAACTAAGGAATGAAAATGTTAAAAAACACAATGAAATAAAATGACACAATTACGTGTTTAATTGTCCTTGAGTATATTATTTTAATTTCCTTTCAATTTTCGTTGTTTGAATCGACAATTTTACGCGTAATAATCACGCAAGGACATGAGATACACACACACACACTATTAATATAGAAAAACCAATATTTTGGAAATCAACCGCTAAAACTTTTGAGTGGCTTTTTCATATTGTGATTTTGCTAAGTGACGCTCTCAGCTGACTTTTGATAAAATAAACTAAATCAATAGGAGGAGCAATAAATTACCTGGGGATGCACAGGATAAGCGATTGTCTATGGGAATTTGATTGAGATCTTGGCGTTCTGAGGATTCAAAAAAATAATAAAATTTTTCTGTCTGGAGAAACATTAAAAATCCATATCTTAGGGACTATAGAACATAATAAAAATGTTTGCCTGGTGCTAAAGTATTGGAAGCAAAAACCAACAAAAAGAGCTGCAGTAATATATTATCAGCAACAACTACAACATCAGCATATCGAAAACATTTTCATCCAACGCGAAAAGGGAACGAGAGGGATACAAGAAGTTCTCGTTTTTGGAACGAATGCAATGTCATTTATCTGGAATTTCATTTAAAATTTGTTACTTGTTTGTTTGAAGTTTTCTGTTAGTCAAAATGTTGTTCGTTTTTAATTTTAATTATTACGATTTTTATTTTCATGAACTCATGGTCTTATTTTTTTCTTAAAAAGTTACGGCGCAATGAAAACTGAAGTAAAAATTTAACTCAACAGAATTCTAAAGAAACCATTTAATTTTTTAAGAAAACATTATTGAATGTTAAAATTGTACACTCTTAAAGAAAAAATATAAGTCGAAAATATATGACTGCTCCAGCTTTTGCACAGTCAATGTAAAAGCTCTAAATAAAGAAATTAGTCAATCTTTTTATTCAGTAAAAGATCAGAAGTTACTGAATGGCCTGCAGGGACCTTAGAGCAGGACAAACGCATCATTCAAAATACATTTAGTTCTACTCACGATGTATTTCTGTGATTAGCCGAACAAAGTCTACCAGTGGATGGATTTTATGGTTAAAAATATTTTAATTGTCCATTTTGTTACAAAGTTGGTGGAAGCCTTTTTGGAATCAAACAAACGCCATCTTATGCCGTTTCCTATTATATAAAAATTGTAATATTTTTCACTTTCTAAACAGAAATGATAGAATTAAGTATCCTTAAATGAGTTTTAACTTACAATGAGAAGTAAGTTGAATTGAATCACAGCAAAAAGTCTAACTAACAACGTAAAGAAGCGGCTTATCATCGAAATCGAATATCCCAGGAAAACATGCAAAGAGAAGATACAACTGTAGGTTGCACATTGGAATAAAAAAATATATACAAATTATATCTTATGTATTTGAAAGTTAAAATCAATTATTGAAATAAATAAATTAAAGCTTCAGTGTAATTTGTTGCAAATTATAGCTTAATGAAACAAAGGAAAATTATAAATTATAATTTCGATTTCTCGTTTGAAGAAAACATTCTTTCAAACATCTTTCAATTAAAAATTTCGAGTCGAAAAAGAAACTGAAGTATAAAATAAAAAACGTTATTGGAAAAATTGGTGATGGCAGTTACAATAAACAAATTTTCAATTTAATTCATAGATTAACAAAAAACAAATAAATGTCAATTGTGCAGCAGGAGTTCCGCTCACCCCTGAAAATGGTGTTAAGAATAAAAAACAAATCTTGAATTTAATGGCCATTAATAAAAAAAGATATAATATATATATGCAAATACCATATATAAGTATTGAATGTATTGAATAACAAATTTTTCTTTCTCCACCTTTCGATTCGTGTTACTGGAGTGATAGTGGAGCTATTCAGGAAAAAATAATAATCAAAAATATGTGTTTGGAATACAAATATTTTTTTCTTCTTCTCAAAATGTCATGCAATGACGCTGATATTTTCAAATTGAAAAGGAATGGAATTTCGCTTCCATTTATTGTCTTGAGTGTTAATTTTACACCTGACTGCTCTATCACTGCGATGAAATAATGCTGAACATGTGATTTAAAGGTGAACAAATGTTATTAATACATAAATTCCTAAAATGGAATTCAATGACACATGTTACGTTTTTTGAATATAAAATAGTATATTATTTTTATTTGCGCCATATTAGGCCAGTCCTTTAAGAAACTTTTACACTTAAAGTAAATCCTGTTTACAGTTGGCAAATTAATATTTAAAGATTTGACTGGCATTAATGTCCATAGATTGGAAATCAAAATATCAATTTGTGATTTTATAAAAATTATATTATCAATAAATATTTTCCTTGGCTTCTACTGCTCTAACGAAATTTCGCGTAAGAGAGGAAGAACTTCCGCAGCATTCCAAGACCTGTGATAACTTGAAGGCAAACGATGTTTGCAACTAATTTTCAACACATAATTATATAATAATATGTATAAATTTTTCGGTAATAATTAGAAAATATAAGAGTAATTTTATTGTTCAGCTGAAAATTAGTTTAAATAGAAATTATGTTTGAACACGGATGCTGATGAAGTGTATGGCGGCAACGTGCTTTATCGTTTCTTGTCATTTCTAATCAAGAAACAAATTATACAAAAATAATACATAACTCTCTAATGGAGTCTGATGAGATTTAAACTCGAGCCCATAAAGGAAAACTATATCCATTTGCTCTTTGAAAATTTTGCTGTTTTTTGTTTGTTTTGAGTTCAAAAAAATTTATTTGTTTTCGTCCTTTTTAGAAATCGGATTGTAGGACATTTGAATTTTGGGAATAACTTATTCTTCTCTTTGTAAATCCTTTGTATGTTTTTCCTCTTTACCATATTTGGTTTTATTATTCCTGTTTACTGCTGCTGCAAGTGCCAATTCGGCAGACTACAAACAAAAAAACATCTGTACAAAAAATCTTTAGCACGATTACGTTTCTTTTAAAATAATTTCTTTTTTTTTAATGCCCTTTATTTTCAGCAAAAAATTCACGACTTAAGAGTTTTTTGAATAAAAATATAATTTTAGAAGCTATTTAAGCAAAACGTTTTAGTTCACTTTAGAGCCTCATTTTTCAATTATTCAATTACATTTAATTTTACGTAAATAAAATTTAAAGACGTCAATAAAAAGTTTCATCTATTTATATATCCTCCACTAATTACCAGACAGCAAAACAAAAAAAAACTCCTTTCTCCTAACTATCATCATCTACAATAAAGGAATTAAATCCTTGGGCTGTACTGGCTCATTGAAAAAGAAAGTTTTCGACTTAAATTATAAAAAGCAAACGCAAACAAAAACAAGCGCATAGCAAATGAGTTGTAAAGTTAAATAAAAACTTTTAATACGAAAGTAAGTTTTTTTCTAATTTTTTGCTTACAAATAAAATGTATCTATATATATATATATATATGTATATACATATATCTGAATTTATCGTATCTTATATGAAGTTAGAAATAATGTAATAAATGATATATACCATACTTGAGAGCTCGTAGTGCTGGGACTTTGTGTATAGATTAAGTTATATTTCAACTTTTTGTTTATTTTGTAGTTAGGATAATATGGATTTTCAATAAATAAACAATAAAAAAAAAAAAAAAAAAAAAAAAAAAAAAGTTAAATAAAAACTTTTACTTTTTCTCATTTATTACATTTGTAATAAAAACATCAAACAGAACGTGTCGACAATTGGAAAATGAACAACAGTCTGCTTTGTAATCTCTATTTTAATTAGTCTGAACATCAAAATGACTTTGAAAAGTTTTAAATTAACAACAATTCTAACGTAACTGAAAAAGCGGACTGCTGACTACGCTGGGCTTCAATAGTGACAACAGCAATGGCAGCAACATTGTGGAAGGAAACAAGTCCTAATTCGTATACAATAGTACTGAGGAAAGTCTTAAAGGATTAAACAATAAAGATGTTAATGAACAGTTGAACTTAAAAGGATATTTATGTGAAGGATATTAAAATTTAAAATGTTTTGGCAACAATTGCAGGAAATACTTAAAATAATGTCGCTCCTAAGGCGCTGTATATTGATCGATCTTAGTGCTTATTGTTGATTTCTAAAAAAGTCTATGAAAAAAATTTTAAGGAAAGAAATTGTGCTCTTTATTTTGTGTTGTATTTCTTCCTTTGTCTTCAAGAAATTTCCATGTGACAAAAGTAATCCAGTGTCCCAGCGTTTGCCTTGCAGACCAAATTCTGGCAAATTTTTCCACTAGATAAACTCAAGCTTCAACTATCGCCTGTACGATTTAATTTTTTTTTGGCAAAGAGCTGTTTTTTTTTTATCAAGATATTTTGAAGACAATTAAAAGCAACTACAATTTTTACCCTGGTTGTAGAGCAACCACAAGCCCTTTACGTCCCTAAGCGACCAGTGATGCCTAAGGTTGGCCAGACACTGTATTAACTGCTTGAACTCCGCCGTCTGAGTAATCGTTCCTTTTTCACCAATACCTCTCAGCGCATTCAGCAGTTCATTTACTTGTAAATTAATGTTTTTTTTTTTAATTGAACATCTATTTGCTCAGTCATTATACTATTCACTAAATTTGATTTTATTGCCTAACAATAACAATTAAAGCAAACCACAATACAATAACAATTAGTGTGGGCATTTCATTTAGAAAAGCAATCACGTCCTTTATTTAACCTACAGTGCAGACGTTTTCATGTCATACAAAATACTTTCACACTCTCCCCCACAGCCAAGAAAGTAGTATTTGTTGTACAAACAAACAACAATAATAAAGTTTGTAGTAACAATTGTATTGTTTTGTACCAACAATACCCCAACTACTTCCATTCAATGTATTTAGCTGTGAAAAGTATTGTTTGACACACAACATGCATGTTTATAATTGTCATTAAGTTTATAGGAAAATTTCTCAAACGTTGTGGAAAATCGGAACGTCTATTAAAAGACAAAAGAGCAAACATCTCACAGGGATACCCGGCAGTTCATTGTGTCCAAACACAACTCTTCTGAGATCTTTATATACAAAAGTTGGAATAATAAACTCGTTCGTCTAAAAGTGTGGAAATAAAAAATCCACATGAATACAGATGATTGGATGGAGGGGTCCTCAAAATCAGTAAGGTCTTGTTCCACCATGTATAGAGGTAAGAAAATTTTATTTGTGGGCACCGACGCACAGTCCAGGGTCTAAAACTAACTGAGATGCTGAGATGTTTAGGCCCATGTCACTACTAAGCCGCACAGTTATAGAGGCAGCGCTTAACTGTCTCTCGCTTTCCTTGTAAATAAAAGCAACTTCGTACAAAAACCCGTAAGGATATCCGACCAAAAGTCCTATCAACCCCCTCGGCCAATGATAAGAAGCGATTCAGCATAATTTTTTGATAAGAACCAGAGAGTCTTGGATATTCTACAAAAGGGAATTGTGTTTTTAGCGCCCTCTATTTTAATCCATTTGGAAGCTCAACCGCAAAAATACAAATATCCTTTTGTAAATTAACTGGACTAAATGCCAAAGCTACTACCGAATGCCTATCAGTCATTTAGATGCTTTGGTGCCCTGATACCAATATTATCCTGACATGATATCGGTTAAAAAGAGCCAGATGGTAGATATATCCCAGCGCACAATTCAATTAAATCGTCTGACAGCGGCCACACTATTAACAAAATTATCGTGCTGATAATGGTTACCTGGAGTTATATCGAAAGGTGGAGTTCCTTAGAGATTCAGTACAAGCATTAATTTTGGAGCCGCGTTTATTAGGGTTATAGTCCCATTCCACTAGATTCACTAGATTTAAAATCATTTGTCTGTTTGTAAACCAGCGACTGATTTCATTACATTTCATGGTATCGTGCTGTACCCAATACGTTCCTACTACAGTTTAAGCTGAAAAGGAAGAACGCGATTCATAAAAAATCTCTCATGCCTCCACTGGTATGTGCAATAGAGAAAAGGAGCTGTTTGCGTTTGAAATTTCATTATATTTTCCTTTTGAATTTGCGTATGCAAAATTTTATCGTCTGAAATGATATCAAGCGACTGTCAATAAATTAATCCTCTTTAGATTCCGAGATCTGTAGGTTACTTATAGAAATCTTGGGTTTTAAGAAGGTTTAGAAGTAATTGAGTACTTTAGAAATATCCCGGGGTCACACGAATAGTTTCTGTTGCTGTTGTTACTTGTGCTTTGTGGCAGTGACACTGCTGGTCGTTTCAATATTACTAATATTGATGGTAATATTAATAAAATGTTGTTATGTCTCCTCCAGCACAATTCATTCGTTTTTCTTTTTATCCTTGGCCTGATGTCAAAATTTTAGAGCAATTCCTGTTGATGTTTGTTTCCTCATATTTTCCTTTTTCATATGAAGTGTGTGTGTGTGTGTTTATATGCTTCAGTTTAGCATAAAACCAATATGTTTGGAGTCCATCTTTGCAACTTATGATTTTCGTTTAAAGCCATTTGTACTTAGAACCGCTTGCTACACCGCCACTGCTGTTGTTGTTTATATTTTATATACTGTAGTAGTTTCTGGATGAGTATTCTTCAGATGGTGGAAATATTTAAATGAGTTTTCATAAAAGTTTCAAAGTATAAACAATAATTATTATAAAAAAAAAAAAAAATTACCAAGAAGCTTAACGTAGAACATAAAATAATGCAATTAAAACATTCCACTAAGTGATAGTTATTAATATATTGCAGGAGTAGTGCAACAGAACAGATTAAATTTAATTTTTACTGCCTGTTAGATTTAAAATTTTTTTTAGTTATTTCCCCCTATTCTATAAGTTGTTTATTAGTATTTCATTTATTTATTTTTCAGACAAGAAAACATAAGCCTGAAAAACTTGTGTACGTGAGTACAATTTTATTCCATAAAGGACACTTCATTGACTTCCTTTTGTTTAATGCCTATAGAAAAAACTCAAACATTTCAATTATCAGGACACGGCCAATTATAGGATTGTGTTTTCGTGTGATTCTTTGATAATTTTAGACAAACAAAAAAATAATTAAAGGGAAAACATGACTCACCTTTTAATTGTGGCGATTTGGAGATTTTCTGGAAAGAGAAAAAAAATTATTTTAAAATGTTTAACTTTATCAAAGAACTAAAGAGGAAATCTATGCAAGAGTACATACATATCATTATATTATTAATTTATTTATTTTATATTATTATAAAAAACTAACACATTGAATTTGAAAGCAAAACTATTTACGAATTTAAAGAAATTTTTGCAAAGGAAAAAATTTAAAAGAAAAATTAAACAAGATGTAAAGAAAAACATTTTTCTGGCTTAATTTCATGATATAATGGGTTCAATAATGTGTTCTAAATATGTTACGATTTTTGAATTCTATTAATTCTATTGTAGAGTCCTTGAACGTTTGATACTTCTTTGAACAGCGTTTGAAATTTATAAGAAGATATAAAGTCAAAAAACCACATGATTTATAGAATTATTAAAAAGCGTTGAATTTCTATTGACAACGAAAGAAATCTACATGGTCCAAAATATTATTATAATTTTTTTCTGAATTGACTTCTTTAATCATGGGAGCGAGGAAAAAATTCTATTCAGAAAATAACATTAGCAACGACTTGAAACTTTTAATCTGTGTTCTACACTGTTTCTAACAAATTAAAGATGTAACAAAAGATTTAATTTTGCGGTAATAAACCAAATAATATTTTTTCTGTTTTATTACATCTATTCTTTTAATTTTTGTGTAAAATTTCCAGTTGATAACACAGTTTACTTTGTTAGCTATTGTCGACACCACTTTAGCATAAAAGCGAAAAATTGGCAATTGGACACTCCTTGTCGACAAACAGTGACAGTTTTACTATTCTATAAGACCCAGGAAATTTTAAGTGGCTGTCAAAAATATTAAATTTTAGTCATTAACGGATATGAAAGTGTTAAGTTGTTTCCGTTGAGTGTATTCTCTTCTAAAAAAAATTCTACTGTCTTTTCAATGAGAAAAGAGTTTTATGATCTTAATAAATGAAAAACTAGTTTAAAAGTAATCTTGTATAAAGCAAAGTTTTTTAAATTATATATAATTAAATAATAAGTTTTCGGAAATAACAAATGTCTATTACAAAAAATTTCTGAAATTTTGCATGGGTTTATGTCGGGTTCCCAAAACTCTTTAAGGAACTTTAAGCAAGTAATTTTATACCAGAATTTCGTTCAGGGCTTTTGCCAGAAGCTGACGGAATGCAATGATGTGATGTTCAGCTTCAGGGCTATTATATGGTAGATGAACTGGCTAATAAGGCTTCCGTTATTTTAATTTTAGAAGCAGAACGAATTTACGCTACAAACAGAGACTAATGGGAGTAGATTTGTGTGCTCGTATTTCTTAGGGTATAAATCTGGAATATCGTTAATTAAAAACCTTTTCATTTAAGAGAATTTTGACTCTTTAGTTGTTTGCAAAACATAATTTTCTTTGAAAGTATCTGCAATAAAAAAAAATAATTAGATTTGTTGTCTGCTGTAGGATGTAACAACGGCCTGTTAATATTTTTTTGTATATCCAGCCTTGTGTTGCATTTGACCCATATTAGGATGTCCTCTTAAGCCTCTGTGCTGGTTAAGAAGTGATAAAAAAGTCTGATTCATTTGATAATCTACTGCATAATAACCCAGTTAATGAGAGTCGATTTTACATAAAAAGATTTTGCTCACTTTTTGTGATTTACTAAAATTATTATTATTAATATTATTATTTTTTTAAATTTAAAGGAAACTATATTCAATTGATTTTAGTTAAATTTTGCGGCAATTGATTCTGAGTTCGACTGAAACCTTAGCAATAAATTATTTCCGAAAATACTATAAAATCGTTATTTTTAAAATAACGCACACTTTTTGTGACGCAAATAAAGGGTGATTTTTTAATAGCCTTCGGATTTGATTATAAAAAAATATATATAAAGTTAAGACAAAAGTATAAAATTTTTATTTCAGTCGATAGAACGATCTATATATTTCAATGCTTAAAGATGATTTCATGTAAATGTTGACCGCGGCCACGCTTTAAATGGTTCATACGCTGGGTTAAATTCTCGCATACTCTCCCCAACATATCGGCCGCTATCTCACGAATAAATTCTTCAATATTGCGTCAACCGTTGTGGGCTTGTCGCTATAGACATGAGCATTAACAAAGTCCCATAAGAAAATAGTGTGTAGGCCTTAAATAAAGATCTAGCCGGCCAATACCGGCCCTAAACGTGACATAAATCAGTCCAGCTCTTCTATTTTTGTAAAAAAAATTCTAATCATCGCTCACCATTCACAGTAACGCTCTTGCTTTCGATGTCTTTAAAAAAGTACGGTCCAATGACGGCTCCGGCCCATAATCCACATCAAACAGTATATTTTTCGGGATACAATGCTTCTGGTTGCTTTTCGCACCAAGTACGCCAGTGAGCTTTGCGGCTGATCCTGAGCATGAAGTCTGATAATAAAATTCAACAATCTGCAAGTGCTGTTCGTTTGTAAGTTGATTCTTAGTTAGATTATAGACCAAACTGAACATGTTTAACAGTAAGATGTTGCAGTGTCGTCAAAAAGAAAGTTGCTAAAAAATCTCCCTATAAGCAGAGACATGTACATATACATAAAGCCATCTAAACGCCACCGTGAAAATAGTTAGAAGAGTTTTCCCAGGACCTCAAAACATCAAAATCTGATGTACGTTGTATTTTTTTATTTGAAAGCTTTTGTTAGATATTTCATTATTTTAAAGCTTTGACTGCTCTTCAAATATTGTCTCTTACCTGCTGTGGGCTACAAAATTTTATGTGTTTGTTTAAACTGTGATTTAAATACTCGGGTTGCTACTTCTTTCGTCCTTTTTTGGTTTAATATAAATATAAATTATTTGCGAACTCATTCTTCATTTTGGGATTTAAACTTTTATAACTTTTGCTCGTGCAGAGTACTTTGCCTAAATGGCCAGAAAATTTAAAGCCAAAAGTTCTGTTTTGCGAATGGCTTTGACTGAACACAAGCCCAACTAAAATAAAACCGAATCATGCAACCTACAAGCCATTCCATACTAGTATTTATATCATATCAAATGCAAATATACACACGGACAATCAGCTACTGTATGTGTGTGTGTGTGTGTGTAGCATGTACAATATTTTGTTACCAAGAACATTTAGCCACCATTCATCCCAATTCAAAAGCAGGTCATAAAGGTTATTAAACAAAAACCAGCAATAACTTTACGGAAAAATAACAAGTTTTGTTATTCATACATACAAACAAATAAAACTGCACAAATATGGTAAGTAAAAAAAGGCAACAACAAATTATGAATTTTGGTAGTAGTGGCACCACTCATGCCATAAGTACGTTGGCTATAATGGCGTATATTGAGCCACGTTAGTTATATGTTTATGTATATTTATATAAACATGTTTGTACTTGCCATATTATACGTATATTAATTCATATAAAATCCTTTTGCCTACACTCCTGCTTGTATAAAGGGTGGTTCTAATACAAGTATATTTTTGTAAATTAAATGAGCTGTAATAACATGGTAAAGCTAATGAAACTAGGGGATATTCAAGCTCATATTTTCCATTTCAAGCAATAAAAGTCTGTACTCATGGCTCTGTAGTGCTTCTCGTTGGTTCAAATGGCGTTTCCAGCAACATTTTCGGAAAAATGGACCAATAAAGTCACCACTCTGCAATTCACAACATACTTTCAATCTCTATAGACAATATCTTGACAATGACGTGCGTCAATTTGGTTTGTTGACATACCCGCCGGGATGAAAATGCACCTCGTCAAAAAAGATGTTTTTTTAAGCTGAGCTCGATATTCAATTGTTTTTCAATATTTTCCAATGTTGTTCAACCATAAAGAGACTTATTTTGGTAGAATAATGATTGATAATAATTTTAAAAGATTTAGAACACCCTTTACATGCATAGATAAAAAATAAAGGGCTTTTGCTCTTGCTTTCCATGATGCATGATGGTGCTCGTACTTCCCACTTGTACTCATCGCATTGTTCTCCCTACTGACGTATAAAATAGACCCAAAATAAAAACTTTTAAATACTTTGTGGCCTTTTTTCGACACTAGAAGCCATACGAAAACAAAAGTATCCACAAAGTATTAAAAACAACAAAATCAACATCAAGACAATCAGCCTGGAGAAACAGTAACGTGTACAGTGGGTGTGATAACAGATTTTTAATTAAATTTACTCGATTTGTTCATACTCTTTCAATATGAAGGAGAATATATTTCCAAACCAAGTAAGTTTGTTCAAAGAGGTGGTTTTCTGTGACAGTTCAAGGAATGTGCTGCTCAATCTTAAAAGGCAGAAGATAATTTCTTACGATGTGCGGCCTTATAAGCTTTTTAAAATTTATCCATAAGGCGAAGAAGAGTTTTGAAGTAGACTTACGTTGCACAATTATAAATGATTCTCAAACCAGAATCGGAAGCAAAGCAAGCAAGTCCCTTACAACTGTGTACACCACATCAAACTCGATCCATCAATGCCAATGCACCCGGAGTAATTTTACTAAAATAAAAACACCTACTTTCGGTTGCCAAGATCAATGTCCTTTGTTATCTCTTTCGCTCTCTCTGATAATGTATTAATCTTGCTCTTGCTTAGCAATAAGCCTGCCTATGACCTGTATATTTTATAAAGAATACAAGTGAATAATATCGTGGCTGCGGTCACTGTTACTTCCGTTGGTGCAAGGTCACCCAAATAAATTTTCCGTTTGCGCTAATAAAAGTCCACAGAAAAATGTTAATTTTTAATCTATAATTTCAACCATAAATAAACATAAGTATACCGTTCATTTTGTTTGTCACTGTTAGTTTGAATATATAAGTTTGTTCATGCCACAACCATTCCAACAAAAGTTCTTGTAAAATAGACGTTGTTAATGTTAAAGCTGTTGCCGAAGTTTTGGTTGTTTATGATGATGTTGCTGCTACGTTTCTTGCTTAAATTGTAGGTGTTATTTTTTAGGGTCTTTACATCTGGCCCCTCTCACACCAATTACTTGTTCCGACCTGTTATTTTTTTTAATACAGCCTACGCAAATGGAAAATAAACGAAAATGAAAGTACGAAAAATAGAAGTGCAACTCTAAAATATTTGCCACAAGTGGTGAAATGTAAAGTATTTTGTGTATAAGTGTTCTTCCTCTTACATGTTTGTAATTATTTCCACTACGAAATATTGCCGCTGCTGTTCATAAGCAACTGTAGATGTGTTTGTTGTTTTCATGAAGCAGCTGTGTTGCAAAATCATCGCAACGAGTGTAAAGTACAAAAATATTGCAACTTTGTTTTATGTACATATTTTCTCATTGTTGTTCTATTTTTAATATTAATTTTTCCAGAGTTATAAAAGTCCAAGCAAAGTAACAAGGAGCCCAATTTTAAGTGGTTATGGCAAGCAATTAAAAATTTGTGGTATTACAAAAAGCGCCATTTGGCTTGCAACAAACAGCTTGCAGCCGTAAAAACATAAACATGCAAAGTTTTAAATTGTTTTCTGTAGTTGAAAACAACTAAAAATACTTGTTATTTCTTAAGTTAAATTTGCAGTGTCCAAGTTTTATTTTGATTTTTTGTTTGTTATTGCCACAACAAGTTTCATGAAAGTAAAGATGTTTTAATATTTTTATATGCGATAAAAACAATAATCGTTAGTTCTTATTGCGCCATTTTCAATATGAAAATAATTTATTTTGATTTATGTTTGAATTTTTGAACCTCCAAGAGGGTCAATTGCAGTATAGAACATTTTGTCTTAATGTTTTATTTCTAACAATTTTGTTAGCCTTTATTAAGATTTCATTTTTACCAGCTGCTAATTAAACTAATTAACAATATTACTTATTAGCTACTATTTACATCACAATTACAGTGAAAATTATGTTTTTAATTAAAAATATGAATTATAATTTGTTAATTTTCATTGCATTAAAAATTCATTAGTATAAATGCTAAAATCAAACCATTTAAGTTAAGATTTGTGAAACTAGGCATACATTTGTAAAGTCCTTATTCACATTGTGTACAAATTTGATATAAATACTTATTGTATCAGCTCTTTAGAAAGAATTTTCTTTTATTGTAGCCTTCACCAGAGGGTTTTGTCATTGCGTTTTCAATTTCTACAAAATTCATCATACACACAATTAAGGACAATGACATTCAATGTCCTATAAATAGTTGGTAATGAATACAAGCTTCTAATATAGAAGGGTTATGACTGCTATAGTGAACCATTATCAATTGAATGAATTGGACCAGTAAATATGGTTAATAGCCTTTTAAATTAAATGGAAATGTGGTTCATAATACTTGAGTTCAAAAGTTCAAGCATAAACATTTGAAATAATCAATTTTGCTTAATTCTATTTAGATAAAACAATCCCGATTGTTACTAGAATTGTAGGCTTATTACGCCATTTTATTAATTAATTTAACTAAAATTTCGTTATTTTTAAAAACACTTTAAGGAGTCAAATTAAAGAAGTTTCTGTTTTATTATTTACTAGCGGACCAGGCGAACTTCGCCTCGCCCCAATTTTAAGCCTTCAGACAAACTTTCTATTTTTTCGTTTGAAAAGCCATTAAGGAAGAATTTCAAACAAAATTTCATACAAAAACTCGATTTTCAACTTTTACAATTTTCCGACTTTTCCGGAAGGATTTTCCTAAATTTTCTTCCATAAAAACCTTCTCGTCGAAAATACGAACAACTGACAATATGTTTTACAGAAATCGGCCAAGCCGTTCTCATTTTATGAATTATTGGATTTTGCCAGGACCCGCCGCCCACAGACCGAAAATAAAAAATCAGACTTCACAGTGTCACCCGGCGGAGTATTCTGAAGGTTCCCTGAAAATTTCGTCAAAATCGGCCCAGCCGTTTTGGAGCCATTACGTTACATACATACATACATACATACATACATACATCCTATTTTATATATATAGATTAAAAATTACTTCCTTCATCGCTTCCATTGTACATCCAGTTCTGCTGTTTCGGTGCAGTGTATACCTTCTCATGTACGTCTGAACCTGCGGATTAAACATTTGGGTTGGAGTTATAATAGTTCGCGGTTTATTTTCATAATGGTTTCTTAAATTTGATTCTCATTAAAAGTTGTGGGTCCATAATTATGCTGTGGATGCGGCGAAATCACCACAGTCGATGACGAAACTATGTACGATCATCTACATGTTTATTTGCCATGAAATGAAAAATATTTTGAGAAATTTAAAATGGTTTCCAAAGTTTAATAAGATCCTGTAAGTTTTTTTTTTTTGTTCTTATAGAAATACACAAATACATGAGAAAGCGATGAATACGAGTATAATCAAACAAACATTTATAGAACGTACAGAATATTCCATCATAATGTTTATAAAACCACAAAGACAAGAATCCTAAAAAAGGAAAATGTTTTAACGAAATTTAACAGGAAAATACGTCAAGGAGTTGCTTCCTAATGCTACTTGAGTGCAACAACTCTTTTAAAATCATCTTTAATTAAAACACAAATACAACAGCGGGTAAGAGTCAAACCGACAAATCCTTCAGTTGTAGAACTCTAAATTAATACTACGGCTGTGAATGTTGATGCAAACGCCACAAGCATTTATTAAACGATATGTCATGGCAACGGCATATGCATGCATATGCATGCATACATATGTATGTTTATGTACGTACATACACAACTGTTGCTTTGCAGATTCACGAAAAGTAAGTACTAAATCATGCATACTTATGACATGTTCTCGAAGGCTCTTCTTTTTGCATATGTATGTGCACTGGTATGTGTGTATATTCAAACGTATGCATTTCATTAAAGTATTTCATCTTTCAACTAATTTGCTCATAGTATAACAGATACACATGTATGTATGTAACATAAATGAACATGCTTTTCATCACTTGAGAAAATTTCACTACCGCCACCACCCATCACTCCATTGCCTGGCCCACTGTGCCACTGTATGTTGTATATGTTGTATATTGTTGTGTTAAGTTGTCGAGTGAGTGAGTGCTTTTTTCATTTAAATTCTCATTTTCTTTGTGTGTACTTGTCAACAAAATCCGTTATTCCTCAAAATTAACTTCCACTTGTGCATGTGTGTGCATGCAACGATTGAGTTACTGACTGCTGTTAATTGCCATTTGTTACCGCCGTAGGTGTATTTGGAGTAAAAGCCTTGGAAAATAATAATTTTCGTTATCCACGTGTATATTTCTCCCGATTTGTTTTAGAATTTATATATTTTGTACTTGATGGTGCTTTCTGTTGCTTTTTTCTATTTTTTTTAAGTTTCATAATTTGAATGCAAGGCAATCTGACGTTAACCCAGTTTTCAAACAAGAATTAAGTGGTTTCAGCCCTCATACGAAAGGCAATCATAAGAAGCACAATATTTGTATTAAGGTATTGCAATAAGAGTTAACTAACATTAGAAAAGGGAACGTATCTTGGGCAGGTCCGTAGGGTAGGATATGAGTACTGGCAGGTGGGAAGGTACATATGTACCTTGGGTGTCTGGATAGAGTAGTTTAAAATATTAAACGAAGGTTGTAAGCGCTTTAATGGATAGAAAATAAAGGGAAATGATCAACAACACGGCAATATTAAAGAACCAGTCCACACTATTTGTGTCGCCTGTGTGAAATAATATGCAAAAAAATTATGCAAAATAAAATGATATAGCACCCCCTTTTTATAATAAATTAAACTTTTTTCGTTTGTTCTGAAAACTATTTCATTACATGAAAATACTTAAAATTAAATGGATTAAATTTTTTTATTTCATTTAGAGAAATTTAAGACTTAATTATTTTATTGGGGACTTATTTCACTTTATTCAATTTAATAATTTTTCATGTAGAAAACTATTATGTCCACCTACGATTTCTGATTTGGATGTTTCCCTCTGTGGTATCTGATCTGCTTTCTAAAGCAATTCTTCATTGTCAGCCTTCAATCGAGCTCAAGGACTTTCTGATCTGATGTATGTCAAAAGCGAGGGCGCTTTTTAAAATATTTCTACATTGTTTTATTAAGCAAATTTAGCTTTGGACATACCGCATTTGAAAAATTTTTTAAGAGAAAAATTTTAAACTGGAAATATCAAAACGGAAATTTTTCAAAAAATTGCAAAAAATGCAAACAAGTCATAGAATTGATCAAAACTTGCTAAGACTGTGAAAAAAAGCCAAAATGCGGAAAAATTGTGAAAACAGAGAAAATTCGCAAAAAAAAGTTAGATAATGTTTCTGGGCACATATCTCCTCCCTTGTACTAAAGGTAACTCCTGACTGGAATGTCTCATTATATCTTTTGGGAATTGATGGTATTCAGAAATCGTATTGGATAACGTGTAATTTTACTGCAAATATATATTCGGAGAGTCTCATTATATATTCTATGGTACCTCGTTCAGCTAAATTCGCTTTTTAGGGCCGCTAGTCTTTAGTACTCTACATTCATCCATTAGTTCGGCTCTAAGTAATTGATTTAAGAGCTTAAAATTTTATTTTAATTTAAAAGGCCAAAATTTATTAAATCGCTGAGCCTTCACACCACCACAGAGTCAGAAATGAATATATGTGTTAAACTCTTAATACCATTTAAATTTTTGTGCCGATATATAAGGCCTTATTTTGTAAAATGAAGCCTTTAAAAATTTTTATGGAAGGAACGCAATATTAAGTGATTTTCCAGTATTTTTCACATAAATTTCAAATAAGTAAAACTGTTTTTTTCCCATAGTATGAGGTTTGTAAGCAAAATAATTACTAATTTTTTTTATTTCTTGGTGCAGAGCGCCCCTGATTAATATCGCTGTACTGAGACTATGTTCAAGCGTACCATGTAGTTTTCATAGAGTGTAGTTAGTTCTCCCTTGAAAAGTGACAGATTATTTTAAAAACGATCTGTCCTAAGAATACAAGTGACTAATTCTCTTTTCAAAATGATTTAGATTTTAGTATAGCGCTTCAGTTGGATGAAAACGAAATATGTGCATTAAAAGTTCTAGTTCTTTAACAATTAACAAACAATAGATTCAATAAAAAAAATTATTTTTAATATTTAAATCGCAGTGGATCAGCAAAATATTAACTGACATCTGCACAAGATTAAACAGTTTTGGTCAAGTGATTGCAATTAAATTTGCTATAGTCTATATATCTGGTGTTACATCAAAGAACAAGAATTGAAACTTGCTTATAACAATAGGTAATGAAGATCCAAAAATCATTCAGCTGGTTGTTGCAGCACAAAGTAACCTTAAAAGGAATAACATCTAAGTTGTGCATTGAGCTTGGGTATTTGCAAATACGTACATCAGGACTTATGTGGTTTACGATGGCTATATGCATTTATGGCCCACGATTAGCAACAGCAGAACAAGACAGCTTCTTTCTCTTGAGAGCAGTTTTGCTAGCTCTTCTCCCTGACATTATCACTGTGCTTCCAGCCGCATATAGATTCTTCTGATGGCCAGTGCAGCGGACACTTTGACGCTGCAGAAGCGCAGACTCAGATGGCTGGGAAATATCTTCTTATGGAACCTGGACTATCTCAGGGAAGTGCCACTGAGGAGTTGGGCTTTGTGAGGTTGCTTGGTTCTTGGGAGTTAGAAATCCGGAAATCTGTTGAGAAACATATGCTGTAGTTTAATCTTCTGGGCATCGCAATGGTCTCTATGAAATTCTAGTGTATTTGCAACAATTGTTGCAAACCTAATCTATAATGAAGTTAATACTGACCGCATTATTGTTTAAGAAGTAATCTTATTACATTAGAATTCTTAATTGTGTAACGAATGCCACGAAAATGCACATAAACTTGCAGGTAAGTATATCCCTCTTTTTAAGAACTTGAAACAACTTATGCTAAAGTAATTAAAATAAACGAAGTGGCAACAAATCTCAGAGCCCATAATGGGGCCCTTCACCAGCAACATCAATAACAAATCAGAAATCCCTACTCAGACCCACTCAACCCCGTTTTGTAATATAGCAAATTTGTTGAAAATGTAGTCGTATATATGACTGAATCTAAGCAGTAACAGTAACAGCAAAAACATTCTCATTACATTTTGTCAAAATGAAAGGAGTCACGTGTGTATGTTGCATATTAGCACTTGGTTGACTGTGGTTGGTTTCGTTCGGTTGGAATTTATATTTACAGCCACTTTATTCTTCTATTTTTTTCACTGAATGCAATCTAATCATAAAAAGGAAATAACTCCACAAAATGTGAGTATACATAATTTGTTGTATTATGTGGCATGTGTTGCCAGTATGCACACGTATACTCAAGTACATACCACATAAATATCTACTTTGTTGTTACTACATACTTTGTTTTTGTTGCTGTTGCTGTTGGTTATTTGATTGCTAGCTTCAATGTGTTCGAAATTGTTGACATCACACATACAAACATATTACTTGCATTCGTGAATATTCGCTCGTTGTAATGAGCGCCATATTATGTGTTGCACATACGCACCACCAAACTACTAAACGAATAGAACGACAGAAACGTATAAAATAAGTGCCTGTGTATGTGTATATGGATAGATGTGTGGTAAGTGAATGTTTGTTTGTTACCGCAAAAGACTATAACATATACAACGGCCACGACAATTGCATGTTTGCTTGCTGATACACGCACACACACATTCACTCACGCACAGTCATTTTAATAAAATAAATTTTGATAAATGTTGATGACGAAAAGGTAACCAACTAATAAACTCAATGTACGTCAGATGGCATTATAAAAGAAAATCTAAAGAAATTTTTTATTTGTTACACAATTGCAAGACCTGGACATGACGACCGACAGTGGTTAAATATATTACGGGAAAGAAGCATTTGTCATTAATTTTGCTTGAGACTGTAGGGCCAAAACAAATTATATACATGTTTCAAGTAGTTCTAAAGATCTGTATGTTGTATTGAGAAGGTTTTTAAAACAGTTTGGTAAATTAATTGAATGAAATCTGTCAAATCAAAGCATTTAAAACGTCGACTTCAAAAGTGTGCATATAAACAAACAATCTACTCGATATCGACAATTGATCGTAAACAGCATCAACTGGCGCAAGTTTCATTACAATTGATAAAATTGCTTGAGGGATATTGTTGTATAAAACTTTTTTCTTATCGGGTGATTATTAGGAGTTTGTAATATTTTTCATATTTTTTGCCACTTGTTTTAGAATTCATGTTACTAAAATATTTGAAAAAATTTCTTCGAAACAATATAGTTGAAAAAATGCTTGAAACTCCTGTCAAGTCATGGTAAATATCAATGGAAATTTCTTGGGATGAGGTCAACCATATCATAATCATCAGAATCACAATTACACTGAGTCCAAACACACTAGCGGGTAGATAAATGAATGTCGAAAAAAACTCATGAACATATATATAGAGTACATGTATTCACTGCAACATTCACGCACCCATTCTCATCTACATTTATCTATGAACACTGTGTATGTCTGTGAAATTGACCCAATGTTATAGAAAAAAAAGAGCAAAAGGTTTGCAACAGCAATAACAAAACTTAATTGTAAAGGAGCAAGGAATGAGTATGTGTTCAAATATTTTCTCAATTTAAGAGAACTATCAAAGCCTTAAGTGCAAAGATTATTTTGCTTTTAAAAGATTCTCTTTTTCTCTTATTCTTATTGTCCATCTCATAGACTTCAGGAGCAATACTGTGATTATTTTTTTTACTACTTCCTATGTAAAATAAGTTGAAGCTTTCAAAGAGTGAAACAATAGCGAAATATGCATTTCCCACTTTATTGCTTCAATACTCTAAATTTAAATGTCATGGCAAAAAGGTATTGAAATCCATAGACAAATAAGCGAGAGTAAGGCAAAAGAGAATAAATTCTAAATAAAATGATTAAAGCTTTCACACAATAATAGGAAGAAAATATTTTCTTTCTAGAAAGAGAAAAGAGTTGTTTTCCTTCAGATTTGTTAATGGTGTTGTTCGGCTAATTACATCCATATCAAACACACACTCCCACATTCCACAGAAACCAGGATAATAATATAATTTAAGACGTACAAGACGTTTGTTTTATCTGAACTTTTTAGTTTTCCTATTCAACAACTACACACAACAAATTGTTTAAGTACATTTGTATGTATTTATTCGATTTCCTCTTTGCAGTAAATGACTTTTTATTTATATTACAGACCATTTTTTTTGGTCTTCTTTTTCATGCTGAAAACTGTTTTTGTAGTGCACTGACCGGGAAAAATTTTCGTTTTGTTAATAAAGTGGAATAGATAATTTGTGCTATTAAATTGTTTTAACAAGTGAGCAATTTGGATTTAATCAAAGTCTTTTTCTTACTAGTTCTTAATTAAAATTGCTCATACGCACTAGTGGGCCAAGGCGAAAAAGGTAATTTATTATATACGGAAACATGACTTAAAATTAAGTCAAATAATAAATATACAATACAAATTATTGTACTAACTCAGCCTTTTATTATGAAGAAATAGTTTGTTTGTTGCCTGGCATTATAAATTTACAATAACTTTTATTTTAGGTGTGAACTTAAGTATTGGTTTTGATTAGAAATAGAACTGCATTAGTGGCTTTAAAAGAAATAGTTTTTTTTTATAATTATACAAAAAATGCTACTTTGTTTGTCTTAATGAACATCCTTTGCAGGAGTCATCCTTGTGACTGCAAGACTACTGGTCATATAAAAACAAAATGTAGAAGTAACAAAATATGCTTATCAATAGAATAAATACTCTTTAAATTCGAGTCACATTTCAAAAAGTTGCAAGTCTTCATTTCGTGACTTTAAACTTATACTCCTTCAATTTAAACGAAAATGCAACATAAATTATTCTTTCTTATTAAACAACTTGACTAAAATATATAGTTTAATTAAAAGACAAAAGCAGAAAAAATTTTTTTTATGCAACGCACACATTTGCCATATTACCCCTCCTTTTTTAAGAGACCTGAATTTTTTCTTTAAAAGTCAATATTTGGTTTCTTTTTTGTAAAATAGCTGATACTAGAACTTCCGCCCAAATTTCTTAAGTAAAACTTTTTTGGGGCAGAAATTAATAATATGTTTCATGTTTTAAGTCAAAGTCTTTAATTTATGGCTAAAATGTGTAACCGAAATTAATGAATGGAGCGCAAAAAATTATTTTTCCATAAAATATACGCAATTTTATTACCAGCAATGAAGAATCGAATCTTCCAGGCATCACAAATCATAAGAAACTTTTTGACACACATTAGGCTATTAGCAGAAATAAATTAATTATTTTCAATTTAAGCTGCCACAGGTGGTTCTTGAAAGCCATAAAATCCAGCCGATTCCCAAGATCGTAAAATGAGCAACAAGTAAAAAGAATAAAAGATCAAACTTCATTTTATCCTTCATTGAATTCAAGATTTCTTCATTGCTATAGGATAAAATCAGTGACTCTCATAGTTCTTCAACTCATCACTAATAGTCCGCAAATATTTTAAGATGATATTTATATAAAAATAGAGAATTAGAAAACCAGATATTGCTTTAATTTCTGCTAAAGCTGTGGCTCTTTTTTTTTTTTTTAATTTAACAAACACAAACTGCGAAGCTACTTGGCTTATCTGCAGAGACACCCGGAGTCTGCGGCAGGAGTCGAACCTGCGACCTTCGGACTACCAGTCTAGTACACTAGCTACTAGTCTACGAAGGCACTCTGCTTAAAATGAAAAGAACTTTAATTTTAATTTTAAAAAAGAAAACTGCAAAGGAAATAGAAAATTAAATACATTTCTTACCATATTTTAGGAATTGAAAAAAAATTTATATTTCAAATAAATTTTTTACGCAGCAATGATTTAAAATAAACTTTTATACAAGATGTTTACAAGTACTTGAGATTTCTCTTGGGAGCGCTTCATATTGACACGTGCGTATGTATATGGCTTAAAAAGAAAAATGTTGTACTCATACAATGAGACATAATTCATGAACATTTTGGAAAGTTGGCATAGTAAAATTTCCGTGACTTGTGAAGGATACAGGCCTTTACACTATTTGTATATGTTCCTAATTATATTAATGATTTTAAATAAAATATATCTTGTATATTTGAGATTTTTTATTCAAATTATGCCTCCCTCTGTAATTCGTAATATTTTAGTATTCCCGAATAATATTCTACTTTCAACTCCCATTGGTTATGATCATATCTGTGGCAGTGTATGTTATTTGTAAATATAATTTATACTTTTTGTGCTTAAAGTTTGCACAATAATACATTAATATTCACACAAGCGTAAAAAACACACACATACACACACATGAATATGCATATACGAAAATCCCTTCTTTATGCCATCAAACGTATTTCGAGTGTGTCTTTTGAATGGCAGTGAAATTCTTGACATTTTTGCTGATTTTGATGGCGTTATTGATAGTGATGTTGCTGCAGTATTTCCCTTTATGTCTTCTATGTGTGTGTGTGCGTGTTTGACTATATTTATGAGCAAAATTTTTTATTTGACCATATAAGCCGTTTGTTCTTTTCAGAACGTAAGTTTAACTTGTCCAGGTTGCAGTTACGTGTTGTCAATTAAAGTCGGAATGGCAACTGTATGGGAAAAACTTTTACAGGGGTACTAAAATGAAGGAACGTTATATAAACTAAAGAAAATAATATTTTTATTATATGTTTAAATTAATAATCACAGTACAATGTTGCAATAAAAATACGTGCAAGACTCAAATGAAATACATAATAGAGTCCATGCTTGATAAACTTCTTTTAACGAAAAAAGTTATAACAAGAAGTCACTCATTAATTGTTCATTACAAAGTTCAAATGGATATACATATAAAGATGGTGTATTTTGTGACAAGGATTGCAGAGTTAGTGATCTGCCGCAAGTATGAACTCGTATAATTTCCAGTGATTCTAGCATTTAGTTCATATTGCAAAACATTCTATTTGTTGGTGCTTATTTGCTGAAGCTCAATCAGGAGAAAAAGATAAGAAAATAGATTTTATTTAAAAAAAAAATAAAAAAAAAAAATTAATATGAAATTATAACAAACCATTTGCCGCTAAGAATCGACTTATGCCTGGGAAGGTCAACAATTTGCTTATCATCACAATCATAACTCTTCTCAAGCGACAGGTATAAATTTAATTAAAATAAAGGAAATATAATATTTTCATTAAAATTTTAAGAAATATGAAATTGTAAAAAAACCATTTAGAATAGGATTTGACTTGATAGATTTAATAAAGATTGAAATTTTCTGATATTGAATACTAGACGCTCGGTAAATTTTTTTGCACCGTATAGCTAAACGTAAGAAAGCGCATTTCGTCAAATTGTGGGCGACACTAAATCGATTTTAAATATATGAGCAAAACTTTTTTTGAAATTTTCTCTAAGATAAAAGTCTAAAAATTATAAAATGAAAAATAGTTGCGCACCAGCTAATCACAGCTGAAAGCTTTC
Source organism: Germaria angustata (assembly GCA_963681545.1). Classification (NCBI taxonomy): domain Eukaryota; kingdom Metazoa; phylum Arthropoda; class Insecta; order Diptera; family Tachinidae; genus Germaria; species Germaria angustata. Next base: position 136,175,699 of record OY812998.1, on the reverse strand, counting down.
GTTTATAAATTTCCACTTTTGCCTTCTACATTTTCTTATAAATAACATTTGGCATTTATAAGTTATATACATATACTATATACATACATACTTATATTATAGGGAGCCACAGTAGGTCTTGTTCTGCTTCACTTTAAATGATTGAAAACGTTCGTCACTATGTTCGTTAAGCTCAAGCTATAATAAAATTTTTATTGTATTCTTAGCAATTAAATACAATTTTCCAATTATAGTATGGTAATAAAGTAAAAATAATTCGCGCATGCCCAACTCCATTTTGTTGAAGTATAAATACCAGTTAATTAATATCATGATCGAGCACGCACGGTCTTGTAAACTTCCTTACTTACATATTATATGTAAATAAGCTTCTTGCTTATTTTCTTTATGAGCATTATTAACATCCTGTATTTCCATCTCTGTTTACTAAGCAGGCACAATCGAGATCAGTCATGTCATATTAATTTTTATTGTTTTTCGACAAAAACAAAATTCCGATTTTTGATCAAGGGTCCATTTTAATAACATTCAAACGCAGTTGCATAGTTGAAAAATAACAGGATAAAGGTAATGAGGACATTAGATATTTTAATATTCAATAATTTAAAATTTAATATAATTTGAAATTATAACATATTATAATAAATAAGCTTTTTATTTAAAACATTAAACATTTTTAATCACAGATTTGTGTAAGATCAAGGGAGATCAACACCCATTTTGTTTATATAAACGATACAAAACTAAACCACTTTTAGAATTGCAAAATGTAGTTTTTTTCGAAGATTTTTTTATTTTAATGTACTATTTCAAAGGTAATTGACTTAAATGTTTTTTTGCGGCATCCTTTAAAAATCTTTAAAAAAGTCCTGGTTTCAAAAATATATTTGAAAAAAATAAAAATCAAATTTTTAGAAAAAATTTAAAAGGTTTTCTTTAAAGGAAGTTTTTCAAAAGAACTTTCGAGAAAGAATATAAAAATATTATCAATAAATTTGCTATTCCTTTTATTTTCTATTCAGTTGTTAACATTATTAAGAGACTATCATACAGGCGATAGAGGTTTATGACAATTTACCTTTCATATAAATACACAGCAGTTGGCTTATTGCTTCACACAAGTACCTGCATACACATACATCTTTAAAATTATCCTTATTGGATAATATATCATTATATTAAGAAGGAAAATCATAAAAATGCGAATGCTGAGCTTAAATATTAAAATAATGACTGTTTTAAAGCCTCTTAATAATCATGGGACAGAACAACCATTTATTTTATATCAAAGTGTTCTTAATGCCATTTCATTGGTTTTCTAATGTTCCAAAATAATATATACTTTGCAAAAACTAAGCAGCGTTATTTTCATGGTTCATTTAAATACATACAACCTCAAACACGTTAACAAATACCCTGAAGTATTTTCTGGCTGACTTCAGGTCAGAGTTTTGTTCTCGTATTTACTGACTAGAAAGTACTATGGCCATTAAATGTGCTCAAGTCCATGTATTTTTTTTAAAACCTACAATCATTTGTTAAAAACAGCACATGCTACATGTATGTATAAATTTCAACAAACATATTCAAAAGTATACACATGCTCTTACACATGCATGTGTGTAATAATATTTCTACTCGTGTATGAAAAAAAAAGAAAGAAAATCTAAAAATTTTATTTCCACTTGCTCAGTTTCAAATACACTATGGCCTCTTAGTGTAAGTATATGTATGTATATGGCACTAAATGCTCGTATGTACATATGTATGTAATTGTGTTGTTGCCATCAGCGCTGTTGACCTCTATTGCAAATAGTATGTGTGTGTTATTACTACACAAATACATACATACACACTCACCCGGAGCACATGCTTATATTACAATTTTTAACTTCAATTCAATACGAAATCATGCTTTGGATGCAAGTCACTGACTATTTGTTTGAGTTGATATTAAAAAATGGAAAATATTAAAAAAATGAAGCTGTGAAAGCATAATAGGGTGTGAGTAAAACAGTCGACACCCTATCGCTCACAAATTCTGATAGGAGATTTTTTTTTTCTTTAACGATTTTTTTTTTATTATAAAATAGTCATCCTCTAGTTTCATTAGCAGCCTCTTGATTTTACACCATCTTTGTTTTTAATAAATTTTGTTCAGAAACTCCACTTTAACCCTCTAGAATTTTTGTTAAAAAGTTTTTATTTCAAAATCATTTTTTTAAACTTCTTTTTTTTAAATAATTTTTTAAGTAACTTTTCTCAAAATATGGGATTCCTTTACAAAGACTAAATATTTTGTAAAATCTGAAGAACAGAAAGTTTAAAGAATTGAATTGAAATGGGAGTTTAGTGATCTATAATGGACTCATTGGATCTTCGGGGAGAAGTTTTTATTTTGATAAAAAGTTTGAACAGATGTACTTTATTTTGCTCCACTGTTAAGTGCTTTAAAGGCAGAGAGCCTAATAAGTTTGAAACCGTTTCTTTAATGTGTTCGAAATAAATCTGGAAAGTCCTGTTTAGAGGGTGTAACACTGTCCTGTTTCTTATAGTTTTATTATTTGTCGTTGGAATGTTTTCGGAAACGTTTTAGCAGAACGTCTAACGTGTGTAGAGCATCTAGTCAGCGTGAAAACAAATGAATAGACCGCAATAGTAGTTCTTAGGAAACACGTTCTGCCACTGAATTTTTATAGATTTTATAAGGTTCGCTCGCATACCATACATAAATACACACACCCACACACACACACATAATTGTCAAAACAACACATACGAATACGGGGCAAAGAACTGAACAAATGAAGGAACAAAATACAGAAATTTAAACATTCCAAAACAAATGTCGAATAAATATGGCTGAATGTGTGGGTAAAAATAAAGAAACGAAATGTTTTCCCTCTTTTGTGTGTGTCGAAATCCAATAAATAACTGAATCACGTAGTCGAAGTTAAAAACTGTAACATCTCGTAAAATATCTACTCTATTGGTAGAATTCAAAACCGAAAAAGGAGCAGGATATTTATTCTTATTGCACAGCATTTCAGCAATTCATCTTACATTTAATTTCTTGTTATAGTTACTTTTCTTGCTCCATTCCTTGTGATTTTTGTGTGTGTCCTTTTTTGAATTTATGTCAGTTTTGTGCTAAAATGTTACAAATAGCAAAATAGAGAGTTTTTCAAGCGTATGATAAAGAATTTTTGATTCGTAAGTAATTTCACAAAAAGGCAAACAGAAGAATATTTTTATTTATTTCTCTTTATGTTTTATATAAACTATCTTTTATCTTAAGGAATTGTTTTATTATAAATTTTTTTCTAAATGAAAATCTGCCATACAATTTTTTATATTTTTAAATCTGCAATTTTCACAAATTTTTTTTAATGTGCACATTGGCCTGTTTCATCAAATTACTTTAAAATAAAAAAGAAATATATAGAACTTATGTTTTTCTTTCTCTTTTATTATTTTTGTTGGTTTCGTCGGACATGAAACTGATTAAAATGACAATCAAAAGTGAAAGCAACACCACAGATGTGCAAATTTTGTATGGGCCTAATAACGCCCTCCACCCATTTCATTTCTAAAGCGTTATTCTTTTTAAAACGATACACAATAAAAATATTTATTTCATAGACATAAATGAAAAATTTTTATATGCTAACGCTGTGAGCTGCCATTCAAAATATTCTAGACACTAAAAATGAACAGAATTGTCTACGATAATAAGGAAAGCAGCCTGCAATATGTATCAACGTCCAAACGGGTTGAGAAGAACTTAAAAATCGGTACTAAAAATTTTTATTTCCAATGCTTATAATGAAATTTATTGAATTTTTCGAAATGCTTAAAGTTCACTGAGGATTTGCTTTAGCGACAACTGAAATGGCGTCATATGAACAGCCAAAGCCAGAATAAATTAATTTAAAAAATTAATTACTCAAAGTTGATTTCCTTTCAATCTTTTTAAACCTTTTTTCAATATTTTCTTAAAAGGTAATTTTTTTTTTCATAAAATATGTAAAAAGATTTTTTTTAAAGACACTAAATTTAACAAACTGATTTTTAATGGTAATTTAAAAAATAAAATATTATTCTTTTTTAAAGTACTTTTTCAAAAAATGATACCTCTTTCAAGAAGTCTTTTATAAAGAGACTACTTTTTCAAAACGCCTTTTTTTAAGATTTGGCTTTTCAATGATTCTTCGTTGGAAAATACACTTTTACTAAAGAAATACTTTCTGCAAAACATCCATTCATGATGTCTTTGACAACTATCGAAAATGTTTAACTAATTTTAATTAATAAAATTTAATTTTTTTATTTTAAAGCCGTTTTTCGTCCTCCATTGGAAGAAAATATATTTAAATTACAGACAACCAAATTTACACTCCAAAGTCTTGGTAACTCTTACACATAAATATTCAAACATGTCAACACAAATCTCTTTAAAATCTTTCAACAAAAAACTCTCCCTCTATAAAAATTTTGCAAAAGCTAAATAAGAATAAAATTCATTGTGACGAACGAATTTTTCCTGCGAAATCGCATTTTAATTTACAACCATTCACGCGAACACATGCCATTTATGGGAGCATGAAAATGGCACAAAAATATTTTTCCCCAAATTCAGCGACAATGAAAATAGGAAATAAAAAATAGACTCATACAAACAATAAAAACTGTTTCATCAAATTCAGCATACGAGTATTTGCATTTGATTAATTGTAAATTGTGACAGTATGCAGGGTTAATAAGGAATGGACATGTACGTATTAAATGCTGATGGGAAAAGAGCTGGTAGAGTCAATTAGTTGTTTTAAACCACAGCATGGACGTAGGGGGTAAGTAAGATCCGGCATATTTGAGACTTAACTTTACCTGTCCCATGACACGGCCTCAGAGTATTTAGATGTCAAAAAATCATGTTTACCAATGTGTCGTAATAACAAACAAATTTGGAATACTCGTATATAAGACGGTGTCTAGTTGCACGAAGCTGGAATAGGAATGCACTGTAACGACACGTTTCCGATGGTTTCTGGGATAAGCTCAGCGGGGGCCATGGTCATTGTATTTGTACAATAATCAAATGAAAGAAAAACCCAAAGAGGTTAATTTGATTAGACGTTATAAAACTCGTTATTAAGAGCACGTTTCGGGCAGAGAGTAACGCCATCTGTTTAAGCAGAAACGAGCGCGCGTTGCACTCATGCGCCGAGTACTACTACCAGTTGATGAACCTTAAATAGTACAAGAACTACTCCTTGTACTATTTTGGGGCAAAGTGTTTTTGCTTTAAGATCTAATTATGGGACGAGGCCTACGCACAACACCCAACAGCTTCGCGAGCTGCCAACAACCTTTCCATTTTTCAACGATATACCCAGTTTCTTACACACGCACACCGTGCGGTGCTACCATAGCACGCTTTGAATGGTTGTACCTTACTCGTATTAAGGGTGTTATTCAAACAATGTTAATCCCACATTTGAAGTACAGATGGCGTGACTCTGGTCCTTTAGTTTACATGATAAAATATAAGAAATATAAGAAATATTTTAGATACTTGATGTGTAGAAAAAAAACAAATATAACGCCTTTTGTCGTTACAGCACTTAAAAGGGGTATTTTTTTCTGAGAAGAAGCCTTAATTGAATTTATATTCATCCGTTTCGAGTTCACCGATATAATTAAAGACCCATGTGGGATTATACTGCCTACAAGCCATCTATCGAGTGGCACAAAGGGGAATTTATGGGAAAAGCTTGTTGAAAGGATGTCTCTTCCGAAAGTAATGCGAACTAGCGACCAAAATAGTGACATTTATTCCGTATAGTTTTCTTTCAGGAAATTATTTTATAATGAAAATTTTTTCATTTAAATTTCAAATACTTAGAATCCTTTCTCTGTACTTTGTATCAAAAAATATAAATCTATAGTCGAAGTTTGTTTTGTGAAATATTTTTTACAAAAGTACTCTTTGCAAAATTTCAATGCCAAAAAATATATTTTCATTGATATAATATTTTCCACAGAAAAGGATATATATTATTTCTATGGGTATTGCAGCGGGGTAGTTTTCGGTCTATTAAGTTTGCAGTGATTTTATTCCGAACCAAAACTTTAACCTGCCTTAATACATATAAATAATTTGTGATTTTTTTGTAAAACTTTTGATAATGGAAATATATAATCAATGAGTCAACATTTTCGAGCGAAAATATATGGTGAAAGAAAATAGATTTCCGTCTAAAGAAATATTTAATCAAAAGAATATTTTTAATTAAGTAATATAATTTCATTGGAATAAGATTTAAAAATATACATATATCAGGAGTTTAGTATTTTACTTTATAAAGTAAAAATTAATTTTTTAAAAAAGTTTCAAAATAAAAACATTAATAATGTCAGTTTAAGTTAATATATAGATCGTAAACAAATGAATTTTTCTAACAAAAAAATATATGATTGCATTTTATCACTTACATATTGAGTACATAATTGGTAACAGAAGCCAAATGCCTTAAAAAGTCGTTGAAATATCATCATTAACATACATGACAAATTGGTTGCCAATTTTGCCATAATACTGAGCTGAGCTTTTTTTTTAAATTATATTCAATGTATATATGTGTGTGATCTACCAAAAAATATATTCTTTTATTGAAAAAAACTTAATATTCTCCAATTCAAGCAATTAATGGTTTTTTGTGCAGAGGATGTTGGTTTAATATTTTATTTTGCTGGAAAATATTTTCACTCAGTATTTTTTTTGGGTTTTTGGTTTTGTTCATGTGAGCGTTCTTCCATTAATTATTGCATCTCTCTTTAAAGCTACAATGACCAGCTGGCATTTATTTAGCATAAAGAATAATATAAAAAAGGGTACTTATATACAACCTGAAGTATGCAAATTTGGATCCTTTTTAATGAAAAAATTCTGCTAGGAAAATTGTCTCGGTTTTGGTGATATAGATGCACTTAGAAGCAACTTCCGAATTTTTCAGTCAGACATTCTGGCCTATAAAATATGAGAAACTAAATCATAATCCATAAAATCTTCCTGGGTGTGGCTATATGTAATATGCAACAGAGTCGACTTCAATCTTGTTTATTTTTTTATTTATTCAGGTATCAGTGAACAAAAAAAAAAAAAAAACAACCACTTGGTAGTTTTTGTTTAAGTCTGCGCACAGCTCTGTGTGTTTTTGGTTAAAAATTCAAGAATTTTCTAGTTTATGGAATCAAACATCAAAATAGAAAGTATATTTTTGTTATGGTTAAATATTATAAATTTTTAATAAATAAAAATAAATAATAATGCATAGAAATGTTTCATAGAATTGAAACTCAAACAGAAAGTTAAAATAAAATATTTAATTATCTTTCAAACTATTTGAAATGCCAGTATAAGTGGAAATCTTTAATTAAAATTTATTGTAATCGAAAAAATTGTCATGAACCTTAAAGTCTTTAATATGGAAAGAACTACACCCATACATAGATGTTTATATAAAAGCGAAAAATAAAGGAAAATGCAATTTATAACATAACAAATATTTTATTACATAAAATAGTTTTCAGGTAAAATTGCATAATTGCAATTTCATTCACACCTAATGGAAGGATAACAAGTCCATTTTGGTTTGTAATCTTGTACGGCTTAATTGCACATTTGTTTAATCAGCTGATGAAAATATTTATATAAAAAGTAATTGGTTACCTCATCAAACAAATTTTTATTTATGTTTAATATTTAATAAACAAATTTTCTTATTACTTTGTGTTGATATTGAAATCAATTGTTTCAATTTGCACAATAGTTTTAAAATAAGGACTTTATGAAAAGACTTGCTTATTCACTATTGCACAACTGGCAATTTTTATAACTTTTATGGAAATCGTGAATATATTTATTTTTTATATGACTTTTTCAATTATAACAACATATATATTTGTTCTAGTGTAATACATATTTTTTTAATATTAAAAATAAATAAAATTTTCGGAAAGAATTATAGTATTATAACAAAGATGCACCTGTGTCAGTGATTGGTGAATGAGCAGAATATTATAATAATAACCCTAAAAACAAAGCAATATAAAAGGGAATTAAACTTATACTGCCTGGAAGAGAGAAATATTGCTGCAATAATCATATTCGCATTGCAAAAGATGATCATTCAAAGCAATAGCAATGCAATACTTCTGAAGGATAAGTCGGCGTTTTACTATATATATGTTTTTTAAATGCAATCATATATATCGTATGCATAACTGAATATATTTCAAGTTTGACGAAGTTAAGGCTTTGTGTTCAGTTTTTAAAAAATAATAATAATAGAAATAATTTTTTTTCAAATGACACATATTTGTGTATCGAATATTTCTTGCAAATAATAAAGAGAACAACACAAAAGTATCATTTTGGTTATTTTTTTTAAGGATAATTTGGAAATAACCCTCAACTATTGCTATTAGAGGATTTCCTACATTTGCTTGTCGGGAAATCACAAAATCAAACGAACAAACAAAAAAGTTGGGCTAATTTAAATTTAAGTAATAAAAATAATTTTACAATCCAGTTTAAAAAGTTGAAGGTATTTTCAAAGAACAACATTCTCGCTGCTTCTAAAAGACCATTAGGGCATATACTCAATTAGACAATTTTAAAAGTTGGCAAAATTATGATTAAAAATATGAATTATTTCTGCATATTTTAGAAATACAATTCAAATTACTTTTTTTATACAGAAATACTTATTTCTTTATGTCTAAATGAAGACATACTTCTTCAATCAATAAATAATTTTTATTTAAAGGAACAGAAATAGTCAATACTGAAAAATTTTTACAGCTTCCCCGGAGTAAACAGCCAATTCCAATTTCATCAAAAATTATTTTCTTTGTAAAAAAAAAAATAAGAAAAGTAGCTTTTTTATGACAATGAAGACAAAGTTTAATAGAAATCAACAAAGGGTACGTCCTGCAATGACGTTTATGTTAAAGTTAATGGAATCATCCGAATTTCCGCTACTTCCACATCCTAATCTCAGCATTTTCATGGCCTTTGTATGGCCTCTTTTCTAACCGGGTAAACGCTAGTAAATCATTTCTGATAAATAATATATTCAAATAAAACAACAAAAAATACACATAATTCTTAAATAATTTTACTTTTAACTATAAGACAAAATCTAAAAAAAAATATTTAAGATAAAAAAAAACTAACTAGACGCCATACTGACGGCACAAACATAATTCCTGCTTACAAAGTACACAAATACCTAAAACAGGAAACACAAAATGTTTAATACTTGTTTGTATGGGTGTGTTACAGTGTATATTTTTCTTTATTTGTATGAAAGCCATTTATCCTTCAGGTAAAAGAAGTGAAATATTTGTGTATAAAAAAAAGAAAATAAACACGAAGAATATAATAAATATTTTATTTAACTGCAGATTTCTCCATTTCTATGAAAATTTGCATACATTTGCCCCACGCAATAATTATAGTAAAAAATATTTTAGAGAAAAAAAGTAACAAAAAAAATCTGCAAAATTTTCTAGAATGGAAAATATATTTCGTTTGGCCTGAGGTAAATGTCTGCTAGACAAACTTAATTACAAATAAATTTCCAGCTGTTGGGACATTAGCAGCAAAATATTTCGTTTATAGTTTTGCCCAAAAATAAAAAGAAACCTTTTAAATTAAAACTTAAATTGCAAATGGCGTGCAACCGTTTGAAAGGATTATTTATGTAAAGAGGTCAAAGGAAAAGCAAAATATAATAAAGAATTGTAGCTAAATGGCTTAAAGTAGATAAGAAAAATATCCAAGTGATAGCAGTGAGTAATGATCAGTTTTTAAACGAGATTAGGTTAAAGCCAGAGCAGGATGTATAATATTGCGTGATAAATTTATCATAATCCCGTATCTGCTTGAAATGGAATAATAATAATGTTTCATAATAATTTTCTTCTGTTCAATTCCAAGGCTTAAGTACATCCAAAAAATTTTTGCAGAAAAAGTTCATAAAAAAAAAAACATTTTGTCGAAAGTAAATTTTATTTTCAGTCAAAGTTTTTTAGGCCCTATGCTCCCTCCAGGAGTGAAAGGAACATATATAAACTTTTTTTATTGGCACTGTTAATTTCTATTTCGAGTTTTTAGAATATAATGCAAATATTTTTTCACAACAATCTTTATAAGAATTTATAGAATTTTTTGTAGACCCACCTTAACATAAAATATTTACTGATACAATGAATTTGTTTTCTGAAAATAGTTCTTTTTCTTTGTGTAAGAACTCTTAACAAAAGCTTCTGATTAAAATTAGTGTACAACGTCCGCCATAACTCTCTGTCATGTAGATATTGCGCTGCATAAAGATTAATGTCCGGTACAAAGGGAGAAACCTGTTTAGGTGAATGGGCTTGCCACAATTTTTTAAAATTGTTAAACGATTTTTAAATATAAACGTTAGTTTTCAAGAATATTTATTTCACTATTTTGCCTCAAAATTATATTTTTTTCATATTTGACTACTCGAATAAAATTGTAATCGTAAAAGCGAAGTGGTTGGTGAACATGATGATGTTGCAAGTGAAATGTGCATTATTTTTGTGAACAATTTGTTAGTCGAAAAATGTTCAGCAGCTAATTTGTACTTCAAGCAAAATAATTAATTTTTAAATTGGAAGGTTTCTATTTAAAGTTTATGTCTTGGGCTGTTGGTGCGTATACTTGATGTTTGACTTAAATATTTTAATACAATGAGAGAAGAAATCACTAAAAATTATTAAAATTATTCAACAAATAGGCTGTTGTATTTCCTTTGAGGCTGTCGGGCAATATATTTAAATTTTTAAAACAGATCCGTCATATAAATCACTTGGTGCAAATAACAAAATCTTTCCTACTACCAACTTTTTTAGATCTTATGAACACTAAATATATCTTTGTTTATATGACTTATAACAATGACTGAAAGGATATTATTTTAATATTAGAGAAAAGAATAGAATTAACTTAACAACATGATCCGGAGCTGGATTATTATTCAAGAACTAGTGGCATAAATTAAAATTAAAAATTATTCTTCATGAAATAATGTTGTTCGCATTATTTTCTTTGTCTTTATCTTACTTCTAAAAGTTTTTAATTTTTATGGTGTCTTATAATCTCATACAGATAATTGCTTCGTTGTCCTTTTGTTTCTTATTTATTTTTTCTACTCCTTTTTCTATGTTTCAAAACTAACGTTGTTTTGTCGACCTTTAAGAGTTGGCGAAGAGATAAGCTTTCCATCTAAAGCAAAGTACACAATGGCTCTTTTATTAGGATAAGCTCAATTGGTTTAATTTTCAGTTATGGAGCACAAAACAAGTGAGGACAACAGGATACTCCAATTATTTTTGCAGCAGTAAAGCAAATGAGTTATTGAATCCTTAAAACAACGTCAAAGAGATGCCAAGGCGGAAATTTATATAAAAACCCAGAAATACCAAAATGCTTGTATTTGATTCGAGAAGAATTGAGAAAATAATTATGCCAAAATATCTTATTTTTATTCATATTCTCACCATAAATTTAAAATGTGTAAAATATACATTTATATCAATTAAGCCACGTAACTTTTTCCGTGTTCGATATCATCTTCAGTAAACTACAAAGACCTTCAGCAATACTTTTTAAACATTTTCACTAGTTCTCTCTCCAATTATTAATGATATGTCAAGCTGATAAAACTATGCTTCACTTCACTCAAGTGCGTGAGTTTTGTTTCCCATCAATTTACAAGATTAAATATACACATGTTCAAGTGTCATGACAACAATCCTTTAAAATGTGTTTTTTTAACATAAAACAATATGTGTAAAAATCTTAATAATTGTTAAAAAAAACTACAACAAACTGCTGCACATGCAAATGTTTAAAAAAAATATATTTCTGCTTTTTATCCCTGTTAATTTATTTACTTACCCAAAGTGCATGTGTAAATATATGTGTAATCCTTTCTATACTTATTTAATAACTGTCCTATTGACTTAGCCGGCGCAAACACTGACAACCCCTTAATCCATACAGCACTTTTAAGTGTGAATATAAAAAGCGCAAAATTTTTTTTATTTTGTCAGATAATTTAGGTCATAAAACACTTTATAATATTAATTCTATTTGAATATCATCTACGTTTCTGGTCACTTTATATTTGGCCATTTGTATGTTCAAGGCTATAAATTATTTTCATGATTTATGGTTGTCAAAGCATGTTCAGATAAATAAAGTTCTGTAATTCTATTAATTTTTATTGAAAATTTTTTGTTTGTTTTTTCAAAATGCAATAAAAATTTACCCACATCTAGACGTGGGATGGTACAACTGGTACAATGAAACTTTTTTGATAGTATTCAAACAATAAAGTAATAATGCATGGAAAAACTTATTTAGTACAATTAAAATATGATTAGTTTAAGTAGTTTTTTTTATGGCAACTGGCCACCATTTGACATTCTGTTGTGAACACTCTTAAAAAATTTAGGTTTTTTCTTTTCACTTTCATTAAAAATTGTGCTTAAGGACTAAGAAGGAATAATCCTTAACCTTCAGAAGTCTAAAGGTTTTTATATGCTTTGAAACCCCCCCAAAAAAAATATATTTTTATTTATATGTATATATTTATACATATTTTAAATATACAACATTAACTTGCACGATAAAAATGCATACACAAAATTAAGAGGCCGAACAAGGTTTACCTAGATATATCCTGGTCACCAACAAAATAAGACATTGAAATTTGGTGGAAGTGTAACTCTCTAACATTTTATACGTTTCAGGAAAAACCTAACCATGTCGCTTCCCGTTTAATAAAAGCGGTAACATTATGCCAAAAAGGATTATACACCGGTAATATATGCAGAATCGTCGGCGAAGTAAAACAATTAATAAAATGGCTGCAACACACATACAGCTTAAGAAAGTTAATGTGTCTAATTAACACCAGAGGCGCTACTGAATTGTTATAAAAATTAATAAAATGCCCATTAGTAGAGTTATAAAGAAGAATTAAATACTCTCTTCTCATTTCACTGTCCTCTTCACTGACCACCCGTTTCACTGTCCTCTTTTCACTATTGCTTTTCCAAAGAATTAACACTTTAAGTAGTAGTAGTTGATTTCCTGAGTGTTACTTCTCTTAAAAAAAGATGATTAGACAGACGTATAGAAATATATCCATTAATTTTTGACATGCCATTAACTAAGCTGTGATGCATACCTGTCAATAGAATCAAATAATACTGAAATTGAAAATAAAAGGATTCTTTGATTTGTTTCCCATAATCATATGAGGTTATATGTTTTCAAACCACTTGAAGGTTTACTGAAGATTTGGTTTAGCGACCAATGAAAAGGCCTTATATGAACAGCTGAAGCCACAATAAATAATAGATTTTTAAAACTCTTATTGTTTAAAGGATTAATTGTGGAGAATATCCCACATAATAAATTTCTATATTAAGTATTCAAAAGGAGTAATTTTAGTATTTTGGTGAATTTGCTTAATTATTCTTTTCGTATTCTGTACCTAAAGGTGAGTTCCAGAACATCTTTTGCGATGCAAGTGGAAAAAAAAGGATATACAAGCCATGTGCCGAGCTAAAGGCAACCGGACGGGCCACAGGTTGCGGATAGTGATCGGCGTTTAGAAATAAAGATAAAATGTGAGTAAGTGTTTTTTTTTCACAAATGAGCACTCCCGCACAGTTTGCGGATGTTGGCCTTGTTGTCAACATCGGCAAAGTGAATTAGTATCACCCTTCAATTTATGCTTCTCGAACAGGAGATCCCTCAGATATCGCAGTGTTTGTTCACCTAATTGATGCGGCTGTAAGCGGACGTCTATACTTATATTAAGCGGTTTACTATACAAACGTGGAATATGTACAGCCAGTCTGATGGCAGATCCATTATCAGACTAGGATGCAGTAGACTAATCATGTGCTCATCCGAGACAACATGATTAATGTACACAACGATTAAGGTACCTTTTAAAAAAGCATCTTTTACACAAAGAACTATTTCAAATGTACCTTTTCAAAATTCTGTTTTCGTAGCGCTATTTTGTTGAATTTAACAACTCCTGAAGAAAATACTTGATAGAATATGGCTCAAAAGTTTTTTTTTATTAATTAAACGCCGGATATTTCTTGTCAATTTCTAAAACCAATATAAGTTTCTAATCAGTTAAGCCTAATCTATTAATAACAATTTATATTCATCAGCCAATAAATCACTCATACTCACGTATACAGATTCATGAATAGAAATTTGCATTACAAATTTTTTTTATTAATTTTTAAGTGCGAATGAGTTGATTGTCCTCCATATGCCTACATTTTGATGACAGTTTTGTATTAGTTTTTATCTAATTGCAAATCATGGTGTATTTGTGGCAGAGAACCTGTGTGTCTCTGTGTATGTCTGCGTTGGCATAAATGCTTCAGTTTTATTATTAAAGGATGTCCGACCCACAGATGTAAAAGCGTTTGTTCATTTGTTTTTTCTGCCTGTTTGTTTAAATGTAAAAAGTTTTCTACAAACTATAATAATAGTTGTTTTGTTGTCTTTTTGTTTTCTCGTTTTTTAGTGTCAGTTTCATTCTTATTTTTATTGCTGGTATTTTGTGTTTTGTACCATTAAATATGTCCGTTGGAAAAACTTGTGCCATATTTTAAACATTTTACTGAGAACAAAATATTTTTTTAAACTTTTTTTCCTATTTAATTTCAATATTTTACTTTATTTTATTTCAGGCCAGTAAATTTGCATTTTTGTTTAGGTGACAATGAAAGACTCTAGTTGAAAAATGTAAAGCACTATGTCCCTTTTTCGAGTACAGTTGTGTGTGAAATTGCGCAAATAATGAAATTTTATACAGAATTTGCAGCCAGTGTGATGCTGTTTGTATATGATCCTTGCACACGCTTCTATATGTATATATTAAAACTTGCCTACACACACTTGCTTACATACATAAGTCCTTGCACAAGCACCAACTAATGAACGATTTTGGTGTGCCCAAGCTGATGTAGTCAGTCCATAATGTTACGCAGCAGTCTCAAGAGATTCATCGGTGTCCTTGTCATGTTTTTACTAAAATGTTGTTGTATTATTTGGTGAGCAGAATTATTGTAGTCTTTTTTTCTCTGTGCTTTTATTTGTAGTTTATGGGCAAATTTCATGAGGCGTATGTTTAATATGGTTATTTTAGCCATATTTCATTTGATCTCAACTGGAGTTTGTTTGCTTGTATTATATTGATAAAAATTATATAAAAGTGCTATAGAGGATACATATATAAATGTTTATAGGAAAAAAGTTGTTATAGATGAGTGAGATTTTTAAGTTCGAAGGGCACTATGCATCAACGTAAATTTATATAAATATTGGTTTTATGAAAAAGTGTTGAGGCATGCAAAAAGAAATTATGGTTTTTGATATGGAGAGCAAACCACTCGCCACATCAAGATTAGCAAAAGTAAGCTTGTGTTATAGAATTTTTATTTTTATCTCTGTGAATACAGATTAAACTAAATTGGATTTTTTTTGTATCACTATTATAAAAATTACAAGACCTACATACATATACGAATTTGAGTTGTAGCAGCCACTAAATATATTTTACTAACCCTTTCACTTTCCTGTGTACCACAGTAAGCAGAGCTTTTGATGAAATTAAAATTACGAAAATATATAATAACGAAAAAAAAAAATTACTTCTTGTTGAAAGTTTTGTTTTACCTTGTTTGCTTGTAGCCACTCTTGCAACTTGTCGTCGTTATTCATTCTTACTACCACATACATTTGCAATACACATACAGAAATACAAATACAAAATCACCCAGTTACCGGCATTGGCAACTTGCAAGAGCTTTAAGAAAGTAATTCAATAGAGGTTAGTCGCTCTTGCGTTTCTCATGATAACAAAAAATTAATGTAAAATTGTTTTAAGGCTTATCAAGATTTATAATTTTATATCCGAATACACGCACAGAGACAGACATTGCCTTCTACAAGGTATTAAGTAAAAATTTATTGGTATGTGTAGGCAGTATATTTGAATTGCCACACAAATATACTTTATAATATTCCATAATGTTGCAAAAAATTTACTTTTTTTCATTTCTTATGCTTCAGACCTTACGGAAAAAAAGATTTGGTTTTGGTTTTACGTTGACTCCTTTTTTACTTCGTTTACCCCAGCAAGAACATTGTGTTTGCCTGAACTTCGTATGTTGGCAAACCAGCAGTATTTATTTTATCACCACGTTTTTAGTTCAAATTTATTTTCTTATTTTTAGTTCAGAAAGTTAATTTATAAAAAAAAAAACAAAGTCTTAGCAACCAACCAAGTGAAACAAAATATATTTAACAGATTTTTGGCGAGAAAATACATTAAAAATAATTAACCAACAAAATTTTAAAAGTAAGATATTAAATTAAACACAAAATGCTGACAGTTTTAAATGGGCTTTAATAACTCCATTATTATGGTTGGTTAAAATGTTTTACGTACTTTTCATTCGGCTGCGTCTGCAGACAGTGGGGCGTCTACAAGTCTGGCCAACAGTCTGGATATATTTTGTTGATGGTGTTGTTGTTATGTACTACACAGCTTAAGTTAATGAGGCGCTGCTTATCACTTGCCAATAATTTAAATGGTTAGTACTTTAGTTGTTGTTTTTTGTTTTGTTTTGTTGTTTGATAAAAGTTTTTTATACAGATATTAATGGTTATTTAGAAATAAAAATAAGCATTTTATCCTTTTAGTATGATATAAATCAATTGGAAAAACAGCTTCCATATAAATCTTTAAGGTAATTGTCATCACCGTCTCTTACTGTCATCAAAAAGGAAGGTGATTGTAAGTCTTTTATAAGGAACAAGAGCGTCAGTTAAATTTGTAGCATCTTCAAGCATGTTTTTAAATAGTAATGATAGGCTTAGATTAAAAAAAAATTATCATTATTTTTGGTATATATTCACTATTTGCCACAGTCTGTTGCCTTTTCCCCAAACGTTGATCGGTAATTTTGTGTTACCGCTTGTTGTGTTTGACTTCTACTTTGTGAATATTTCCATAATTTTTTGTTCATGGGATATAATTTTCCTTTTTACCCGATGAATATGATAGATATTTGATTTCACAGGATACATACATTAATTATACAAGGACTTTCTATGTATGCTTGAAATTAACAACTGAATTTTATTACAAGAGAAGACTTTTGCTGATACCAGAAATTGCAACAGAGGCAGTTTTTAAAATTTTGCTTTCAATAAATCACACAATAAGTCCCACATTACTGGTTTGATAATAAAAGCCAGAATAGTATATAATAAATAATAAATGAATAATTTTTTAATATTTATAACTGAATTCTTTCAATGCTTTTCAGGCTGAGTTAAAATCTACTGATGACTTGTTTAGCACCAATGAAATGCAGACAGATAGTGCAACAAAAAAAAAAAAATAATAATAATGATTTTTTTGTATGATATTCTTATATTAAGTTCAATTTTATTATTTTTCATTACGTTTATTAGTAGTGAAAATAGTTTTCTGCTTATAATTCAATTCTCTAGTCTATTATGATTTTTATTTAAAATTTTTCACCAAATATCTGTCCAAACTGACTGTATTTTTATACATAGAAAATAATTTTTCGTAAATGCAAAATATTAATTAGTTATTTAACCCTTTTTTACGTATTCGGTCAGATATATCCGAGAGAGCGGCGCTTATGCCAGTATAGTATTGGTGTAATAACACTTCCGTAAGACAAAATGCGATATTTTGGGTTTGAGTAACAATTTTGCACCAATGGCTCTCCTGCCAAGCTGCTAACACAAAGTCGCCTTATTCGCACTCTCCTTTATATAGTATCTTCATATCAGTCTTCAATCTAGAATAAACACGATATTTTGAATCCTGCTGCATAGTCGAATGGTTCTACTCATAATACAAGGTTCGCCAAATAGCACAACTATCGGCTACATGGCGAAGAGACGTACCTCGGTTTCTCGTTCAATTCACGCGATTTTGCCCAGTCATAAAAAATATTGAGAGACCTTTGTAAAGTATATTAAGGTCACTGTATTTTAAACGTATCACGACAGCATCTACGTAGAAGAGGCACTCAAAACCTTAATTTTCAGTTCTTTTAACATGCTTTCTATTATGGTAACCCGTAAAAGGAGTGACTAAATATCCCTCGAGACGTTCCAAGATGCGTTTAAAACTTATCAATTTTCCCACTATCATCATAAGTATTTAATTGCGGTCTTTATGGTCTCAACATCTAATAACTTATTTTCTTTTTTTCGACTTTTAAATGTCTTGTTCCAAAATCAAGTCTTAACAAACGAAAACTGTGGAGCTTAACCCCATTTATCGTTGTTACTATTGGTTTCACTACAAAAGGCAGAATTTATTGTTAAAGTTTAAGCTTTTAAACACAAACTAAAATTTGCTTTACATGCCGAGAGAAAAAAATAAAATAAAAAATTGCCAATTTTCAGCAGAGATTCAAGAAAATACAAACAAGGGGCTCAATCACCAAAGAATTGCAAAAGGTTTTAGGATAAAATGATTTTGATCTTTGGGACTATTGCCCTTAAAAACATTTTCTCATAGGGATTTGTTCGACAAATCTATTAGTGTTCCTTGACAAATCCCTATTATATATTTCAAGTCTTATTAGGATGATAAATGTTTAAAAAATTTTATTATAGAAAATTAATTCAATGAAAAACCAAGAATATAAGATTTCTGCATACAGACAAAAGCAAAGTATTTGCATACGTGTGGCAAAAATAATATGATCAAATTTTTAATACTACGTACAATTTTTTGATGGCAAAGAAAATATTTTTATTTTATTTCTTATAAATTCATTTAATCTTCCTGCATGACTTTTCACTTATTCAAGTTAAGAGTTTAAAATCACAAAAAGGGGTTCTAATGTAGTGAAATAAATACATCAAATACATCATTATTTTCGATTCCCTTTAATATGAAATTATATAAAAACATTTTTCAGAGCAATTCTAGCCAACAAAAAAAGTGAAAATTTTTCTATGCTACGAAATATATTTAATCAATTATAATAGTAATAAATTTAAGAATAGAAAAAATGTTCTTTGACATTACAAATATTTTAGAACTATTTAAATTAAGTCATTAACAAATTCATACCCAAACTCACTAAAGTCTATTTATGGAATTAATCCCAGGAGCCAAAATATTTTCTTATCAATATTGATATTTGTAACACCGGCCACTAAACTCTGACAGCAGTAAGCACATGATTAAACTTATCCTTCCCTTTGTTGCCTTTAAATTTAAGCCTGTTAACAGACTATATAAATTTTTTGTAACACATTAGCAATAGCAAACATTCATATTAAAATCCTGCACAATTCAGACCAAACATTCGGATAATCCTAAAATTTTTAAGAAATTCAACAATAAAAAATAACTATTTATTAACTCTTTCTACTCAGTCTACCAGACATTCCTGGTGCATTGTATTTTAGTTTCTTTACAAGGTTCCTTTACTTTAATGATCCTTTAATGTGAAGTACTTAATTTGGAAATCACTGTGGGGAATAAACGCTGTTACATTCATCCAGTTAATAATGGATTACACCAGGATATTGGAGAAATGCTTGTTGGTTGTAGTTGTTTGCAATGTTTGACTCATTGTGTAGAATGAGGATGTGCCTCCCCTACATTTATGACGAAGAGACGTTACGGTTTTACCTTTACTCGGATTTAAGTATTTTTATTTTCCTTTTGTGTGAATGAGTAAAAGAATATTCGTTGTGTGATTGGGTGTATGTGTGTAGGTGTATTTACATTTGTTTTGTATTTTATGTTTTGTTCTTTTTTTTAAATCTATTTTGCTTTCTTGCTAGAAGATGTAGTTGGTTTATTTTGGTCTTGTTGTTTTTGTTGTTGTCACATTTATACCTTTGTTCCCACTCTAGCCTAGTTTAATCCTATAAAAGCTGGTGTTGCAAACACAAAGGATAATAAATTTCCATATGACAAGGACAACAATTGTTTATATATGCATATACGAGTATAAGTGGAGATATTAACTTGCTTTAAGTGTATGTGTGTGTGCATTATGCATGTGCGCTCCAGTAGGTAAGAGTATTAGTTATATTATTGTGTTCTCTTTTTAGTTTTGTTTACTTGTGTCCTTTACAAAAAATAAGTAAAACTCATTTATAAAATTTACTGTTCTTATATAAATATTTTTGTCATATATTTTAAATTTTATATACTCTATACTTGTAGGTACATACATTTTGGTATTTTGTATAGGAGTTACAATTTAATTATAAATTTGTATTAGTGTGTGTGAGTATGTTTGTTTTTTATCTTTAAGCTTTGTAATTGTTATTCATATAGTACTGTAAACGTAAGTGTATTGGTTTTAGTTTGTATGTAAATAAACATTCGATTCACGGTCTTGTAGCTTTTTAAATGACATACAAACATCAATGAAATATAAATTTACATACTTGTCAAATAAAGATTAAATTCTAAATTCTTCAAACGCTCCTATTTTAATATTCAATGGTTTAATTTTAAGCTGTTTTTATGAATAACTTAATTAGTTATTGTGCTTAATATAAGCAATTAAAGAAAAAAATTCATATCTGATATAAAGGGGGGTAAAAAGAAGAAAACAATGGGAAAATAAGCCTTAATTAGCTTCAATTAATTTAAAAAAAATATATATATATAAATATTAATGTTACGAAATTATTGATACATAGCAACATAAATGAAAAAAGAGTGAAACATAACTCACATGTTGCACAGTACCCTTGCAGGGTGATATCTCACAAAAGAAAGAAAATCTTTATGTCACATTTAATATTAATGGACTTCACTTTAAATATAAAAAGAATTTTACGACCTTAGGCAAACTTTATTTAATGGATTTATAACATATAAT
This sequence comes from Germaria angustata, assembly GCA_963681545.1. NCBI lineage: Eukaryota > Metazoa > Arthropoda > Insecta > Diptera > Tachinidae > Germaria > Germaria angustata. Next base: position 136,154,648 of record OY812998.1, on the reverse strand, counting down.
TATGAAGAAGTGTTTAATCATCTGTACTAATAAAATAAACTTATCACTTCTATCAAATGACGAATAGAGCAGAGTTTGATGAAGACCGGTGACGACCCAACATCCTTTGCGGTCTAAACAGTTTTATAAAAATATTTTATACGAGTTATAATAAAATTCAATTGTGTGTAAATTTTCGTTTTTTGTTTACACAATACAAAAACGTTTGCAAATCTTTACTTTAATAACAAACAAATCGAGTTAGAAAAAATTTCCAGCTAAAATATAAAATATTTATGATATTTTTTGGGAGAAATTCTAAACAATATTTGCTAGAATCACAAGTTCATGACGTATGAGCGATATTTTTATTTCCGGTTCAATATTAATCATACGACAACTTCAAGTACACCGAGAAAAGAAATACAAGTATTAATGGGTGAAAAAAGTCTTTTTTAAAGGTATGATATTTTTCATTTAGTATATATTATATCAAACACATCCCTGCACGTCTATTCTATATTTTAAAATTAGATTTATTTGCTTAAAAATGTTTGATTTGTTAAATGTGCATGAAAATATAGTTTTCTTTCCGTTTTTGATTGAGACCATTACTTTTATGTAAGAAAAAACAAATTTTGACGACATTTTTTCAAACGCACTTAAATTCTTAATGGCAATTATCTTGTTACAGCATAATTCGAAATATTTTTTTTCCAAAAAACAAATAAAAAAAACACTTTTTCAATCTATTGAAAATAAGTACCATCCGATTCAGAAAATATACATGTCTGTTCGTGTCTCCTTTGTTTATAAAAATTTTTAGGCGACTACTAGTATTGAGGATTTTATCATATATTCGACGCAGTTGCATATGAAAAAAGGATTCAAGAAGCGAAATGTTTCCTGTACTAATTTTACCAACAGCAGCAAATTCTTTTAGAAAAAAATTTCTATCTCTGATATTTTTCCTTACGTTTGTCATGTCAAAATTGTTTGAATACTTAAATAAATTCAAGCAGAAAAATTACTGAAAATATAAACCTTAAAATTCCTTAAGCTGACGTTTTAAAAAAATTAAACAATAAGGAATAAAAGTAAATAGTAACGTAAGCACAGTGGATCGAGTGTAGCAAAAGCCGTCCGCTGAGCTTTAAAGAACTTGGAAGTCTTTGGATGATAAATTTACATTTTTTAAACGTCTCAATTGCATTTGAATTCATTAGTGATCGATATTATTTCCATATTATTATTTTTTCATATTTACCAACCGATGAATATAAATTGACTACTAATTCTTCATTTAAAATATGCTTTTTCTTATTTTTATATATAAGAATTTAAAAGATGGAAACTTTTCTATTTAATCACCACTATATTAATCATCTGTTTGTCATTGTCTACTTTAGACACTAATTATATAAAATTACATAGATAATCAACTGAACCCCAATTGTTTGAATGATCTAGTGCACAAATTTAGTTTAAACAAATTTCAACTACACAATTTTATATTAAAATATTAAAAGCTTAAATTCTAACCACACAAAAAATATCTATTACTCTATAGCAACATCTAATAACATCAACGAACAAACATGTATTCATAAACACATACATATTGAATTGTTTATTATTAATTTTTAGTTTTATTTATTTTCCTATTACATATTCCATCTTTCAAATTTATGGAAAAACCATGTACACTTACATTAGATTATATCACGCAACTGTGAGAGTGTTTAATTAATTTATATTCAAATTCATGTGTGTGTATATGAACTATTTAGTATGCAAGTGCTGTATTGTTTTTGCAGTATTTGTAGTATTTTAGTATGGCTTTAAGCTTAAACCACAAAAACAATTAAATCATTATGTTTGAAAATATAATGAAACTTTATATATTCATACACCAAAATAATAAAGACAAGGATATGCAGGAGCGAGCATGCACACACACATGCATTAAATACAAACACTCTCGTATCAAATGACACTCCAACAAAACAGCGGTTTTATAAAATAAAATATCATTTGTGTGTGGTCGTGTGTACGTTTTTGTTATGGTGTTTGTAAATAATTTAAATATTCTTTGTTTAAAGGTTTGCTCATTTTGTAGGAAATATTTAAAAATTTTTAACAAAAATCCTTTAAATCAAATAAAGTGATATACATATATTTTAAAAACTATGTTGGATGTTTAGTATTAGTGGCCGCAAAATATCTACTTTATAAAAATATTTATTTACAATATTTAGAAAAAAAATAAAAAATTGAAAAAAAGCCCTACAATTAATGTGTATAGTCATTATATCCAAATGTATGTGTTCATTTTAAAATTTAAACCCTAGACCTATAATTAGATTAAATATAACCCAGTGAATTATTTCTAAAAGTAGAAAAAAAACTTTGAATAATCAACTGGAAGAATATCCTCAATAATTTTTAAAAGTTTTGTACAAATTTAATTTGGTAAATTACTAAGAGGTAATTGTTTTTAGGCAGGCAGGAGTGTTTTGGCGTAAAAGGACCAGAAATTGATTTTAATTATAACGTCAAATTAGAAGGTGAAAAATTTTCTTTTATTTTGTTCTCCGAAAAAAATGTAATAATTTTTTTTACTGATTTATAAAAAAAATTATGGCTTTAATTTAAAAAAAATTTTACTGCCTTATAGGATTTCTTAATCTTTGCTAATAAGTTTGCCCTTATAAAAAAGTAACTTTCATAATCGTTTGCTTGAAATGAATCACATCATCATCATTCTTCACATGTTATTGTCAATGGAAATCAATGTAAAATTTAATAGAGCAAAATTTTTAAGAAATAAACATTTGCAGATGGAATAAGGAAGGGAAAAATTTTATTCACCTTTGGTCTCATTTTGTTTAAATCATAAATAATACATTGCGCATCGTTCTTAGACTTGGAAAATTTTCCTTGAACTTACTCATCAATTCTTCCAAGAAAAAATATTCCAAATTATTATTCCTTTTTAGATAAATACTATAAGCAAATGGATGCTTCAGTTGCCAAATCGATTAGCTTCACCTTAACATTTCTCGCTAGAAATAATTTCAAGGTACTGCTCCAATCCTTAATTGTTATTTTTAAAATTATTATAAATAAGAGATAATTATTCTATGATTAATCTAAAATAAATTTAAAAAAAATGTCTTTAAAACCATCGCAATTAAGTGTCAAAGCTGCGCTTAAAAATTAGAATTTGGCAAAAGTTTCAAAGAAGAGTAAATCTATTTGGCAAATGAAGTATCAATGCAGAAATTTTATATTCAATTTCAAGCAAAGGGATTAAAGATCCTAAAGTCAGGATCAATTTATTTCAAAAATTATGGTGCTGATGAATATCAGTTGCCACTTAGAGATCAATGATTCTGCATCTCCTGATTGTCTTCGTGAGAGAAATATAGCAACATAAAAAAGGATCATCTACAGGATCTGAAATAAACTATTATATGTAGATCGCCAGCATTTTCATGACAGTTAACCCTATAAAATAAAATATTTTTGCATATTTTATTTGCTTAAATTTGTTTATTTAAATAATTCTTTTTATTTTTGACCATTTTATAAATATTTTAATTAAAATATTATTTAAGCTCAAGGTCCTATTAAATTGTCAAAAAGTTTTATTTGTTATTAAGAAATTTCGATATTTATTGACTATTATTTTCAGTAAAATTGTGTTTGTAATATTTTTTAACATTAATTTTATTATTAAACGAACACAATTTTCCTAAAAATTATACTCAATAAGTATCAAAATATTTATAATAACAAATAAAATTTTTAATAATTTATTTATTTAAATTATTCGATTATATTATTATTTAGATATAAAAATACTTCAATAACCAAACGCAGTATATAAAGTAACTTAAAAAAAAAAATACAAAATTTTGCACAATATTTCAGCAAAAAATTGCATTAATTTCTATTCTGGCATCTAAGACTCTTTAAATTTTATTAAGTTGTTTTCTTGTCCTCTAAAGTAACGAAAAATCGAGAAACTCGTACATGTTGTCTTAATAGAATCATCGGTATGTAAAAATAAGCTTTTCCATCTATTGAAAAAAGTTATCAATATTTTGAAAATTATAAAAATCACCTCTAAAGAATTTTCCCCAAAAGGCAAAAAAAAAAACACTAAAGTAAAAAAAACACTAAAGTAAAGAGAACTTTTCAATACAAAAATTCTATGGGGAGATCCAGACGAGAGAAGAATGAGGGAGCTGCTAAAACTTAGCAAGCATGCAAGAATGTAGTGCATGTGGGGAGGAGAACGAAACATTGGAACACTATTTGTGCCAATGCCCCGCTTTCTCACAAATAAGTTCCCGATATCTTGGGGGGACATCTTACCGGATATAAGCCGATTACGGGGAATATGCTGGAGGAAATTAAGGAACTTTGAGAGTGACACCGAGTTTCTCTAGACCTTTGGGTCAATATGTTATGGTTAAACTCAAGGGAACGCACAACAAACCTTCCCTGGCTTAGGTGTATGTCGTATGACATGGGCTATCATACCCCTCCAATCAACCTAACCTAACCTAAAGAGAACTTTGGCTTAAAACCCGTACGAAATCAGTTAAAGAAATTTAAAATTCAATTCAATTTATTTGTTGAAATTAATTTTTGATTTTATAACCAAAACGAAATTTAAAACAATCACAAGAAAAACTTGAGAGTTTTGTCTCTTCATTCCCACACATTAAAACTACTCGTATTCTTATTTCATAGGAGTTTATCATAAAGGATTAATATTTACAATTCCAGTGAAAAGCAAACAAAATTGAAAATGGAAGTAAATTTCAAAAAACATTATTTTCTTTGCTTCTTAGTGTATTTTTTTCCTACGAAGTCATTTTTATAAAATTGTAATTGAAGTGAATAAAATACTTATTTTTTATGTCTACTGCAATAGAGATAATTGATACAATTACTTTAACACAAAGAAATAATAAAAGAATAGGAAATTACAGTGTAACTGCTAGCCATTAATAATTATTTTTAATAGATTTTTATTTTGTTTTCAGACCGGAATAACGCCTCTTAAGAGCCATGCTGTAATCCTTACGTGAAATATTCATTTGGTATAAAAAGTTCTCAAGAAAATTCAAAATGTAACAAACTCTGATTTATATAACGTTATTTTAAATATTAAATTATATATTTTCATTTTATATTTCTAAGACGTTTCTACTAATATTTTGTAAAAATATGTTCCTTGAACAAATTTAATATTATAACCTTAAGATATTTTACTTATTTAACTCAAATATTTGTTGGGTAATTCAGACCTAGAATAACAACACATGAAGGAAAACAGAAAACAACATTATTTAATCAAAATAAACAAAAAGGATATGGAAAATATTTTTTCTAGCCGGAAGAGAAATTAATTATTAATTCAATGAAAAATCAATTTGAACTAAATTGTAATCTTTTTTTAGGTATTTATTTGCTAAAAAATATATGTGTCTTTATATATCCCTTTCTCCCACAACAAGTTTTGAGAACACAACATACAGCAGTAAGGAGTAATTTTAAAATATAAATAAAATTCCATATATACTTCAAATGGGACAGACAATGTATAAAAGGTAGTTTTTTAGAAATATAGAAATTGAAATTTAAATATTATACAAATAAATGGTTTCATTTCATTTTTATTTCAAAATTGTTTTTGGGGCAGGGCCACCTTGCGCATCTCGAAGAAAATCAAATCGGGAAATATAATTTCAAATCATCTATTACAGTAATATAAACTTTATGTCAGTAATAATACGGCAAATGTTAACTTCAAAGCTGTCATACAAAACATGGAAGCTAATTTCGCGATATTATTTGTTCTCCGAACATTTCTTTTAATAAATCAGTTGCAGCGTGTTCTGCAAAGTTTTATTGAAACTAAAGCTTTAACATACTAAGAACATTCAATTTTGGTACACATATCCCCATACAAAATATGGAGGCAAATTTTTGGATCCATTATGCGAAACTATTTGTTACCAGAATATTTCTTTCAACTAATCAGTTGAACCATGTTCTGTGTGGCATGTCGCAAAATTTTATTAAACATACAGCTCCGACATATTGAGGCCATTTAATGTTGGCATATGTATCCACATACAAAATATGGAGGTCATTTATTGGATGTATAATGCGAAGTTATTTCTTCTTCGAATATTTCGTTCATTAAAACTATTGGGAAATGCTTTGTGGAGGGTGTAGCGATATTTTTTTTTTTGAAACTGCAGATGCAGCATATTAGGAAAAATCAAATGTGGTGCCATAAAGTCAATCAGTGATCGTGGAACACCATTGTCTATAACATATTATCCGGTGTAGATTTTTCTTAAATATAAACCAACGATTCCTGCTGCCCATGGTGCACACTCAATAGTGAAGAAATTTCTATCTAAAATGAACTTTGAAATTTTTTTTCTAATTGACGATTATACCATTCATAATGTAGACAGAGAGTGCAATAACTTTCTCAAGCTGAACAATAGTTTTTGTAAAATCTACTCACAACTTGCATACGTCGTTGAGGTTTCAGTCCATGTATGATGAAATATCAACACAAACCAGACACACAAAAAGCATCAAACAGTTGCAATAATGACGCAAGCAATACTGCCAACTTAAAATTCTATACCTCTAAAGAGAACACACTATATATCTATACCTATAAATAAAAATGTTTAGTTTTGAGGGCTTTTCTCCAATGACAATTGGATGATAAAATAGGATTTAAATAATATTTTTTGAGAAAAAACACGAATTGAATTAATTTTTAATAACCATAAAAAGCGTGGCCGTAAAACGGATTAAATATAGTAAAACTTTTATAACACATACTTGGCATATATTTTTCAAGAGTAACAATAATAAATAAAACTGTTGCTGAAATGAAATAACAACATTTAAATTTAATCTAGATTAAGTCCACATACTATTACCTTGCAAAATATCCTTATCTCTTTAAACACTTTCCTTAATTTATTTAAAGTTTTATCTGCGTAATGCCAGGGTTTATATACACAGACACAAGTATTTGTTTGTGTGCGTAAGTTCTAGAAACAAGCGCATGTTTGTGTATTTGTTTCTCCATCATATTTATTGAATTGCAAGTTTATTTTATATTTAAAATAACCCTGGAAATTAAATAATAAATCAATGGCATTATATGTATAAAACTTTGCTTGAAATTAATTTACTGACACTTCCAATACCACATGAATCGTGAATTTAGTATTCATTTATACAAACTTAGTTTTTGTTTCTACAACATATTTATTTCGTATTTTGGGGATTAAAACAAAATTAGTATGAATGTGCAGCCCATTTGGCGCAAGGCTATTATTTGTTAAAAAGAAAACTACTTAAAAATATTTTTGTTTTTTTAATGTTGCACAAATTTTAATGGCAAGATGAAATAACAATGTCCTCCCTCCAAGATATTTGTAGAAAATTTGTAAAAAATATGAAAAATGATTTAAACATTAACTCGAGAAGTTTCAACCCGGAAATTTTCCGTCTTGTGATATTCCCACAGTAAATATGCATCAGGAGGACAACACAAGTATCCGAGACTCTGGAAAAATACATGCGACTTCTGTGCTACTAAAGGAATTTCAGTGTCATTCTTCCTGAAATAGTGGTCGAGGAAAATAGTATCACATGGGTGTATTGACTATGTTTGGTTTATTGATGGATCCAAATAGTAAACTAATGACACAGGGGCGGAAGGGTCCTAAAAAGATCAACCTCAACTTTTTTATAGGAAACAGTATGTGCATTCCTTATTCGTGTTAGGAAATGTTGCAACAGCAATCAAACGGGCCTAAATATATATTTCACGTCAGATAGTCAAAAAATAATTTATTTATAAATTTTTCAAAAAGAAAAGTGTCACACTCTTGTCATAACGAAAGCACCATACGATTTTTTCAAAACAATAGTTTCACTCCTATAAACAAGATTAATTTTATTTTATACATTTTATTGAAGGGTATAAACAGAAAATTATGAAACCGCGGTTCGGGAGGGTGCTTAGTGTCCTAAGAAAAAAATTCAACCCCAAATATCTTATAGGAAACAGTATGTGCATTCCTTATTCGTGTTAGGAAATGTTGCAACTGCGATCAAACGGGTCGAAATATATATTTCACGCCAGATTGTCAGGAGTTATAAGTTATAAATTTGTCAAAAAGAAAAATGTTACACTCTTTTCGTAAATGAAAGCACAGCACGATTTTTCATAATAATAATTTCACTCTTGTAAACAAAATGTTAATGAAAACAATGTCTTCCGCTCTTATTAATAAAAATTATTTAGAAATTAAAAACACAACTAAATTTGCGCAATATATCTCTATTACACATACGAGTATATCCCGAAAAAATAATATTTTATTAATATAATTTTGTGATTGAAATTTTAACTTGATTATCCTCAATATGCTGATAAATTGTAAACAATTCATTCAACAAGAATATCTTATTGACACAAACAAAAATTCTATTTATAAGAAATATTCCATTTTATTTATCCTTCACTTTGTAAATTTAAGTTTGTATGTTATTAAAAATTCCTCATTTGCTCTTCTGTAAAAAAAACAAATAATAAAATCCTTTAATATTAATTAATACTGGTTCATTTCATTTATATAATCGTACTATAAATACATATAAATATACACAGTAAGAGTGTATGTACGAGTATATCAGTGATGTCCAAATTCTCAACTTTTGCGAGACACGTGAAAAGGACATAAAGTTTTGCTGTCCCAATTGCGATACACGTACATTGTGGAAACGTTTCATGATAATTGCGATGAGGAATATTTGGCTTGTGATTTGATTACACTTGACATCTAAATTTAAAATTTTTTTTTTTTGAAGTAAGAGCTCGTTGTAAAGCTGTTTTAAATTGCCCATAGCAAAATATTTTACAAAGATTACTATAAATGTTTCCTAAACAGATGTTATAATTTAGTGAAGCGTACTTTTGAAGAAAAATTCAGCCACTAGAATAACTAAGAGTGATCCTTCTAAACAGCTAGTGGAAATATATATTTTTTGTATACAAATATTCATTAATGAATTATAATTAAATTTTTCACAAATATTTTATAATTGTAATAGTATAAGTTTGTGATGTCGAACACTATGAACTAGTTTTAATTAAAGTACTGTACTTATGGACATGTCCCGATTTTATTGCTCTTTATTAAGCGCTATACGCTCTTGCCATCACAAAGATGAGATCAGACTCTGCAACTAATTCTTATTCTACTCTATTTTATACTAATTCCTAGCTACGATCTTGGTGGCTTGGTGTTGTGCTTCCTGGGTTATAGGGTTATCAGGTTTCCGGACCTAGGCCTTTTTGCTGATAACCCCTAAGAACTTGTATGCTGCTACGCAATCCCTGAGATAACAGGGCAACGGGCGTGCATATAAGTAATTAAGGTAGTAACTTTGCCTATGCTTGTCTGGGTAGAGGTGCTACCGATACCTCAGGTTTGCACGGGACCTAAAATCGGAGGTGTTTTTAACACAAGCCGACCAGAGTTCCTATCTGGTACCACGGGAACCAGTAGCCCCTAGGACTTGTCGCAGACTGGTTATTGGTGAGGCCCCTTCGGGAATCACGTGGTGGCTGTGGTTAAGACCCAAAGATACGCGGGAAGAGTTATGGGTCGGATGAGTGTGTCTGCAATATGGTGCTAGTGACCGAATGTAGATGCTCTCTTCAGGCCATATATCTCTATGTGCTGTTGCTATTCGACAGAGCTGACCTAGTGGTTGCGGTTGGTGAGTGCCTATTAAGATAGGGGGCATCTTACTGCCGGGACATTGGGGTGGTAGGAGGTTAGATAGCTCCAGCACTTTAGTAAGGTGTCTGTACATGGTTCTGCAGCCTGTACAGAATTTGCTACCATGTCGTATGTGCCTCTGGAAGAGATGACGGGGGACGGTGATGAACGGCTTTATTCACCCAGTGCGAAGAGCACCGTCAGGTAAAGTTTATAACAGGTACTGACGTAAATCTTTGACAAATTTGTAAGAAGAATTATGAGAACAGGAATATTCCCTGATGGCGAGTCAAAGCTTTGAAGCTGCAGATTGAGCAGGTGTGGTTCTGCGAATTGCAAGAATTATGAGAACAGGAATATTCACAGACGGTCAGCTAATGCTTTGAAGCTGTTGATTGGTGCAGGTGCACCAAGGTGCAGGAATTAGTAATGCAAGTGAAAGAGTTGTAGTGATCACACTATGGTTTGTTCATTCACTATTTCAGTGTTGTGGGAGTCATGTGCTAACTTCTGTTTATGTTTGGACATGCCTGGTGAATAGTAACACGATAGTATGTGTTAAAATTTAAAAACATTAAATACTTCAAAAAAGTTTTGCATTTATATCACTGTATAAGCGTGAAATAAAGTCAGAGACAGAGAATGAGAGAAATGACATAGTTTTCAGTGTACGAGTAAATATTTGATTCATTAAAACATTTAAATATTTTTTTTTTGCAAGTGACTGAAAGTTTATATATTCACATGTACATATATGCAAATATTTCTATGTAGACGATGCTTCTAATCCTTTGTGTTTTAAATAACATTACTGTGATAATAACTTCCTATATAAGTTCTCAAATGGTAAAAGTTTTTGTTATTTCTCTACCCCAGGCCATATTATTGTATATACATACACACACATACTTATATAAGTATGATGATGATTTGAAGGAAATTGGTTTTGTTTGGAAAATACTTACATATACAGACACATAGACATTTTACCTTCTACCACTTAAATGGTAATAGAAGAAAACTTTCAATGCCCCCGAGTATTAAATTAGAGTAGTTTTTAGAAAAACATATTGAACTCAAACAGCCGAAGGTTTTGATTACATTTCCTTTGATAAGTTTCCTTTTAATATATTTACATTTTATACAATAAAAGTTTGCCACATTATTTATTACATTAGCATATATGAATGTATGTAGTGTAAATTTATGTACACAAATGAGTCAATAGTAGATACAGGTCATATCATAATCATTGTCATATGAATGTTATTATGTGAAAAGGAATATTGTCCTTAAATCTGTCTTATAATATTTCTTTTTCATTTTTTTTTCCTCTCTTAAGAAATTAATTTGTCACATACCATGTGTACACCTCTAATGTACAAAGTAGTCTGAAATTATGTTTATATTTTCAGAAATGTGAGGAAACTTTAAGCCATAAAAACCAAACACTCATATAGTTTTGCTTAAAAGCTTAAAATATATCAAATGATTTCAATAATTCCTGTACCATATAACATCTTGAGTAATTAAAAACTTTTAGTTAATTAAATTGTTTTTGCCGGTGTTGAATATAAGAATTTTTTGCTAAAAATTATGCTCATAAAAAACAATCTAAAGTGTGTAACTTGTGGAGTTTTAATATTTTTTTTAATTAAGGGGGAAAAACTTGAAAAAGGACGAAATCTTGCGATATTTAGTGAAAAGTTGTTACAATATTTACATTTTATTTTAACACCTCTAGCTTTAATTTACTCTTAATTATTTTAATTTAATTTTAATATTGAAATGTTTATTCAGCAATTATGTAGAGTGTATGACCTTGAAGTCAATTTGAGTTTTAATAAATAAATAGCAGAGACCGGTAAATTTTTAATTTTTTAACACAACAGCAATAATAATCGTATCCTTTTTTAATGTTGCATTTCCGATGTTGCTTGCCGTATTCCGTCTAGATTATGTGAACTATGTACCACAGAGAATGTCTTTCCTTAGATATACTATAACTAATATCTGTTTAATATAAAAAGGTCCAATCCACAGTCACTTCTTATACAAGAAATTTAAATACAAATTTTCCATAAGCGAACGAAATATTGTGGTAAAAGATCGGTTGAGAACTTTCGGAGATTATCGATTCTATGAAGACAAAATTTTGCATATATAAATTTACTGAAGTGCATTGATTATTTTTAATACTTCGCCACTCCTTTGTAAAGCTGCGAGTCGACAGCACGCGTTTTCTGCTTCTTTGCAGACTTGAAGTAGTTGCATGTTGCAAGCAATAGACTATAAGATCATAGGACGCCTTAACACTTAAAACTCTAATAGTAGCTCTACTTTCTACTTTTAAAATCATCTTAAGAGACGTATTAAAAGCTCATCTAATTTTGTTAATCAGGGTTGACAACTTATGTTAATTTATTTTATTTTCATTGCTAAAGAATCACTTGTAATGAGTAAATAATATAAAAACCGTGAAATGCACCGAAACGACAACGCATTGTGTTCAGCCATTGAGCTCTTGGATCGCGACCAACATAAATATATATAAGATTGCATCGCGCAATATACGGTAAACTCTGCAGCATGCCAACTTTGAACACTCATAGTATTACAGTCAGGCAGATATCAGAAAATTAGGTTATAATTTGGATGGTAGGTACCATTTCCCTTTGTCGTATTTAGTCACTTTTTTTAGACCGCGTGCATAGACTCACTGTTACATTTTAAAAGATATAGGATTATTTATTTATACTTTACATGTGAGAATAACTCCTCCGATATTCCTAACTCATCTCGGTTGAAATGGAAATACCATTGATGCATTAACCTTCATAAGTGGCCTGCTGAAAAAGTATTGATCTAAACATTTTTCTTGAAATCATTTCTAAAACTAGTTTTTGTGGCTCCAAACCAATTTCTTTAGACTAGTTTAGTAACAAGACATTAAGCTATTTAAAATTAAAATTACAGGTCCTTTTTGGTGCAAAGTATTAGAGCTCAAACTGCCCCCTCTCCCCAAAGGCCTAGTCACGTTACATGTAGTGTAACAGTTTCCTTAAGAAAATAAGCGGAAGAATTGAACATTTTTTAGTACTCAAAATTGTTAGATTAAGTCTACTAAAGCATTAAAGTGGAAAAATAGTCCCGCATGGCATCCCTTGAATTATAAGCAAAAATAATAATAGTAATAATAAAAACAGGCCAAAGCCATGTGTGCCTTAATTCGAAGCCCCATTTTTATCATTTTTTTCCATATTTTGTTTAAGAAAATCCTTACTTACCATAATCGACAAACCAATCTTGAGTTAAAAATGGTGCCAATTCACTACATCTATACGAACTCAAAATCAATTGAGTACAAATTTTGTTATACTGACATTTTCAGAATTAAAAATAATGCATGCGTATGCGTTATAACAGATCTCTTGGCTGAATGTCTTTTGTGTTGTATTCCAAAAAAAGTTAGAAACAATAATAAAAAGGAACTAGGAAAAAACAGCCTTAAAGGTCACATGAAACTTCCTGGCTTAAACTGCTTAAAATACTTGTATTGTAGTTAGTAAAACTAAATTTAATAGACGAAACGAACTTCCTCCAATACACATTTATGGAGATACGAAAACAACAACTGAATCCATTTGTACCAAATTTACCGTGCCACTCTTATAACGTAACCTGCTATTTGAATCGAAACCTTTTCTGGCTGCATTTAAATTTTTGGCTAAATGCCATAAACGTATATTCTTACACACTTACTTGCTTATGCACCCACCCACACTTTTATCAAGCGAATAATCCTGTATGACTGTATGTCAGAGTGCATTCGGTAACTGAATTGGTATGGAAATTTCATTTGCAATTTTTATTTATGTGACTGACAGAGTTTTTCGCCCGCAAAAAAGAAACAAAAGATATTTCTGACTACAATCGTTGATAAACTTTTTGTAACAAATACCTTTAACTGGGTAACAGGATCAAAAAGGCTCTAACGCAAATAGTGTGTGAGATTGGTAGTAACTTCTTGAAAACAAAAACAAAACAAAAATGGGAAATGGAAAATGCAAAAGATGGCTCAGTGATAAGAGTCGTATGTTTTGTCAACTGTGACCTGATGATGACAATGAAAGTTAAATGAAAAATTTGTGTGACATTTTTGAAATCTTTAGCCGCTTATGAATCGAACCATGCATTTGGAAATTGCTGTTGACGTTACCATTTCGTGTGTTCACTCCTTTCAGTTCAACATGCCAACAAAGTGTCATTCTTAGTAAGCGACTAAACAAATATTTCGCTGTCTCTTGTATGTGTTGCTGCAGTAGTTATTTTTAGCAATTGTAGGCTGACATATACAAAAGTTGCAAGTTTTACTAATACACACACATACACACACACGCACATATATGCAGATAAGCAAACATAAACTGATACATAGACGAGTACTTGCAATTTATACAAAAGCTTTTCAAAAAACTCTTTAAAGCTAAGAACTATTTATTGCAAAGTGGATTAGACTTTTGCTTCTTTTCTTTTAAGCATTTCGTACAGATTAAAGAAAAAAGTACATAAAGTATTTTTCTGCTTTAAATCAACTTGTGAAACTGCACTTTATCTTGCCCCGCAAGCATTTGTGATTACGAAAATCGGAGAAATTGTTTCCCGATGATTTGAAGGACTGAAATAATAAATGAAATAATAAATACTAGAAATGACATAAAAATTCCACAGAAAATTCACTCCTAATTATAATATTCAGCTCTCTTATAGGATTGTGAGTTTTTATTTAATAAGTTGGCGTTTATTGTAGACCACTAAATTACTTTTGTTTTTTGAAAAGTCCAAAAGTTTGAAAATTTTCTGCAAAAAAAAACACCAAAATAGAGCAATCTGTTAACGAAAACCTTATTTTTTTGCTAAATAAATGCTTCTGTAGTGTATGTTGTATGGAAAATACAAACATACAATTGTATTAAGTACTTTGTGACAAAAGAAACTAATGAATCTATGCATAGTCTCTATCTTACACCACAGTTATTTAGTTCTCTACTTGATAATATTTTTATTTATAATTTATGATAAAACCAGTTCCTAACTTGCTGTCAATTATCGTCCAGAAGTTACAAAAGTGAAACCCACCTTAAAAGCAACCTTACAAATGTTGTACGGTTCTGAGACTTATGACAACGTATTGCAAAGCATGTCTATGTAGTTGAGTGCTTGAAAGTGTGTGTGCGGCAGTCGCTGTAAAAATGAATTTTCCATGGGACCATTAAACCGACAGGTATGTTGGCACTGAGCGCACATTGATACATGGATTTTTTTTTCATTACATGGCTCTCTATTTAGGGTTAGTGTTGTAAGAGTGTAAATAGATCTCTGACTGAGTTTAGGTGCTGGTGTGTTCATGTGTCATCGTGTGCTTGGATAAGTGCACAAAATACCAAAATAACCCAAACGCTTGACCAGTAATTCAGCTACACATCACACTATTGCAATGTAACCGTGATCAATAAAAGTTGCACAGATAATTTTTAAACTGGGTGAAAGAAATTAATATATAGCTTTGCATGTGGTGGGGAACCAATGGGAAAGTGAAGCGTTCACAAGTCACGTACTTTTTCACACAGCCAATCCTTTCCATGGGCGGTATAAACTTAGTACTTGCACGGCTAAGTCCCGGCACATACATTGCATGCCTGGTGGCATTGAAATCCCTAATAGCAGGAATGGACTCTACAGCCTTTTAAGCTGTATGTCTTAAATAACTCTTATTATCGAAACCAATAAAAAGAAGGAAACTAATGAACCCGGTATAAAGTTGACGAAATTCGGCATGAAAACAAGGACTAGAATTTGAACATGGAATATACGTACCCTTCCGGAACCATCACGGCTCCAGGACTATAAGTTTATATAAATAATGGGCACTGGAAAGTGGCACTAAAGAAGAAACAACTGATGTGTTTTGCATACTCTTTTATACAATTCAATAGATTACAAGTATCTTTTGGGACTTCAGACTTTGGTTAGTTCTATGACCGAGTTAAAAAGGTATATATTTCTATGTTTTTTCTCCTTTAGAATAATATGTCAATGATATTGTAGGATATAGAAAAAATGCACAAATTTCGGCTATTGATCATTTTTTCAATTCACTGTCTAGAATTGGCAATAGAGTGAACGACTTTGTTGATTGTTTTACTAGGAGAGGATAATGTGGTGTAACCAATGATAATTTTCTTATCTTAAATCTTTCTCTTTCATGCATCGCCAAGAAGATCTTCAAGGTAGGAGTAAATTTTGCAGCAGAAATTCTAATCTTTCTAAGACAATCGCTGATTAACTAGTCGACAAATTTAATTTACCTATATTATATTATAATTTTTTTTTTTAATATAAGATAGAAAAATTTTATAAAACTGAAGGAAAAATACTATAGCCCACTATATAAAGCTCCAGAAAGAGTTGCAAAACCATGTACATGCACTAAATATACTACCGCAGCCATACTTACATTTGATGCAAGTGTAAGTATGTTACCATTTATACACTGAAACAATGTCGAAACAAATTATTTGAAAAAAAAAACCCAATGCGGGTTGATGTTCTCCATTAGTATTTCTTATTGTACTAAATAAACGTATAAAGAAACGAAAAAAAATATTTGAATACATTTGAAAATGTATGAACAAATGGTTGCATACACATAAAAGTAACTCGCGTTGAAGCACTAAAAGTACATAAATTACTCAGAATAGAAGATAAATTGCTTAAAACAAGCGATGTTCTACCTTTGTCTTTTCATCTTCTAAATTTATAAAATTTGTGCAAAACGATAGAAAATAAAGAAAATAAACAGGGGTATAAAAAATTTATTCCAAAATTTTTTTAATTAGCGCTTTTGTATGTGTCAACTATAAGCAAAATATATTAAGACAATAAAACATGTTAATAAAAAACAGGGTGATGATGTTTAAATTTTCAAAAATAAAAATGGCATAACGAATCAAATTTTCAAAAAAAAAAAAAAAAAAAAAAAAACAATAAGAATGATAAATGGAAATTAAATTTTAATCAGTTTTGAACTTTAGACGAAAAAATATTGGCCACTGATCGCGTATGAGTGATTATTAATTAAATAAAAAATATTAATCATACGCACCCATTTTCGCTTTAAAGAATTTCTGCAAATGGCTCTGACAGAAGTACGGTTGGTACGTAATAGGGGTCGAAACTTTAATACAATTATATTTTATGATTGTATGCGTTGATTTCAGCTCTCTTTTTTTTCTTTCAGCACAAAATATTATTCTCATATTCCAGTTTACAATTTGTGGTTGTGCCAGATTTTATTTGGTTTTTTGACAGCGAAACATTTTACAACGCCGATAAAGGGACACTCCTTACCAATGAAGTTCTTATCAGTTTCGTAACTGGTACTCTTGAAACTCAAAGGATAAACTTTATCTTATTTTAGCCGGTCTAGGAGGCTCTTTTAGTTCGCTGAACGGCCATGTTGATTTGAAAAGATTTTGAAGGATACTTCCTCTCTAATATAAAACTTATATTTACTTATTTGCTTTTCAAGGGCAAAATGTATGCGATTTACTTAACTTAATATGCCAGAAATCGCAAAAAATCCTGTAAACTAATTTTTTCCATTCTTGCCTAAAATTGATTTTAAAAATTATTACTCATACGCATTCTGATTCACTTTCCCTAGAAATTTTGCTCTCTATCGCAAAATCTTATATATTTTATTAAATTTTCTGACTTAAAATTTATAAAACTTACTTTATATTTATAAAAATTACTTAAAATTTATAAAAGCACATTTGAAATTAATTTTAAAACCCCACCATCGGTTGTCTATTTTAAAACGAATAATTTTACATAAAGTTGTTTACCACTGTGCAGCGATAAAACTGCAATTCGTACATTTTTCTGTAGAAGTTTTTCCTGTACAAAGTTCAGTTCTCAATTTACTTGGGAATGTTTGTATATGTTTTGGTAAAGGTGATTTTAAAATGTAATGCTTACGAAGTTTCTTTATTTCCCTCTTTCGTATCTTCTTTTTCTCCATTTGTTGGCTTTGAATAAACACTTTGACTTGTAATGGCTCATGAAAGATATCAACAAAAACTTATGGCTCATGTTAAATGGTTTAATTTGTTATCAAGAAATTTCCTATGACCCTTATTCATTCTGTAAGGAACGAGTAGATAAAAAAGGATATTTATTTAACCAAGCCTTAAGGATTAAAAAGTAGACTAACAAACATAACTTTAATTACTTAAAAGTGTCTAGTAAGGCTCATTCTTTATTTTTAAGGCTGGCACGGCACACTTGTATGAAAGGAAAAACTAATACACAAATTCAAAAGTTTTGATATTTAAGTTTAAGTTCTGTTCTTCAACACGATATTTATAGAGTTTTATTAGCACAAATACTACTATTATTATAACGATAAAAGCAGCAAATTTCCTGTGCTGATTTTTTTTCTTGTTCAGTTTTACTAAAGCAAAAATGGCAAATTAATGCTGCCCACATCGTGTTAAAGAGATGGAATTTTTGAAGATAAATATGCGGAGTTAAATATGTTTCGACGTAACGCTGTACGTCATTAAATATCTACAAATTCCTTTTTAGTATTTGTGACATATTTGCCAAATATGTTTTCTTGTTTGGGACATATTTATTATAAAGGCTTCTTTCTTCTTGGGAAATATAAATATGTTTTCGTACTTGGGACAAATTTGTAAACAAATATTGAAAAAACTATGATTTATTACGGGACAAGGCATAAGTCAATTTATTTGCAAAGACAAGAGTCAACTTAAAAAGTTTATAGCTTAACCTAATTAATATGTGCATCATGGTATGGCTTTTAAAAATGTTGCACATATAAGAAACGAAATATTCAAGATTTAAATATTTTTCATAAAATCTATGTGTTTTTAATTTTAATATTTCACACGAATTTAAGAATCGTGAACTGCAGGCATATACTTATATAAATATAAAAATTAAAATATTATAATCCTATTCCAAAACTATCATCATTATGATTGAAGAAAGCCACCGAAAACTTTGGATTAAGTAGCCAATATTATATTTTGCTTTCAGAACTCTTCAGTATGTCCTCTTTTCAATATTACAATCACATAGAATAGTCCTGTTTGTTATTATTCCCTTGGAAAAATTTTGCTTTCAAAACTTTACGAATTTTAATTTACAATCTAATTTTCTTTATTTTAGTTATTTGCATGAAGAAGTTTTTACACTTTATTTTGTTCAAATAATAGAATCTCACTATCTTTATCTTTATGGTTGTGTCGAAAAGTATGCTCTTATTAGCATTTGATAATTCAGCCAGAAAGTATGCTCTAATTTGTTTGTAGGTCAAATACAATAGCAACTTAAAAAAAAAAGTTAATAAAGAAAAACCTAAGAAATTTTTTTGTTGTTTTGGTAGATCAATAGAAATTGATTTAATTTACTGTGGTTTTAGTAGATTTATATTAAGAAAATTCATATTGAAACACAAGAGTGTACAGTCCTAAAGGACATCATTCTTCATAAGCAGATGTATTCATTCCTAACTTGCCAGAGTCCTGCACTATGTTGAGTATTTTTATGATATAATCAAATTAATATAAGGGCTGCTTGGAAATGCATTACAACTCTGCATCTCTTACGCAACACGTTCAGAAATGCATCAGCGTGCAACACTGTCATGAGTTCTAAAATTTATCACAAAAATCAGTAATATGAAACAAAAGCTTTAGACGTACATATATTACAAAAATTGCTGTTCCTATTCGTAAATTAAAATTTTTCAGTAATAAAATTTTCTTTTATTATTTTAACACGACCTTTTGATTTTATCAAATAATTTTATTGAACGTTTGCTGTCATGCAAGCCAAATAGGAAACAGTCAATATTTTTGCCTTCGAAACAGGAGCACTTGGCTTAAAATAGTATCATAAACTAACCAAGCACACTCATCACAACCATCGAAGTGAAGCAAAAAACCATCCAGTCTTGAATAGTTATTGTTTTCAAAACTCGTTCATTTAAGCTGTCGTTAGTAGAATTGTCATATTTTTCTCACATGTCTTTTTATTTTAGATTCTATAACTTTTTCCTGTAGAAAATGACTGAAGTTGTGCACTTATTGATACGTTTTAGTTGAGCCTTCATCTGCGTTATCAATATATAAAAAATAATTGATACCATACATTTATTGACTTGTGCCTTAGTCCTGTGTTGTTTAATTATTTTCTTAAGATTTTATTATTTATACTCTCAAAACTGAAATAATGCCATTAAGTTTGTATATACTTTAATGTTAAATATTACTTGTCGTGGAATTGTCCAGCTGTTGCAAGTATAAATTAAAATTTCAAAAGAGTAACGTCTAGACGTAACATAATCTTATTTTCTATAAATTATTCTACACAAAACGCCTTAAGTGACAAGTTCATAAGAAATCAATAGGATATGTCCTTGTTATCTAAAAAGCGTTCACTTACTGAACAAGTATAAAGAACTTACTGGAATCCAAGTTTACATCTTAATGGAACTTTCAGCGCCAATCGAAATGAATGCCGAGTGCTGAGGCGCAAAATGGTCGTTGAGTTTTATGGAGGGGCACTCTTTCCTACCCAATAAAAAGTTTTTTATTTTGGTCATATACCTTTGCCTTCCATTTGGTAAACTATATCTTCAAGTATAAAATATTATCTCATAAGTAACGAGATGATACTTGGCAGTTCTCATTAGGGCCTAGAGGTACAGTATCATTGGATAGCGTTGTATGGCTGCTGATTAGTATATCCGTAGATATGAGATGGGATAAAAAACAGGCTACAACATACGACCTTCAAGGACTCAAAGCGGAACAGTAAAGGTTAGATCCTGACAACAATATGTGGCAAATCATTCATAATAGCATTCGAAATCGGTACAAATATTATACTTGAAGGGTTATAAAAAAGAAAAATAAAAAATAAACTGGAGGTAGTACAAAGCCGAGGCTGATCTATTTACAAACCAACCATGACGAAAAATTATTACAAAGCTAAGAAGGTTTCTTCTTTCGCTATCAAAGTGGTTTGTTTTTAGAGACTTAGCCGAGCGCCATATTAGAATGGCATCTTGTATCCTGTTAACCAATTCACAAAATAATCTTCTTATCGCTTTATTGCTGGAGAATCTGGCTTCCTGATAATTTTGCATTTAAAGAAAAACACTAATTTCCCCTTCCTAACCCTGAATAGAGCAAATAACGTAGGTCTTTTTGACAGACAAGGAAACCCTAGAAGGTACACAAATAATTTTTTTAATCCAATTTTTTTGTGAACAGAAAAACTTAATTTATTATCAGTAACTAAATTTTTAAAATCAGAAAATATTTTGTGTGAATGAAAACCTATAGAGTTTTTTAATTTCGCATAACAATTTTTTTCTTTTAATTAATGGAAAAAAATTAAAAAAATTTTAAAAACTCCAAACCATTAATACGGACTATAAAAATTAAAAAGTTGTATGTTTTTAACTTCTTTGGTCATATTTTTTTCCTTGTGTGTTATAGAAATTTAACGATAAGAATTGCGAGTTGAAAATAATGGCGCGTGTAAAACATGTCACTCTTTATGAATCCACAAAGCGAAATGAATTGTTTACTACTTCACAAGGGAAGGAAAGATTATTCTCCATACAAATGTTTGCTGGGATAAGCACTAACCACCCTTATACAATTATAAAAACAAGGATTTCAAAATCGGCCTCAACGTACAACATTGTGATAGATGTTTAAAACATGCACGACCACAAGAATAACACGAATTGTAGCATCAATAACCCAAACAACGTTTCCATCATAGAACACACATTAATATTATATGCCTTCATAAGTGAGTGATTTAACATTTGTTTGTTCGTGTATATGTTTGGAATTTGATTTACATCAATGAACAGAAAGTCACGTTTTATCCATTTTTACTCCTTTCATTCTAGATGAATAATATTTATGTTTGAACAATGTTTTCGCATCAATATGTGTCAAATGGTTTTGAAACGTTTTCAAAACATTTTCGCATAATTGATTGCCGAAACATGATTTGAAAAACACCAAAAATGAAAAACACAAACTCTAAATCTAATTTAAAAAATCTTTGAAAAAAAACATTTTTCTTTGCTTTAAAAAGGAACCTTAAGAACTTAAACTTTTACAATAAATTTAAGGACTTATTGGCCATTTTTCATGATATATTTTCATTTCTTTATGTGGTTGCAAGCGAAATGATATTAGCACACAATTTTTTTCTAACATAACAATATTACATCCTACCAATTTTATATCATATTGCCTCTATATCGTGATAAAATTATATCATAATTAAAATGTGACTGTCTGGCCGATTACATATTTTGTCAATTCAGATTAAGAATTTGAAATTGAAGAAGACAATTATTTCTTTAGCATTATGAAACAATTTTGTTTGAGTATTTGGAGACAATGAAGAAGGTTTGAGGAAGGAACCTGAGCAATCTCTGGCTTTTTTTCATAAGCTAAACAAGTTGCTTAAATTGGGGTCCTGAATGTGGGCCAATAGCTGAAAAAATCTAACATTAAGTAAAACAATTCTTTGTACATACGATTTTCCCATAAACCAAACTGAGCAGAAATATTAACAGAAAGTTGTGGGTATTTACTGCTTTTAACAATCACATAAAGGAATAAATTGAGCCATAAAATCAACTGAGCTGTGAACGACAATTAATTCTTTTAAAGGCCGTGATTAGCATGTCAGAAATTTCTCGTAATGTTGTTGAAATAATCATATTAAACATTTTTGTAGCAACCATAATGTGCAGATATATAATTATGATTCCTAGGTAAGGTAAATGCAAGTTGTTCTTAACGAATGATATTGTCATCATTTCTAAAGGATTTGTTACAGCAATTTGTCGATTTCTTAGGATCCAAACGACAAAATTTATATTCAGAATATAAATTTGTAAAAAGCGATTTGAAAATATTATCATTTTATAATTTATATTTATTAAATAGAAAAATGTACATAAAAAATAAAAAAATATATTATTTTTTATGAAATTGGTTGAGTATATGCCTGCATTTCACTGGCGCCAGCAAAATCATCAGGAGTCTTCAGCTAAGTCATGTTAGAAAAGCATTTAAACCCACATAATTATACAAAAATCAACAGATATTATATGAGAACTCTTTGAAATTCATTCAAAATTCAAAATTTGTTTCTACTTGTGAATTACAAAACATATAAGACACCAACCAATTATAATTGACTTGAATATTTTTTTATCGAATAATGAATTTAATAAATATTCTGCATAGAAAATCTTAATTTTGTTTTAGAAAGAATGATTAAATAACTTTCGCTTGATTGCTGGCGAACTTCTACGCCTTATAGATGTGAAGTTTATTCCCATTTATAGATCAACACCCCCAATTCAGTATAAAATAAGTTTACTTTTCTTCATATAATGAAAATAGCTTTCAAGTCGGTGAATAGGAAGCGAAAAAAAGAACATCGTACAGTGACAACCATATATTAAAATCATTGGATATGTTGCAAGTTCTGTGGGCAGAAGTAATTATCGCCTTGATTACAAAATAATTTATGTATTACTGAGAACATGAGTTCAAAACCTGCTCAATACAAGTCATCAACATCATGAATTTTTCTGATGCACATCATTTCGTTGGACTGTTTAAGTGATAAAGGCATATCGCTGATCACTGAAAAGTACATCAAAAGACACTAATACTCTTCTATAGTAATATACATCACAGCGACCTTCTTCCTCGATAATGTGGGCGAAGTAGAACAAATAATAAAATGGCTACAGCCACAACTTAAGAAACATTATAGCCGCTACTTGATACCAAAAAGAGCAGCAACATTGCTATAAAAATTAACAAAACGAATTGTGGTCTCTCTTCTTATTTCACCACCTGACCACTCTATCCCTTTCCCAAACAAGTAACAACTTATGTGGTACACATTAATCGCCTGAGTGTTACTTTTCTTTAAAAAAGAAAGTTTGAACTATTGCCGAAAACTAATCTCAACATTTATATGACTTTTCATAAGCTTTTTTTTCACTGGGATTAATATACTCGGCGTAGAAGATGAGTTCTTAAACAATATTTTAATAACAACAAGTTGATTGTTTAAATAAACTTTTGTTGTCATGGTTATAAAATCATCGTGATGATCATTTATCAATCGTATTTTTTCTTTTCATTTATTGATATTATGTTATTACTTTGTCTTTACCATGCAAGAAAAATAAAATAAAATATAAAAATCCATATCTAATAGACAAATATTACACTGCGGACGGTTGCAACCTTTTTTTCATCCCATTTTTTATGTTTTTGTTTTTTTTTTATATTACATTTTTTTTTATATTACATTTATTATATTAAATTCGACAGAGTTCATCTTATATCATCTGCTAATAATTGAAAATTTTTTTTATGGTTTACTGTTGCATTGACAACCTAAAAAGTTAAGCCAACTGTCTTTCGTAAGTTGACCCCCGTGTTGAGGGAACTACTTCAATTGTTGACAAACCACTTTCATTTCCAGGTTTTGCTGCTTCCAAATTTTAATATTTACAATTTATTGACCCTTTCGAGCCCTCTTCACCCAATAATCCCTATTTTCTTACACCAGAATATATAAACCAGATGAGTGTACTTGAAAGGTGTCTGTCAGCTGTCATGATATATGGTATAACCAACCGTAAGCCAGTATTGGTTTTGGCTGACAACAAATAAAATCAAATGTCAAATGTAAAACAAGAACAGCAGTATACAAAACAAACCTAAAATGCCAAAATAAGAATATAAAATTTGATAGGAAAAATCACAGCATGTTGCTAACAGAAAAAAAACAAAACAAATCCTGTCTAAGTGACGACCGTTAAAAAAGGTAAAAAAAATTTATTTATTTATTTATAAATAAATAAAAAAATTTATTTCAAGGACGTATGTACATTCATACAATGAATTTTGGCATTTGAAAAATTCTTTAATTAGAAATATATAAATTCTAAGCCTAAATTTACATATTTGAAAAAATATAAAAATTGTTTTGATAAGAAAAAACCAACACATTAACAAAAGTAATTCACTCACCCACAATGGACTTTTACATTAATATTTTATAGACGCTGTAACACGTGCAATAGTGTTGAATATAAAAATTTGACAATTTCTTGTTTAAACAGGCATTAACTTTTGCCAAACAAGAGCTTCATGGAACATAAAATATATAATCCAAGTAGCAAACAGTGAAGGGATATTTTTTTGAGGAATAAATTCACATTGAAAGGGTTTTAAGGACATGAAATAGTCAAGGGTACCATCTCTGCTGGTGATGTTGTTTTCATAGAATTTTTTTTAATTTTCTTCTTATCATGCAATCATCTTCCAAGCCAATTTCAGGACTAAGTAGCATATCCATGATAAAAGAGCAGTTTATCAATTTTGGCATATAATAATTTTTCGCGACGATAATCAACTCCGCTTAATTGGTTTTCAAACTTCGAGTTTTAGAAGAGACTAAAAAACTTCCGATTTAAGTCAAACAGGTAGAAAAATCACATAGATGTCAGTTTTACAGATTATTGTACCATTCACTAAATTATTGAGGCGCTTTTATAATAAAATAATTCAAAATAAAATCTAAAAGAAAAACTTCCTCAACCATAACCTACGTTCAAATATTAAATGATAATAAAGGACTAGTAATCTTAATACTAAATACATGGAAATTTAATACTAACAGACATTATAATTTACTCTTTAATATTACAAAACACGACTGAATCCTATAGTCTTTTTCCAGACAAAAGTGTGCTTAATAAAAGAACTTCCAAAAATCCATAAAAATGCTGAGATTATAAATTGGAAGTAGCGCAAAGACGGATAGACGGTGGTCTTTTTTTGAACGCAATTCACCGATTTGGAAGCAGTCTTTATTTTGGTGAAAACACTGAACTTTTTGTGTTCTTTTTTTTTGCAAATAAAATATATTTATATTAGAAAAAAATTGTTTTTTGCGACTTCGTATTGACTTTACGTCTGGAAGGCGTACAAGTTTGCCAGTAGTTACGAATTATATTTCTTTAAGTAAAAGCTTTTTTTATCACTAATTATTGAAGCAAAATTAAGTTGTAAATGCCAAATAAAATGTAAATGGATAAATTTACTTCTCAAGTTCCATTTTTTCTTAAAATATATTTGGGGCCTTCAGCAATCAAACTGTGAACGAACAATAGCACAATAGTCCTTAATTTAGGTCTTAATTTATTGCATGACTATTATTCGTAAAGCAATTGAAGACAGGACTATACAAATTATCATTTGTCAAAATTTTTTTACAGCAATTAATACCCTTTAGGTGTCGTCCCAATAAAGAAGGTATGTTTTTACAAAGAAATACAGGCAACAATAAGTTAATGGAAAAATGCGTACAATACAACAAGTTTATTTGGGTGTAAAGAGCCTTATCAGCCAAAAAATTTATTTCTTAATTTATTTTTCAAGTCACTGACTCTCAACCTTTTATAGATAAAGGGCATATCTATAGTTTTATTTTTTAAAGACTTTATAGGAAATTTGTACGTGGTATATTTCTAAAAAAAGTCTGGTTTGATGGGAAATTTCAACGCCAATAATGGATCAGTACACAGTGAGAAAAAAAATGAGACTAGTTCTAAAGGAATGATATTCTAATTGCCTTAAAAGTCTTTGTTAGTACATTTTTTCCACTTCCTACAAAACTAAATTCAGAAAATCTCTATTGAAAATAAGTACTTACTTTTTTTGATTCACTTGAAAGTATTATTTTTCGTAAAATGTTCGCTGTAACTTTTACTCCCCTTAAGAAAAACCAAATTGTGATTACTGGCAATTTTTATCCATTCAAGACTTTTGTTTTTTGTGATGAATGAAAACCGTATTCTTTATTTAATGTGAAATAATTTTCTTAAAAAGTCAAAATCTATTCAGCTTCATGACTTCTTACGATGATCTTTCCAACTCTGACTTTCTCGAAAACCTTAATCGCACATTGTACTTTCGGTATATATTAACTCAGTCTCATTATTGGTATAGATCCTCAAGTTCAAGCTCAACTCCAGATGCCAAAAATAATAATAACAAAATAAATTGACAAAAAATTAAATATGTAATAAATATGATTTTCATATACAGTAAAATTCAGAATATAATATAGGACGAACAGCATTTTATGTACTTCCAAAAAGTAATTCTTTCATAACATCTTGAACATGTCTTCAGGTCAAATGAATAGAATCCCAAACTATGTACAACTTACAATAACAAGCCTGGGTGGAAATCATTGATAGAAATCCAAAATATTCACCACTTTCGGATCGTAAATTGTGGATCTTTTTGATATACTTGGAGGTACTTTTTTACTGGGTATGAAATTGATCCCTTATAGACATTTTTAATTTTGGCTTATTAAGTTTAATTTGAAATCGAGAACCGGGAATTTTAGAAACCTCAAAGTAAAATTATATGATAAAAAGTTTTGTTGACAAACTCAGCCCCCCATTATGTCTGCGGATCAACAGACACATACATAGAAGATCTACAGATTTTATATGTAGTGTTAGAGGGTTAAAATGTTCACAAAAGAGTTGCTTGCAACTTTTTCACAAAATTGCAGAATTAAGCTTTTAGCTTTCTAACGCCAAATGTGCAAAATGAGGAACTGAAATTGGTCCTAAAATACAAAACAAATGTAAACTGACCTCTTCACTTATATTGGTCTCCTCTCCAAAACCAGTCGTGGTAAATTTTTATTAAAAAAAAAAAAAATTACTTTCTCAAACAGTTTTACTGAGTGCCATAAAAAAGCCAATTATTGAAATTTAAGTCACTTGTATCTTTTTGTAATTACGGCTTTTAAGTCCTTTTCCTTGCAAGAAGCAAGTAAAATAAAAAATCAAATCTAAAAGATTACAAATGAATGAATAAAGAAGCCATAATAATAGAATTGCTGTCAGGAAATAGGAAAAGCAGCGGCAACAACTGCCAGAAAATTTAAATACCAGAACAAAAGCAGATGTTTGAATAGGAAAGTACACAAAAACATAAAATATAAATAAGAGTTGGAAGGAGACTTTCCTTAAATAATACCTGGATACTTAAAGTCAAAATATATTTTTACACCCAGTTGTTATGATATTCACATTGTTGTTAGCTGTCGGTTGTATGATCTCTATCTAGCAGCTTGTCCGTTTTAAGGCTGTGGCATGAAAAAAAACAAGCATTAAATTGAAAGCATAGGAATATGTTGGCTGGAATGGAAAAATTTGATTTAAAGAAAACAAAGGAAATGTAAAAATCCCATTCATTTCAGCCTACAAAAACAATATTTTAAATAAAAGTGTGGATTTGGCTTAAAAGGGACGTGGTAAAGGTGTGAACTCGATTTGATTTATAGATTTTTTGTGCGATTCTTGCTCCCGCTGCTTGCTATTTCATTTTCATTTAAACAATTTTACAAGTTTTTCTTACAGCTCACAGCAGCAACACATTTTTGATATTATGCCCACATTACACGACTCCATCATAGATTTTGAAAAAAATCTATTCACACACACATACACACACATTTATCTCATAAATATGCAAATAACATTTTGAAATAAACTCACCACTGAAATAACACATTAACAGAGCAAACGACAACCGTGTAAGAAATGACAGAAGGAGTAGTTGAAGGAAACTCAAACAGACAGCGTTTATGTGAGTATAAGAAAATTGCAAAAGCGAATAAAAGTAGCGAACAGGACATACAAACGAAAGCAGGCATTTGAATGTGTTCTATGAAGGAGTTGAAGATGAAAAGTAATAGAAGCAACGAAATGATATTCCAACTGAATCAGACCATTTTCTTTTCTTTTCTCCCAATTGTGAAACAGTGGTTTTTATAAAGACTTGAATCATGTAACGTTTTTCTCCGTTTGCATTGAATATTTGTGTGTTGGTGTGAAAGAAGCTGCTTTGGAAAATTGAGACACATTGTGTAGCAAATTTAATTAATAAGAAAATGAAGGTGTTTTTGTCAAACTTTTGAAATTATCACAATTGAATAAATTAACGATTGAGTTCTTCTTTTTTTTGTATTTTAATTACTCTACTTTTAGTAAAATAAAAGTATTAGGTCTTATAATCCAAGTGGCCTTAATACAAATTGAAGACAATCATCGGCATAGATAAATAATTTAAGGAACAGCAATGGGGACTTGGCACTAAAAAAGTTATTTCCTGGAGGAAGCTGAGACATGTGCCATTGATGGTCATGCACACGACATTTTCGATGCTAAGAAGTCCATATTTAGTCCCTTATTTATTTTTATGTGATTCTGAATTCAAATAGTTTTAGTTTATAATCCAAACCTTCCTAAGTCAATTTTCATAGATGCTGATAAATTACGTGATGACACAGAAAATGCGCGTATTCCCCCTCTAATAAACTTATAATCCTTTCTTTGAAAAATTTCCTCTTAATACAGAATGATTTTTCACACTTGGGCTGACGCCGTCAACGGTCCAGGTTTTTTTTGAGAACGAAGTCGGTTAGGCCTTCACAGTCAGTGGCGAGAATTATAGGTCGATGACTACTAACTTCTTTTGACCTCAATTGGATGATATGGTCACCAATGACATATAATTTCAACAGGGCGGCATTATATGCCTCACTGCTTATACCGCAATGTAAACTATTTATGAGCGATTTGAGGGCATGGTCATGTAAATTGGGTACTGAGATCATGAGACTTGGAGCCGTTAGACAGTTTCTTGTGGGGTTTCCTTATGCTGCAAGTGTATGCAAAAAGGTCACAAGCCACTGCCTCTGCGGCGCCTAGAGTCAGTATAATACATGCCTTGGGTCCTTTTCAATTTACTAAATGAAACTTTATTTGCAAATGCAAGGTAGAATAATGAAACACTTAGGACAAAAAAATGTTGTAAGATATCGTATAAAATTTCATGTGCTTCCAATTTTATATACCGTATGCTTCAATATCTCTCCTAAAAGCGAATATAAGAAGTTGCATGCGACAAATTTCACTAAAAAATTCATGGTCTAAGTCGAACTTCTCTTCTTAAATAAGGTCTAGTATCAACGGAAAGTTCCAGAGATGAAAGATCTGCTGCGTATTTTTTTCTTTATTATTTTTATCATACGGAGCTAAAGCAAATTTATAGACTATTTAACTAATGCTTATTTCCTCTGTGATCAGTGCAGTTGAAAGTGTCTTGTGAATTGACCCCTTCCATTTTATTTTGATTGTTGCCAAACCACTGTCTCCAACACAAAAAAATACTAATGTATTTCAATGCTGAATTGCTTTCTATGGAAACAAGAATATATCTAACATTAACATGCATTAATAAAATGAAATAGTAAAATGAAATTTTAGTTTTTATACCACCATTTAAATTTAAATTTAACTTTTCTTATGAAATAAAATTGCATGAGTATTATAATTGGTAACAAAAGTATGTACATGTACTGGCAAAAGCAGACACACAAGTACGAAGCGTTTAAGAATCCTTTTACTTCTTTTTAGAGTCAAACATATAGACTGATCGTCAACTAGATCTTAACTTTTACTGAATGGAAATATATCGATTTTTCTGCTATTGCTTTTGAATGGAACTTGCAAGACTCAGATAGTATGACCAAAATTTATTAGGCTTTTTTTAATTGTTTGTTTTCCTTTAGCTAAGGATGCAGCTTCCGAGAGCAAATAATGTTTTAGAGGAGAAACTCAGAAACAATAACAGCCGCATTATAATTTCGACACAACAACAGGTTGAAATAATGAAATTTTTATGAAACTTCAGTTCGTTTTTTGTTTGTTATGGATCGATTCCAATTGCCTCTGCAACTCTGTTGTAGTACATTGATTTTAAGATTTCCAGTCGTGCTAAGGGTGGGATGAACATAAATAAAACTTTCAATGGATGGATGAATGCAATTTTTATTATTTTTATTTTTATTGTCTAAAATTCGAAAGAAACTTTTGGTTTACCTGGTGTGGTTGAGCGTGTTGCAATGTTAAGGGTATTTTTGATGATACATTTACGTTTTTACACCAACACATATCAATGAAAGTACTCCAGTTGTGTAAAGATTCAATCTTCTATTGCTAAAATATGTGCACAAAATGCAAAAATGTCTGTTGTATGTTGGGGGAAAGAGTGAAAATAAATTCCAGATAAATTGTTGTTGGCTGCCAGTAGTTTGATAGAGCATAAGTGATACTAGATGTTAAATAAACTTTGAAAATTTAATAAGCACACACACGAATACACACGGTGTAACACCAGTACACACTTATATAAGTACATCTCTCCGTGTGCGTGTTTGTATATTTTGTACATTACGATCTCACACGAGCTCTATGCAGCATTTGAATAGTTTTCCAAAGCATTTCACATACACACAAATATTTATAGACTCTTCACAGAAACGATAACACTGTAAAATATTCCATCTTTATTGTTGCATTTGCAAATTGTGATAAAAGAAAAGTCACATTAAGCCAGTATGTAGTTTTAAATTGAAATGCATAAATACTTAACCCTTTGGAAGCTGCTTAACAATACAATTTATCTTTATGCGTATAAGCAAAAGCAGATTTATGTATATCTGACGCTTTATGTATATCCTTTAAGAAGATTTATGTATATCCTTAAAAAAACTCTTATTATATTTGGCCAATTTCGAATATATTCGTGATATGTTTAGTTGTTTTAAGAAGCGATATGTACATTACGGCTAAAAATCCATTAAAGACCATGAATAGGTACCAAGCAATTATTAGACATATGGTCTGGCATATTAAATAAGAGGTTTAGTTTCAAAGGCTGCAGTCTTAAAGGTTTCCCAGTGAACATAACAAATAGTGCCGTCTAGTTATACTTGATTAATGCTTATGATCAGCGGATGTGCCATTACGAATATTTCTTTTATTTTATGTGAATTATAGTTTGTTTCCTTTTATTCTGTAATATTTAATACAAAGTCCACTGGCAACTCGGAAATAGTAATTCTACATCTAGTGAAATGAAATTCTCATCATTACCTGTTGCATTAAATTGAATTCAGTATCCTTATTGAAGATTCTGTGTAATTAGTTTTTGGTATATTCGTAACAAATTGACATGATTCACATTATAGAGAACTGGCATCAAGTCTTCCTTGACAGTTCGTTTAAAGTGCGTCCTCCATCAGTGTTGGTCCTGAGTTTTTTTAAGCTCCCCAATACAATTATTATTCACTTTTTTCTTTAAACAATCACAAAAACATTACAATATTAGTTTGATTAATTGATTTTTTTATATAAAAATTGCATTATTCTATTTATTCTATTTATCTTTTAGCAACTGATATTTGTCTTTCACGTTCATAAGGGACTAATTTTTTATTGTCTCTACGTAACAGCATGAAGCTCTGAATATTCAAATTATATTAGTGTAAGTTCGTATGTGTTTCTGTGTACATGTGACTGAATGTAAAATGAATTCAGTTTTCCAAAGGCTAATGTGACATTTTAAAAGACTTGTACGTATTTCCGGTTGAAAATCGAAGTCGATTTAGTGTGACATTTTCAACAATCTAAAACATTTTCAAAAGAAGAACCTCGTCGAGCCAAAGTATACAAATATGAAATGTAGATGCAGCCAGCAGTTGCATAAGCAATTGTGTTGCTACACTGAAAGATATTGTCAGCACATTGTTTGGTGAACACAGCTGCAGTCACACTCACACCCACTTGCATAATTGCATACGTTGGAGATAAAAATTTATTTTACTTGTGATCACCATATACTTAGTAATTTATTTTGCTGAATTTTTTTTGTTGTTGCAAATCTTTGACTCTTTATCATTTACTTAAAGTTCAACAATGATGTTGTGAAACGAATGCTGTTGAAATTCCCTTCAACACTCATACACACGTACCATGATACACATATGAAAGCATTGATGTGTGTACGAGTATGTTTGTAGAGCTGTGGACGTGTTTAAGTTTATGGCTGCGATTGAAATCCGCATGTCACTTAATCAACTACACCTGCTGAGTTTCCCCAAATATTTCATTCTTCATTATACAAGGTATTTTACGTTTTTTCTTACACAAATGCGAGAACAGTCGTTTTGCGTGTGTGTTTGTGCTTGTGAATAAAATGAAGAATATATAGGGTAATTCCGTCCCATTTACCTAATACGATTTTACTCGTATATTTTGCTGGAAAATAATTTCAAAAAGCTATTTAATGTCAGGTATAAATGTCTTAAATATCAATGGGGTATTTTGCACAAACATTCGCTTGCTATCGTTCTCTTTCCCTTTCCTTCTCCTATTTTATACTGTTAATGGCTCATATGCAGACATACACATACATGCTGCATAATAAATGAAAGTAGGGCGTTTCGTTGTCACAGGGCTTATGAGAAAAGTAATAACAAGTACAAAGGAAAATTACAATTCAGCTCGGCTTATATTTGAATGAAACAAAGAAATTAAAATTTTAATTACACATATGAAAGAAACTTTAAGAATAGTTTTTTTCTTTGTATTAAAGACAATCGCACAGTGATTGTTAAAGTATTAAGGACAGAAATTTTATATAGGGACATCTGATAGTACGCCTTTCTATTTGATTTGCATACTGGCAAACAAAAAACAATTTTTTTTTAAGATTTATCATTCTGAATTCTGAAGGCAATAAAAAAAGATCCCTAACACATTTGGATTCTAAAAAAAGGCACACTAAATATAAGTAAAAATGTTCTTTAAATTTGTTTCAAAGATTTCCTTAATTTAAGTAAAATTTCCACTGATCTAAGAGAAATATGATTTAATTTAAAACAAACTGGAGATTAAAAATAATTCATGTTTTCTTACATCATTTAGCGAAAAATTTATTGAATTTATAATCGTATTTTATAAAATTGAGTAAATTTTTCATAAAAATAAGAAAATTTTGCTTGAAAAAAATGGTATTTAGTATAAAAAACGATTTATTTGCAAATAGTTCGTAAAATTCTACATACTTAAATGTGGTTGTAAACGGTTGTTTTCAATTTAAGTTTAAAACTTCCAATAACTTTTTAGTAAAACAGTCCTCCGATTCTGAAACAATTTTTTGAAAGATATTTCGTAGTTCATGACCAACTGGATTTTAATAAAAAATTATTACAAAGAATATTTGAACTTAAAACCGACAAATAATTGCATTGTTTGATTTTAATGTCCCGATAGACAGGTGCGTAGATGTGATTCAATTCCATCTCGAGACAAGTTGAAAAAGATAATAAAAACATTATACCCCCTCCCCCTGTTTCACGTTTTCGTCAAATCTAAAAATAATTCAATTGGGAAAATTAAGAAATTTAATGAACTAAAATTATTGGATTTGAGTACAAGTCGTAATTTAAAGAATTTTATTTGTAAGTAACCCTTCATCGTATTACGGATTTAAGAGACTAGTACAAACATTGAGAGAATTCATGAGCTCCAACTAAGGAAAACGTGCAAAATTTTAGTATGTGATTCTCATTTAAATAAGTGCGAATAATTCTATAAAAATTTTATCTTATATGTTTGGAATATTTTCCAAAAATTAAAAAAAAATCACTAAAAATATTACTCAAACTAAATAAATTTTCCTGGAATTTAAAGATCTTTCTTTAAAATATTATATTAAATATTTTTAATGGTAGCGTGGGCAGTTTCACTGAGTCCTATTAAAAAACGGCCTCGGCAACAAATGACATTCATAATGAACTTAAATGGAATGAATTTTCTTCAACTTTAATTAATTAATTTTTTTGTTTGAAGGATATCCTGCATATAAGACTATTGAGCAGAGGACTTTCAATACCTTCTAAAATATAAACATTTTCCAACAAAAGTTTTACTGGAAGTCCATAATCTACGTATTTAGTAAATTATTAATTTTTTAATACAAGCTCGTGCAAAAATAATGTCATAATTGGAGTAGGTTACCATTTTTGCAAAGTGCGTCAAGTGGCACGGTGTTTTGACATTTATGATTTTATGTACATTGAAATTTCTCAAAATATGCTGAAATTATCTCTATGAACGTACATTTGATGTTATTTAAAACACAAAAGCTTTCAACAATTCATTTAATAAGTAAATTTCTAATTCGAGAAAAAAATAAATTAGAAATCTCTACAGAAAACTAGGTTTTCTTTTTCATGGAATCATTTATACATAAAATTTGTTGCACAAACCACTTGGCCATTAATAATTAATTATTAATAATAAATCCTGCTTAATTGTTAATGGCATTGAATTAGTTTTACCCTTTCTTCTATTTAGGGATTGTCCTCACTTAATTTTCGAAGTCCACAAGATATTTTTATTCTTCAGGTCTAACCGTTAAAATAAATATTTATGACAAGGACCTCAACAAGAACTTAAGAACATGTTTTAATGTATTTTTTATATTTGTGAGCAACTTTTTCACAAATTTTGATAATTTGTTATTATTAAATTGAAATGAATCTATGCAAATTAAAAAATATCTTAATAAAAAGTCATTTAGTTGCCTCAACTCAGCAACAAGTCTTTTAAACTACAAACTCCATTTCAGCTTTGACTGACATACCGACCTCCTTTAAGTGTCAGTGAGTTGGATGTATATTTTTATTGCTTTTCCATATTCGTGTTTATTGTGAACAGATTGTAATCAAAATCATAATTTAATAAAATTCAAATCGCGTGGGGGTACACAATAAAAATCTTGCCTTGCGTACGCTTGATACATTTGATTTATTATCTGTTTTTCTTTTTCTTCATTTCCTGGCAAACGCAGTAAATCTATTTCCTTGCTTTTCTTAACAGTTTCAATACGTTGTTACAGTTGTTGTTCTAAGGCCGCATAAAAAAATTATAAATTAAAATCAATTTATATCAATGATGAAGTTTTTTTCATCATAAATTGTATTACAATTTTCGTAACATTTTGTCCTTTATATCCTTTATTTTTTCTGACGTACCTTCCACCTTTTCTTTAAAATGTTTAAGTCTAAAAAAATAAATTCTCAACTAAATTGGCTCAATCATTTTTCCTCAATAAATTCCACATTTTTTTGCATTAATTCTCTTTATGGGTGATTGTTTGTTGCTACTAAGAAAATAGTCTCAGACGGACAAAACGAAAGGACGTCTGAGACTTAAAATAAAAATTTTTGTAATCTTTAGAAGAAACCTTAAAATTTAATATTTTGTCCATATCAAAATGACTTGTAAAAATTTTTGTCGGAAGTTTATTTTATGATTCAACGTTGTTAAAGAGAAATTAGTAATAATTTGATAATTTTGTATTAAAAAATTTAATTTTTATTAGGAGAATATATCGAATTGATTTCAATAATAAAATTTAATTATTATACAAAATTTATTTCAGAAAGAAATTTTTCTTCAAAAATTTATTAAGAAACTTAAGGAAGAGTCAAATTTAAAATATTAATGATGGAGTTTCCTTTCGAAAAAAATAGTGTAACAATTTTTACCTTTCAAAGAAAAAAAGGCAAATTTATTGCTCTATAATAAGCGCTTAATGCTGTAAAGGAGTCAGATTTTTCTGAAAAGAAAACGCCATTAGTATTGCGAAGATTTCCGAGGACGACACTTCTCACATTAATATTATAAAAAAAATGTCCTTTATTAGTATATAATTCACGGAGTAAAATTATTCCATTTAAGACAGTGGAGGAACATAGATTTTTTTACTTGGCAAAAATTGATACCATACAAAGATCGCTACAGCCAAAATATTCCAGATGAATGTTACTGGACAATTTATTTTTTAAAAGCAAAATTTCTAAATTTACTTAGTGTTGAAATTTATTATTTTGAATATTCTCCCCAACTAATCCTTTGGACAATTTGAATTTCAAAATTTTTTAGTTTGTTATCGGCTTTAACTGTCCATATACCGATATCTTATATTCGCTAGCCAAATAATCAATGGAATTATTTTCTTTCCTCATAAAAACTCTAAACTTTTTAACACACAAAGCAAAGTCTAAATTTTTATAAAATTCTTCCATTGAAAATTTTACAAAATATAAATCCCACAGATTGTATAAAAAATTAAGAAATGTTTGGCAAATAACGATGTCATAGTAGTCCATTTTTTGCCATAAAGATATAAAAGAATCGAAAATGCTCCTTCAGGACATTTAAGAATATAAAGCATTCTTCTATTCAAGAGGTCCTGGAAATAAGAGTCCTGGTCATTAAGAATAACGTCCAAAAAATAAAGACCCCAATGCTTATCAATGATGCCGATTTTATTTGAATCAGAAAATGCATTCATAAGTGAGGTGAAGTGTTTCTAATTTTTCCAAAAAATTTCCAGATGTATTCAAATTTTGAAGGATCTTACTTCCGATTGAAATGGCGATTATAAAATCGTATAGTGCGCTAATAAAGAAAAAATATGTGTAACTGCTTTTAAGATAACAAAATTCATCTTGTATTAAAAATTTTGGAATTTCCTATTTTGAAGCTCATTGGAGCCGTGTCCTTTAGAAGCATTTAGTTCAAATTCAAATCTTAGACTTACCCACTTTTCCTCTCGACTAATGTTATTTTTGTATATTAAAATAAGATGGCTGGTTCAGCAAATATAGATTCATTTCGCAAATATTGTTTTCGATATTTTCCGCTTGTGCACTCTTTATTTGACGACATTGAAAAGGACATTTTTTGCCAGCCAATGCGGGTTAACAAAAATATTTAGTTTTTTTTCTCCTTATTTTCGCGATTTATTTTTGTATTTCTTGGGCTGGATTTATTATTTCTTCGTTGTATAAAATTATTTGTAGACTTTAGTGCCTTCAACGATTTCTTCTTATTATTTTTACGAATTTCCTTTTAAATTTTCTTTATTTACTATTTTCTTATTTTTATGATTGTTCTAAATAATAGTTTTTTTTTCGCAACAACATTTTTTTATTTCTTCTTGTGTTCATTGAAATTGTTGTATTTGTAAGCGCACTTGTCATTGGAAATCGATGTCATCATCATCGTAGTCATCATTAGAGCGAACCAATGATATCTATTATGATGACAAAAGGAGTGCAAAGGAAACAAAAAAAAAAAATAATAAATTTTACACCTCATTAATTTCTTAAAATTACATGCCTCAACAATTCTATACGAAACGATACAAAATATTGCAAAGCGATACTATTTTTATTTTCCCAATTTCTATTATAGATCAGCAAACATTCACTGAGCAGATGGATGATGGAGGGAAAGTATGAAAAATATGTAGATTTTTATTGAAAATTTCACGCTGCTGGTTAAAAGTTTTTACTGATTTGGCCAATAAATTTGAAAGGAAATATACTAACATAAATTTGCTTCTTACTTTTTTCAAATATTACAAGCATTTTTAAGGCAAAGTTTTTAAAATATGCCAACAGATGGTGAAATATTTTGTTGTTTACATTTTCAACGTTAGTGTTTTATTAACAAAAATCAATGGCTTGGACAGAAATATTTATTTTCGTAATTGGCCCATGTGACTGTACTACATAATCATAACGAAAGTGGCCATCGCAGGTGGGTTTCATTTGAGTGGGTTTTTGATATTCAAATCGATCCCTGGAAAACAAGGATATAAATATTTGCTTGTTTTTTATTACTTTCCATTTCGTATGGAATATAATCAGCAACGAAATAACAAACATGAGTATATTATATCAATGTAATATTCCTAAGAGACTTCAACACGAACGCTTCAAAAAGATCACCCAACAAAATATTGAAATCTTTTGCAGGATGTTTGCACATTTAATTATTTAGTTCATTGATCAGCAATAAATGTATCAACGTCATTACATAAAATCTGAATCAGAAAAGTGAACCCTTTTTTCTATATCATGTTTTATGCGTGCAGCAAGTAAATTTGTTGTACACGAACCATTGAACTATCAGAATCCTTTCACCTACTAATCTATTCATTTATTTGTTTTTATGAACAATCCTACCAAACAACGTTATAAATGTATTAAATGTAGCATAAGCTTAGGCGAAACAAAACATTTAAGTTACACAAACACAAAACACACCCACACACACTTAAACATTTACTATTTCTGTTTTAATCCTTGTTGTAGTAAAATTATGAAATAAGTAAACATCTGCAATTATTTTCAATTCACATTTTACTAAATGTCATAATCATATTTATAAACATTTTTTATGATTGTTCTTGTCATTTACATATTTTATAGACATTTAATTTTTGGCAATACGTCTGTAAAAAGAGAAGTAGCATTTTGAGTTCAAGGATGAAATATTTATGGATTTATTAATTACACAAACATAAATGAAATGCATTTGTAAATAAAAAGTTTAAGTGCACTTAATAAAAGAAGGAGATATTCTAGACTGAAGTAAAAATTTTTATAAATATAAATATTTAGAAGGTTTTCTTAATTCATATTCATAATATTATTATTACATCTGTTACGTGCCAGGAACTTTGGCAAGATGACGAAAAACTATCAAAATTTTATTTTTGAAATTTAATTTATATGAAAGGTAAACACATCTTTGTTTTGATTAAAGTAAAATTTACTCTAGGATTTATTCCATAAACCTTAAAAGAGTAAAAAAGTAAAATTTTTGATTGAAGATATATATGATTTAGGGACATATCCGCACAGGATAAGTTCTTCTAAACATAATAATTGTATATGTTTAAACAAAAAAAGAAAATTTTCTTGTTTTCTGATTTTAATTGAAGCAGAAATTTGCTTCTTGAAATTAAGGATATATTGGAGGCAGACCTGTCCTTGCTTTGATTGTAACAAAATTTACTAGGAAGCTTGCTTGTGGAATTTCGCGAATAGCTACAAGTTTCTTTTGCCTCAAGATTGTAAATCTAAGCAAAACTTTAGTTCTTACAATTAAGGATATATGAAAGATAGGCATGCGATGGTAACGAATAAAAGCAGGAAACTTAGCTGAACGATCTTAAAAAACACATGTAGATTTATGCTGCATTTTAATGACGATTGAAGCAAAGATTAAATTTATAAATTGAGAGACATATGAGTGGTAGGCATGTCCTTGCTCAAATTGTAACAAGAAGCTTATGTGCACAATTTCGCATAGAGTAAACATATTCTTTTGAATTCAAATGTCACTGATATTTTTGTATGTAAATTTAAGGATAAATGATAGAAAGGATTTTCCTGACATAAAAATATTTGTGACATTTTGATCACAATTAAAGCTACATTTCAATCTATAAGACTTCAGATGTATGGGAGGTGGACGTGTCCTTGTATCGACTGTAGTGCTGAGAAACTTATTTATGTAATTTAGCAAAACTTATATAACATATCCCCTATTGCACTCTATTTCCAAATGCAACCAAAGTTTTAATTTAAAAATTACGAATGTTGGAAAATATACGTAAAATATGGACAAAACTTTAATAACAAAATCGCCCTTGATTGATGAATTTTGCTTGAATATCGTGATAATTGGTTTAAATTTTGATAAATTTCATCAAAATACTTTGACTTTGCGCCACTGCGATTTTATATTACTAACTTCACTATATATACTAACTTTACTATATACATATACTAACTTCATTACAACAGCAAAAAGATAAAAGGATTTCCAACAATCTTTTTTACGGGAACGTGTCAGAAATAACTCACACCTCTTAAACTAAGAAAAGATTAATATGTATACAAGAAAGGCTTTGGCATAATATGCAAAGACACGTGTCACCAGGTCCTTTTTAATTTTTTCTTATAAAAAGATGGCTCCTTTCAGTACTTTTTTTTAAGTTTGAAGGCGCAGAGTATCTTTTAAAAAAATTGGAAAATATTTTAATATAAATCAGCATTCGTTTTCTCACTGAGACCGGAAACTGACATTATAAACGTTTTACATATTTTTACTCTTCTATATCTTGGCTGCTTTTATAGGAATCGTTATGCTCGACTTCGAAATGTCATGTGTGACATCCTGCGAGACAAAGCCCGGTTACCACAGATACAAAGAATTTTATTAAAACTTTTCTTTCATACTCGTATATGATTTTTTATGGATCTTCTTTAACTTTTTCAAAATTTAATTGACTACTTTTTCTTCAAGTGTACAAAGAAATAATAGCACATGAGCATCAAATTTCCAGACATTTCACAGTTCCAAGCTTCTAAGGTACTATTGTAAAATTTTCTTTGCGAACTCTATTTTCATTATATTAATTTATATAAGACAAAACTATATCTGTATAATACTAGCATACATATGTGAATATAAAGACAAGACAAGTTTATACCTGTTTTTATTTCCAGCTTTTGTTTTCTTTATTCATTTATCTGGAGTGTTCTGAAAAAAATTAAAAGAAAATTATGAGATCAGAAGTCGATTCAAATCTTGTCAGAAATTCTAATTTCTCAAAAGTCTACATTAACAATAAGCGCTCATCGTCCTGTATAGCGCCTTGCCAAAAAAAATTATTGATGATTTATCATCTCAATTAAAATTCGTTTTATAAGCACATCATTTTCCGTATTCTTTTCATACTAAACCATTTTTCTCTTGTCAGTTATGCTTATACAGTCCGCCTCTGTGTGTCCCCGATACTCTATTTGTCACTCCTTTGTCCTTCTCCTACATGCATCTGTCTTTGGATTTGCAATGATTTGTTATTAATGTTGGCTCAAGCATTTAAGTATAATTTAATCATTCATAAAATATTTAATTATCTTGGGAAGAAGTTTATACTTTCGCATTTAAAGACTAAGTAAAGCCTTTGCACCATAAAATTCAGTGTATGTCTTTAATCTGCATATAAAGATATTCTTATTCACATTATATTTCTAATATTCTATTCTATTCTATTCATTATTCTATTTCATTTTTTTTTTTGTTTCGTGCGCCCCCAACTAAAATTCTAACTCTTCCACCACCTCTACCCACTCCCTGCCATTATTATTTACTAGACACTGTCGTTTATAGGGTGCTAATACTCGTAGAATTAAAGGTAATTATTTTAGCCAAGAAATAAAAAATAAAACTAAAGCATGGGGTAAAGAAAATGGAAAAAAGCTATAAAACAGCTGCAAAGGACAACATACACTTTGGAGTTTGATTACCCTAACCGGATATCATGAACTTGAACAATTTTATAAAAATAATCATGCAAATTATTTTGGTTATAATGAAATTTTCGTATATTTAGTTAAGAAAGCATTTATAATTAAGGAAATTTTTCACTCATTATCTAGACGGTTTAACATTTTCTTTACCAGTGTTTGAAAAAAAAGACATAAAACAAATGAAATTTGTGAATTTGTGAAAAATTTTATTTATTTTAATGTTTTATGAATTTTATTTATTGAAAAAATTATAAATATTTACTCCATTCAAAACGAACTAAGTTCCCCGGTCCAATTTAGTTCTCTATAATCGAACTCCACTGTAGAATGAAAATAAATTCCATGTCGTGTATCGATTTTTTACTTGTGACCTCCACGTTGGGTCGTGTCAATTTATGTAAAATAAAATGGAAAAAATTTTATAACAAAATAATAATAAAGAACAAAATAGGACAACACGAACTACTTCAAGTAATTGCAGTCTTTCGTTAAGATGCAAAGGACGAAAAGAAATTTATTGGAGGATTTACTTAAAGCGTTTTAGCTGACCATAATTTATTGATTGTAATGGACTCAATTTTGTTAAATACTTTTAAAATTGCTGAAAAATGTGTTATATGTATGTAATGACTTTGGAATACTTTGCGGATATAACTGATTTAATTATTGTAAATTATTTCCAGAAAGTTTGCTTTTCATCCCGCCCCCTAATAACGCTGCCATTATGCAAATCTATTTGTCGAAAACTTTTACAATTTGTAACTACAATTATTTTTGATTATTAATAAACTTTATTTTATTTTTTATTAAGCTTAAGGTCTTAAATTTTTATTTTAAATTATTTTCGATATTTCGGTACTCATTGAGTACCATCTTCAGGATATTTATTATTTGTTTTAAGCTTAATAAAAAATAAAATAAAGTTTATTAATTAAACAAAAACGGTCGAAAAAATAGATTGATTATTGATTATTTTGATTATTGTTATTCCGCTACACACGGAATAATAAATTTCTAAGAATTCACTAAAAAAAAATTATACACGATATAAATAAAGTTCAATTTTTTGACCAAAATTTTTCATATATTGGACCTCTTTTCTAAAAAAAAGTTGTCAATATAGTGGAAGCAAATATGCAAATTAATAACACATTTTATGCTTAAATGTCAATTAATTGATCTTTTGTAATCTACTGTTTATTTGGGGAATGTTTGCAATAAAAATTTATAAAAAAGTTTATTACGAAGGGGCGTAAAAATTTCTTCAGAGAGATGAACAAAAATAAAAAATAATAAATTGAATTTGAATATATTTTCATATTTTTTCCCAAAAGAAGAAATTTAAAAGAAGCGGAATTTGGAATGAAGTCAAATATCAGCAAGCTGTGGTAAAGGCTTGGTATGTCCTGATTGAACGTTGAAACATATTTTTCCAATAAGTACATATTAGATGCAGTTGACAGCATATGGTCGAATTCCTTAAATTTTATTTTTTTACTAGGAATCTATAGTTTTACAAGAAAAGCTATTTCGCAGCCCTTTTTTGAGTCGATCTATTAAAGTATCGCCAGGTTTCCAAAGGATATCGATTCTATCCGTG
The DNA here is from genome assembly GCA_963681545.1 of Germaria angustata. Taxonomy (NCBI): domain Eukaryota; kingdom Metazoa; phylum Arthropoda; class Insecta; order Diptera; family Tachinidae; genus Germaria; species Germaria angustata. The sequence goes on along the minus strand of OY812998.1, from coordinate 136,110,926 downwards.
GAAATTCTTAAACAAACTGAAACCGGTGGCTTCCAATCTATGCAAAATAATTCGGTTTTACCCGAATTCAACAGCAATCACCAAAACTAAGAAATATATAATATTAATAGTTCTAGGATATAGTTATCCTTTACAGGAAGGATGTTACTAGATGTTAAGATCATCATGTCATGATTTCCAATGTGTTTAATATAAAGACAAAGGAATTGTATATAGTATGATGATATAATGTCGTATTAATTTTAACAAGGACTCCCTATTCGTAATCAACTGAGTTGAATTAAGAATTTTTCCGCTCTTACATTCGTAAGGGCAGAGTTAAACTTGAAATTATAAAGCACATGTTATTGCATGAGCTTGTTAGTTCAAAGTTTTTCTTTTGGTATTAATTTTTTTATACTAAATTTACTAATTCAACTTATCCTTCTATTTTATCGTAAATATCAATTCTGCTTCATTTGGTATTATGAAGAAAAAGAACCATTAGAAAACAAGTAGGGCAAACATGGATCATTTCCAATGATTTAACGTAAGCTTGTCATTAAATTATTGAATTATTTATTGAGTTTGAGGTTTTTTTTGAAAAACAATACATTTATTTTTAACTTTTAACAATATTCAATATGTCCACACCCTGCGATAGTCTTCTTACATACACTTAATAATTGGTTTGATACTTTCTTGCGTATGCATTGTGTACATGAAAAGTATACTATAATTTAAAATTCCTTCAGGCATAATCCAAAGGCGCAGCTCTATAACAATAACAAGCTGTTCGCCAATGCCTCCAAAGAAAGGCGTTTTATTTTCCAACTGATTAGTAATGAAGTAGCACGCCATCCTGTAAGGGAGTTAAAATTTTGCATTTAAACACTTGTTATAATTTTTTCCAGAAAAAAAAAACGTTATGCTAAAAGTCATAAAATTTACTTATAAATATATATAAATTAATAATCAAGGATATTAAAATTCTTCAAGAAGAAAACAAGACATTTCCACAAAAAGTTTAATATTCCATGAATATTTTTTTTGCTGAACTTGTAACAAAAATGTCTCTTGAATATGTATTCTACGACAAGATTTACAACTTAATATTTAATTAACTTCCACCTCAGCACATTATAGTTTATTTAGTTTCTAACATAATTCCTTCTACAATGATACAATGATTCTACCACTTACCATATAGTCTACATCTACCCAAAACTAAACAAGATTTATTCCTTTACAAATTACTTTTTCATATCAAGAATTTTTACAAAATAAACAACACAACTGGTGCCTCATAATCTTGCATTGTTTTTAATTCTATGTATTAGAAGCTGTGTTTCAATAAAATCACAATATTTATAGTCATTTGACAAAAGCATTGTTAGAGTAGTTGGAATTTAATTTTTCATTCATTAAAGGACATTCAAGTGGAAAGCAAATGATTCATATTCATTTACCTTTTCAGTTTCTAGATCTCAATGTATAAAAAGGTGCAAGTGTAAATGTAAATGTTATTGTTAATGTTTGCAATGTCTTAATTCAATTAAATACCAATCAATTACACAATAATACACATATACAATATATGGATGTATAAAGGATATACGTAAATGAATTTGTGTGATTTATTACGCAATTTGTGTATGTTGTAGTGCTGGTAAATGAAATAAATGTATTCCTTCTGGCTATTGTTTAGGTCTGTTATTGGAAATTATCTTGCCACCAAGATAAACAAATATTTTCTAACTCGAATATAATCTACTTTCACACATACATTTAGCAAAGAAGGGGAAAATATTAGAAAATTAGTTATTTAGCACTATTTTTTTCGACTTTAATGAAAGAGGCGTCGAAATATTGAAATAAAATAAATTTGTTTTGTATAAAAAGACCTAAAGCTCGTTATTAAAATAAAAGATATGTTAGAAAATTAGTCATTATATAGTCACTAATCTAAAGAATAATTTTTCGAGTTATTGTGTAAGAATTTTTAGCACATATCTTGAAAATGTATTATATGATAAGAAGGATATTACATTGGCTTTCAAATACTCGTTCCAATTATTCGGGATGTGATTGGATTTTTTTAAACAAAGGATTCATTGTTTCCTTATAGGTGAAAAAGGAACCTCAATGGAAAATCTTTAGTTGACGGTGAAATACAATTAAGAAACTGACATCTACGACCATCTGCTGCCAGTGTATTTCGAATTAATTTTTTAAGTTTAGTTTTAATCCATAATCGGTGCATTACATTTTTTTCTGTGAAACTTGATATTTGGTTATTATATCCTTGCATCAAGTGAACTAAATAAGAAACATACTCGTACAATACAAACTGTGTTGGATTTTTTAAAAATCCATATGATATTTTTGATTAAGGGAAACAAGTCAATCATATGACTAGAGGGGAGATCATGTATCCTAAATGCAGAGCATAATAAGAAGACAACGGACTGCACATGCTTTTATATCCACCACGACTAATAAAATTGTGTTCCTCCAAATCGTCAAAGTCATTTAAACTCTATAGAAATGATTTCTGATCTCTAATGATCTAGCTTACAGGGTTCTGCCTCTTCAGATGCCATCAGTATATTGTAGAAAATGTAGTAACTAAGCAACTTAGATATGATACCAAAAAGAAACATATTCAAGGCGATTTAAGTATTTAAAATTAAATCACGTTCGAGCTGACCTGCTGACCTGTGGCGAAATATTTGTATCGCTGCCACAAAAATAAAAAATTTAAATTAATGCTAAAAATGTTAATGGACATCCTTTAAAACAAATATATCTAAAGCTAGACCAAAGCTGTATGAAAAAAGGTCAATATGAAAGCCTTAACAGGATTTTACCAGATTCGATTCCTTTTTAAAGGCAGGCCTTTGTTACATTAAAGGAGCGGTATAGTCTTGCACTGCACATATGTATGCAATATGAAGCTGTAACACTTAAGGTGAAGGTACATAACACGCGTTACACGCGTCAGCGCGTTGTAGACTTCTGTGGAAAAAGTTGAATTAGTGTACTTTCATATAACAAGGTACATAGAAAAGTCGGCAACGCGTCTAACGCGTCATGTTTAAAAATGGCAGCTACGCAGCTCACATTATGAAGCAAATCTTGTTACCAGCTGATTGAGTATGAAGAAATATGAAGCGTGTTGTGTAACTTGAAGCGTGTTAGGCGTAATAAGTTTACAACATGTTCAACGCGCGCACGCGTGTTATGTACCTCCACCTTTAAGGTTGTATTTAAAAGAGTTTTCGCTAAAACTGTTTTAATAATAATAATATATTTACTTCCATTTGTTCAACTCAATTCACTTGCTGTATAAGTTTAAAACCTTTTTTAATCTAAATGTTAACATAGTTTTGAGTATCATCTACAGGAAATTGTATATGATCAATCAAACTCTGTTATCAGTTAAATCAAACAATATTTCTTCAAAACAAAGGACACAAAATGAGGCAGCAAAAATATAAACAAACAACATTGTGTTGAAAATTCCTGATTATTATTTTTACCTTTTTTCACTTCCACTTCGTTGGCCCACGGGGAGGCGTTTAGAATTCTAAAAAAAAATATTTTTTTGAGGACATATGGCACTTAAACTTAAAAGTTTATGTCACCTAGTGGAATGGTAAAGGCTTAATAAAATGTTTTATTACATTTGGACAAAGCAAAAACTTTTCAAATACTCTTTAATTTAGTAGACACAAAATCAAACTAAACAACTTCCCAATAATTTATTAAATACCCTCAAAAGTTTGTTAAAACTAGACATTTACGAACATTTATTAAAATCTTTCAAATAATATTACTGCTCTTGAAAATTTCTTTAGCAACTTCAAGTGGCACTTTTCTATAAATTCTAACAAATATTTAAATTCATTTACTAGTGGCGTGTGTGGTAAGTATGAAAATTAATAAATTTATGCTTAACAGTGCATGCAACACACAAAGTCTTGATAAATAAATAGTTTAATATACTTACACTCATGTAGATATTTTATTTACAATGTAAATATGGAAAGTTAATATCCTGTCACATCATGAGTTGATAGTTTCACTACAACAACAGCAATAATAACTTGAAGCAACTTATTCAAAATACAGATTAATTTTAACTTGATACTTGAAAACATTAGTTTAGTTACCAAACAACACATACACATAGACGTACAATTGCTCAAGGACACAAATGAAATATAATTATGTTTGTATGTGTTGGTATTAGTAAATTTAATACCTTAGAAGATGTTCTTAGAAAATTATACTTTAATTAACTGTGCATAATGCTTAATATACCACAAACTGCAACGTAAATACATGCGGTGTAATTGGATTTTCTTTACAAGTGGGATGGCAGTTGACAAATACTCATGAACAAAAAGGAAAAAAGGACTAATTATCTAATTTTAGAAAAAAGGTCTTCGTAGTGATGAAAGGTATGGTCGCATTAATTAAATACTTGACTTAATAACAGCAACTTGACCAAAAAATATTATAATTAATTTTTTTTGGTGCGCAAGAAGATTTAAAAAAATCTACAAGAGATCATCAAAGGATTATTGAAGAAAATAAATTTATTTTTTTTTCCAACAAAAAGTTTGTCGTATATTTATAATAAATTACGAAACGATATTGTAATGAAATTTTCTCTGACCAATCGAAAACTAATCTGCCATTCATATTGAATAGATATTATGCTTGGAATACTAAATAAGCTTAATTAATTACAAAATGGTAAGAAATAAATTAGAAAAATATATTATTATTGTGAAGGTTTATAGCAACAAAAGAAGGTTTACCATAAATTTTAATACAAAACAATAGACCAGTTCACAGACTTGTGCAATTGGTAACATTTGCAAAATTGTATGCTTCATCTTTCTATATATGAAATATTTGAAACCATAATTAATACTGACTCTACCTATTTTTTCCTCCATTATCCCTCTTGGAAGCATTTGGCTTCTACAAAACATCTTCCATCTTACACAAGTTGTTCGTTAATCGGTCGTTGTTCCAGCTGTGTAGATGATTGTTCTGTTGTAGCAGGTCTAGGATAATGGGGCTGCTATTAGTCATTGACTAGAAACAACGCCCTCTCAGTATTTGATGTAGTGGTGAGGAACCTTGCTAATGTATGATTCCTACCATTTCTTCCCATTTTTGAACCAATGTGGTCCAATGTTGTCCGCATTAATCATAGTTTAACTTTTTTGTTTAATATATTTCATTTTATTTTGTTTATGTCTTTCTGCGTCCTAATTCTACGTATTTTTGATTTGTTGGGTCTAGTGTTGAGAATTAATTTGTAAGTAGATGACAACAATCGCTTCTATATGGTAACGAAATGTTGTATTTCAATGAAATATTATTTTTAATTACCTCAAGTTTAATACTTTTCCTTTTAAATAAAGACATTTGAGAATAGAACCTTTGTTGGTCTCTGATAAGTGGCCAGGTTCACAATCTATTAGTCAGTCTACGAAGATACAATTAATTTGTAATTTTTCAATTTCTAATTTATAAATCTGTCAGTAAATTTTATTTTATAACTTTTTTATTAGCTGTAGTTTTATATGCAAATTTTTTGTATATTTAAATAATCGAAATTTTATCGTAATTCTTGTTCTGGAATATTTATTCGTTTAGTATAATTTATACAGTATTAATTAATAAGTACAAGAAAAATTAAAAATTTTGCATATTAAACTAATAGTATTTATTTGAATATGGGTGTGTTTGAAAATGAATAAATTTTATTTTATTTGTTTCTATACGTATTTTTTAACACTCAGACACACACACACATACAATTGCATTCAATGTGATTTAGTTATAATAATTATCAATTCACAGCTGATGCATATTTCTCTAATAAATTTTAGAGATTGTAAATTTTAATTCTGCAAAATTTATTTTATAATAATTTACTTGTCTATTGTGCAAACAAATTAAGCAAAAATTATTTTTTGCTCTTTTAAAAAAGGTTACCCAATGGCGTAACATTTTCAAGCAATTAAACATTAACGAGAGAGGGGAAAAAATTTAGGAAAATTAACATTTGTAGCATTCGAATAAATACAGCTGTAAAAACTACTCGGAGGATATAAAACTAAATATCGGAAGAAAAATTTTAGTATTAAAATGATTCCATAAATAATTGGAAGATTAAAACTTTGCAGCAAAAATGTGTCTTATGTACATGCATAACAGATTTTATTAATTTTCTTAACATAATAAATAATAAAAGGCGGGCATTATTATCGCTCGCATTGTTTTCCATAAACAAAAAAAAAAGTGAAAAAAAAATTCAATAAAATTTTAGAAAACAACAATAGAAAATTAATCATCCAGGCCTCGGAAATAGGAGGCTGGTTTCCCTTCAAATTTTATTTGCAATAAACATGCAACCAAAATATAATTTATTTCTCTTCGAAAAATCAAAAATTTAAAAAGCGTGTTGCTCCTTTAGTGTAACAGAGTCAAAAATTCATAAGTTGCTGAGGAAAATGTATTCCTCATTATCTCCTTTTATGTAGAAAAATTCGAAATTGTATCCAAGGCTGAACCGAAGTGGGAAGTTAATACTTTAAAAACTTTAATCGTAGTTCGGATTTATATAGATACGACAACTTTGCATCAAAGAAGTGAACAAAATTAAAGAAAAATCTATTTCAAAAAGCATTCTGCGCTTCTCCTATTTCTTCCAATATACTATAGTCTACTATTTGTTCTATTAATATTTTCAGTCGCTGGTAATTTTAATTGTAAAGATAAAAATAAAAACGAAAACAGAATTTAAGGCAACACCAAACCTACTAATATTTAAAAACCCTACTAATTAAAACATTATTTAAGTACAAGGTCTTTTTATTAAACAGTTAAGAAGTTTTGATTTTAAATACTTAATATTGAAATTTATTATTTCGGGATATTCTCACAAACTAAGCTAGAGTTTTTGCAAAATGCATTAACCACAATGTCGGCATATGAATATCTAAAGCCGCAACAAACAATACATTTTGCAAGTTCCAATTTTATTTATAATCATTGAAAGTTGTTTTTGATCCTGATAAGGAAATTTTCAACACACGGAAACATATTTTTACAAATGATTGATTTTCCCAACTGATAAGCCGGTTAAGCAGAGAGGAAAATGCACCCGCAAACACACTCACACACATATACATGCGCACACAGTATCATCAATATCATACAAGATCACACTTGATATATTATTCATAATAAATATTTTTTATTCGCATAAATTTATATTTTAAAATTTAAATTACTAATTTATCAACACAAATTAAAGGAGTTCACAGATGTGTGTGTGTGTGTGTTTGAAACATATTAGTCTAAGTATTATTACTATTATTGTGTTTATTTAAATTTTTTTTTTTTTGTATATATTATTTTAATTTTATTGTTCATAAAACACTTTAGTCACTCATGTCAATTGACAATTCTATTAAAATATTTTTACTAATTAATTCTTCCAATGAAAATATATTGATAGAGTCATATTTACATTAACAAGAGCAAGCACTTCAATATTTAATTAAAGCCACGAAAGTTATGACCAACAAACTATTCAATATAATTTTTTGGTAATTCCTTGAACTACAAATATATTGAAGGACACTCAGTTGCAAAAGAGTGAACCAGCAGCTTTAAGGCTTTAATTTACGATTCCATGAAAATATTTATGTGGAGTTTTGCTATTTGCAGCATAGTATTGGTTTCAGTTGAAGATCTATAATTGTTTACGGACGGATGGACGGACGGACATCGTATGCAGATCATTAATGTTTGGTCACCATAATCCACACACTGTTTTTGAAAGTATTCCCCACTAAATTTTTTCAAACAAATATACCAATTTTGCAAAGATTTGCGGAGTTTAATTAAGTTTTTCTGGTATGCAAAAATTACTAAATCTTCAATTCAATTTAGTAAAAGTTTCTGAAGTCTTTAAATTAAGACAACAACCACTCATTCGCTAATGAATCGCTTTTAATAAATTTTGCTGCAATAGAAACTGGTTTCTTATTTGAAGAGCAGAAGAGATTTCGGGTTTGATCAAAGCGTCAGCTAAAAAAATTTTGAAAACTTTTTTTTTAAATCGATATCTAAGTTTGAAGTCCAAATTTTCAGCTAGAGAAAAATTATCTAGCGTCCGCTGCGTCTGATCAAGAACTATTGGCATGTTTTTTTCAAGTCAATTTAACACTTTAATTTTTGATTACCAAAAAAATCACTTTAGCGGTCTCAAAATATTGACATCTAATGAAAATTAAGTTTTTAAAGCTTTCGATTTTTCATGCGAAGAGTGAAAAAAAATCCAACTGAATGTCCTTGTAGCCTGTTGGCTTATCTCTTAATTTTTAGAAAGTAATGGTGCTATTTAACTTTCCTTAAATGACAAATGACATTGGCCCCAAAACGGTAATTGGACCCATATAACCATATAACACCAATGAAGTGAGAGGAAAATTTTTCCTTTTTTGTTTTCGTTGTACCCAAATTTCGTTTGCATTATAGTTAATAATGTTTGCTGGGTAAGTGTGAATATTTGTAATTATACGCGTATATTGGCATGAATATATGTACTTTTTCATGCAGTAGTTATATGCGTATGTAAAGCACTCGTTTATAATAAATGAATTATTGGGTCAATCAGGTACAATTAATATGTACATACTTGTAAAAGAAAAAAAAAACAGCGTAATAATGTACCAGAATCCATAAGAGCATGATGAAACTTATTAAACCATGCGAATTTATGTGTGTTGCCTTTAAAATGTCATGTCAAAAATATTTCATTAATATAGCGAAATATTCTTTTGTGTTTGTGCAACAAACAAATTGTTCACTTTATGGTAAAATTTTAAGAGATTTAGTAGAGGGTAATTGTTAAAGAAACAAAAAAAAAATAACAAATTTAATAATTAAAATTTGACTGTCAAATTGCGAAATATGATAAGCAGCCTCCAGGATCTGAATTCCTTGATTAAGAAAAATGTTGAAAAAAATGTTGTATGATTTATTGCTTACTTTGACGGCTTGAGTGATTAAACAGCAATTTCTTTTGACGATATAAAAACCCGCTAAAGAAGAGAGAAAATTATTTAATTATTAATCGAAAAAAATTTATATATATTAATACGTCCAAGAGTCTGATAAAGAAGTTTAGCCTGTTGCTACAGCAGCCCACTACGTTCTGCAATGATAGAGTGTCTATGACCACAGGACAGTGGTATTCGTATTTGTTCTGAAATCGTTAAAAGGGAGTTTAAATCACCTGATATACATGTCTGTATAGCATCGCCCAGACCAACACCTTTACGCAGCTGATACCAAGGTTATCTTCTGTAGATATATGGTGGTCAGGTTAATTTTGAAATTGCGCAAGTGAACTTGCTAGACCATCTTATATAAACTCTGCTAAGTAATTCATGCTGAGCCATTATTTAAAAGTAAATTTGTAGGATGGCCTCTGGTGGTTTCATGTCCTAATTGAAACAATATTTGGATTATAATTCTATTTTATTACACATACTAACGCTTGCTTCGAATATCTCTTTATATCGCTTAAAGACACCTGATATTCATATACCTCATTGAATGCCATGAAGATATCCGATAGAGAACTTATCATAGCCTTCTTATCAATGCGTTTTTAAAAGTTTCACATTTTATCCGATTACCTGCTCTTGTCATGGCCAATATATCAGCCTGTTGAAAATTTTAACTTTATTCTTTTTTGAAAACGGGAGACGATGATACCTCCTCCCAACCCTATTTCTAACTAAGATCAATCCGTATAGAATTCTAGAATGCTTCCTAATTCTTCCTGACTGACTATAGAGGAGGACGCATGCGACAGTTTTCTATTAAATCATTTTATCTGGTTTCTGTGCGGGTGTCTTGTAACAAATGTTTCCCGCATATAAATAAATACAGATCGACATATGGACAGCTAAAGCCTTTACAAATAAATGTGAAAAGTTCAAATAAATTTCAATATTAAGTGATATATATGCAGATAATAGAAAAAAATTATCTCTGCTTTAAATAATGGCCTTTGCAATATTTCAGCAAATTACAAGCCATAGTCTAATTTCATATCAGCAATTTCTTTATACATTATCTATTAGCAAGGAGTACATAAGCCGCTTATATGAGGGCCTGATAATTTATATATTCTCCTAAATTTTTCAAACGATCAAACTTGCTTCTATATTAGTTATCTTGCGTCTAGTTTGAAGCAAATAGGACACCAGGATAACAACCTGTTTCATGTGTAGTGTCTAAAACATTCATGTTGCATGTTGTTTAGATAAAGACCATTAATTAAAGCTTTTGATTATATCTTTTATAAATGTTTTGATCTATTAAGCCCAATCATTAAATAATAATTAACATATAAGAAAAAAGTTTTTTTTTATTTATTTCCTACTATAAAAGCTCCTACAGTTGAATAATGAACCATTGAAAAAGACAATAAAAAATCAAATAAAATAATTTTTTTCTCAAATAACTTAATTTAGTTGTGGGAGTGGACTTCAACTACTTTAATGTTATGGCACGAGAACTAATTTTTAATTACATGTTGTAAAGAGTTTTTAATGATTTTTCAAACAATCATTAATCAACTGCAAACTCATTTGTTTAATTGCCATCCTCTTACTTACCCCCGTCACTTCAGTCACAATTGTTAAAACGAAAACCAGACAAAAATAAAATAAACTAACTCAATTTGCTTTGGCACCTAATTTCGTGTACGAAATTTAATTTTGTTAAAATTCTTTTGCTGTCTCCTGCACTTGCCACTACTTGTATCGTTTCGAGTTTTCTTTCCTATCCTCTCGTTTACTCTTTCTCTAACTCTTTAGCTGATTATTGCAAAAAAAAAATTAATTTACATCTAAATTAACTAATAGATATTAAAAGCAGATAGTTGATGTGGGTGTATTGAACAATTTTATTTGATGGTCTGATGGGCTTTGTGCAACTGCTCATGTGTCCTTCAGTTGTGATTATTATAATAAGTAGGCCCTATAGATCAAGACCCATGGAATTTTGTTAGTGCAGCATTAATGTTTACCATATAAAAACCCTTTTTTCTTACTTAGTAACAGACAAATTACAACTATAAGGCTTTAGGTGGTTTTCAAGAGAACTATTGGTGAAGAATAGGGACTCAATGCCAAAATATAAACTTCTGTTCTATAATCAGAAGTGTAATCAATACTATCCTACGCATCAGTAGTATAATAAAGGTCAAAGGGGTGGAAATGTAATGCTGAGATGTTGTGGGTGCTGCCATGACATAAACTGCGCTATAGGAACTACCAGTGCACTTAAGACTATAATATATATCCAACTTATGGATATTCAAAGCACATCTCAAGGCAAAACGTCTAGAAGCAATGGCGGAATGGATCGCATGCGGCTGCATACTAGGCCATTGAGTTTTACTGGAAATTCTGAACGAGCATGCGCGAACACCGACTTTGTTAAACCGAATACCTGAAGAGAAGGTTGCAGCTATGAAATCATAATACCAGGAAAGCACCCCTGCATGAATCAGACCCTAATACAGCCATCTGTTGGAACATATTGCTTCAAGGATTCTTTTGCCCAACTCTAAAAAGGATTATTTGCAGAACAGCTAGAGACCGAGATTTATTTCGGCCTGCCTAATCACAATATGGTAATATATGCGCTCACGGATTACGTGACATTCTTAGTGTAAGCTCTAGGGCTGCCGTGGTCAATATTTCCACTAACAGCCATTCAGCAATTATAGCTTAAAATATTAATTTCAGCTCGATCTTGGATAGAAAAAAAAAACGATTAATGATTACGTGGTACATGGCAGGATCTGTCGCTTTCAAGTGGCGGCTCACGATGGAAAAGTATGAAATGATCGTGAGCTATCAGCGCAACAATCTGCACCAGAGCATTGAAGAGAGTGACTCTGGCCAATGCAAATTGATTTGTGGCTACAAGCAGCGAGTTAAAAAATTGGACAAGGGACACTATGGAATCGCAAAACTCTAGATAATATGGCTAAAATCTTATGGAGCGACCCAGAGGTGCATAAAACTAGAACGCTTGATCTAATTACTTTTATTGGCAACTTGCACATCTGAACTAGAACGGCGCTGCACAAAAATGCGAGTCCAAAGCATATAGGGAGAACGCTGAGACAGTGGAACATTTCCTCTGCTATTGCCAACATTTTATTTAGGTAACATCCCAATTTCTTGCAGATGATGCCTCATCACACATTACTTTTGAAGTATAGACTGGAGATGTTTATTTTGGCATAAGATGGGTCTTATTCTCTCTTCAATCTAACCTATCCCAACTTGCAAGATTGTACCTTTCCCAGACATTAAACGATACCCATTAGAAAATACCCAGTAATAGAGAACTTTTTAACAAATTATGAAAATGCTGAGATTAATTTAGGATTCATTTCTTTATGCCCCAGTACATGATTTCCAACTAAAACTTCTGGTTGGTTGCAAAGACTTTTTCTTTTGCCGCAATCAAACTTAAAAGGCCTTCTTGATCTACTAGCCTTGTCGTTTTGCCGAATAATAGTTAAATGTTGGTACATTTTCTAACAAACAATCAAAAACATTAACTCCAAGTAACAGCTATAAAAATATACAACCATGTAGCAATAGAAAAATGAACCCATTTGCTACGAACTTTTCAAAATTTTATACCATCACGAAAGGCGAAACAAACAAAAAAATTGTTCATACATTATTGCTGCGTTTGTCGTAACTAATCGAAAGTAATAAATTCAAAATATTACAAATTAGCATTTCAGAAAGTTGTAAATGTTTTATGGGCTAACCAGCTATGGTCCTGTGGAAGAGGGAGGAGAGTAGATGGTTCTAACGTTTGTACAAACAAACAGAAATATGCATGAAAGCGTATGCGTGTTGTCGTAAAGACGGGAGGGAGAGGTGCAGGTGGCGTTAACGCGGTTATAAAAATAAATTGATTTGAATGGATAACAATCAATGCTAAACATGCAACATTTAAAAAAACGGGTAGTTTGTTTTTGTATATGCGTAGATATGTATGTATATGTGAGAGTGTGTAAAGGAAGAAGCATATAAGTAAAAAGCATTTACTATCACAGGAATTTTACACTTTCACGGACACAGGAAATTGCATGGGTCTTATTTAAAACATTAGGAATTTTTAAATGAAAAAATATTAAAGACTTTGAAGGACATTGCTTGGATTTTCCTGTTCTTGTAAAGCTGGATTTAATAAGAAAAGGGAAAAATTTAGAAAATTTAATCAATTCATTTTAATGCAATTTCCCGCACTTTATATTATAACAGGCTGAAGGCTAAATCTATGGAAATTGTTTCTTAGAATTTATATCAAAAATGATTTTTTTAAGTTAATTTTGGAGACATCTCAACATCTACTTTAGCAATTCGTTTTAAGTTGATAAGATATCTAATGATGTATAATTTTAATATAGAAACATTTTTTATATCGTCAAAGTATTTTCTATAATGTTTGACGGGATGTGTTGAGACTTCCATTGGTGATCAACTATTTTGATGGAAAAGGCACTTTATGTAATTGTACCCTATATTGGAAGGACTCGCAGTGAGATCGACACGTCTAGTTTTTTTAAAATTTGAGTCGAATTTTTTCAGATATACGATGTCACGTTACGTGAAGTAATGTTGGGTAAAAAATCTTTGAATATCATCTGGTTGTCAATTCGCTTACGTATGACATTTCATATCTCCTAGAAGAGTCAAGTCTGTCGGCAAAGCGTTTTTGTTTTGTAAAAATAAAATATTATGCATTTCAATTTTTTTTTTTAAATATGCTGTTAAGATTCTGAAATATGTGTATAGAGTTATCCAATATAGTGACATAAATTTCTCATCTTCATAATATAACGATTATAGTGGCCATAAGTCCAGTGGACGAGGCTCTACTACTATTTGCAACTGGGGCTATTTTTAATCAATATTAAACTATTTTTTTACATGTATTTAAAAAAATTCAATATTTAATTTTAATTTGGGACGATTTTCCGTCATCCCACGTCAAATTTGGTTTGTAAACAGACCGGTTTCGGCTTTGTGCCATCTTCAGTGTTCTCTTGAATATCTTGAGTATTAAAAGGGCAATGGTGACAAAGAGTGATTTCCGCTTTTCCATTTATAATTGGATTCAAAATATTTTTATATTCTTTAATGCAACATGGCCATTTCCAAAAAATAAATTGAATTTGCAAAATGCAATTGAAGTTTTAAAAATGTTAGCTGCCACATCGACACCTTTTTGTATAGTATTAACTTACTTCAGATATAATTCCAATTTATATAAAATGGATATTGACAAACACTTGTTCCTAAAAACTGATAATTTTTTGGGACAATTTCTTTATTTACTTCTAGCTTTTTTGCTAGGAATATAGAGCATTATGATAGACCACCACTTATTTTTATGATCCTTTATGTCATTGGAATTTAATGACGAACAAATTTGAGCCTTCGCTTGTAAATTTTTCAATTGTACCCAATAAAATTTAATTTGAATATAGAAAAAAAAAACACACACATACATACACAAGTAAATTGTAATGAAAGTATTCCGTATTTATCTTGAAAATATGAAATTTTATTTCCTTTCGAGTTTTTTTCTTTTATGGTAAGAAAACTAATTTCGCATAAAAATCTCTGATGGCCATAATTATTTATTGGCGTCCATGAAATCTGTTGTTTATGATTCAGCCACACATGTCAAATTACCATGCCAAATGATACGTTTGAGCACCACGTTCAAATAATAAAAATTTATTAAAGAAATGAGCATGAAGTACTCCAAACCTGTCATGTCATTTAAGGAGGAGCATTATTGCAAAAGTTGCGTAGTTAACAAGTGAAATTCTCAAATAAGGAACAATATTAATAAATTGAAAGCCTGCAAAACAGTTTATATTTTTACAAAGAGCTTCAAGGAACAATAATAATCGAGTTAAGCCCTGAAAGACAGTTTCCATTTTTGCGGAGAGCTTCAACAATGACATTGGCATTGTATTAGTAGTAATCTTTAAATATCCTTGAACGGTCTCACCCACGCTACGCGACACCTCCTCTATGTTCCAAGCAGAGATTTATAATATCATAGATACTAAATTTTTGTAGTAGAAAGCCTGGCGTTGTGAATAATGCAGAACGTGAGCCTTTATGAGTTTAATAATTTAAATTGATTGAACAGTTCTTCAGGGTAAAAATATATCTAATGAATATAAGTAAATGTAAGTTAAGAATGTATAATCGGCGTTAGAGTTAATGGACTTTAAAAAGGATATTTTGCAACTCCCTTGATTTATCTGCCAACAGAAATTAGGAAATGGGTACTATAGACGACGCCAATCAGGATGTCTGCAATTCTTACTGGGAAAAGTCATCTACGCGTCGCTATCAGCAATCACAAGGCCAGAATTATTTTTGCGTTAAGCCAAGCTCATTGATATCAAAAATATTCCTTTCTATTTTACTCTAATTTAAAGTAGAACTCATTTCAGAAAGCCCGTTTTAATATTAATATATTTTACTAGGACGAGAGTGCATGTTCGTATCGTTTCAAAGGACTTTTATACTGCCTTTTCTTGTTACCTTTGGTATGATAATACAAATGACAAGTCAAATTACAAAAGATTGTTTCCCTCTGAAAAAGAATTTGGGTATGTGTAAAGGTTAAAAGCTTTACAATAGTCATAATTTTCATATGTGAAAATAATAGCCACATCCAAGAGTGGCAGGACGCAGATTGTATGTGTAAATAAATGTATATAAAAAATTTTTTTCCAAGAATCTTGAAAATTTTTTGGAAATACTATTTTTAATAAGATATTGAGTTTTTTTGTTGAATGAAAATTTTCAATTATTTTATATTTCTTTTAATAACAAGGATAATGAAGATATAATTTTGGATATATTTATTAAGCATCGGTTCAATCTGCTCAGAAATGTAGGTGAAAAAATAAATGAAATAAATAATATGTGATGGGTAGGCATGTCCTTTTACCAAACGAAACAAGATTTATCACATAGTCTGAAAGCATTATCCTGGAAATAACTACTATTCCCACAATATTTTGGTTAAAAGTGTAAAAATGTGCAAAAATTTTAGTTTTTGAGAGGCACTCATGTCCTTTAAAGAAGTGAAATTACTTCTGTCATAGAAATAATTGCTGATTTTTGAAGTTTGATTATAACTATGTCAAAAATTAAATTTTTGATATTAAGGATACAAATGAATAACCCTTGGGAAATATTTAATGCTATGAAATATTGTATTATAATATATGGAAGACAGCTAAAATTTAGTTCTAAAAATTAAGGATATCCTTGCACCGAATGCAATTAAACTTAGAAGTGCAGTTTAACAAAGGCGCATTTTATCTGTGTTCTATTTCTATGCTGGTATATAATGGAAATTTTATATATTTTGCTAGTTGCATCATTGCACAACAAAGTACCATTCCTAGAATGCTAGAACGTTTAAAAAGACTTATCACGTATGGACTATCGAGACAGTTAAACTTAAACAGGATGTTATACCCAATCTTTCCTTCGTTAATATGGCACTGATTGGATAAGTCCCACCTTCCATTAGACGTTAATTTGTATAACAAAATGATGTAAATTGAAAAAATAACTTATTCTTTCTATATAAAAACATGACGATTTGTTTGCTAACAAAATTTAATAGTGTCAACTATTCTTTTTTAATTACCAAAGAGCTCAGCCTTGAGAATTCCTACTTTCTGCCTCCTTCTCTTAATACTTTATGAACAATGAATCCTTTCTATTTTTACTTTGTTAAATAATATAAATAGATACGTGACAGTTTAAGTAGAAATAAGTTTGTCTATGTATACAAATACATAATGTAATTTTGGAGAAGTCAATCACATTACGTCAACTGCTAACACCGTGATACCTAAACAGACACTTCTTACCGTGACTTCGTGTGGGTGTCTCATCTCGTTATATAGGTTAGGTTAGGTTAGGTTGATTGGAGGGGTGTGATAGCCCATGAAGAAATTTGCAATATATAATTTCACATTTATTCTTAGTTGTATGGGTTGGGGTACCTTCCCTTTAAAGCCAAAAAAAAACAGTGATTGAAGGACAATGCCCGTAGTGTCTTTAGCCAAGTTTATTTCAGTCTTACTATATTTCATTATTTTTCAGCTTTATCAGCTTGGTCCCTTCAAGGATATTTGCAGCAATAAGAAGCAAACAACAAGATATGAGTGGCAATAGTGTCAAGTGTTAAAAACATTAAGCAATACACTTTAGACAAGAAAACAGACAAGCAACAAGCTCATGAGACAGACAGAGAGTAACTATTTGAGAAAAATAAACAAATAAAAGTAGAAGATTAAAAACTGGAGAGAAAAAAAATCTAAAGTTCCATGCAACTAAAACAACGTATAAAAATAATTAACAAATAGAATGAAAGCATTCATTATTTATTTATTTAAAGGTTATGAATACAATTATGAATACAATTAGAATTTGTAGATTTAACGAACAAAGTAATAAGAACCTTCCTAATTTTGTATTAAAGCAGACCAGAGTCTTAGGTGCTAACCAAACTCATGACTTTCATACTCCTAAGCTGGTACACTGTTAAAATAAGAATAAAGCTGAACGAGATATATATTTAAAATGACTAAAAATTTCACAGAATTTTCTTTTAAAAGTTTTCTTAAACCGCTTTCCATTTAGTTACGGAAGCAACCACAAAATTTGCATGAAGTGCATTTTGATTGCAAGGTTTTAACACAATTCATATGAAAGATCTTGCTGTCTTTTCCTTCAATAAATTCTATGGACCCTTTTTTTAACACAGTTCGCGTGTGCCTTTAAACGTTAATAATATTAAAAATCACGCCAAGAAAATTTCTTTCATTGGCAACACTGGGTTCAATCAAGAGAACAAAGTTGAACTGAAATTATCGGACACTGAAATGCATTTTGTAATGATGAAGGTTAAATAATAATTACACTAAAGGATCTTTCAATTAGGATGTCAAAAAGAAATAAGATAAAACTATCTAAGGTGAGTGAAACAAATTTTTTTGTTAAATTTTAAAATTTAGTACAAAAAAAAAATCGATATGAATCTATTATATATTTTTTCATTCCGTATACAATTAGACCACATTTGGGAGCTAATGGTCCTGTAATTATACTTAATATTGAAATTTGTAAGCTTATTTTTAAATTTTATTCTAATACCTGTTAATTTAATTCTAAAATTTTCCTGATTCAGTCAGACCAGAGACTATTGAAATATCGAAAATGTATAAAAACAAATCGCTTATAATAAAATCTGTCTAAATTTGCATAAATATTTACTTCAGTTTGAAAATTAAAGCAGTTCTATTTTTTAAATAAAACTGAAAGTGTTTTAAATTGTTTTTCTTTTTGTATAAACTAATGCGTTAACATCCTTTGTTATTACTTTAAAAACGCTCACAGGAAAATTAATATGGTAAAGCTAAATCACAGTCACTAAGTGGTACATTCGCCTTAAATCATATAATAAATTATGAAGATATATTTTTTGAATTCTTTCGCATTAACCAAACCTTTCAATTTTTTTATAGAAAATTTTAAGACTAACCTGAATTCATTTAAAATTAAAAAAAAGTCTCAAATAAATTAACATTAGCTTCATTATGCTCTTAAGAGTCTAAAAAATTACAAGTTCCAATTAGTTTTTCTATTTTCCATTTTAAGTTTGCAAACAACTAATGCATTCACATTTTTAATCTTTAAAAAAAAACTACTTGTTCTTTATTAAAAATACCTTTAATGTAAACGTGATTATTATAAAATGTTTTCCTTTGTTTATTTTTTGTAGCGCAATACTGGCTACACACACACCGTTGTCCTTGTAAGGACTATTATTGTTTGCTTAAACTGCCAGTCTGCGTACTGGTATTGAATTTCAATTAATTTAAGCAACAAATCACATTTAATCAATTTACTGGTAATAAGTAGTGTTTCTCATTTTAAATTATTATTAAAATATTAGCAGAAAAAATACAATAATTCTATTTAAAATTAAAATTTTAAAATTTATTGGCAGCTGTCGGCCGCATTAATGAACATTTTCCAATAATTCATTCCTGTTATTTTGAATATTAAGTTATTTGAACAGTTAAATAATAAGACAGGAAAACAGGATTTAGATTGTTTGACGTATGTAAATAAAAATCCATAAATTAATTCCTTTAATTTTGTTTAATGAATGAAATTTTTTGTAAATTGATACCTTGAAAGCAATTCAATGAAATTTGCTAATGATGTGAAATGATATTGATTCTTATTTTTATTATCATTCGTCTTTTTACATTCGCCAGTATCCACAACTTAATTTTTAGCAATCCTTGATTACAAAGTAAAGGCCTTGACTGGCCAAAATTAATCAAGTGTTTACACAGTAATCAACTCATTGAAATTGTGGTCAAATTTCAAATTTGAATTCATTTTATTTAAAAGTCTAAAAACTTTTTAATGCGAAATATATTTAACTAAAAGACATTTAATATAAGACAATTATAATGTAAATTATTGAAAAGCTCTACAAAATTTTCCTAAATTTATTTAATGTTCAAAAAACTATTACATAGTGTTAGTAAGTATGTGTGTGATATAAAATTTTTTGTACTTCTTTAAATATTGAATGTCCTGCAATAGAGTAGAACATCATATTATCATATAATTTTTTTTTGTTACTTCAAAATATAAATACTAAACTAGATCAATATATCGGTAATGACATTTGGTCGTCATAAAAAGAATTTGCTTAAAAAATTGGTAATTATTTTTGATGTTGCTCAAATTTTCGCAAACTGATATACTTTCTAAAAAACAAACATTATTTTTTATTTTACTATAGAATATTTAGAAAAAAATCAAATATAGAATTGAACCAATTGTAGTTAGATTTTTTATTTAATTTTAAAAAATTTAAAATAGCAAATACTTTGACACAAGTAAATTTACTTGTTAGATTTTTATTTTGATAATTTTTTACATGAAAACGACATCTTGGGAGAAAAAAACAGACCTGCATTATATATCTAATGAAATTATACCCAAAAAGCCCTCAGTTGAAAAGCACTTACAAAGGCGCACAATAGTGCGCTAGGAGAAGTTTTTTCCTATGCACACCGTGTTATATAGGATGAAACCAATCGTCCTAAGCGAGGAGTTTTGTTTCTCTTGGTAATAAAATTATAAGACCATTAATGATGTTTTGAAGTAATATTAACCAGAACATATATATAGCGTACAATTTTTGTCACCAACATGATGCCATCTCATATCTAGGCAATCTGCTAACTTGGAAACATTTTTGATCTTCTAAAATAGGACAGAATTATATTTATTATATGTTTTATCCTTCGAATATGTTGGATGTAAGAAAGTAAAGACTTGTATTTGCAAAGACAATTGGCTATTTCTTTGTCTATAAGAAATAGATTCAATCTAATAATAGGTCCCAAGCAAGAGCATATTTTCATTTCAGGCCTTATTTTCACATTTATAATTTTGTATTTATATTGAGCACGTCCAAAATTATATATAGAAAAGAGTAAGGAAATCACTGAATTGTCAGCTAAAAATTACTAATAGATAATAATTACCAAAATTCAGCTAATAAGCAAACTCTTGAAAAATCACCCTTTAAAATCACGTATGTTTATTTATGATTACAATGCTTGACCTGTATGAACACAACGAATGAAAACTAAAACTCAGAAAAAATATTTGTCCACTGCGTATGATTAATATTAATTTATCAGTCATCAGGAGAAATATTACACATACGCCACATGGCCAGACATTAAAATAGAAGGAGGAGGGCACAAGAACATTTCCAAATGTTTTGCAATATTCAGTGGATTTTAAATGAAGAAAACTTTTTCAACTTTTTATTGTGGTTTCAATTCTGTGATTTATTCAACAAATTTTTGCATCATTAATGTCCAACCATATGCTGCCGCATAGACATATGACTTGTGTTTTTGTATGGTTGAATTTTAGATGACCCACTTAAAACCTGTTAATTCCACAAACACATATCCGCTTTCTAGTTGTTAAACTCTTTGGAAATTCGTTGTTTGATTTTAATGATTCTGCTTTTTTTCGTGCTACACACCTGTTTACTTCTTTTCTTTGGAGTTAAAAGGGTGCTAAAAGTCACAAAATATATTTGTACTACTAGTACGTTCGAAACAGTATGTGAATTTTAGTAGCAAATTTTGCTACAAACGTTAGATGAAGTTTGCGGTTCCAAAATTCTAGTGTGTGTGGATAGATGATACGACTTTATAGCCTATAGCCACATATTGTTCGTTGATTTCAAAAATTGATGTGCAACGATCAATATGGCAAAGGCGATCCACATAGCGCTTGCAGTACAACCACTGGTGAAACCGCTACTGCTGCTACCCATTTTGAACGGAAGTCAATGTTGAACTGAAATGCATGACAAGGCAAATGTAAATTCGACTACTTTCTAATTGCCTTCATTTTTGCAAAAGTTTCTGTTTGTTTCTTCTCTCATTTCAACTTTAGACATTGTAGATGAATTTTACTAAATCATAATGGTTAAGAAAATCAAATGTGGGAAGTTTTTCATTGAAAAAATTAACATTCAGCAAACATTTTAAAAGAATATGGTATTAATACATCAGGGAGCTGTGTCAAATGACTAAAAAGCAAATCACATACAAATATTTCTAGTCGAAACTTTGAGCTAATTCCAACCAACATTTATTTTCAGTCTAATAAATTTATTTTATATATAAAATTATTTTAGCTACAACATTCATTCCTCCTTACCAAGCAAAATCAAATACTCTACTTTAATTATATAAATGGCACCATAAAAATTCATAAATGACAGCATAAATTCTAAAAGAAATGGAAAAAATCTTTTAAAACTCTCATATCGATAAGAACCGTAATCAAATATGGATTTTAAATTAACTGAATAATAGAAGCCATGCACTTACTGCAAAAGGAGTTCGCTAGGAAATAAAACACACTTAAGTTGGAGCTGCATACTCGACTTGCAAACGAGAGATTCAAAGAGCTTAAGTACTCGTATGCTTGTGTGCATGTGTCATAAATAAACTTTGCAATTCTTTCCTTTTTATTATTTTTAAACTCTTAAGACGGAAATTTGCATAAAACAAATATGAAAGAGGGAAAAATATTTCTAAAACAAAAACTAAGCTCGTGATTCATACACAGAGACTTGAGCAAACAATAGAAGCTATAAAGACTACCCTACAGTTCAAGTAGTGGCAATGACTGGCACTTCCAAGATTTTATAAAATCTTTAATCCAATCCAATCACATTCTAATAAAATCTTAGAGGCTAAATTTGGCTAAACCAATCATATTAGTTGAATCCTCTTTAGAAATGGACGCAATATACTCTGGGACCACTACCAGCAGACTTCTATTTTAAATTATCAGTGTACCAATTTTATTATAAGCCATAATAACTTAGCTTATTTTAACTTTTCTGTTAAATTAATAAAAAAAAAAACATTCTTAACAAAATAATTATTTATTTATACCGAAATTTGTAAAGAGAAAATTTATCGATAGCAAAAATCTTTCATGGCAAAATCATGGAAGGCAAAAAAGTTTCAATATTTATTGACAGCAAAGTTTTATATTGAAAATTTTTAGACAGCAAATATTTTTTATAGAAAACCCAGAATGTTAATAAGGGAAATTTATTAATAATAAAAAAATTTTATACAAAATTTATCAACAACTGCAAATGTAAACAAATAATATTGATACGCAATTTGCTTATAGTAAAGATGTTCATTAAAAACTTAATCGAAAAACAAAAAAATTAGAAACAAAAGTTCGGATATCGATAAATATTTTGAAAGCAAAAATGTGAAAATGTTTCAGAGGGCAAAAATGATTTTGGAAATTTTTTGAGGGAAATTTTTGGAAAGAACATTTATTGATAAATACTTCGTTTCGAAAAATGTATCAATAATACAAATTTTTCAACATAAAATTTATGGTTTTTACGCAATTTTCATAAAAATTTAATTGATAACAATTGTTTTCTATACAGCATTTACCGCATGGGAATAGCGGGAGGAGATGAATGTAGAGCATGTGGAGAGGAAAACGAAACATTGGAACATTATTTGTGCCAATGCCCCGCGTTCTCCCAAATAAGGTCCCAATATCTTGGAGGTGACATCTTACCGGACATAAGCCGATTACGGGGAATCTGCTGGAGGAAATTAAGGAACTTTGTGAGTGACACCGAGTCTCTCTAGACCTTTGGGTCAATATGTTATGGTTAAACTCAAGGGAGCGCACAACAAGCCTTCACTGGCTTAGGTGTATGTCGTATGACATGGGCTATCATACGCCTCCAATCAACCTAACCTAACCTACCGCAAAATGATAAGTCTCATGGAAATATATTGTGGAATAAACTTTATATAGTAAGTTACCAATTATCCAAAATTTTTAATAAAAAATTAATTGGTTACCAAAAGCTCTGTAGACACAGAGATAACAGCCGGCGTTTTTGCAGAAAATTATTGCTTTTGATAAATTTATTGACAGCGAAAAATATCTCCATAGTAACCCCTAATGATGGTGGCGTGGTGTTGTGGTTAAAAAGCTTGCTTACAGTACTGTAGTATCCCAGGTTTGCTCCCTGGCAGAGGAAAAAAATTGTTCATCATGGTTTTTCGAGTTTTAAAATAAAGTGGCTTTAACGAACCTCCTGAAAAAACAGCCAAGAAGCCCCCTCTCCCTGGAAAAGGGGATTACATCATGGTAAAGGTCAGGCAGACAACATTCTTCGAGAAAAAAGGTATGAATCAAAGATTAGCAAGGTTCTTCACCAATACACCAAATACACAGAGGGCGTTGTTTCTAAGCAACGACAGATGGCCGCCCCATTCTAAATTTGATATCAAGCAAAAGCACTTACTACTTGCTGATGTTATCCTACTTCTCCATCGTATACTCAAGAGATTTCACTTAGAACTGCAGGTAAATGAACAATTTGATAAAAATAAATGTGTAAATAGACCTTTATATACGCGCTGGAACAAATTCAATTACTTTTTAATTTTTGCAAGAAAAAAACAAATAAATACCAAAATATAATACTAAGTTTGTTATGAAATGAAATGAATAAGCATAATTTGAGTTTTAACTTAAAAGATCCAAAGATTTTTAAGACGCACATAAAAATTATATATCTACATTTCCAATATCAACTCCTTTAAAAGCAGTACGTTCGAAGCTCTAGACGAGTCTAATGTAATAATCATTATGATTAAATGTGAAAGAAAAAATGTCTTTCATTAAGCTTAATTTTTAGGAGAGTTATTTGTTACTGTAGCATATAACTGCCTATTCCATAACAGCCTTTTCCATAAAGCTATGAACATTGGTATTTGTTTTGAACAGTGCCATCCGAGGATGACTTTTCAGCAGCTTGCATGTAGGCTTCTGAATATTAACAGAGCTTAAGTCGTAATATCGGTTATATCGGACATAACCTTTCCCGTTCCCATTAGCAGCACATCGCCAGTATATCCCTTTTTGTGTAGTTTGAGAGGCAGCAGACCGATAAAAAGAACACATAGTGTAGAAAATAATATCATTTGTACAAATTGACAGAGAAATGACACGATCCCTTTTTAGGAGCACTAATATAAGGAATAGGAGACGAAAGCTGCCATCTTTCAGTGAAAGCGCTACTCTTAGGAAACCAAACCACTTGAGGTGAAATTTAAGCCATAAAACAATTTTATAATTCTCAAACAGCTTGTCTTATTAATTATCATACTACAGTTTCCCAAAGCTCCGTTCCTCCCTCTGAAAAAAAAGAACTTAAGACTTCATTCTTCAAAGTATGCAGATAATGCAAAGATACTTAAAATTATGATTTGTTTTTAAGCAAATGAAGAAAATAAGCAGAACAAATTTAACTGAAAAACTAAATCGACAACAATAAATTTAGCGTTTAGAGCAATTTCAAGACAATCACATGAAAATTTATATTTATGTGCAACTGAGTTGAATTCGCACATTGGGATCTTATTTATATTTATTAATAGAAAATATTCACACACTTTTGTGTGTTGATTATTTGCACTTTTTTGTAGAACAACAGAAAAAAACTGAAAACCAACGAATGAGAGAAAAGTAAAAATAAACTTAAGAAAACTAAAGTTAGTTTGCCAGCAAAACTTTTCTCTGCTCACTTCAAATACAAGTAAAAGCAACAAACGACTACCATGAGCGATTTACTGAAGCATCTCTTCTTAACCCGGAAGCAAAAACTCTTGGCGCTGGTGTTGGCTGCTTTGTATGCACAAACTTATCCAAAGAAAAAAGAGCACCACTCGAACTAAACTAATACTTGCAACAACACAGCAAAAGTTCTCATTGCCGTTTTGTATACAACAAGGGAATATAACAGCAACTTGTTGTTGCTTATGCTTCTCTTATTGTTTGTTGCAGTGGCCTAATGCCTGGGCCTTAAGTCTTCACATCATTTTGTTTTCCTTAAAGTTTTTATAAGAAAAATCTAAACAAAAACTATAAATTTAAATTTCTGTTATGAAAACTTTTTTTCATGATTACCATTGCATTGGGTAAACAACAGGAATAGTAATACAGTTAAGAAAAGAACCAAGATGTATTAAACCAACAATAACTATAATGATAACAGGGATATAAACCTACAAAAAGAGGTGAAGTGTTTGGGGAGGGAAAGGGAAGGAACTTAAAACAAAGAATAGAGTTCAATATGCGGGTTTTTGTGCATGAAAAAATGCATGTGACCTTTTAAATGTACAATACATGTAAATATATTGCATGCACCAGAGGGTGTTTTAATTGCCTGAATACAAAACTTTGCTTTTTGCATTTCACTCTTTTCTAATTTTTTAGCACAAAGTTGCAGTTTATGTGATAAATTATCCAAATATTCGAGGGTCACAAGTGGTAAAGTGTGTTGTATGTCTAAACTTTTTGCTTCGGATTTCTAAGATTCTTTTGAGGAACTCAAGTTCAAAAAAATTTTAATACTAATTTGAGATTAATAATTAATATCTTTTGTACATTTTATCAAGCCCACAAAAGGCAATATAATCCCTCTTATTACGATTGTCGCGTCAACGTCACATAAAGTCGACAGTAAAAAAAGACAGAAGATCTGAACTCGTTGTAGGCAATAATTAACTAATATTGATGGTCAATTGTAATTTTATAAGCCATAGTAGTAGTAATATCCCATCAATAATATTTAATAGTTCTCGATAACGATTCCACAATTGACAATATATTGATGTCGACTTGATGTGACGTCGACGTCGACAACCATAATAAGGGCAAATATTTCGTAACGTTCATTTAAAAGCTAAACAAGATGCAAGTTTAAGAATAGAGAGAGCGTAATAAATACCATTAAAATATGTTCGTAGGGACTTAAAAGAAGACAAGCTGGTAAAATATTTACAAGGATTAAAAAAAATCAATGCTTCCAATATTAAAAAAGTTAAAAATTAAATTGGAAATTAAATTAAAATATTAAGTTAAATTCTACATTTTTTTTAATCTTCCTCACTACCATCAGAACTACATTTGTTTTCATGTTCGTCATAGCATTACATAGATGTTTTACTTGTGTTTTATGTATAAATATTTATTTATTATTTCCATCCGTCAGAGCCTTAAATAGCTGTTTTAGTTATTTTAAATTGTAATCTATACATTTGGAAAATTATAATTTTATGGGTATTTATGTCAATAAATTTTCATTCCCTCCAGCTTACGCTGAACAAGTATTTTTTTAAATATTTGATTCCATCATTGCAGTGATTTTGTTATAGTTATATTTACAGCTCGTATGTACACTCGCCACTCCAAATATATATGCTTTGCTTAAATGAATTTATTTAATCAATTACTTTACAAATATTTCAAAAATATTTTTTTAATTTGAATTTTTTTCATATTCATCATAGTCTTATGCAGCTGTATTGCTCGTGTTATATGTATTTTTAATAACTCCGCTTAAAGAAAAATTACCATTTACTCATAAGTTACATATGTATAATTGCTGTGGCAATGATTTTGTCATTCACTCAGCTTTTACCTTCATTGCTTTAATATATCCGTGCTAGACTTATGTTTAATCTATTAGTCATGAAATTATTAAAAATATTTTCTCACAGGCCTTAGAAGCACTTTCAATTGCATATTCATCATAATCATATACAGCTGTCTTATTCGTTCATTGTATACGTTAATTTGTCATAAAATAAAAAAAATTAAAGAATTTATATTTACTATAGCGTGTACTTAATAAATATTTATTAAAGCAATATTAATCATATGTCCCTTATATATAATTGCTGTAGGAGTGATGTTGTTATAAACACTACTTGTATTTATAATCATTGCTTGCAAATATAGATGATTTGCTTAAACATAATTATTTAGTTTCATTTATTTATAATTTTCTCAAAAAAATTGTTTTGAAAATGTTCCCAAAAGCATTATTTGCAATTCAAATATACATTCGCCATAGCATTATTTAGCTGTATCATTAATCTTGCTATGTCATTTTTTTTTTAATTTACCATTAGGATCTACATAAATAATATAAATATTTTTCATTCACTGTAGCGTATACTTAATAAATATTTATTAAATCAATATTAATCATACGTCCCTTACATCTCATGCTGTAGCAGTGATTTTGTCATAGACACAGCTTGCATTTATACTTTTGTTCTACATAAATATTAAAGTATCATTTAAGCATAAATCTTTTTCTAATACAAACAGCTCCCTTGACACTTCTAAGTGCACATCTGTTGCTTTATAACATTTTCATTTGCGTTTTTTTTCAGTTCGTTTGCTTTCCTTTCACTTTACACAGACATTGTATGTGTATACGAGTACTATATAAACGGAAAATTTTTGAAAATTTTCGATAATAATCATTAAGTCAAGTTGCTGCTGAGATATTTAATCTTTCTGTGGATAATATTAACAATTTCCCGCAACGCATGTAAATTACTTTAATTATGCATCTGGGCTAAGTTTCTTACAACATGAACGTTAAGTAGAATTGCTATTCGATATAATCAAAGGCTGAGGGAGATAAAACTGTAGAAAATGAGTTCATGTTAAACCAATGCCATTCTATTTGGGCAAATTGTTAGCAAGGCATACTGGTATTACCCAGTAAATTAGTTGGAAGCTGTTCTTGCTGTTCTTCTCCGTAAACGATTACATGTATTGGTCTATCATGTATTTTTTCTTTCTTTGCATTTTACCTAGTTTCCATCAAGGTTGGTGATTCATGCTCATGCTTAAGAAGAAATTTTAGGTTTTCAAATGGAAGATGATTATATATATGTGTGCAAGTGTATTCTTGTACATATATATGTAAAAAACAAAAATCAATGAGATCAGCCAAACCATTGATACAATTATTCAGTGTTCTGATATCAATTGAGAAAATATATTACAAAATATTTTAACTTTAAGGTCTTCTACTTCAAACCATAAAAATGCTTCACAATTCTCTTTATCTTTAGTTTGAATTTTTATATGACACAGTCAAGAGATGTTAAATAAAATTTGTTTTCTTAATGCAACATCAATTTGACTCATCCCAGTTTGTTTAAATTTGATTTGCATCTTGTGCAAAATCAAGGGCAACAATATTATCATTAAGAAAATTAACAACAGCATCCATCAACAAGAGCAATGAACACAATACTAATTCAAGACTATTAAGCCTGAGTGTATATTTTAGGATATTGGCAACTGCAATTTATAGCTTTTTGTCTTAAGCTCATATAACTGATGTTAATTATTTGGTACGTTGGCCATAAAACCTTAATGTGTTCTTTAAAATTTGGCTGTGTTCATGAGCATTTTTTTTTTGAATATTTCCAATCATACTAGAGGAAAAATTTATTATATTTATCAGAGAAGTATATGGGAAAATAATCAGTCTTAAGGTGATGCCGGGCATTAGTATATTTTTAGATTTAAGAATGATTAATCAAATATATACGAAAAATTATCTATGCCAAATACTCTCTGTAAGAAATTTTATCTATAACAAAACTTTCTGAAAGAAGGATAAAAAAGTATTATGCCACTTCAAAGTAGCAGGAGAGGTATGTATACGATGTTTGCCCCAAGTTTTAACAAATATCTTATTTATGCGAGAAGTACTATGATTCACTAGCGCATCGACTACAAGCCGATGTGCTTTTGATAAAGAACGATTTGTTCACAATAAACACGACTTACGGAAATTAGTTTTTAAATTTGATTCAAAAAAGATTACAAAGCTTTAAACGAAACACTTAAGCAGCTAAACAGAGGCACTTTTTAGGTACGGTTTTTGTCTTCTTTCCTCTAAGATCTATTTGTAAGTACGGTGTTCATAAATCTGGACTCCATGGGCCTTAAGACCGAAGTGCATGGGAATGACGTTGCTAAGCCAGTATCAAAAAGATATCAATATCATAATATCTCCAACTAGAGCTGAGTATAATAAGTAAATAAAGTATAAACTGCACCTGTAGAAAACAAAGGTCTTACGCTCTTCAGGATAAAATTGCTAGGAAAAGGTATCCATTTTTCTCACTACCGATGGTCTAGCTGACACTAAAATTATTCTATAGGGTAAAATAGTTGGGAACAGTTCTGGACCTTGAATAGGCAAGCAATAAATCTGCTGTTGCACTCTATACTTACAAGAAATCCCTAGGCGTCATATGAGATGTGAGTCCTTAAGTGGTATAGTCGTTATACAAACACAAATGTATGAAGCTGGCATCTGGTAGAATATGAGAGTTCATGATAATAGATTAACCACGTACCACACCATAAAAGAATAATATTTGTTATGCTAAACTAGGTTCCAAACAATTTTATGACCAAACATTTTGCAATGAAGTCGGCTATTAAGCATAAAGGACCGCTTGTTGTGTGCTCCATGCATGTCCAAGAACGTATACCTTAGACAGCTGTTTTTTTCCACGTTAGTCACTGATTATTACCAAGAGGAACTACTGGATGTACACGCCAACAGATCTACGTCGAAAAAGGGAATGCAAAACTTCCGGTTTATTTCCCGTTTTCAAACAAAGACTAAATTTTTGGAACCAGAGTAGTGTAGCTTACATTAAGCCAAGATATTGGCAGCTTAGAGGGTAACCAACAGGTACGGAAGAATATTTAGCGAAACTATTCAAATTTATACCGGAAGATAATCGGCAATAATTCCGGTATCAGGTGTCTGTACAATATTCAAACTGGCACAAATATGTCGGATGAGCTTTGAAATCCCAAGCTCTTCTGGGTACCTGGACATGAAGATAAGCAAGTTATCATTACAATGAAAAACATAGACAAAAAAGGATTTTGCATTCAAGATGGGTCCTTCGAATAGCTAGAGAGTCCGGCTGAACAGCTGCTTGGACTATATTGTCCTCATAAACCACTTCCATAGTTGCGAGATCTATTTGATCTAATAACAAATATGCCAAATCTTTGGCTATACTAAAGCTTCTTAGAGAATAACTATGGACAACATCAGCAGGAAGATTAAAGAAGAGGATATGTATTTTCTTTAGTTATTTCTATAAAAATGTTCAAAACGGTAAGGATAACAAGAACCTGCAGAAACTCTCCCTTGTTACTGATCAGCTGTATTAGATGGGAGAACGACAGATCGATAGATTCCAAATTAGCAGACCTTTTGGTTTGCGATATTAGGGGAACTAAAATTGTTTTAGAAATCGAGTTGGTTTAACACCGTACCACATGAGGATGTATAGGACCAAACGCAACTATACGTATCCAGCTTCAGGCAATACAGAGACCTCTAACTGGACCCAGATGAGGCGGCTATAAATGTAGCCGAAGACTGGTGCAACGTAATCTTAAAAATTTTTTCTTTTTTTTTGCTGTAAATTTTTTTAATATTTATGTTATAAAACCATATTAATTTTATATCCTTCCAAATGCCGAAGGATAAGCTAATAAGAAACCATGTGTGCAGATTTAGTACATTTGATATCTTTAGATTAATATGTGTATCGAATTGTTCCAGAAAATTAAAGAAAATTTCTATACTGTGCCTTCCTAAAAAATATTTTCTCTCTCGAAAAACGTATGCCATTACTTAATAAGCGAGACGAATTTTTATTTCGCTTAAGAGCGATAAAATGTACCATTAATGGCAGTATTCTTTTCATTGCACTGAATAGACTTTCAACGGATTTCCCTCCCTGGCAGTCATTCATTGATATCACAGACACTATAATAAGCGATAAACAAGCGCCACGTCTAAAGCCATATTATCAACTCAACTTGTTACGCGAACTGCATGGTCTTGTAAGAGTTTTTATAATTTGTTTGTTATTTGTATTTAAGCTCAACCTATTGCCGTTGCTTTGTTGAATAAAGGAATTTGGTTTAATGTTACAAATTAAGCCAGAAATTTTCAATAATTTTTATTTCTCACGTTTCGCTTCACCTAATTTGTTTTCGCTGAATAAACAATTCGAAACTTCACAAATTTTTTTTGTTTGTGTTGTAAATGTGATTTTTTCTTGTTGCTGCTGTTGTATTTGTGTTTGATTTTCATTTTCCCTATATTTTGACAGTGTTATTATTAATGTACAAAATTAGAAAGTGAAGTATGAAGAAAAAACTGGGGGAAGTTTATTACTTCAAGTTTTA
Source organism: Germaria angustata (assembly GCA_963681545.1). Taxonomy (NCBI): domain Eukaryota; kingdom Metazoa; phylum Arthropoda; class Insecta; order Diptera; family Tachinidae; genus Germaria; species Germaria angustata. The sequence goes on along the minus strand of OY812998.1, from coordinate 136,079,022 downwards.
AGTGGAACACATACTTTTAAGTAGACTTTGATTGTGAAAAGTTAATTTTGAGTTTGATATATTGAAACATTAAAACTTGCGGTTGAAAAGAATAATTTAAGTCATTTTTTTTTGTTGTTGTTAAAAGTTTAAATTATTATCCGTCAGTGTCTAATCTGGTAGAGAAATAAATTTGGAATATTGCTAAGCAGCAACACTTACAACTAATATTTTCATCTTTTAAGTTAAAAATACAACAAAACATAATATTTTTATGACAACTTATTCAAAACTTCATTAAAAGTTTGTATAGCAGGACAACTTAAGGCGTAATTGTTTCGAAGGAAGGATACATTAAATGAAAAATTACGGAGAAGGCATCCATCAACCTGTTACGTCAAAGAAAGTACTTTCCAATAGAGTAAAACAATTAAAATATTAAAAATAATTAAGTGAACTAAATATAATATGGACTAGATATCGTGATGGATTTCTAATGCCTCCGATGCAAAGTATCACCAACGTGATTCACGTAACGGAATGGCTGCTATTTCATCACGTCCAAGAGACTCCAAACAAGAGTCGCGTATTTTAATTTGGTTTTCAAAAATTGTGTAAATAAGCATTTAGTTGTGCAAAGGTCAGCAAAATCAGATGCTAGAGTAGAATTGACCTTTGGGACGAACCTTTCTAAATGTGGGTTGAATGAAAAGTCAAAACCGATAATGAAGCCCACGAGTTTAAATTCTTTACAAGATTTAAATATAAAAGATTTAGTATTACATGGCATGGAAGTATTTTTAAATGACATTATGTAAAAAAGTTCTGGGAAATTAAATTTATATAACCGACTTCAAAAAAGGATATCAATTTGCCCGCTTGAAAAACTCCTCCATTTACGGACGCATTTTTAAAGTTATTTATTTATTTATTTATTTCGTACGAAAGGGTTCGCTTGAAGGTTGGTCCCAAAACTTATTTTTCCGGATGATCATTTCTTTCTGGAATATGAAAAAAAAAATTCCAAGAAGGTGTTTCAATCTTCCTTGGGAATAATATATAAGCTACAAGTTGGTTATATCGGCTCCCTACTTCCTTCGATTTTGCAATCTGTTCGATTGGGCCTTTGTATCGAAATCAGTTTTTTTGCCGTATTATTTTTCAGTCTTGCTGAACACTTAAGCCAAGGCGAATTCATAACAAATAAAATTAATAACCCGGCTGATAGTACTTTTTTAAATTGTTAAATTGCTCAATATCAAAATTTTGTTACTTGGTTTTGTTTACTTATGAATATTTTCCTCGGCTTTCTGCTTTTATTCCGCTGTTTTTGACATTGAATAATGATAGAGTTATATTTGTTGTAGTAGTAAGTTTACCTGCCACGACTTTGCCTTCTTGAATGCTTGAGAAATAAAATTGATAACGCAACTGAAAACTTTTTTCAAAACTGTTTCGTTGCTCAGTGTGAATGTCTGTAATTTTGTTTTGATTACCTTTTAATATTTTTTTTTTGCTTTTACTTCCCAGCTGCTGTTTTTGACGTTTTAAAATTATATTCTTATACCTGGTTTACTTGTTACTTTAGCTGTTATGAATTTGACTTCCTTAGTGTACTTTATATGAAAAATGATGTTCAAAAAAATTAATATGCAAAAAATTTATCACTGTTTCTTATATAAACTGGCATTATTTTTTCTATTAAATTTTTAAGAAATAAAAGAAAATACAATTGAATACAACAAGTTGTTGATGTACTTCCTGTAAGCATTTATTTACTGCTTGGTAAAGCATTTTTATTATTGGCATTAGAAAAAACGGAAAACACTGTTCTCGTGGTTTTAATATCCACTATTTAATATCTCGTCCTTTTTTTAAGTAATTGGAAAGTGGAAGAAAACCGAATCCCAGCCATTCATAGCCGGAAGACAAATAAATTTATTTCAGATTAAAATATAACGAAAGAAAACTCTATTAAACAAAATTTAAATAATTATCTTAAGGTAGTTTTATTTTCAAATTTTTATTCCTTAAAGACAGAGTAAAACTTTTTAACATCCTTTTCCCCGATAAACCACTATTTTGATTTTTAATTTATTATTCTAAATGAAACTAAAAATCTCAAAGTAGATATTTTTCTGTTATTTTATTTCTATTTGTGCGATATTCTTAGAAATAAATAAAGTTTCTACAACAAAGCAATTACATTTTAATAAACTTTTAACAATAGAATATTTAATTACAAAAGAGTAAATTTAACGCTCCAGAGATAGCGAATTCGTATTCAGCTCACTCAGCACAAAAGGTATTGAAAGCACGATGAAAGCTCTCTAAAAAATAACATAAAAAGATGCTATTTGATTTGAAATAGAAGACGTGGAAAAACAATGTGTGAAAATCAAGTGAGTTTGGCTACACAAATGCTTTTGTTTGTTAAACAAAAACAATATGCAATACAATTACTTTGCTATCAAATTTAATGGAAAAGGATATAAGCACAGGACATCCACTTAAACACACACACGCTCATCCTCTTTACAATAACACGCTCATGTACACACTACCACAGTTAGTTGTCCTAAACACCACCAAATTCCCACTATATCTAAGCACTTTAATCAATATAAAACACTAATACAAAGACAACAATGACAATATAATTTTGCAAATGTATTTATTTGTTGTATGCGGGAGAAAATTAGTATTACGATTTTATCTCTAGTGCACTATTCAAACATACCCACACATACGCTCGCACTTGTGCTCGTTTATTCGTATAAAAATTGCAAACTAGAATTAGAAATATCCTTGTATTCCCGCAATCAGGATTTGCAATACCACAGCCAGAAAATATGCTTTTAAATATAAAAAAAGGTCTCAACAACGAACAAGCGTTTTATGGAAAAAAGAAAATATTAAACAGGAATTTGCGGAAAGTAATGAAATATTGATTTATTACAATTTCACGATAATACTATAGAAAATAATTTATGGAAAAAGATTGGAAAATATGTACATTTTTTATAGAAATTATAAATATTTTTAAGAGTTCTTATATATTAAAAACAAAACAAAAAAAATTACAAGTCGAAAACAAACAATGTTTGTTCCTGAATCAAGTCACTTAAAAATCTCCCGTATCATCATCAAATTTAATTCAGCTGTTGGCTAAAGTAGTTACCGAACCTGAGTTCGATTCCTGTTCAGGACAAGTCATCAACATCATGAGTTTTTCTGATTTACATTAGCGTGGCATTGTGTTAATTGTTGTTGGAACTGTTTAAGTGATGATGGCATTACACTGCTCACTGAACACTATCGGCAGCGATTAATACTCTCACGCCGTCCTCCTTCAAAGGTACTTTTGGCAGAATAGTCGGCGAAGTAAAACAATTAATAAAATGGCTACACATACAGCTTAAGAAACTTAATGCGTCTCCTTAACACCAGAGGCGCTGCTGTCTACTATGAAAAAAAGCCCGGAATAGTAGAGTTGTAAAAACAAAAATTAAGCTCTCGAACGAAACCGAACGATATTCCAGATTTAACTTTAGAAAGTAAAATATTTTTTATTTAATTTTAAAACTTTCCAGTATAAGTTACCCTAAATTTGTGGCAACAACACAAATAGTGCAACATGTATTGTTACTACTCGATTATTGCAACAATATTTATATATATATATCAATTGTAATAAATTGATACGGATTTGAACACACTTCAATATATAATATTAAGATAAATGTGCGACCCGAACACAAAAACACACCAGCAACGAAGCACCCAAAAGAGAGAAATCTATCTACTGAATTTGCCACATCAATTCAACAACATCGATGGTGACTGCAGTAAAATAAACAGAATAAATATATAATGTTTTGTACATATGCACAATTATAAGAGTATTTATTTAGTATTAGAAATGTGGTATTTTTGGAATATTTGAATAGATAAATATATCTAACACGTACACATCTAAATGGACTAGAAGGAAAAAAGGGGAGATGAAACAAAGCAGACCACTGCTCCTTGATTGAATTAAGTACGTTGTGTGTACTAAATGTGAATCTAAAAGTAACTGACGCATTAGAGCTGCATGGAACAGTAACAGCATTATTTAAAATTTTAAAGAATATTAGTAATAGACACAATGGACACGCAAACTGTGACACTATAAATGTGTCAATATGTTTTAGGACTGGAATAAATTTCACTTTAATCAAATATTTTGAACTGTTGAATATGAAATTTAAATACATTTTATTGTTAAATTTATAGCTCCCCATTTTTCATTCTTTAATAGAGACTAAATTATTTTTTTTATGAACAAATATTTATTTTACATTCAACTATAATAAGACAGATCGGCTATGATATTGAATATCTTAGTAACAAAACTTTTTTCTCCATTACGCTTCTTGGAAGCATTTGGCTTCCACAAAGCATCTTCCATCTTACATGAGTTGTTGTAGTTGTTTTCCCGTTGTTATTTTTGTCTTGTATCAATTTCGTTAATCGGTTGTTGCTGTCCTGTATCAGGTCCTAGGATAATGGGGCTGGCATCTGTCATTGCCTAGAAACAATGCCCTCTGTGTACTTGGTGTAGTGGTGAGGAACCTTGCCAATATCTGGGGCATTCTGGGATGGCTTTTTGGAGGTGGTTGAACCCATTTAATATTAAAACTCGAAAAACCATGGTGAAAATATTTTTTGTCCTCTGTCAGGGAACGAATGTGGGGTACTTGGTTTGGTAGGCAAGCACTTTAATCACTACACCACGCCATCACCACTAACAAAATGTACGTTCAATATTTTTTCTATATGAAACACAGACAGTGTTGCTAGCATTTTTTAAAAATAATGGCTAAATATAAAAACAAGCGGCTAAAAAACAGAATTATTTTAATGACACTGAATGCGAAAGTCATGAGTATTAAGCAAAACTACCGAATTTCAATACAAACCTATAAAAATAATATATTATTAAAACATTTATAAGAAGATTTCATTTCATTAATAAAATGAAGGTCATTGTTATGAGATGAGATTTATTTCCTATTTTAGACTTAACAAGACTGATTTAATTGGAGGCCCCTATAATTCTGCATTTAACCATGGAAGAGGGATAATCTTTCAAATGAAATCAAAAAATTCTTAAATTTTTTTATTACCATCAGTAGCTTCTGATCAAAAAGTAAATACATCGTTTATGCTGTTCTATAGTAAATATTGCATATAACAGAACTTTGCTACCGCGAAGAAAATAATTACAATGCCATGTATGGAAAAATGGAAAAAATATTATTAATTAAAATAAAAATGGGCAACAAAACGGCTGGCAGAAATATGTATTTTTCTGGCTACACGGAATGAAATTTAGAAAAGTGGTAAATTTATCCAGAGACTGGCAACATTGGAGATAACGTTCTGGATTCCTTACAAAGTAGCCTGCTGAATTATAATCATGAATCTCAACTATACAATTTTTCATTGTCCTATTTTCAGTGAATTCTAAATGCCTAGTAAGACTGGTCCCATTTTTCTTTGCCACATAATATGCAATTATTGTGTTCGTACAACACTTAGTACCTGCTTAATACATACAAACATTTTCCGCACATACTGGCACAACTTGTATACGTTAAAAATTACTTATATATATACTTATATAGTTTAGCACATACAATCATACAATCAATAAAAACCAACTTAAGTGTTGAGTGGCAGGCAGCATCATTATAGTACGAGCGTTGAAGTATGTATGTCGTATAAATGTATGCACCCTCATTGCATTGACGTAACGTGTGTAATCATGGCATAATACGAATTTGTTTAACACATGTATCTGGGCCTTTATATAAATATATATTTAATACTTTTAATATTTATTTTAAACCACATATTTGCATGTACTGGCTTATAAACATGATACAGATTGCATACACATAACCAGCCACAAACACATACACACGTGCCCCATACATGTGCAACATAAAATCTAACATACGTAGAATCATTATCATTTTATTTTTAGTACATCCAGTTAAAACAGCATAAATATTTAATGCTGCTGTTGTTGTCATGCAACAACATCAATACAGCTACTCGTTTTGAATAGCATCCTGTATTTGAATTAAACTGGGCTTTAAAAATCAGGTCATATCATGGCCTCGCCAATGCATTCCAATACCATTTCTATTCATATTTTGATTTATTTCTTTTTTGTTCATAGTCGCTTGATATTATTTTCACTGCTGGGCCTTAACTGTTCTCAAGCTGCAAATGCGAAAAAAAGTTTCTAAATAATACCTAAAATGGCAATAGCAATAAAAGCTTAAAAATTTCATAGAGGAAATACATAAACGATATGACAAATTCTAACATCCGGAAACTCTCACTTGCCACAAAAAAAAAATGTATATATAAAGAAACAGCAGTAGATAAAAATTGAGCTGCAACGTTAGTTGAATCATACAAATATACGGTTCTAAGTCTTTTGTCTTCAATCGCTGTGGTCGTTTATCAGCTACTCGTATCAATAGTTTTAAAGAAAGTTGTTCACATCATGAAAGACAAATTTTATTAAAGGACAATTATCATTTTTGTTTTTATTACTTCTTTAACCTACCGAAAGGTTTGAAGGCCATATGATCAATATTTAAATAAATATATTTGTGACAAAATTACAAAACACGAAATATTTTACTACAAAAATTTGACATAAAAAATATTATAAATGCCTGTAATAAGAGAAAAGTAATTTTTAAGGAAATACATTTTCATTTCTGAAGTATCAGAGAATAAACTTTGTCATACAGACAAGTTGTTTTATTCCAAAATCACTTCAATGCTTCAAAATACTAATTTCTAATGCAATCATTTATTCTTTGTTGTGGGTTCAGCTGTTCCTGTATCGATAGTTCATTGATTCTAACCAAATCATAATAGAACTGTTCAAATTGTTTGAAAGCATTAAACCTCGTAAGTTTATGCAATATTTGGTCAATCATATATTAATATTTCGAAATATAAAAAAAACATTTTTATACTTAATATTGAAATGTATCATTTTGAGATTATCGTTTAAAACAATTAGAGTTTAAAATTGTTTTATTGTTTGTTGTGGTTTTAGCTCTTCATATGTCGACATTTCATTGATCGCCAAACTAAATCGTCAGTGAAATTCAAGCAGTTTGAAAACATTCAACCTGAATAAAATTTTTAGAAACACTAATTGGGCAGAATATTCAAAAAAAAAAATTCAATATTAAATATTTAAAATAATTTTAATTATTTAATATTGAAATTTATTATTCGATTTGGTTTTAGCAACCAATGAAATATCGGCATATGAAGAGCTAAAGCCACAAAAAAACATTTTTTTCAATGCATAATTTTAATTATTATAATTCTATTTAAATATAGATAAATAATAATTTATAATATAAAACAATTTTAAATAATAATATTATATATTGCACTTTAAGAGAACTCAACCCCATATGTTTAATTTTATATCGTATATGAGTACAATAACAATATTAGAACTACTGCAACATTAGATGACTTTTAGTTCATATTTATCTATACTTAATCTATATATTGGCAAACGTTTGTTGGCCTACAAGTAAATAATAATCAATTTGATAGTCAATGAATCTTGCCATTTGACTGTTCAAGATGTCGAACGGAAACCCACTCAGTATATTGCAGAGCTCCTTTTATTAGAGTATAATTGAGCGCTTGTAATATGAGACTTGCCTTTATCATTATTAAATAATAAACTCAACTCTATATTTTCTCGTGAAATAAAGTCACTAAAATTTCTATAAAAAAACTTTAACAAAATCCTCTATTTGAGCGACACCAACCCACTGTGTCACATCCACTCTAAAAATATCCTTTCATATTTGCTCACCGGGGGCATTTTTATTTAGCATGCAATTTCCTTTTCCGCTCTCAAAGCTTAACCCAGCACCACCACTACAACAGCCCCACAGCTTCTATTATGGCAACTGCAACAACATAACAGAAAAGATAACAACTTTGAGTCCAGCATAAAAGCAACAAAACCAAGAACCAAAAAAAACATGACATTAGAAATATGACGGTATTTACTTATAGTTTAAATTCTGAAAATTTCTCTTAGCCACTATTTTTTGCAAACAGGGTTACTTTAAATGAAGAATATAAAAACGTACAAACTCGTTTTAAATATCTACGTTAATAGGAAAAGGAAACACACACAACACTCCACCAAATAGTGGGAGATAGAGAGAAAGAAAATTTAAAAAACTTCAAGATTGAATGAAAAATAATTTGTACAATTTATCTAAATATCTATTTTATTCAACAAAGTGCAGAGCTGCAAAAACAAACAAACATTTGCAACATGCAACGGAATTCAGCTGAACTAAACTAATTAATGGTTATGTTACTCGTACAAAGACACAACTAAAGCAACAGCACTATTACAACATTATCAACAGGATAAAGAAAATTGAGCAACAAAATCTTGGAAATAAGACGAAAACCGTTTAATCAAATAATGATTTATTTATACGAATATGAAAAACCTTTCATTTTGCTTCACAAGATTATTTTTATAACCAAAAAAAATCAGCATCATAAATCTGCAAAAAAAATTATAATTTTTAATAATAATTCTTATCAAAAATTTATTATTTGGGATATTCTAACCCATGTAATCGTTTAAACAATTAGAATTTCAAATATTACATGTTGCAGCTTCAGCTTTTCATATGCCAACATTTCATTGGTCGTTAATCAAATCGTCCTTGAAGTTTAAGCAGTTTGAAAATATTAAATCTCACATGTTTATGCCACAACATTTTTAAAAATCTAATTTTATATACTTTATTACTAACAAATCTTTTTATAGGCAAAGTAGACATGTTTATATAAATAAGAAATTGTCCTAAAACATATTTACTACGGATCACGCTTTTTGGAGGTTTCCTGTTTTTCAAAACTGCAAAATAAAAGGCCAATCCTGTCAATCATCATGCAACATTAAAACATACTGATGGTGTGAAGGCTCAAAAAGGTCATTTAATATATTTTTTTATTTATTTAAATTTTCCACCACATCCAAAATTACATCCTAAAATATCACCTCAATTGCTAAACGTGAATCATATAAAGTTTTCCAAAAACATTTTACCATTTATTTTTCAAGTAAATTTTACCAATAATAAAATGGGCTTGATTTAAAAATATTTAAATGCCAAGTAAGAAGATGACGCTGATGTGGTGGCAGAATATTTGAAAAGAAAAAATATCACGAAATTTGACATGAGGTATTTTTCCTTACTATTAATTTTTTATTTTCAGATAAGCAGATGATTAGCCTACTGTATAATATACTGACGATAAGGCTGTCATTTAATTCAACAGACTGGCTAAGGCCCTATGCTCCTGAAAGGAACGACGGAAACAAATATATATTTTTCCTCCCTCCACACATCTCTTAACACTTTTAAAGCAGTCTTGAGTAATAATGATCATACTGTAAGAAGACACTTTAAATATTGCAGTGTTGGAGGGAAATGAAACGAAATGAAGTCATTTGAGATACAAGAGAAAAATATTTGCCACCAACACCGCCGTTAAAGATTAGGAAATAATATTAAATTGTAGTATTTCATTATGATTGTTATTAAAAGACGAAATGAAGATTTTGCAATTTCAGTGGCTTCCAACTCATTTCCACTTTTTAATGTCATCTATCTTTAATAAAAATTAACTTTATTTTAATAATCCTTTAGAGTTCTGTTTTTGATTTTAAAAATTATAATTTTTTCATGCGTATATTTTTTCAAGGATCACGTGATGCATAAACCACTCTACTACCACTTATGGTTCTTATTTTATCAACTAAAAAGCACAACAGATTGTGAAAAAAATGTTCGTAATTTTTCATTTTAATCATTTTTTTTACAAAAGCTCGTACTAAGAAGTTTTCATATTTTTTTAAATCTTAAAAAGTACTTTAGATATAAATAATAAACGAGGAGAAGAAAAAACATTTTGTTCCATTTAATTTTTTTCTTCTCTGGGCAAATGGTAGAGCTTATTAGCATGCGGCGCCTAAGCAATTAAATATTAAATGCTTAATTAAACTTCTATGAACGCGTGTTTATTTTTCACAAAGACCACAATTTTTGAATTAATGCACCAGTTTATGATTTAATCACTAAATTAAAAACCCTGTGAAAAAGGAGAAGAAGTGAGATAAAAATTATAATTTTTTAAAACACCATGAAAAGGCTTCATGTGGTCAAGCAGAAAATATTTTTTTGCAGCCTCTAATAGTTTTTTCTCTATTTTTTGGTTTATGGTTTTGGGTTTTTGTGGTAGAACAAATAAAAATAAGCAAAAAATTACAGAGTTCATGCATTAATGTCCTCAAGTTTTATGTGTTGTAGCAAATTTTTTCGACTCTCAAATTTTTGTGGCAGGTCCATTTCTTTTTATTGGTTGGGGACTTTTATTGAAGGGAGTAAAAACACAGTTCTGTTAAATGACAAAAAAAGTACAAAATATTTCAATTAATTGTCTCACACACATACATACATATCGGCAACGATTTGAGCTTTTATTTTAGTTGCAATTACCGCAACAAAAAAACAAAATGATATCGAAATTACTAAGAGAGACATATTTTGAAAATATTAAAACATTCAACAATAAAATCAAACAAAAGTTTGGTTTTTGTTTTGCCGCATCAAGTGAGGCAGCAACACATTTACCACAAATATTTCTTTCAAATGTGAATACAATTGCGAACAATAAATCAAGAGCAGCCAGCAACAGCATAGCGACACAAACGTTCAACCGCGTCTGCATACCTACAGATGAAAGAATTATTAAGCATAACTATGACGGAGAGTGAGGGTATGTGAGGCTGTATAAATCATCCTTTATATTCCTTGTTTTCTCTTTTTACAATTAATGTGAGTGGTATTTTATCTACACATATGGGAGTTGCTGCAAGTGTACATTCACACATACATACATATATATTTCTCTAATATCTAGTTGCGGTATTTATTTTCATGTAGTGCATAGAAAATTTTCATTATTATTTTAGAGTCCAGGATAATTAATATTAGAGGCATGTGTTCATGATTATTTTAATTTAAACATATTAAGACATGAGATTTTGTTCCGAAATGGACCATGAACATTTTAACTTAAAACTCCAACCTACACGGCGAAACAGAATATTATTTTCGAAGATGACTGCAACTCTTTGGTAGTGTTTGCTTGTATTTGGAGTGATTTACCCCATTCTGAGTGGCGGTGCTTTTACGTTGGAGTTGACGTCCAACAACTTGTGATTAAAAGTCAATTTTGAAGTGAACATGACTTTTCCAAAAGAAACTATTTAAAACTGAATTTTTTAAGAGTCTTCTTGGACGCAAATTTATAATTATAATCGAAACTTTAAGAAAATTTTACAATTCTTTACATTATTTTAAATATAATATCGGGTGATTTTTTGCTATTTATTTTTCAGTGTAAATTTTTTCAATAAACTTTGCCATTTCACCATGAATAGAATGACAAACAAACAACGTTTGCCAATCATTGCATTCTTTTATCAAAAATCTTGCTGTGTGACAAATGTGTTTCGTAAATCACGTATATTTTATGATCGCCATCGAACACGCTATTTAAATTGTTGTGACCAAAATTTCTTACCACGTTCACTTTATTGGACATTTGCCCACCAACCCGTACGAGAAAAGTGCGTGCCGAGTAGAATATTGCAGCTGTATCGGCCGGTATCAATGAAGATCGCGATATGTGAATTCGTCACCGTTTGTTTGGTGAATGGACCTTAGGAAAGTTGGATGAAGATCCATTTTTCTATCGAAAAATTGTATTCAGCGACGAAGCTCATTTTTGCTTCCATGGGCACATCAAGAAACAGATTTGCTGAATTTAATGTGAAGAGCAGCTTGAGGCAGTTCAAAAGCAGTCAGTGCACCTTGAAATAGGCATTGCTTGGTGCGCTTTGTGGGCCGGCGGCATCATTGGACTGTACTTTTTCAAGAAGGAGGAAGATCGTAACATACGCATCATAACGTCCATTGACTACGAATTTTATTGTTCTTGATAAAGTACGCTGTGGCCCACAAAACGTACTTCTTCAAGAATAATGAAAATTGCAACGTTACAGTCAATGGGGAATGGTACCGTGCGATAAATGCCGACTTTTCTTTTCCTAAAATGGAAGAACTGGACTTGGCTGGCATGTGGTTTCAATAATACGGTGGCAAATGCCACAAGGCACGCGATACCATGAACCTATTGAGAGGCCGGTTTGGTTAGTAATTGATATCACGTTTTGCAGCAGTCCATTGGCCACCAAAATCATTCGATTTGAGCCCACCTGACTATTTTTTGTGAAAATAAGTGAAATCTCTCGTGTACAGAGAAAATCCAGCCACAATTATAGACTACATGGATGGTAGCCAGGGGCAGTATTTATATAAAATAATCTTTAAATAGTAAATGGCAGCCATCACTTCAAATAAATATTTTATTCACTTTTGCAAATTGTCTGTGCTGTTTTTAGTTTTTTATACGCAAACGGTTAAAAAATCACCGCTTATTGCGCGGTGCAAGGAAGAGAAATTATTTGTGATTAATATACTCTCCTTGCAATAAGACTCAGGATATTTTTCATCAAAACCACAAAACTTTTAATATCAAAATACTAAATTCAAATAATTTAAACTATCATTTTAATACCGCTCTCTTCTCAAGGACTCATTTATATGCACACCAACATACAACAGAATGTCATCATAAATCATTTCTTGCAGTTCTGAGCCTGATGCAGTTTATGGCATTTAAGTTTATTAATGGATGCCTATAATACTGATGCATACATTTGAACAAACATCCATATGTTCATAAATATAAATAATGCAATAATACAAAAAAATAATTTTTACCCCCAAATAAAATACAATTTATTTGGAACAAATTTCGCAAATAAGTTTCCATCTTTTGTTACCATCAGCAATAATCAAGAGCAGTATTTTGACATAAAAATAATAATTTTATTTATGTGATAGTAAAAGAAAACAATTTATATTGCATTAGAGCCATAATGAGACTTATATTTTATTTAAAATTTATGCTTCACAAACGAAGGCGCAGAAGAAAAGGAAATAAGGAAATAAATCTATTCAATAAAAAATAAATTGTGCATAAAAAAGGAAACTTTCTTGGCAGTTGTAATTAATAATGAGTGCAAGCAGAGAAAAATGAAATTTAACTAAAATACAAAATACACTCACACAAGTGCAAGAACAAACACATGTACGTACATAAGTTAAAAAAATAATGAAAAGAGGAAAGTGTTTTTTTTTAAGTTATTGAAAGAGTTTTCCTTATTTTTTCTATTATTGATGTTATTCAAACCATTTTTCTCTTCTTTCGATTTCAGGTAAAGTTTCGAAATTGTTAATTAAAACAACACCATTTACAAAAGAAAATTTAACATACGGAAATAATTTTATTTATTATTTACAATTATTCCATACAAACATTTAATACATTTATTAATGGGGCAATATTGGAACACCCTTTAGGCATTTTGCTAAGGACAATGTGTTGTTTAACTGAAGACAAATACAATAAATTTTCAATAGTTTTAAAAAATTAAAATTATCAGAATAAAGAATCAATCAATTATTTCAATTTAATATTTTTTTGCAACCTGCAAAAGAATTAAATCCATATCATATATGATTTTGTTGTTGTTGTGCCATTTTTTATAAAAGCATTTTAAATCTACTAATGATAGAGAATTCTCATTTTGTTTTGGAATGTTTTAGCATTAAGACATGACCTTAAATGTTTTCAAAATGATTAAAGTTTGTTGACCAATGGAATGTCTGCATATGAGCAGGTAAAGCCACAACAAACAAATTTGAAAAGTTAATTATTTAAATGTTTAACGGGTACAATCCTGATGAATTTCAATATTAATTATAATAAAAATAAATATTATCAACTGTATACAGTCCAAGAATCTCTAAAGAGTTATAATATCCAATATTCTTATAATCTTCTATTAAATTCCATTTAATTTCCATTATATCCATTTCAAGGTCTATTTTAAAACTTGCAAATAAAGACATCATGCGGTGAAATAATTCTTTTATTATTATCTATCATCTGATGTTTTGTTGACAACTCATGGATGTAATGATTTTATCATATTGAAATATTGGAAGATAAATAAGTTTATAGTATTAAAAGAAAAACTTTAATAATTATAAATTCTAATAAAAAACGTTTTCAAAACAATTTTGTGCTATTTTTTAAAGGTTTCTAAGATTTTAAATACAACCCTTTATATACATTTATTTAATAAATTATTAGAAAATTTTCGTAGATCACAACAAAAATGTGAAAATTATTTGAAAACATAAACAAAACCACAAAAATTTGAAAATTAAATTAAATGTTAATAGACAAAACAACCACTAATTTTCTAAACGTTACTTCCCATTTGCCTTAAATAAGCTGCGGGAAGTAGCCCAGCTGTGATAATATGTATATTAAACGTCAATGTTTATTTTTATTGTTTATAATTTACAGGGTTGTGTGACACAAAAAATATTCCACTATTCATTTGTTTTTTTATACATTACATTTATAAAACCAAAATAATCATTTACTTATAATCAAATGGATTTTGTATGTTTTTCCACCAATTGGGATCGAAACTGTGGATTATGGTTTTCATAATATTAAATAAAATGGCCGTTAGAAACTTTTTGGAGATCCTGATGAGGACATTTCGGATGGGTGGTTATGCAGAATAATACCTGCTAGAGATATGACGTCATGGTTTGTAAAAATTTAAGCATTTACAATTGATTTATTGAATTATTGGAGCACTCTGAAATTAGGCCCAATGTATGGCATAAGGTTCATGAAACACAGTGTTCCGATTTCTTCCAAGTATGGAAAAATATTAGTAGAGTTTGATAGTAATACAGAATAATCACAAGCTTATTTTCACAGGTCTTATTTGTATGGGAATAAAAAGTTATTTTAGTATAGAAACTTTTTACATGAAGCTCTAATTTTGTAACAACTATTCTATTAAATTATACCAAAAAAAATTGCATGTGACTTGATGAAAAATTTTTATAATAGACAGAGACTAAAGGCTTGATTATGGAGGCAACTATATTTCAGTTCGGTAACCAGTTGCCAAACTGCTCAAGATGATAATGGTGAACACAAAATGATAACGTAGAACATGAAAATCTAATAGAACAGTCTTTCAAATGATTACGAAAGGACTTCTAGCAACTGAGACTGGCAATTTGTAGTTTGTCGAACAGCAACCCAACAGAAAATCGACTGCCAACCATAATCGAGATATAGTTTTTAAAAATTCTAAAATTTTGTTTTTGTTCTCGCTATAAATTTCACTTATTGAAGTGTTTTAAATAATAAGGCCATAATTTTTAAAGGCAACTTTTCTTTTTGAACGCTTAGTTTCACTCTCAATTTATGTCCTTTATCTAACTCCATAAGGAATTAGTGTTCTGTATTTTACACTTATCAACTGAATGGCATTATCACTTTCCTATTTTGCGATATGAAATGAAAATTTAAAAAAAAATGTTGCAAAAATATTCCACTTACAGATAAATTTATTAAATTTCAAGTATTCAATTCACCTACAAAAGACTTATAACTTCTTTAAAAGATTTTTAATTAAAAAACTCAAATTGACCGCAAAATAAATATCATATAAAGATACCACAGTTTTATTTGTTGCCACATTTGGTGGGAGTAGAAGAAACCAGACAAGGCTAATACGATTAAGCCATGCTACATATAAGTGAGTATGAAACCATAGATTTTAAAGAACTATAAAAAAAAATCAAAGAAATTATAACAAAGAAACAAAATAAGAAGCAAAAAAAATAAATAATAGAGGAAAGTAGAGAAATATATAAGCATAAATAAGTTCAGAACTTTATAATAAAAGAGAAAATAAATACACACATACACGCACACTCACATACATTCAGTTGGATGTTTACTTACCACATGGAATTCTGAATTGGGAGCTTAATCAATAAACTTAATTGAAATAGATTTTTAATAACTTAAAGAGTTGTCTTGTTGCACTTTAGTGTTCTTTTCTTTACTAAATCATTTTCCTGTTGTTTGTTCTTGTTGGAAAGAAGTATATAAGAACAACGAACAACAGGAAAATATTGGTAAATCATTCACAATTTAATAACTTTCCATTAAATTAAATAAAAAACTATTGAGTAAATTCTACTAAAGTCCAGTAGATGATTAGACTGTCTTAATTGTTTAAAAACACATAAATAACAACACACAGAGAAGTTCGCCTACTGGTTATAATGAATTTTCACTTATAATGAACTTCTCAGGCACCTGAGTTAGTCACTATAAATACAAAGATTTACAAAAGACTGTTTCCTCACAGAAGATCAAGAAAATTATTTTTGAATTTAGTTAAGTTCTACAATAATTTCCTATGAGTCAATGAACTTATTTTCAAAACAATCATTGCACATGCAAACGTGTCCTTACTCTGAATGGGTCTTATTAATTGTAGAGCTGATACTGTACGTCCTGCTTTAAAAAAAATTTATTAACTTTCGCTTTCCTAATACAAAAATGCAACAGCGCGCTTTGATTTTAAGGTTTAAAGTTTAAAAATTAAAAGAAAAACACATTGAGGGCCACATTTTGCAAATTTCGATAAAAACTTTTTTCTTTTATTTATAGCAAAAATAGAAAAATTCAAATTTGTTTTTCTTTTCAAAACAAATAATAAAAAAAAATATCCCTTCATTTCACAAAATAGAGCCTTTAATTAAAATTTAATTAGGCTGGAAAGGACATTTGCATTTAAAATTCGTGAATACTACACATAAAAATCTATCCTTTAATAGTTTCAAAGTTTTTTAAGAAAATCTAGTGCCAAATTTTACGACAACACCAAACAAAATATTTTAGTAGTTTTGTTTTTTTATTTAAAATTTTACTCTACACAAGTCATTATTAATTTTGTTATAGCATTTATCCAATTCATTAATCAAGATATTTTCCAAAATATTTATTTGAAAATGTATTGTTTTTTGTAGGATTTACTGAGTGTTTGACAGATAATTTGGAGCCAATAAAATGCAGGCAAGAACAAACAATAATTTTTTAATTAATTAACACTATTTACCACACCTTTTTTAATATATTTTTTTGATTTCATAAACGAGCCTTAGGTCTTTTTATAAAAAATAAATTTATTTTATTTCAATATTTTGACGCTTCTTCGGCCGCTTTCTTTAAGTCTTTTCATTTGTTATTGTCACATTAAAAAAAACTTTCCTGAAGAAGACGCCTAAAGAGGCGTCGAAATACTGAAATAAAATATATATATAATGTTTTTAAAGATCTAAAGCTCGTTTATGAAATGAAAAGATATAATAAATTTTTTAAATATATTTCAGCATTTTGTTATATAAAAAAAATAATTGTGAAGTTGGACAAAAACAATACACAGGCAATTTAATTAAATTCAGACATTTAAGATTTGAACAACATTAGCAGAAAAGTAAATATAGGTACGTACATATATGAAAGAAATAATGAATATTTAAGCAACTAAATATATTTATATAAGTACAAGCAAATATACGCAGAAAGAAAGCTAAACACGCATTTTTTCTTGTTAAAAGTTACAACCAACAAATTTTATTTATATGTACTGAAAATACACAAAAAGGAAACGGAAATAAAAATGATAACACAATAAATTCACCGTTGTAAGTAAATTAGAGAGACAGTTAAATAAACTACGTAAATTAAAATATAACAACATCGCACATATATCCCACCCACACACAATAAGTTAGTAGCGGAGCCAAAAGACACACTGTTTAACAAGGCACGCATACAGATGCACAGACACATATGAAGTGGAGCTAAACAATTAAATAATAGCAAAAACGTGTAATCTATTTACAACTAAGACGATTGGGGAAACAATAACTTTTAGCACATTTACACTTAAGCGAAATCTAGTACTCAGAAGATTTTGAACCAAATCTACTTGATTTCTAATAGATTTCCCATACAAAAAGAAGTCAACCTCGCCACCTAGTAGTACTTATAAGTAGAGTAATGGGTTTTTTCAAAATGTACTGCATATATGCAGTTTTACAAAAATTATGCAAATAAAATCCTGCCGAATGCCAAAGAAAAAATTAATAGGGTCTGATAAAGATTTCGATTCAAATCTACTAGGTTTCGATCATGTTTAAATGTACTATTACATTTGTTTTCTGTTTTTTAAGCAAAATTAACACAAACAAACTGCGAAGCACCCAGAGTATGCAGCAGGAATCGAACCTGCAACTTTCGGACAACCAGTCTAGTGCACTAGCCGCGAAGGCATATAAGAAATTAAATTTTGGGTCACGCTGTTAAGAGTTGATTGGAAACGCTTTATGAAACAGCCATTATTTCGTGCGAAATATTTTTCGTATATAATTTGCCAGCATAGATATCGCATAAAATTTTAAACAGAATGCCCGGCTATAGACGGAATTCACATGATAAACATTCTCCATGAAATTAGTTGCACTAATTTTTGTTTTGTAGACAAGAGTAGAAAACCGCGTATGAAAAATTGCAGAACTTTAATTTTCAAGGAACGTATCGTTCACTCACAATTATATAAAAATATGCAAAAATATATTTCGTTGTTATAAATTTTTATGTGTATATTTGTTCTTTACAAATTCCCCCGTATAAGCGGAAGTAGTGCAATGAAACTTAAAAAAAACAATTTAAAAAATTACTTAAAAGAGTTTTATCAAGAAATTTATTCAAATTTATTTAGTTTCAAAAATTCGTGTTTCAAAGATTTTTTTTTTGCTGTGGGTTCATCTGTCGTCTATACATTGATATTTCATTGGGGTTAATCAAGTCAAACTATTGGCATCCAAGGGGCGTCTATGTGTACAGGTTGAAAGAAAAATTAAATAAATTCATATTTATTATAAATTATGATATTATATATTTGATAAATTTCAGATATGATTGATTTTTCCTAAAAAGTATACCCTAGCTTTTGTCTAAACATACGAGGATGAATCCTGTACATTTGGTTAAAATCTACTG
Source organism: Germaria angustata (assembly GCA_963681545.1). NCBI lineage: Eukaryota > Metazoa > Arthropoda > Insecta > Diptera > Tachinidae > Germaria > Germaria angustata. Next base: position 136,059,813 of record OY812998.1, on the reverse strand, counting down.
ATGATCTAGATCCACAAAAAATAATGAATTTTGGAAACTAAAAATTTTTAAACGATTATTTTAAGACAATATTTTTAGTAAATTTCAATAAAATTGTTATTTTTTATACTGCGCAGATCGAGTAAAATTATAATTGTTTTCAATACACTATAGACTATAAAATGACTTGTGAACACGATTGCATTGCCAATAAAATATGAGAGTCTTCTTTCAATAAAAGTATTCAATAACTAATTTGTGTTTGAAAAAAAAATTTTTTTCTTTATGCATTAGAAAACTATATATAATTCGGCTGCTTGGCTTAAAGTACGTATTGGTTATTCAACTCGAAATTGATTTTGTCTATTACATACAGGCAGAGTTGGTTGGCTCTTACTGTACAACTTGAATAAAACTTCTTAAGAATATTATATAGATAAATTATATTTGAAATTAACTAGTTTTTTATTTAAAACTACGACTTGTGCCTTGGTTTTTATATTGAAAAAAAAAAAATAATAAATAAATATCTGTAATTAATTACTAATTATGTCAATAGAAGATTTGTGTTGTTTTAGCCTTAAAATAACTTGAGAATTGAGGCCATAACCTGCTCTTTTATATGAACGAAAAAGTTTAAAACTAATATTGCTGTTGTTGTTTACTCATTATTTGAAATCCTAAATGGTAGAAATAATGTTCATTACATATTGAAAAAAAAAAAAAAAACGAGAGACACACACAAACACACATAATTTAATGAATCCATAAATTGAAAAATTTTCCAAATAAGCAGGCCGGAACCGTAAACTATTCCAATTATAAAACTTAAATACCACAAATTAATTTTAAGAGAAGAAAATCAACAACAATTAATACTAAATGAAAAGAGACATTTTTGGAAAAAAATCATGCAAAAAAGTGGTTAAAAATCTTCTAAATCGAAAAGCTTTATTTCCCTTAACACTTTTTTCTAAAACACTGCCACTTACATTTCTCTTTTTCTTCAACTAGATGCTCTTTCTTAGTTGTTCTTTAAATTATTTCTGACATCTACGCAAAAACAAAAAGTTAAGAGCATTAAAAGTTATCAAATTTTATTCGTAATCCTTATAGAGCTTTTTATACTTTATATATGTAAATGAGTTTTATCAAGTTTTCTTTTTAACCGGAATATAAGTAAAACAGATCTAAATGCATATTTATATATAAAATATATAAATTTATATGTATTTGGCACACTAAAATTAAAATTTGTACAAGTGCATGCACTCACACATAAACGAACGAGCCGTCATGCAAATGATTTCATGTGCGTTGCAAGAAAATGGTAATAATAACGTACGCTTTTGATAGTTTTATAAAAAAGTTAAAATAAATTTAATATTTAAGACGAAAACGAAATTATACACAAGCCTGATGAAGACTTTACATTACAATCATTGGTTCAATCGTACGATGTAAACAAATCGACCATGTCATGCATTAAAAATAGTGATAAAAATAACGTCAGCCTGCGGTACAAAACAAAAACATACCATAAGTGTTTCATTACTCAAAGAATACGACACATTCCAATATATTAGTTGTGCATAACGAAATATTAATATAATATTCTCAATATTCTTAAAATCAATCTAGATTGAAGGGAACAATCTTTATGAAGGGAATAGTTCATGCTCGAATAAGTCCCCTCTACCTCGAATTTACTTTAACTATTAGGGATTATAACAACAAGGACAATGCTACTAGCCAGATAGCATTACCATATAAAAAATTTTAGTCAACAATAAATAAAAATAATATAATAAAAATTATTCTTGTATCAATTTAATCCATACACACGTAAATGCAACACAAGTCTCCCGCAAGGACATCTTAACTTAAGTTACAATACTGCTTACTGGATTATCTGTTTGTTTAAAATGATATAAAAAAAAATAATAAGATTTTATAAAAATATAGTTCATGCTGTCATTTACAATAATAAAAACTATCGATAATAAGTCGCAAAAAATACACATACACCCACAGCTACTTCTAAATCAAACTTTCTATCAAACGAACTTGAGTGGAAGGATGAATTAGTCAAGTATTTGCTTGCTACTTTAAAGCTGGCAAAAATCCCTGAAAACAGACAACGACAAGTTCAGATAAGTGGGCAAGCAATACATCTCCAAGTCTTCAGCAGCAACAGCAAAAATACAAGCTACAAAAAATAGAATGCAACTAAATAAAAAATAAAATTGAAAGTTGAAAGAAAAGTTCCCATGTAAAAAATTCGTTTTTGGGGAGAAGAGGACCAGCAAGAGGAGCAGATTGTAAAAATGAAGGAAAACATTAAGGCGATTGTAAGCAATAGCTGGAATCGAAGAAGCAAATAATTGCACAAATACTTTTTCTGATGTACTTGAATTGTAAAAAAAATCTAAATTGCACAATGGGTAAAAAAAAATAAAAAGGCAATAGTTAAAAACTATATTTTTTGCGTGAAAACGTTAGACGTGAAATTTAAATGCCAGAAGGAGGCACAAAGAGTCATGTTATCCCACCATTATCGTGGAAATTAATATCGCTGCATAATTTTTGTTATAAGACGATGTTAGAAGTGTCACGCATAGAAACTGCACTCATGTTAAAGGAATATCGCAACATGAGTACAGGAGACACAAACCTATTACAATATAAAATTTTTAATCAGCTAATTATTTATTATTAGTATTGAATATCACATGGAGTGACTAAATTGCATTAAAATTACACAATCAGAAGGGTCCTTTGAGATTTAAAAAATTTATATTCCTTAAGGCACGCAGCATAGTATTTTTTTAGTACATTTTTAGAAAAAAACCATAGTTGCGTCACTAAAATCTGGTAGGATTTTGACTAGATTTTACAGAAATCTAGTGGCGAGGTAGACTTCGTTTTGTACGGGAAATGGAGTAGAAATCAACTAAATTAAGCTAAAAATCTTCTGAGTACTAGATTTCGCAATGAGCTATTAAATTTGCGGGGCAAAAACATGAAGAGCTTCCACATGCCACAGAGTCATTTAAAAAATTTCCTCTTTTTCATGTCTTCTGTTATGAGCTTCGGACGTACTTCTGCTAAAAATATTTCAATTAAACAACAAATCGAAACATTAAACTCATCTAATATCAAAAGGCGACATTTTAATTGTTTTCAAAGTATCAATTAGTGTATTTTTTATTTCTTTACAAAATAAATAAATTTCTATATTAGGAAATTTAATTATACCAGCAAACCCGTGCAATTCTGTAATAGTTTTTTAAACAATTTTCACTTTAGAAAAATATTTGCTCCCTCAGACTTATACATACATACGTACGAGTACATGCATAAAAGTAAAGATTTTCCTTAATTTGAAATTGAGACTATTATTTCTGCTAAAGAGGAGGTAAATGATTGGTGGTGGTCACAAAGTCGACTTTGTCTCAGTGTACAATATTTAATTTAAAAAAATCTGTATTTCTCAAAACATCATCCGCTTCAGTAAACAAAAAGGACACGTCTTCATTCTTTAAAACAAGTCCGTATTAATTACTTAAAAAAATAAAAATAAAAACTTGCACTGCTTGATGCTCTTAATCTCTGCATTTTCAGGACTTTCTCGAAGATACGTTTGTATACAGAACAAACAGAGCTTTTTCTTTCCATAGATCTGATAATATTTAGTTTATTCAAACTGCCACACATATTTACCACACAATTATCTCATAAGGATTCTAATATACCTAAGACCTAACGAAAATAATTATCTTTATCAAAAGGCATGACTGTCTTAAATAAAAAAAAGTATATAAAGAGTAGCGTATGATTCAAGTCCTGAAATCCCCTTAAAACCACAATCAATCAGCAATTCTATGTACACTTGAGTTTTTTTTAAACGCCTGAGGTAGAACATTCAAGACTATTTAGACCACAAAACAAACTTCAAGTCGAAAGGAAATATCTTAACTATTTACTTGAAGCAGGACTATAATGAACAAATGAACCAAGTGTCAACAATACCAATACAAAACACCCGAAATAAAGGATGCTAAAAGAACGAAAAAAAAAACCTAAGCAAACAGAGCACTTCAAATAACAAACTGGATGTTAAATTGAGCTCAAGCAAACGAAGAAAAGGGGGAAAAAACTTCAAGTGGTATATCGCTGTAGGACACAATAAAACAGATAACCAAAGTAAACAATTTCTTAATATAAAAAAAGGCTTCAAATGTAAATAGAATTATAGAATAGAATGGATTGAAAATAAAATACTGACTTAAATAAAAATTCAAAGGAATCCAAAAAAAAAAACTCTGATCCAATCCAATATACTATCACAACATCTGACCTGACAAAATTTAGAAAAATTTTTTTGTGGATGACCTTCATGGAAAGGAAATATTGAAAAAGGAAATCTTTCATAAAAACAACAACAACAGTAGCATTTTCGCAATGCAAAGTACTATATATTTACAAACTCACAACACCTAGACACACACACATACATACATTCATTGAATTAATATCATTCCTTAGGATGCTGACTTTTCTAAACTTGCACTAACGGACACTAAATAATACCGGATCCTGAAACAGAACACAACAAACAACAACACGTTATGCTGCTACATGCTCAATTGAATTTTTCAATTACTCTATCTCTCTCACTCTCTCTCTCTCTCTCCCTCTCTTTCTTTCAAACTGTTTTAGCCTTTGTATACAAAGAAAAAGTGTGTTCGTGCGTGAGCCATGGGTTTGAATTAGTGTCGCTTACACCGTATTTTAAAAGTTTCTAAAGAGAACTTGTAAGTTAAATTTCTATTCCGCTATTTTTAAGAATATTTGAACTAAAGCGAGTAAGGGACACCTGCATCAAACTAAAAACTTTCAAATTGTGGAATTTGATGCCTTTGATTTATAGAAATCCTTAAAAAGAATTTTGATAATAAATAGTTGATATAAGGAGTTGTTGGTAAATAGAATCTATTGCGTTTTAGTGAACACGGATGTACATGATATGTTTAATGCTTTAAGAAATCGATGTTCTGCTTTTATTGTCCTTAATTTGTTGACTGGTAATATTCATGGATGTATATTTTAAGTTGCTTAAGGCAATTTCTTGTTTAAAGCATAAAGTCCTTGCAAAAAAAAATTTAGCAAAATATATAATAAAATATAAATATAAGGCACAACAAAATTTAAGGAGCAAGAAAAAAACTTTTGACCAGTTGTTAAACTAATAATTTTAACATTTAATTAATAATGATTTTATTCTTTCGTCAGTCAGTCAGTACATCCTTTATTATTTAGTATTTTATTAAAAAAGCTGTAATAAGAGATAAATATCAAATGAAGAAAACAAAGTTCAGGAAACTCTTCTCTCCACCGCGGTCATTTCAGTCAATATTTGTCTTTTTTCTTCTTTCCTCTTCTAAGAAATTCTTTTGCATTTTTATGCCTTATGGGAAATTTTTTGGAGGATCCAAAAAAAACAATTTTAAATAAAAAAAAATACTGTAAAACATCCTTAAATTACACGACTTCTAAGCCAATGAACTGGATTAAAATTGAACGGATACGAAGAATTGGATTTTCCCAACAACAAAAAAAATTGTTTGTTCTTTTAAATTTGTTTCTTTTTTATTTGTTGTTGTCATGAAACTTTTTGCTGTTTGCAAAAAGTTTTTCTTGTTTAGGGAATGTTCGGGTGTCTTGCTTCCTGTTTCTTTTACTTTTCTATAGAAATTTCGCGTCTCATACTTTTGAAAGGTGTGCTGTTTTCTATTTTCCCCAACCTTTTTCTGGCATTAATAGTATTTTTCATTTTTTTCTTTACCAGAAGCGTAAATAAATTTATGGGTTGCTTAGTTTCAGCTGCTTGTTTTTTTAAGTTTTTTCTCCCTTTTAAGGCCCATAGTTTGTGTTTGTCTCCGATTACGGTTTTAAGGATTTTAAGGCTGTTAAAAAAAAGGATTTACAAAACAAAATTTACGATAGACACTTAATACAAGCCGTTATCGTTGTTTCAATTCACTTTTTGCTGAAAGGCACTTAACTTTGTTATTTTGATGTCAACATTTTCTTTTTTATATGTCTGTTGAATCAAGTTCAGGATAGCAGAAGAAATTCTTTATGAACTATAATATTATTTAATTATAGAGACATATTCATCATCTGCGTATGAGTGTGAGTGTGCGTGCTTGGAGTGGCGTAGTAGTATTTTGATATTGTTCAGATATTGTTGCATATTCCCAGTAAATTTCACTTTAATGTTCTTGTAGAAAGACACAATACAAGATCAGTATCAATATAATTTTAGCAAATATTGGCAAAGACGTACATATTGTTCATTTGTTGCATCCTTTTTAAGGATTGTAGTGATGGCTTTCATAATTTTTGTACATATTATACGAAAATTAATTGAAAAATGTTGCAAAGCGGTTGGATGTAAAATTTACTTAATTAGCGAGAACTTAAACATTGTGAGTAACTTAAATAATATTTCTACAAAATGCAGTGCTTATTGTGGCTTTAGCTTTTCATATGCCGGCAACTCACCTAAACTGAACCAAAACGTCAGTGAAGTTCAAGCAGTTGGAAAACATTCAACTTCGGATGTTTATGCCATACAAATCAAATACAATATGAGAATTCAATATTGTATATGAATTATAACAAAATACATAATCATATTAAGCTTAGAATTATTTTATACAAACAACCCAACAAACGATTATACTTAACATGAGTCTATTTTATTTAAATAATATTTCCTAGAAGAAATCGAAACGTTACAAAAGTTGCCCCAATTGGAACCATGTCTTTATTTCTGATTTTTCACAGAGATGTACATCTGTTTTGTTTTATAAAATAATGTATTGAATGAGTAGTTCTCTAGTCGGGAGTTGAGGTACTGACTTTGTGGATCGTATTTTCACCGACACTGTAACTATTTTTTCCACTAATAAGGGAACCAACAGTTCTAAGGGCCAGTTCTTTCTGCAGCAAGTTTAAGAGCAACAATACACAAGTTTACAAAACGGAGTACAAGTATTTTATATGTTGTTTAGCAATCCTTATGTGCTCAATATTTATAATCATGAAACTTTATAGTTTCATTACAAAAGTATTAATCAACACTCCCCATCAAATACTTTTATGATCACCCACGCACAAAAACTTTCCTAAAGTAAAACAAAAATAAATTTTTGTCTATAAAAGTTAGCCAAACGAGCTTTGCCACTAACTAAAGATAAAAAAATTGAATTTAATACAATTTGTCAACAACTACAATCTTTGTTTTTTCCCCCTTAACTTGGGCCGTGCTGAGCAGTTGATAAAGAATACAAAAAACGAAAAAAAAAAATTCATTCAATAAAATATGTCTCTAATAAAGGAAAAGCCAATGGCACGCAGCAGCAGGAACTAAACAAATGTATTTATTGTCGTAAATAAATATTATATTCCATATTGGCCACAAAGAATTTCACATGTCAACTTTAAGTAGAAATTTCAAAAGTGAACAAAAACAGCAAAAGCGAATTAAGAAAAAATTAAATAAAATAAATTCTAGTAAGAGTTAATAAAGTCGAAAGCAGGATATATAAATTTCGAAGCAGCTTTAAGGATATAAAAACGAGTACTTGAAGAAAATGTTTTCGATTTCTAGAGAACGCCCAATTTTTCTTAAATGACTTTAAGCAAATACGAGCAAGAAAATGTTCTAAAAGGAATACACTTAGGAAAGTTGAAGTAGAGATTTCGAAAGAGAATTACCAACTTTAAAATACCACAAGGCTTAGGCTGGCGGAACAGGAAATGCACAAGCAAACAAAGGAAATGTGAGTTTTGCAACACACACAAAAATTTTATTTATTGCCAATATTAATTAAAATTCTTTGGAACAGTTTCTCAACAAAATATTCGAAAAGTTGCAAAAATATGTTTTGGATTATTTATTATCAATAAGTGAAAAAAATTTTTTTTCAGAATTTTTTCGTTTAAAAAATAATTCATGAGTAAATTTCAAAAAAATAACGTGATTGCATTTGTTTATTGGATCAAAAGCACAGGACATCTGTATATAAAAGCAAAATATTTCTGGAAGCAAAAAAGAAATATATTAAAAAAAGTTTAGTAGAATTTTTCTTCTTATATTGATATTTTTATTTATCTGATCTAGATCAAAATTCCTTGTAGATAGTACATTCTCCTGAAATTTCCCCTCTCCCCTTAATCTATTTAGTTATACAAATTAAATAATTGTGAAACAAAAAAATTCAGTTATTCAATTTATTGTAAAAAGATCCTAATACAGAAGAGGTTTATAGGCCATTTGTACAAACTATTTATCAGCTAAAATACACATTAAGTTACCAAGTCCATATTTACATTCGTATATATGTAAAAAATATTCAAATCAAATTACATAAATGTAGAAGTGCGTTTTAGTTGAACTATATATGATTTGATTCATGATTAGAAATGAGAGGAAAAAATTTTCGACCGGCTATTTGGACCATAATGAAAGATTATGTCCATTTGGTTAAATTAATAATATTTCTGTTTACAAAAAAGCTATAATTGGTTCTTTATTCAATAAATCTTCTACTGGAATTTATAATATTTAATATAAGTTTGAAAATTAATTCACATTAAAATAGTGATCCTCGACTCGCTTTCAACAGTAGTATTCAATCGAATACTAAGGATCGTGTAAGAACTAGCAGTTTGCCTAGCAGATTTGGTCTGACCATTGCCTGCGCAGAAGACATTGCAATTGTCATAAGGAACATCCGATATGTGGAGGAAATATTTACAAATATTGAGAGGTCAGCAAGAGCAATTAATGAACGAAAGGATAAATACCTAAAAATGTCTGCGAATGAAAATGGACGAACTGTAGCCAACTTTATATACCCGGGTGCCCTTCTAAAAAATGACATTAGTATGGAAGACTGTAGAAATGATCGACTATCGGCAGCCATTATTGCGGGCTTCAGGCAAAAGAAAATGTTTTCAAAACATATGGATGAGAAATGTGGTTCATGACAGTAAATGGACAACAGCGTCTAAGAATATTCAAGAGTGAAATTCTCTGGCCTTGTGCGAGATGAAAATGGCGAATATGTATATTCAAAGAAATAATGACAAACTGCTCGAGCTATACGAAGGAAAGGACATAGCCAAATTCATAAGGGCTCTACGTTTGGATTGGGCAGGTCATATTGCGCTTATAGACTATAGCAGACCACAAAAGTCGTTGTTAAAATGATATCAGAAACACTAGACGAAATGGACGCCCGCGAATTAGATGGAAACACTCTACTGAAGATGATTTAATGATAATGGATGTTCAAAAATGCAAGCAGAGGCTGAACATAGAGAATAATGGAAAATATTTATCGAACAAGCTAAAGCTCATCCCGAGCTATAACGTTATATTATGATGCTGATGATGAAAATAGAGATCCTAGATTTTTTTGATTAAAAACTCGAGCATCAAAATATCGATAATTATAAATAAAACTTTAGCTTAAACAAAATCTTAATTGAAATTGAAAAATATTCAAGCTGGTCGTGATTAAAAAATAAAAATAAAATCGCTTTCAAAATGTTTAACAAAAAAGTAAAAAAAAAATTTAAAAATTTTTTCAGTGTATTTTTAACACTTTCCATAATAAACATATAAACTTCTGAATTGACTCACACCCACACACATCTATACTCATCAGCACCTCCCTCATGGATTCCGTTGCAAGAAAGTATATAAAAAAGGACAGTAAAGATTGAAATGTACAAAACTTTTGTTCACTGATAAAGTTTGCAAGACTTACATTTTGATTAAAACGAATGTAGAAAAGTTGGCGAAACAAATGTTGGCACAACAATAGTCAATTTAACTGAAAATATGTGAGAGTGTTTGTGCATGTGTATGCATCTGTACTATGACAAGTTTGGTTTATTTTATTTCTAAGTTCTATGGCCCCGCTGCTGTTTTATCACACAAGTAATGCTGTACATATTTAAAAAAATCTTTTTTCTGGGTCTTAAGCCACAACTTTTCAAACTGAAAAATTGAGATTTTCTTTTGCGGACAACATCAGATACGAAAGAAAAACAGAGAGAGAGCGAAAGAGTAGAAAGAGAGGAATAGAAAGGAACAAATTGCATTAAAGCACAAGCGGATCAAAATGGAAAACTATACAACTTTTCCTAACACAAAAATCTACAATAATCCATGTACAAAATAAGATAAAACTAAGTGAAGGAGTTAGAAAAAGAAAAAAATAAATAAATTTACACACACAGAAATACAGCTTCAGAAAAGATTAGGAAGTGAAGTGAATTTATTTTACATTTTAATATGGGCGCGAGGTCCAGAAGGAAAAAGGACAGAGCTTTTGGGAACGAAAATATATTAATAATTTTGATATTAATTATGATATATTCTATTTTACAAAATTCAAAAAGCAAACGCTTAAAACTGCGTGTTGAGCCTGTAACTTCCAGAGCTGGACAACAATAAAACCTAGCTTTGGCAAAAGACTGCGCTGTTGCAGATTAGTTAAGGTGAGCAGTATGGCAGACTGTTGAAATTATTTCTTTTGAGAAGATATAATTTTCGAACCATCCTAGATTGATACATATATATTTACACAAATTCCCGTATAGTTGTTTATCAATGACAGTCAAGGTTTATTTATTTTTCTTTTATTGCTTGATTCACCAAAATACAAAGTGATAATTTTTTTTCTTTTCTTTTCTTTGGTTTTATGCACCTTTTTTCGTCATAATTTGGAAATTTCTATTTAAATTTTTTCTTGCAGTTTTTCTCTGGAAATCTGTTGTCTTATAGATATTTCTCATATTCTTTTTTAAACCAAATTTCGTTCTCCTGTTTTGCATAAAAATCATATTTTTAACTTTTCATTTAATTTTTTTCAAGTTTATTTTTATTGTATATTTGTGTACAACTTTAGACTCTAGATGCAATTTGTTGCAGATTGAAAATTGCATCAGAGAAAAACATGGAAGTCTATAAATAAAAAATTTATTTATGTAAGACCAAACAGTTTTGAGTTGCAGCTCGAAAGGTTTAAAGGATTTTTTTTTTATACAAGAACAGGCTATAAAAACTGTGAAAATGCCTAAAAATACTCTATAGATGGCAAGTAGTACTTGATATGAGATAGAATCATAAATGCGAAATCCTTGCAATTTCTTTCAGTATCAATAAAAATTTTTAACAGATAAATATTTAAAACAGAAAACAAGTATTTAAATGAAAGACTTTTATAATCATGGTGCAAAAGATTATGTATGTTAGTGAAAATCTAAGGGTTTGTATTTCATAAGATTTAGAAAAACATATATAAAATGCTGTCACATTGGCTTTCAATGAGTTGTAGGGTAACGGGTGAAAGATGGACTCAAAGGCCAAACGACTCGCTTAATCGTATTTCAAAGTTTGTTTTGTAAATGGTTGAGCAAAAGGTGCATTGAAAGTGTATCTGTGTGCTCGTGTCTTCTCTCCTCAACATTCGTATAGTTGTAAAGGTATTTGCATTTTGAAATATATTATACACTTACTTATACACTTACTTTATTGAACATATTCAGAAAAAATTGGAGAAACATTGGACAAAGTGTATAGAGCTTAAAGTCTCCTCTAAGCTGTTGAAAAATAAAATGAAAAAAAGCTGTGTTTATCTGTATGAAAATATTTAGGAAACAATATGTTTGTATTCAGCTGTTTCTGAAAGTCGAACGATTTAAAAAAAAGCAAAATACCTTTTATTTTTGTAGTACTGTGTTTGTTGTTAAGCAGTGTAAATAGACCATTGCTTTTTTTGTTTTTTTTTTTTCAAAAGCCACTTGGGTATTTTGTGTGTTGTGTAAAAATATTTTAAGAATTTTTGGTTCAAGGAAAAATGACTTAATAAAATAAAAAAAAATACTCTCATTTTATTTACGAAATAAATGTTTTAGAGATTGTTGAATTAAAATTGCTGCATGATGATGTTTTTGTTACAAATGAGCGATATGATTGCACTTAGTTTGCAATCCTTGAAACCATTAATTACTCGTATTAGATAAAATATTTTTATCGGTTTAATCTCTAAATAAAATAACTTCAATTGGTGGCATGGGTCATATGATTTAATATAATTTCATGGTTATAAAAACTGTTGCTAAATATTTTTTCCTCAACCAAATAAAGAATTTTATGGTAATCAAGCATTTTTAACTTTTAAACAATTAATTTTAAAAATATTTGCAAACTTTTTACCTGAAATCAAATTTGCTGGAAAATTGCAAAACAAAACAATTTCTAACAATAATAAAATACAAGAAAAATATTTTGAAATATTTCATTTTTACTATTTTTTTCAACAAAAGACATACAATTTTCTGTATTTTAAAGCTTCCAATTTTTCTAGTGTTAAAACAAATTGCTGGAAAAATAAGTTTTCTTCTCTCTACCTTTTATTTCCTGGATTAAAAAACGCTCATTTATATAACTCTGGCACATGTGATGGCATAAAAACTTGTATTTTTATTTCCATATGAGAGAAGAAGGTTTTTGCGATAATAATTCACATACTCATAAAATTTTTTCTGGAGTACATTCTACACATGTGGGTAATAGAGGAATTCAAAATTTGGAAAGAATAGTACTTGGGCAGTGTTACTTAATGGAGTTGCAAAAATTGAATTTGTTAAGGAAAGCGAGTCACAAAGTATTTTTTGGGGCAACTTCATATATGGAATCCTCTTTTCTTAACTTATTATTATTATTACTTTTATAGAAGATAGTTATTGTTAAACTGAATTTAAGAATCCAGGTTTATAATTTTTGCAAAAATTTTTGTTTGTTGTGGCTTTGGCTGTTCATATGACGACATTTCATTGGTAGCTAAACCAAATCATCAGTGAACTTTAAGCAGTTTGAAGTATCATTGAGTACCATCTTCATGATATTTGTTAATAAAAAAAGTGTCCTGGAGATGGTAGTCGATGAGTACCGAAATATCTATTCTTAATATTAAAAAAGAAGACATCTTAAGCTTGAACAAAATAAATTAAATTTATTAATTATATGCACATGATATAATATATTAAAATATATTCATATTTATATGTAAATTAGGATATATAGATTTTTACTGGCAGCTCTAGTTGAAAAAAAAAATTAGGAAATTTTGAAAATATCAAGTAGGTCCTGCAATGTAAAATATTTTTCTATACTACTATTTCACAGGGCTTTTGAATGAACACTATGTCGCTCATAGTTAAGTCATCCTACTCTCACCAATTAAGACGGTACTCAGGTAATCAAATGCATTCGAAAATATCATTTTGAAAAACTTTTACGAAGAGGAAAACTCATGAAGTTGTGAGCATCAGAAATCTTAGAATTTCGGTAATCAAGTGTTGCATCAAGCGAGGCTTAACTGTATTTCCCTAATTTTATATTGTGTGCAATATGTAAATATTTTTAACACTTTATACATGTAAATTGAAAAACTAAAAGTATTTAAATTTTTAATGCTTAATCCTTAAAATAGTAATCTCCTTGGGATAACTTATTTAAAATTTGAGCCTCTCTAATACACCGAAAATAAACGAATCTAAATCTAGTGGGTATGTAAAATAAAACAATTTTAAAGTTTCATTTCTCTTGGGCAAGAAATGAAAATTCTGTTCAGACTACAAACTACACCAGCTATCAAAAACATGCACACTTTTTCGGAAACTACAAGGAGACATTTAGCCTTACACGCACACACCCACACAAACACACACAAAGGCACACATGTGCGATCTAATGATAAATAAACAGGTTTGCAAAAATACAGACACACACACACCTTTTTACTTTTATGGAGTATCCACTTTAAACTGACAAAAGAAATATGAACAAGAATGAAAAATCACAAACACACACACATGCACATACATACATACACATACTCAAACAAAACAAACTTTTGCAGACCATCTTGAAGAAATTTAACAAATATTCAGATGTATTTAATGACACTCTTTTACCCGTTTAGACTTCAAAATTATTTAACAATAGATGACTATAAGATGCTCTTACAAACAACAGAGATAGAAAAATTGATAAAACTGTTAAAAGTCTAAAAGGCTTAACATTTTTTTTTAAACCGTATGAAGAATGGTTAAGGACACTTGATTCTGTCAAGACAAGAATGGCAAGAATAAAAAGAAAACAATAGTTTAAAAATAATTTTTCTCAAATGCCGGAATTAATCATGGAGTTAAACTGTAGGAAAGTTTCACTATCACAGGATATTTCAAATGGCACGAATATTTTTTGAACTATTTTTTTTTAAATTTATTACCTTTTCTTTATTTAGTATTAACGTAATTTTTTCTGGGAAAACATTTTCTCTTGGAAAAAGGTAAAGTACTTTACATATTATTAACGTACTGGCAATTTGATGGTTTTTGTAAATATAGAATAGAACAGAAATAGTGCTGGTTGCTACATTGTACGAGTACATTAAGGGTTTCAAATAAAGAATAATAATTTTAGGTTCTCAGATTTAGTCCGTACACATCTTCTGAACACACAAGTCCAGTAAAAAAAGAGTTTCAAAAAAGTCAATGAAAACCTTAGATTATGATTCGGAACTAGTGAAAAATCGGATCATTTGCAATGATTTTAATGCTTATACTTGTCATTGCAGGATGATCTCTTATTTGGTTTATATTCATCAATTTGAAAACACTATTCGCCATGTTGGGAAAATATTTTTTTTTTAATAAAAATGGATTGAATATTTAGTACTGGGAATAAACTTCAGATTTCTAAGTATACAAATCCGGGTGTACCAAAAATCCTTTGTATTTAAGTGTTTGATATTTTGTTACTAATAGAGTGACGAACAATACCATTTTAATGAAGATTTAAATAAATTTATTATTATTATTATTTTTTATTTTTATTTTTTATTTTTTTTTTTTTTTTTGAAAAACAACAGTATTTTCAAATTTTTAATAAAAACTTTTACAATCTGATTTCTTAGGAAAATATCGTTTCATGAGAAATTTTTTTCTCTGGAAACAATTGCTCAATGTAAATACGGCCTTCGAAAGTATATTTTATGACCGGTGGCAACTTTTTTATAATAATTTTCTTGTTGTCATTTGCCGTAAGCAAATACAAGCAAAAAAGTCTAGTGGCAAATGGTTATTTTATTTATAATCAAAACGAGAGCGGCTGTATTAAACCTACAAGGATCTACATTGCTCATTTTTTATTTATTGTCGCTTTATTTAATTAAAACTTAATTAATAATTTGCGAAATTTTTTACTTTATCTGAGTAGATTTTTTGGTAATTAATTTTGATTTTATTCTTCTCATTATTGTAATGGCGAAGGATAAATGAAATTATTACTCAAAAGATTGTTTTTAATTAAATTTAAAATTAATTATTTTTAAAATTCATTGTTAAATAATTATTTCAAAATGTTTTAGTATATTTTTTCCCATTTAACACTTTTAACGAATTATATTCTTTTTATTTTTCTAATTTCGATTTTTTGTTTCTAGTCCAATAAATTTAATTCTTTATGGGAACAAGTGTTATTGTTAGTTTTAAGGATTAAGAGATCATTAAAATGATTTAATGCTAATTTTTTCGCCATTTATTTTATTTATTTTATAGTTTAATCATATTATTATTATTTTAATATGCAGGTCAATTTTTTAAAGAGTTTTTCTTTTCATATTTTTGCTTAAGAACATAATAAACAAAGTTTCTGTTTAGTAAATGTATGCGTTTACATATGCTTAATACATGTTTGTTTAAAATATAAATAAATTTAAATCGGCCTTTGTTTAACTATTCAAAAGGAAAAAAAAATACATAATAAATTTAAAAGCATAACAGAAATCACATTTAAAAATCAATATACAAATATTAGTTATGGGAAAAAATTAGTTCTTTCTCAGCAATTGTAAAAAAATATATGCAATGCCTTAGTAGACAAAGTTATACAAGTGGGCAGGGCGCTAAATTGGGTGAATACCGTGGCTGAAGCATGATTACGGTATTCTTTTCGGCCAAAGAATTACGGACAAGCAATGACTAGTGAATACGTGCATTATCGTTTCCGGATTTTTTGTGTATTGTTTCTAATAATCCTTATTAACCGTACGATCATATGGAACTAGTTATAATCGATGAAAACCGTAATCAAAACCTTGACATTTGATCGAGCTTGGAGTGCTGTTTTTGATCTTGGCTCTCTTTGGCTCTTCCATTGGCATCACTGGACTTTGGCTTCGATGTGAAACAATATAGTCGTGATTCGCCACCATTTATAACCCTTTTAAGTAAATATGGATCATCGGTAACGTCATTCAACATTTCCGATTTCCACGTAACGGTTTTATTTGTTCAAAATTCAGCAATTTTGGATCGAGCTTCGCTGCTACATGTTTCATGCAAAAAAAAAAATTCTGTGGCATGAGCTAACCGATATACCAAAATCTTTTGCAACTACTCTAATAGTAATTTGACGGTTCTAATTAACGATACTCCGCTCTTTCTCAACATTTACATTGGTTTTTGATGTGATGGAGTTTCCAAGACGAGCGTTGTCATTTATATCTTTTCGACCTTCTTTGAAAACCTTGTACAACTTGTAAGCATTTTTCAAACTCAAAGCACAATCACCACATGCCACTGTCAATATTTTAATTGCTTTTGAACACTTAATTTGTGGCAAATTCTTTGATCTATTCTTTTCCACAGCAGAAAATCGCCGAATAAGCAAAACACGTCTAACTTTTGCGTCTCTTATAAACAAACTAAACTAAGAACATATATTCGAGACAAGTGTCCCAACATAAATAATATCGCTAGTCGAATTAAAAATTCACCTTTTTTTATTGAACAGACATCGTATGTATTGATTTTACATGCACATGTATTAATATCGGAAACACAATAAAACTCTTCCTACTATTTTCAAAATTGTTTATATAACAAGTCCTCCAAATGCTTTTCTTCTATACAGAAATCATACAAATGAATTTGCTTGAAAAGCCGTAAAGTCGTTCAGTTTGTTTTGTTTTTAACGGTCCTTTCTTTTGTAGTAAATAAGAGATGGGAATGAACGTATAAGAGGAACTATCAAAAAAATCAAATGGGAAAGGCAAATGAGAAAGGGAATGATAGAAAACAAAAAGCCTGATGATAATATTCACAACCTTTTGCATTCTATTATCAATTGAGGGCAAAAAGGGCAATAAAATTGTCTATGAACTCTCAAGTGGATTTACATCAAAGCCCTGCGCATCAATAAAAATTTAAACAAACACACACACACACTACACGAAGATTGTATAAATGTGATCTATACCGTCAAATTTGTATTTTATTATTCTATCTACACATTCATTTCACTTATTTGTATGTGCCAAAGTTTAAAGGGTTAAGAATATTGTTATTGGGTGATGTAAAAGGACATTCCAATGTTGCAGAAATATTTCTCTATATTTCATGACTATAGAATTTACTTACCTGTTTGTTTTTATCCTTGGGTGACTGAATTTTTTTGTGATTATTAAACTTTAACGTCAAATAGAAATTTAAGCCTTACCTGTCAGTTAAATTCTTTGAACTTTTAGATTATTGTTTTATGTTGCAAAGAAATTTCCATTAGTTAAACTTGCTTTCTCAAGTTTAAGTTTAACTACCAAAGCACGATTCAGAACTTTTAAAGATGTTGCAAAAGCCAAATTCATCAACAACTACGGTGTTGTTCGCACTAAATATTCTGTGATCCACTAACTTCTCGTTATAAATTTTTTCTTTAATTTCAAATCAAGTAACATCTACATTAAAATAAGAGAACGGCTGTAGTAAAACGACAATTTGATCTATTAGTCAAACAGGACTTTCTTCCAATGAACAGTTGTCTTCAACAGTTCCATTAGCACTACAAAAATTGCTGGCTTTAATATGACGCCAGCGCATGTCTTCAAAAATATTCCTGATCGAATTTTTTTTTTGTTAAATTGAACACAACATTTAAAAAAATTAAAGTTTCTTTAAACATATTAAAACAGCAGTGAGTAATTTTTGAAAATTTATTCAATTTGAACAAACACAAACAAAATACAGGTTCTACGAAAATACAGGTCATACGAGAATACAGGTCCTACGAGAATACGAGATCTAAAAGGAAAATGCTCTAACGTTTCAACTGTTGCACTGCAGAGTTAAAGCACTTCCATTTGTTGTGTTAAATGTAACGTTTGAAAATCAAACAAATACGGCATTAAATTATAGAAATAATAGACACTCTCAACCACTAAAAAAAACAACATTTAAGAAAGTACTTTTTAAAAAGAACCTTTTAAAAAGATACTTTTCAAAAGGAAAAGTACCCTTTAAAAAACACTTTTAAAAATAGTACCTTTCTAAGAAGTACTTCTTGAGAAAATTCCTTTAAAAAAACCTTTTAAAATATTAGCTTTTAGATAAGTACATTTTAAAACTTACCTTTTAAGAGATTACCTTTTGAAAAAAGTATATTTCATGAAAACGAATTTAGAAATGTAAAAATTTTCGGAAAATATATACAATTTTTTCAATAAAAAAATCTTGCTTCATATTTATGGTAAACAAGAAGCTTCTAATGGAGTAACCCTAAAGAAAAACCTCCTTTTTAAAAAAGAATTCCATATATCAGACATAATGTTAATCGCTACAGATATGACTTGGAAATGATACTCTCATATGGCTCCTCCCACATACGTTGCCCGTAAGTTCCTTCTTACATATTTGTTTATATCAGGGATGGGAAGCTATATGGCGAAGCATTGTAAAAAGATCATATAACACAAGCATTTCAATAACCATTAAAAACAATTGAATTTCTAATATTCAATTCAATTTGAAATATGTTGGAAAATAAAAAGCATTTCGAAATAGTCCTAGTAGTTTTAGTTTCAAGATTTGAAGAAAAAAATTTATATAAATATAATGGCCATTTAGCAAAAGAAAACTGCATGAATTAACGAAACGGAATAAAGTGCATTCACTCTTATACACGAGTAGATGTATGAATGCAAAAAGCAAGCGAAATATTTATTACATTCTTACATTCTTACATCCTTTTCTTATTAAATTAATGTTTATAATAAAATTCTGCACATGCGGGCATTTACAATGGGGAGCAAGGAAATGTCTATTCTTCTAAAATTGACATTTTTATTTTAAATTTTCCAGAGGTGAAATGTCATTTAATTTAAAAACGCAATATTTATTAAAAAATAACATTTTCATACTTAATATTGAAATTTATTACTTCGGGATATTCTCTCCAACTAATCGTTAAAACAATTAGAATTTTTGCAAAATGATCTCCATATGCCGACATTTCATTGGTCGCTAAACCAAATCGATTAGTTGGGGAGAATATCCCGAATAATAAATTTCAATATTAAGTTTTTAAAATAAAGATTTTATTTTTCATTTTTGTCTGATTGAACACAATCATTAAGGATCAATGGGCGTTTAGTTGTATGGGTGTTGAAAGAAAAATAAAATAGACTCACGTTGAGTATAATTGTTTGTTGGGTTGTTTGTATAAAAGCATTCTAAACCTACTATGATTATTTAATTTGTAATAATTCGTATACAATATTGAATTCTCATATTGTATTTGATTTGTAGGGCATAAACATCAGAGGTTGAATGCTTTCAAACTTCTTAAACTTCACTGGACGATTTGGTTTAGCGACCAATGAAATTTTGGCATATGAAGAGCTAAAGCCACAACAAACAATGCATTTAGCAAAAGCCATATTTTACTTTAGAAAATATTTAATATGCTTCTATTGCTAATCTGTGCTAATATTTTTATCTCAACTGCTAAAATATGCAGGCATGCATGTTTTCCCATTTTTTTTTTTATAAATGCTGTATAAATTATGGACTCACTTAAATTTTCTTTACACCGTTTTTTCGTAGTTCTTCACGAACATACAACACAAATTCTTACTATGATATTAGCATATTCCTATTACTTTAACTGAAAATTAAATTTTCATACTAATACACACACACACACACACACACTCACTCACACACACACTGTATGCTCTATTGTGTGCAAAAAACTATATTTTGTGTACAACATTTTCCATTTTGTACATATTTCCAGGGGTATTACAATTCAGAAAAAGTTTTAGTCCGGTATGCAACTAAAAACTTTATACGGTAGATCAATATTGTTGTATATATACATACATATTATTATGTAGTATTATGTGATTGTAGGTGGCTTTGGGTTTGAATTTAAATGTGTGTATTTTTTAGTGATTTAACCAACGTCACCTTTGCGATATTCGCGAGCACGAGTACGTATATCTGAGGTAATATTTGCCAATACAAATTATAAATCTGAAATTATAGATAACCATCTCTGGCTAAAGTTGTACGTGTACAAAATGAAATATTTAGGATTTAGTTAAAAAAATCGTCCTAAGCCGACACTATTGTTCGAATAAATTTGACAGATGTCATGCAACTGCTTAAAAAAAGAATACAAAATAAATATTTCTATCATAAAGTTACTGGTTTATTATTACCGGGGTAGTACTAAAACCCACTTATTCATAATAATAGTATATAAAAGAAACTACCACTCTGCATAATTTAACATCTTGTCTTTCATAATCGGGATCATTTATGATGATCATACGCAATCATCTAGTTCAAGGCATATTTATAACAGATAATATTGACAGCTCAGGTGTATAATTTTTGCTGCTTGTATTTTAGCTTATTTCGTTGTCAAAGTTTTTTTATATGTGGCTTTAATCTACCTAGTTGTCGTACCATATATTTTATGTATTTTAAATCTATAAACTTGACGCACATTTTATTTATTTTTTTTTAATTCGTTTCGCTCTAATTTTGACATTGAAACAAGTAATTTTTTAAATCGAATTGGCGCGAGTCTACATGGTGTCAATATGCCTTCATCTAGTTTTACAACAACTAGCTGCCATCGAATTCGGAGGGATTTGTGTGGATTTTTAGTTTACTACAACAATATAGTCATTTGGGAGTTCAAACTTTTTTCTAATTATTATTTGGTCTGCGCCATTTACTTAATGTTTTTTATATTTTATATTTTGTGTTTTTTTTTAATAAAATTAATAGGTAAACTTTTGCCTGAATTTTATGAATGCAATTACTTGTGATGCGAAATTAGATCTATTAATGCACTAGAAATTGTGCATTAATAGATCTGAGCATGACTGAGAGCAACCAACACCAGACACTCCAAGGCAAATGATATATGATAATTTCTTTAAATTTGTTGTTTATTGCCTTAAAATTACTAAAACCAAAAAAGTTTCGTAAACTTTAAGTAAATCCTCAAAAAAAGGATCCAGGATTAGCATTTGACAGGGATATCAATTAGAGAGGTACGGATGGAAAGAGGTGCAAAACTCGATGGAATAAAAATTTATAATTTCAAAAATTTGTCATATGTTTTGCATTGATTCACAGGCGTCTGTGAACCACTGAAGGTAGTTCAAAGTCATCAGTAGTCTTCAATTGCCATATTCGAAAAGCGTCAAACATCATATGTTGGTATAAAAATACACAAGATTGATATGAAATTTTCAGAATTTCAAACAAAAATTATTTTAGTATTTCTAATTGTTTTAGTATTTTAATATTTCTAATTGTTTTAGTGAAAAAAACTCTTATTTCTTTTATTCCTAATTTATTAATTAAACTGTATTCATTATACTGAGAATTTAGTTAATTTAATTAAATTTTATTAACGATAGAAGTAGGGAGAAACTAGTTATAGAACGGAACAATATCGTTTTAAATGATCGCTACGTCTTTATCATTATTAGCTTTTTTTTAATTACAAATGGCTGCTAGTATTGGGAGTGTAATCCATCTATTTCCTGTTCCATACTGCTACTATTACAATTGTTTTTTCTTTACTTCGTACACAATAAAACATAATTTAAAAATTATTTTCAGTAAATTATTCCAGCACAAAATCGATTAATTACAACAAAATTAACTAAAACATTTTATTTATTCTACTATTTTGTTCAATCTCAATCTCAATGGATATTTGGAAATTACGTTAATAATAAATAAATATTGTAATTAATTTTGGTATAATTGTTGGACTTTAAGCTTGATTTATTGACTGCAAATAGCAAGGAAAAAGGTCGCAAAAAAACTAAAATAAACACAATTTAAAATTTTACTAGCCTGAATTAAGCGCTAGAACTTGATTTTAAATTAACTAAATCTTCAATCCCCATTTTTTTAAATTGGCGTATATATTTATAAGTTTTCGAATTATTATTGAAGATCTAAAAGTTTCAAATTTCAACTTAATTTTCTCCAAGAGTTTTTCTCTTTCTTGATCCTAATTTTTGTGCGTGTGTAGATGTCAGTGTGTTTTCGCAAACATTTTAATGCAAAAAATGTGAAAATCTTTATGCAAATTATAAAAACAAGAGATGTGGGAAAATCCCAATAAAATAAATAAAATTAGTTGTTGTTTGCTTTTTCCTGTGGCATTTTGTTGCAGTTATTGTCTTGTATAATATTGTGGTGGTGCATGTTGCTGCTAACTCGGTTGCATGGATTTTTCATTCAAAAGAAACTGCATTGATTTTTTTTTTTTTTTTTTTTTTTGTAGAGGAAAATGCTTCACTGTGTCAGGAGTCAGTAACAGAAGCAAAAAGCTTTGCAAAGCTATTGAAACACAGAGGGGGAGAATGAACAACAAATGCACAGCACTTACACACACACATCAAAATGTTTTGTAGCAAAGAGATTAAATTAAAAGTCAAAATTTTGCAATTTACATGCACAAACAACATTGATAAAGTGAAATGAGTGCCAGTAAAAAAAAATAAATAAATAAATAAATCAATAAATTTATGCAAATAAATTATTAAAGTTTTTGTTGGAAGAAGAGATGATATTCTTAATAAAATAATTCTTCATACCAAATATCAGCAGGATTTAGGTTAAGTTAGATGAACAGCCGGCAAATTCGAGCCCATGAGGCTCATTATGATGATCAAAATAATAAGCCACACCCTACATATTTTTGAATATAATCTTCTCATAAAGCCCAGTGGCACTTTATTAAGATAGTTCAGCTTATGCATAAAACAAATGCCTAGATGTCTAATGCCTATGCTCCTGCACAGTTGGCCAGTCGCATAGGACTCTTTCTGCATCGTAGCAGCTCCTGCAGTGGCCATCATAGAGGAATCCCATATCCACTGGAATGCTACCAAATTCACAGTACCCCATAATAATGCCTGGCTGTTAACGACTTTTTTGTTTTACCGATGCTCAGTGATGGCAAATTTGTCCTGGATATCCTACAGCTGGTGATTGTGGACCAGCTGTTTTCCGAAACGTTGACATCAATAAATTCTTAAAAAGTATTGATACAGTATTCCGAGTTATAGAGATAAAATCGACCATTGCGATTAGCGGAAATTGTAAGTTTTAAATATATTTATGGACCGTGGAAAGTAGCACGTATTTGCTATCGGTTGGGTGCCCAATGACGAAGTCGAATGTTTTGAAATTTCGCAAACCTTTCACTGACGACCAAGAAAGAAAATTTGATAACTTGTTTCAAAGGTGCGGGGAAAAGATTACCTCATATAGTCTTACAAGAGTAAGACTATCCAAATTACAAGCACGTTATTGTAAAAATAAAGAGCGTGGTTGACCAAAAGTATGGTGCTACATCAGAGGGGAGTCGCGTAGACCTCATAGAAAGTATTTATTAGTTGTCATATATCGAGAGCCCTACAATAGTAAAACTCTGCATATGTTTAGTATGTTACCACAGTCAAAAATTGTATTTGAGAAAAAGCTTGCTATTATGTAGTGGGTAGATTGGTACCCCGTACAAAGCAATTATACATTAATATATATATGGAGAGCCATATTGGTGATATTCTCTAGACATTATATACGTTATTGTAGGGGGAAAGTGGAACCATCCATATAGATTACCCTAGTCATAACGTGCTTTTTATAGCAGAGAATTGGAGGAATGAGAGGGATCCTCTCACACAAAGTGGTTTTAAACTTTCCCTTGTTTGGGGAACTACCGTAAGATTTTATGAGAGTAACTTTGAATGAAAGATGAATAGTCTGGTAGCAGGCAGCTTGTGTAATACCGAGGATCAGGTTACCCTCTTATTTGTTTCATTTCAACAGAAGAATTGTAATGGAATCCTTGGTATATTTACACACCTTTACATATATATGTTTATTTTTTTTTTACTGCAACTTATTTTATTTCATTGCAACATAAATGGTACCCGTGTATATTTGTAAATATAAGAATTATAAATGTTTCAAAATAGATAATATCTTTAAACGATTTTTAAAATAGAATTTGTTTCAAAAAATCTATGATAACATAAAACTAGGTTTAGTTTTTAATAGTAATGATTTTTTTTCAGTTTGAAAATATATGTAATGCAAATGTCTGTATTATAGACAAATCAAATTTATATTTTAGGACTCTGGGAAACCCCTTACAAAAAAATTCATTCAATAAACTTCATGGAGCTTTTATTTAATTTTTTTTTTTTTTCAAAAACTTTTACACCCCAAATATTCATAATAATACTTCTCGTCGAACAAGAAAAATACTTGTGTATGAACACACAAATATAAAACCCTTTAACAATATTGTCCTACGTTTAGCAGACATTTAACTTTCAATAATATAAATATTTAAATTTTCAAACTCCAAACAAATATTGCGAATAACAATCATGTAGATACAAAAAGAGTGGAAAAATAAATATAAAAGGGAAATAATATTGTATACAACACTTTGTTAACAATTTTCTAAGAAATAAGTGTTGAAATTTCCGGAAAGCACTTCGAATATTACAATCGAAAAAAAACTAGTTCAGAATTATTTTGTATGAAATCCACATAAAAAGTTTTTTTCTTCAAATGTAACACACTATTGACAACTAAATGACAGCAATAACAGCAAGCAGAGACAACAACGTTATCGTTTATTGCAACAAATAACTGCATGAACGAATGTGTCTTCCTCCCTTCTAACAAAAATATTTTTGATTATTATAGAAGTGGAGGATATGAAAGCCATTTGATATCAAAATGAAATTTTTAAATAGAAAAAATAACGAATATGAATATGAAAATTCTAACAATAGATATCAAAATAATGTTTATCTGATGAAAATAATAAAAAAAATTTGAAAAGTGCAACATGTTAAGATTATGTATTTATGCTGTAGGAGTATGGTTGTCTTCAGAGTGGTGTGGCATGACATAACTCGGGTAATCCGCTATTGGAATCATAAAATTAAGATTTTGTTAGTGTTTATGTCGGCATCTACAAGCTTCAAGATCTTCAACTGCCAATGAGAGGCTTTGTAGCCATTAAATCTATTCCTATATATTGTCAATTCTAAATGGTTGAATGGTTCATCAATTAAAAGTAACAGAGTATGCTTCATATCCAATGGTTATTTTCTTTTTCAGTTCTTTTAAGACTATTTTTAAAGACAAATTTAAACAGTTTGAATTAGTAATTTTATATTATTTACGATTATAAACTGGAATGCGCAGACTACAAGCAGAAAACAGCGCAATTTCATGCCAATAAGGTCGCAGCTTTTTGCATTAGATTTTAACTAGAACAGCTTGTTAATTTCTAGTGCCATAGCTTTGACGACATTGCAAAAGCTTAGCATTAATAACGATAATATATTACTTAAAAGTGTAAAGTTGTCCTTCATTGAGCCATTTGGAATGATCAAAAAAAATTTCACAAAAATTATTATTCATTACAAATTATTGGAAATTTACTTGTCAAAATAAATTATAAAACAAAATTTACCAGCTGTCATTAATGTTTATAACAAACAGAGGATAGAAAAATAGTGCCACGGAATGTTCATAGATGTATGGCGACAATTCGGATTGGAAGTTTGAATTTGAAACGCTAATGAACACTGTTTCGAAAACCTTTATTTATGTCAACAACATGTGACATGGTTTTAAATTAAAAGCAAATACTAGTGGTCTTTATAGATTCAATTTTTTAATTTAAGAATCAGTCTTAATGCCATATTTTTTTCATAATATGTTTTTAATTTGAGAAACGTAGTTTTAGAAGGGCGTAGTTTTCAATAACCCCGAGAAATCTTGTCGAAACATTTTATATAAATCAATACCGAACAATAACGATTGAGTGGTTTGAGAATTATCGTTGTGAAAAATTTCATATAAGTTTTCATTACTCGAAATATCTAAAAGCTTAAACAGAGTTTGGTATTTCATATTAATAGAATGTTCTACAGACAGCCTTTAAGTTTAAATATATATTTTTTAGCTGTTCTTAAAATTGACAATATTTAGTACAAAAATATTTTTTTTATATGTTTTCGGAATTCTGATATAAATATTCGATAATCTTCAAGAAATAATTAATAGAGAATTTTACCAGCTGTTCAAATACATCTTTAAAAATTTTTATTTTTTTATTTATCTATTCGTCTATTTAAAATAAAATAGTCGCAAGTAAAATATCACAGGTAAAATGGGCTCAAATTTTTATGGCCTTGATGTTATCAGCATTTTTATGAAAATACAATTTTGCTAAAAGTAGAGACATGGATATCTAAACTGTTGTCTGTTTAGATTTCAGTCTAGTGTTAAGTACTGTAAATCTCTGTGTTACGAAATAAGAAAGCAATCTGTTAACATCCACGTCTGCTTCAATTAAAAGCTCTTCATTGATCATTAATGTCTTTTAATGATAAGGATCTCCAGCAGTCTGTTTTATTGGATAATTTATTACATGAAATTTTTTTCTTCAACTGATATTTTCGGTCAGCATAGGCCTAAAGCATTGCAGCATCGGTAACTGTTTCTCATTATAAAAAGCAAATTTATTTATATTTTTCTATATCTATACATTCGAATTGAGACGCTTCCCATGTGCAACTGGCATGTAATTTTTTTGCCAAATCTTGATGGTTGTTCATGAACTAAATATATAATGCCATGTAAAAATACTTTTTCTAGAACATATCGAAAAACTTCAATTTTTTAAAACGGTGGTGCAGAGTTTTCCGATCGATATATCACGAAATAGCTATATATTTCTTTAGATCGCCCTATTCTTGAATATGGATCAATTATATGGAGTCCTCATTATAACATTCATATAAACTCTATTAAATCAGTCCAAAAGCAATTTTTGATGTTTTGTTTAAGAGATCTTGGATGGAGTTCCTACGTGCTACCACCATATGCCAATAGACTTGGTCTTATTAAGTTACCAACATTGAAAAGTCGTCGAGTAATGCTGAGTATTTCAATTCTACTTGGGTTAATACGTGGTCATGTCGATTCTGAGTTCCTGCTTGGTACAATTTAGTTTTGCGTTCCAACTAGACCAACTCGTAACTTCCAGCTGATAAGTTTAAAATACTATAGATCTGTTTATGCCAACAGTGACTGCTTTCGCCGTATATGTGAAAACCTCAATAAATTTTATTATATTATAAATATTTCTGAGATGTTGTAAAAAGAAAAATTATTTGACATTTAAATACTTAATTTAATTGCATTATATTATATTTTTAGTCTATAAGGATTTACATCTATATACCTAGGTTAGATTAGGTTGATTGGAGGGGTATGACAGCCCATGTCATACGACATACACTTAAGCCAGTTAAGGCTTGTTGTGCGCCAGAGTTGCCAGAGTTCTGCGGCGCGATTCGAATCCGGGACCTTCGCACTACGAGTCTAGTACACTATCTACTAGTGTACAAAGTTCAGTTCTATAGACCTAAATTAAATAAATAAATAAATAATAAAATCCATTCTCGAGCACAATTAGTGAACGGTTTATTGTTCGTAAAAATCATATGATCAGTCTTGCAATATTGAATATTCTAATCCAAATTATTGCGAATGGCAGTGCAAATGCGTTCACGAATGTTAGTCTTTAAAACAGTATTATTTTTATGTGACGCGTTCACAGATGTAACGTTTCGTCCCCTGGTTGCAAATTATTATTTTCTAGTGTTTAACCACTGCGTATACGTAACGTAGGACTTTGTGTTATTGTTTATAACGTATACGTACCAAAAATTTAATTTCAAATTTTTAATAATTTATATAAATTTTAAGTTTATTAGAGAATTTGAACCGATCGAAATTTAGTATAATAGTTTTTTTTTATTCATTTAAAAACAACTAAATTTTGCACTAAATGACCGAAAATTTACATTTATGAGCTGGATATGCAACAATATGCAATAAATGATAAAATATTTAACCACAAATGGCAGTCATACAACGTCAAGTTTGTTAATTCAAACAATTGGACCCCTATTTCAGGTTAATAAAATACTTCATTAAATAAAAATGAAACATGTGTAAATGACGCGAACAAATACAAGTGAATACTTTTATAAATCATAGTTAAAACCCAACTTAAAGCCAACATGAATAGTTATGACTCGGCAAAATGTTGCTTGTAAATCAAAATTTTTTATTTTACATTCGGCCACATATTTTTTGAGTTATAATTCATATTTTTTTCTTTTTTCATTTAACTCACTTCACTTTTCATTTTGTATTGCATTAAGCAACATTTCAGGAGGGTCTCAAATTACCATGATATCATTGTCATGCTTAATTTTGCTGCTACACTACAAAATGCTGTAGCTAATGTTGTTGGGTATGTTTTGTTATATAATGGAATGTCTAAACCCATTTGCCACAAGACCGTGAACATTTTATTTATATAAATTTTTAATACAAACAGGATAAATTAATTTTATAGTCATCTGAAATTTTAATATAACCTTTTGAAAAATGTATCCCTTGTTTTAGATGACATAAAGAATGAAGAAAAATTAATATCATTCTGTTGGTAAACTTTCCAGCAGGCTCTGCTCTAAGGATAATAACTCTCAGGCATGTTTAAAGTAAAACAATAATGACAGTTCTTTTTTGAATTATTGTGTATTTTTCAAAACTCCTGACCCATACCCAATTTATAATACTTACAAGGGTTGAAGAAATAATATTATTAAAATAAATATAAATAGTATAATAAACTTTATTTTATTTTTTATTAAGCTTAAGGTCTTAAATTTTTATTTCAAATTGTTATCGATATTTCGGTACTCATCGAATACCATCTTCAGGATATTTATTATTTGTTTGAATTTATATAAAACAAACAAATAATAAATATCCTGAGCTTATGGCCTATGATGCTCTAGCTCTTCTGTAATTGTCTTATAATTTCAAATTATAAGCTAATTAATAAATAATTCATTAAAAAAATAAATATCCTGAAGATGGTACTCGATGAGTACCGAAATATCGATAATAATTTAAAATAAAAATTTAAGACCTTAAGCTTAATAAAAAATAAAATAAAGTTTATTAATTAAACAAAAACGGTAAAAAATAGAACATATATTAAATAGTACAATATTCTTTAAAAGGCTTTTCAGCAAAAACTAGAAAACGACCAAAAAAAACAAATTTGAAAACTGTTTCACAGACTCATCAAGCACAAATGCATTAACCTTTTAACGTAGAATACGTTATACGGTAAGGTAGGGGTGTTGATCTGAAGATTTTGAGAAAATGTTTTTCAACTTTCACCCACTTTTACTTATATATTAAAACATATTTTAGCAATTTTTATATGTTACTCAGTTTTGGTAATATGTTTTGTTTCGAATTACATTAAAAAAAATTATATGTCTATATATAAAAGTTTTATGTAATTAAGGAAATAAATATTTTAGAGCATGATATTTTAGATTTTTTTGTACATGCCGCTGTTGTTGTTGGTTTGTAAATGCCGCTGTTGTTTTTGTTGTTGTTGTGAAACCAAATGATTTTGGCTTTGCTGTGCTTTGTTTATTTATCGAGCAGCGTGTAAATATGTGTGTGTGTGTACATTTTGTTTTGTGGGATCAGTCGGTTGTTAGTTCGTTTGGGTGGGAACATAAAATGAAGGGAGGGGAGCGTGGACACTTGTGTGTGCTTGAAAGTTTACAGATCTTTGCTGTCGTTTGTTTACTTTTGCGAGAAGCGTGTAAATGTGTGTGTATGTACATTAATACAAAGAATTGGCGCTCGCTATGTATATCAATGGCGTTTTTCCTAAACACATTTCTGTGAATACATTGGGAAGTAGTTGGAAAGCTGCTAATCTATTGTGCTGCCAATCATTGTAAATATAAAAGAATAAATTTTAATTTCATATAAAAAATACCCTATAAAATAACTGTCTTTCATTTTGGTAGTTTTGTTGTTGTCTTATTTTACTAAAAATTATACTGTACATACATAAAATAACTTATCACACACAACTTATCCTATCTAAAATTAATTAACTTTAATACATGCAAACGCCTACTTATGTTACAAAAACTTAATAACTAGCTATCAGCTGTATGCGTATATAATAGATTTAAATCATTTATCAAAAATTATATTTAATTCATATATTTTAATAGCAAAATGGCTAACGTATTCTACGTCTGACCTATGCGCCCGTGTTATCTAACACAGGCTTGTATTATTTTTTTAATGAAATACCATTGAAAATATAAAAAAAATGTGATCTTTAATAACGTTTTTAAGCCGCTAAAGAGACATTATTAGTAAAACTTTCCAGACAACCTCATGACCCACAACAGCAATTACAGCAGCATAGAGCAGCAACACATCTCTTCTTATTTTAACAAATAAAAAAGGGAAAAATAACCCGAGAAATAAAACAATTATTGTTGGTTTAAGTAATGATTTGCAACATGTGAGTAATACTGTGTCATTTAAAAAAGGGCCACCAAGAAGTGCAACAGCGTAAGTGGAAAAAAACACAACATAACTATAAATTGTTTAAAAGCAAGTGGCCATAGAAACAATTTTTAAAAGCCACGGAGTTCTTGACACAAAAACAAAACACATATAAAAATGTAAAGAAAAAAAATTTAACAAGCTGTATTAATAAAATTACACTAACAAACTAAAATATTTAAATGTTAGTACTCATACTTAAAAAAAAAAAACAAGAACATTTGTAAATACTATTTATACAAGTAAAAGCAAAAAACAAAGGAGGCCTTCTTGGAGCGAGCACAAGGACTTTGGGGGCGAAAAAAACAAACGCTATTAATTTCCATAGCACGCATGATAAGACAAACAATTTTTGGGGGCGATATAAACACATGAATAATTTTCAATACTGCTAACGATAAGAAGCATCGGCTATTGCTTTGTTTACATTAGAAAACGAGAATTTAGATTTAAGTTGCACTTGGATTTCGTTGAAGTAAGATTTTGGCGTGCTTTGGATTGTTTTAAAATTACACTCAGCAAAATGTTTAACAAAGAATGGGAATACGGTTTTTCTTAAGAACACATATATTTACGTGTAATGAGGGGTTTGACAAAGACTCTTATTTATTTTTTTTTAATTTATTCAATTAATTCATATTATTTTTTGTGACCTTTTCGCATTAATTTTTCCAAAAGTTTTATTACTGATCTTTAGGCCCATTTTTTATTTGAACAAACCAATTATCTTCGATATTTTATTGTCATTTTCGGGTGCATTCTGCAAAAAGGCAAATGTTACAATGAGAAATTGAAAATGGTTTTTACAATAAATTTAAAAAAGACATCCATTAATTAGTTACTGTAATATTTAATTTATCAAAAGACGCGTTCAAATATTTAATGTCAAGAATAGATTTTATTTATTATGTATTTAGTATTATTTTTTATAAAAGACAAATTTATTAACAGTAAAATTGAGCTGCCTCTATTTTTTGTAGAAAATTTATTTATTTTTTTCGATAAACAATCAATGAAAATAAATTGTTTGCTGCCTGTAACACTATAAATTGTATTAATGTGTGTTTGGCCATTTCGACGCAATTCTGGATCATAATCCCGGAATTTATACAACTGGAAGCTTTTTTAAAATACATGCTATTTATAGCGAGCAATAGGTAAGCATAATTTGTTGAAAACTATCAGCAGGTTTCAAATTTCAACTCCCACATCCGTGTAACTAATTGCCAACTCCAATGACTCCTGGTTAAAACCGACTAAATTTACCAACAAGCAAAATGCTCATCAAAATTAAAGATCCAGCAAAATAAAAGCAGTTAATGAATAACAACAATAATCTGATATTAAGAGATAAAAAAAAGCTGAACATCCATTAGCCATTTAATTGTACAAACACCCAAGGCGACATACGAATAAAATTTAAAAACTTCTATTTATTTAGCAATTCCATTTACCACTATTTGCTCAGAGCTTTCAAACGCACAATGTCATCACATCAGGACAGTCAATATCATCAGCATCAGCTGCATCAGATGTAAATACACGTTGATAGTCAAACACAATACAGACAGTCCTGCATGACTGAATTGATTGACCTAGAAGACTGAATGAATGACTGCCATTAAACTTCAGACATGTATGAGCGAACGTGTTGTTCGTTCAGTCGATGGACGGGCAACTGGATGGACATTTAAATGTGTTTCGAACAACAGCTTGTGTTCAACATTCCAATGATACGAATGGCATTTACAATAGAACCAATGGACAATGAATTACAACTACAAACAACAGAAGCAATATCGCAATAATGAAATAAGTTATAGCAACAAAATAAAGTCACACAATCAAAAATACTTGGAATTGAAAAACATTATGTGAAATGTATAAATTAAATACACATGCAAAACCGAATCGTGGTCACATAAGTGGGGTATTATCTAATATTAATGCGTCATAAGACGCAGTCGTTCACATACAAAACTAATTTAATTGTCTATTCTAATTCAAATTGCCCCGCTACAGCAGTTCTTACGCAGGTGCTTACAAACACATGTACAATAATCAATTGATCTAAAAATAAAATTCTTAATAAATCGGCAAAATAAAAAAGTTTCTTTAGCAGTGCTCAGACATAAAAGAAAATTTTTAAATAAACAGAAATTCAAATAAAAGAAGTGTTTTTCTTAAAACTTCATTCTAAACATAATATTATTATCATATTATCTATTTAAATGGGTGTGAAGATAAATTTTAAAATTTGTAACCCTAGACAACAACCTTTGCGTTTAACAGAGTGATGTTATTACGCTAACATTGCTCTGTTAAACATTCAAAAACTTGATTAATGCACAAAAAGTTGAATAAAAACCACATTTTTTAACAAAATTTATTTAAAAACGTTTTTTATGTTATTTATAACAACCTCTTTCCTAAAAAATCAGAAGTGGAGGAAAAAATTATTATACAGCTTTGAAAATTCAACTTTTAAAACACATAGTTTCTATGAAGGACATTGGCCATAGTGGCCAAACGGGTAGGTGCCACGCAATGCCACTATATACATAGCATAAAGTGGACTACTCACTATTAGAAACTATAAGTGGAACTATCAAATTGAATTTGTGAGATTAGCAATAAGTCCTGTAATATCAACTTTATACATACTTGGTTTCTGTGAAGGATTTTGGCAATAGTGGCCAAACGGGTAGGTGCCACGCAATGCCACTATATACATAGCATAGAGTGGACTACTCACTATTAGAAACTGTAAGTGGAACTATCAAATTGAATTTGTGAAATTAGCAATAAGTCCTGTAATATCAACTTTATACATACTTGGTTTCTGTGAAGGATTTTGGCCATAGTAGCCAAACGGGGAGGTGCCACGCAATGCCACTATATTTTGTTATTTTTGACAAGAGGTTCTTTATACAGAATTAAATTATGCAAAAGGTATCTTCATACAAAACGTGCTTTTCACAAGTTCAAATTTTTTATGCAAATTCTACTTTTTGCTAAAGGTACTTTTCCCAAAACGTAATTTTTTTACAAAAGGTACTTCATGCCAGGTGCACTTTCTAAGAAAAATTATTTTTGCCTTACCAAAAAATACCTTTTACATAAGCGATTTTCACATTAATATTTTTTACAAATAGTACTTTTTACAAAATGTACACTGTACGAGTCGTACTATTTTCAAAAGTCAAAGTATAAACTACTTCCATGAAAAGTTTGTTTTGATAACTTTTTAAGAGTATTTTTGATATAGATTAACCTTTCTAAAAAGTAGTTTTTGCATAGTTCTTTTTATGAAGAAATACTTTTATTGTAAGTCTTCAAACATTCTATATATTTTATAAAAATCTTTCTTTACAAAAGGTACTTGTTTAAGCATTACCTTAACAAAAACTACTCTTTTCCCAGAAGCTATTCTGAAGGAAATTTTTCAGAGGTAAATTTAGAAGAGGAAGTTTGTGGAAATGATATTTTGTTGTAGAGGTTCTGTTGCTTTTTTTCTTTTGTCATTTTAATTGTATTGGACTTGAGCGTATTTTATTCTTAATGGTTTTCTTGAATATGCATTTAAATAATTTTTTTTTTTGAGAAACCTCCTCCTATTTCTTGAGATGATTGCATTTTATAAGTTGTTTGCAGAAATTTTTGTTGTTCATTTTTCCTACTAGAAATCGTTCTATTAAGAAGGAATGTCTACAATAAACGATGTTGATGATTTTCATAGCAATTTTCATTATAGTCGCTATCTTTTCCGCAGTATTTTTCTTCACCAGAGCTGCTGTTGCTTGTTCTGGTGTTGTTGTTCGTAGTGTTCTGCCCTTTTCAGTGCTACATGAAAATGTATTAAATTAGCCAAGTTTGAAATATTGTATTTATAGTGTTTTGGTTGAAGGGAGACAGTTTTCTTCCAGCTATTTTTTTAATATTGTTTATTTTTTTAGTGTAATTTTTTATTCTTTTTGCAATATAATTGTTTATGTTTTTGGTTAGTGGTAAAATATGCTGCATTTTAATAAAATTTTCTTTCTTCTTGCAAAAAAAGACATAAAAAATTAAGACAGATAAATTATGGCAAATGCTGGAACATGTTTTAAAAAGAAGCCAGAATTTTCACTATTTGTTGGCTACAAATACTTGAACAGGAAAATTAAAAATGTGTAATAGAAATATGCTTGCCGCTACATTAAAGTCAATATAATGGAAAATGCCGGGGAAAAGTTATTTGTTGGTACAACTCATCTATTAAATGATAGGCCCATGGATTTTTTTCTATCTTAAACAAGTCAAATAAAAAAATAAACTGAAAGAAGACGAAGAAAAATGTTACAAGAAAGTGAAAAGAAAACTCCTTGTTCACGTAACCAAACATGTATCACTACTACAAAAAAAAAAAAAAAAAAAAAAAAAAATTATACAATAAAAGTCCTTTTTCAATACCTGTTGCAACATGCTATTTTATATGCTCAAACATAATACGCATTTTTAAACCCTTTTTCTAGGTGTGACTATGAATTAGTTTCCCATTCGGTTTGTAACTCTACAATATTTTTTTGCTTCCGGTCTGTAAGAAAAGCTGATGGAAAGTCTTTTTTAGTTTTTGTTAACAAACACAGAGAGCCTGTGTGGTATTTTTGCAGAAGGCTTGGGTGAATCAAAATCTTTTTGTGTAATTTGGATATGGTCTAGTATATTAATGGCGCTTTTTTATTTTCTTAAAGGTTGAGGGCTCTCTTCTTATAAGCTTATGATTATTAAACAACATTAATTTTTTAGTTTAGATTAGTACGCTTTTGTTTGTAATGTATTTAAATTTAGAAGAAAATAAATCACAAGTAAACAAGGGGAAATTAATTTCTAACTCCAATCTATACAGCAGTTTGTAGGGGTCCCTACAAACCCTATTCAGTGCTCAGTTGTATTTCATACTAAACACTTTATTAAATTTTTTGTGATTGAAATGGCCCAACATTTCACGCTTTTCTTCGCAGCGGAAAAAATCACCTACATTTTTATTAGATAAATACTAAAAGCCATTACTAATACACGACAACGGTCAACAAATCCCTTTTAAAAAGTCACTCTTATATGGATAACAGAAAGAGTGTATCCATTTTGTTCACATTTCATATCCTTACAAGGTTTATTGCTTTGGGTTTGTGCCATCAGTGGAAGTAGCAATTTTTATCGTGTCAATCATGTTTACGTTCTACTATTAGTAAGACTTTATTGATCAATTAACAAACAAAAAAAAAAAAGATATATTTATGATCTCATTTATCTCATATTGTTTTCTAATGAGTTTGTAATTATGAAAAAATATTGAAACTGCCCTGTTCTCTGAAAAGACAAAAAAGTAACACTTTGTTTCAGGAAGAAAACGCGTGCATTAAAACAAAATATTTTACAGTCTGATTGGTCAAGAGTGTCCAGAATGTTGTTCATATTATCAACGAAAAAGCAAGACTTTAACTCAAATTGTCGGTATGTCATATGTAACCGATAATCGCGATGGCGACATCTCATATCTCAATACTAATATAAAAGTTCTAATCCCTCAACGTTCAATATAAAATTACCATCTGGAATATCATTGGAATCTCTTAAGCTGTTTCAAAAACTGAAATTTCCTATCAAAAACTGTACAAAAAATAAAGAATAAAAAGGATATTCCAAAGTCGCCAAGACTTTCGAAGAACTATGAAACTTTAAAAATTACTTAAATCGCAGAAAAGAGCCAATATTTAAAAAAAAATAGTAAAAAAAAACTTTGTTATTGATAATGCCATGGTATCAACTGATCTTTTCAAATCGAATTTAACATATTTGTGGGAACATGTCATATTTTAAATCAAAAGTTTGTCAACATGACCTATTAGGAAATTGGAAAGTTGCACTATGGGACATTTGAATGAAATGAAAATGTATTTTCTTGGTAATGACTTCCATTTTTGTTATTGGGTTATTGTGGGTGCAAATGCCAAATATTCAGTTTATTCTTCCCATCACATTTGAAAAGTTAATTAAAAAATATATTCCATAAGTTTGCTAAATATTTTAGACCATCAAATCCTATAAACTGGGAAAAAAGATAGAACATTTTGAAAACGTTTTGGTGTAAAATATAAAAAATAAATCAACTAAACCGACTGCAGCGTTCACACTTGCTATAAATGGCATGTATTTGTATAAATAAAAAATTTGGGCATTCAATTTGTTTATCGAATGAATATTTGTGGAACAAATAAATGCACATGGTTTACAGCAACAATTGCAAGGAAACAGTAAATTAGTTTTGTTTTTACTTG
The DNA here is from genome assembly GCA_963681545.1 of Germaria angustata. NCBI lineage: Eukaryota > Metazoa > Arthropoda > Insecta > Diptera > Tachinidae > Germaria > Germaria angustata. Next base: position 136,022,533 of record OY812998.1, on the reverse strand, counting down.
TGTGTTTCCTGTGATGCTTTTCGTGAACTTTGATAACTGATGTGGAGTTTATAGTTAAAAGAAAGAAAATGTATCACAAAACACATGAAAGAAAGTAATATTAAGTAAAAGAAGACAAATAGAACAGAAGCAAGAAGTATGATTTCTATCCCAAGAAACAAAACTGAGCGAGAAACAACTATTTGCTTAAAGCTACAATTAAGGCATTTTTTATTTATGAAATATCCTTCTCCCAAGAAATCTGAAAGTCTATACATATTGCCTTAAAAACCTTAATAGACTATTAAGGATTCTGTATAAAGAATCATGTTTTATTTATGATTCTAGAGACATTTTCAGAGGTTACAAGTACTACTATATGAAATCGATGAGGAGAACTTCTTGATTCCCAAGACTATTTAGCATGCTACTAACAGCTTTAGTGACTTTTAGAAATACTAATTTTTATAAAAATCGTTTCGGAGTAATTGAACGAAATATTTTTTTCTGAATAAAGTTCCAAGCTAAATTAATAATTCAAGTGCACTTGCTGCACAGTGGCACTAGCTGCAAATGCAAAAATCTTAGAAAGGAGTCTGAACAATATATATGCCATTAAAGTATTCCACTGTAGCTCTACTTTATCCAAACAATTTTTGTATAACTGATCCGAGTACTCTCGATCTTTGTGCTAGTTCTAAGGTAAATTAGTATGTCACTCGTCTTTATCTAGTGATATTATTTAATTTAAAAATACTATATTATTTAGGATAGAGTAGTACAAGAAAATAAAAATTCCAAATCAACTACCAGCAAAATAATACAATTACTTGAACGTTGTAAGAGAAAAAAGTGAAAATCTTTTAATTTGATTTCTTATTTTGGGCGTTTGAAAAAGATAAAAGAAAGATGAATAGATGTTATGAAAAAATTTATACATTGTTGATAAATTTATAGAAAAAATCTTTTTGTTTCTTTACAGGACTGTGAGATCTTTACAAAAGAAAGTTTGAGGTTATTAAGGGACATTTATGATGGCGTGGTGTAGTGGTTAAAGTGCTTGCCTACAAAACCGAGTACCCCAGGTTAACTCCCTGGCAAAGGACAGATTTTTTTCACCATGATTTTTCAAGTTTTAAAAATGAAGTGGCTTCAATCCCCTCCTAAAAATCCATCTAATGAGCCACTGACAACCCCCTCTACCTGGAAAAGAGGATGAATGCCGATATCTGCAAAAAAATACGGAAGGTTATTAAAAAATAAACAATAGGGCATATGGATCTATGAGTTATCCCTAAAATATTCTTGAATGAGATCATATCACACACAACTTATATAACCCAATACCTAAGAAATTTTCATATTAAATGGAAGAAATCATCATCGAAACCAAAAACGAAGTTTTTAAAGAAGAGCACCATTTTCCACTCTGCCAAGTGCCTTAAAAATTTTTTAAGTCACCACAATATTACCTTCCACTAAATGATATATGAAATGACATTTTTATAGCGGAGTACTAGCAGATCTTCTGTAAAACGGACCTTATGGAAACAAAATTAAACTTAAAAAAATTTATGAGCTGAAAATTCACTATACTTTTCAGCACAAAGAAAATGTAAGAAAAAAAATCCTCTTGTACACAAAGAGCTAAATAGGAAGAAGAGTTTGATATCTAAATTTATTCTAACTAATAATTAGATATTTTCTTATTAATCCGTAAAAAGCCATTGACGTTATTAAAGCTCACAGACATTAAAGTAAGTGTGATGACATTTGATGACAGGTGCGTCGAGATCGTCAAGAAATTAGAATGTAACAAAAATATGTCTTTAAAGAGGCCTAGTAACTTTAGTAATTACTCAAGTCGAACCATTAATTGAAAAACGTCAAGAATAGAGACAAAATAGGAACTAGAAAAAAACACTAGCTGGAGTCAAAGGTTTCGAAATCAGCTGCTCATGAAATTCTAAATAATACCAACTACGAAAGAGTACCCCCATTCCAAAGCTGCGTAATATCTTTCATTATTACTTACTGGCAATAAATGGGAAATTAATATTTCCAATTAAAGTTCTGTATGCCTCCAATTCAAAGCAGGAGTTTGTGCAAAATATACATTTTCGTGAGGACTACAGGGTTAAGGATTCTCGACCAGCTAAAGAAGTATAAGTATGACAAAGAAACTAAAAACTGTTTCTAGTGTTATTTTTGGAATATGTGCTCTTAAGGAACTTTTGCACAAATAGTAGATTCGCACATCAAATTAGAGCACCAGAGATTTTCCAGGGGTAAATTTATGACTCTATAATTTATATCAATGATAATTCGTTATCAAACATTAAATGGGGAAGTGTTTGTCTGTAACAAAGTTTACTACAAAAAAAGTAAAATAAAAATACTATGAGGCAATCACTAGTCTTGACAGGCGCTTACAACCCTAATCAAAATATAAATATTTTTTAGTGTTTATATCATCAACAATCTATTTATTTAATACGACTACAACCGTTATATTTTTGAAAAATTATTACCATTAAATTATAGCCTTGTTGCAAGCAACATAAACTTGACTTATTTCTCTTCTGCTGACAGCTTCACTTACAAATAAAAAAAAAGACCCATCAATATGAAACCAAGAAATATATAAAGATTTTCCTAGGGAAAACGCAAAAGTTTTCTTAAGGAAAATATACAAGTTTTCTTAAAGAAGCCAAAGAAACATTTACCTTTGTTTTTAAAAAGAAAATTTAAATAAAAATTTGCAAGGGCTTTGTAATTCATAGGAAGCAGATAAACTTTGTTTTATATAAAATCAACACCTTCCATTTTTTTTATCCTCAAAATGAATGGAGTGCATAAATAGTGATAAATGTTTAAATGAATAGTAAAATAATACTCGCAAACATACATTATGTAAACATATGTCCATACATGAATCGGGTGAAAGGTTCAAAATAATGCAAGTACTTGTATTATTTACAACATGCATTTCGAAATTTAAATGGAAAAATATATCCCTCTTTCTACCTTTTCATTCGCTAATTAAACAAGATTTTTGTTAATGACAAATCCTTAGAAAATATATTTTGTTTACATGTCTACTTGTGTTGTGCAAGTGTGGCAGAGGTCCCAAGTACACACAGTAGTACCTCAATAAACTGTGGCGAGTTTAACTCTCTTACAAAATTAAGTGCTGTACCCAAATAAGCTTACGCTTACTAAAGAACACTAAAATCGTTTTTTTTTCTCTTTGAAAGGGCAAATAATATTGCATATTTTGCCCTGCTGGATTAGAGTAAATTTTTTGTCCAAAGTTTTCATTTGTTTCTAATGCAATATTAAGATGGAAACTAAAATTATTTAAAATTTTGGTAAGACAATGTATCAAAAGCTACTTGCACCAGGCAACAATGTATACCTAATTAGACCAACGAAGTTCTAAAGGTTATGGCTCCGGAGAGGCCGCCCAAAATGTTTCAAATTTATTGCTTTATCACTGAGATGCTGTTGATCCCTAAACAAGCAATTTAGTAAGCAATTTAACTTATGATCCCTCCGACACGAGCAGGTGAAATAAATATGTTGGTCTTAAGCTTCTTCTTCCCCGTTGAAAGGTCCACTCCCCACCAGGAAATATTTGTTCCATACACAAAAACCTCAAACACCCATGCTCAAGAATAAATTAGTTTTCCTTTTAATTCTCATAGAACGAAATCTGTTTTTATAAAATTTTATTTATAAATTTTTGATATTTTTTTCATACAAGCCATTTTTGCACTCAAAATTTCAATTTCTTGCCACGCACACCACCATTTAAGCGCTCATCATAGATAGACATGCAACCACACACTATCCCATAGTGATTACAACAAGCAACCAAAGGCTAGAAACTGCTTGTTTAGGACCAAAAAGTCCTTTAAAAAATAATTGCGAACCTATTGAGTGACATCTCATGCAGAGCCCACTGTTATGAATGCATTCAGTTTTTCCATCCCTGTCTCATATTATTAGAAACATTGTTTCAGTTGTCTCTTGTAATTGTGTAGATATAAGTTTTGTTTTTAATGACACACTTCAGTGTATATGAATGGCACTTATTTTGTCTTAAAGCACCTAATTATAAGGCCTTTGGTATATATGCTTACAGCTCATTTGCTGCGAAAACGTCATAACTCAAAAAATAATAATAAACAAGCAGAAATAGTCGTCATATTGTGTAAAAAAATATTTCAAATCCGTGTGTAAATAAAAAGCTTCCTAAAACGAAACAATTTTGCAACCAAGTAGTGAAAAAATTTTAGAACATTGAACTTGTCTTGAATACAAAAAAAAATTTTTTTCTTAGTTACGCTATTCTTGCAACAAATAAGCAACATATAACTATGCATGGCTTTAAGTAGAGTATTATACACATTTACTTTTGTATGTGTTTTTACTTATAGTAACTATTAAAGCTTTCAAAATGTTTGTTGCTTAAGCTCACTATTCAATAAACTTTCAGCTATTAATTTGTTAAAGCCCTGGAAATACACATAGTAGTCTAGGATGATCAAAATTTCATTAAATAATTGACAGTTTGCGAAATCTTGTGGTAGATGTTAATATTTTTTTACTTTACTAAGCCCACAATCCAAGAAAGAACCCTAAAGGGGGATTAACTTGAACGCTTTTTGTTGTTTGAAAGAAACCATAGAAACTAATAAGTCAATTTAAAAAGCATTCTGAAGCTGTTGCAGCCCATCTAGCTACCACCCTCGTAGGCAAGCATAAATGGAAATTATATATTTCCAATACCTGCAATGTCTTAAATGTTAATATTATTTTTGGTTTTGTAATTGTAACATTTAACACAACACATGGTGAATTCTAATTAAAGTTGTGAAATGATTGTTTTTCTGTGCAACATTCTGATTTAATTTCCCTTCCAATGCGAATGAATAACAATTTCGATTAATCGTGTATATTTAATTAATTAGCAATTCGTTTTTGCATTCAACATTAATTATTTAAAATGTATAATAAGTAATAACTAGGTGTATTTAGACAACCAATATTAGCAAGTGCTTTTTGATTTAAATTAGAGGAAGCAAAAAGTGACACAGATCCATAAATTAATAAATTGCATAATTGAGACATATAAATCACAGAGCCGGAGTTTGTTGCAATGGAACATTTGAGATATAAAACAATTTAAGCAGTGCGATTTAAATGATTGTATTAGAAAAATACAAATATATAATTAATTTGATTATAAAAACTTTCACATAAACTAAATGGGAATTACAATATGTATATATGATAAAGTAAGAAATATTAATACCTATCCAAACAAAGAGCTTTCAAGAAATTCGAATAATTTCCAGTGATTTTTACATGTTTTCGTTATAGAATTTTCTCTTAAGTTATTTTCTCATTTTCGAAAAGGACTTAAATTTTCATTTATTTATTTAACTCTCATTTAGTTTATAAATTTATACAAATCGGCTTCGGGTAGTTAATCTTGAGATAGAAATTTTAAAATAGCAATTTTGTGTATAAAACAAGACAAATCCTTTTGTCGAAGTAAAACTAATATAATTTGTTATCCTATGATCCTCTACTTGACCTGAAATGTTATTTGCTCCCCACTGTATTTTATGGTGTTTTTAATTTAACATTTTTTTTAAAGAATATTCTGACACATGCCTTCCTAAAAATGTCTTCCTGTCTGTTATTAGCCACGTCACAGCATTTTTTATAATATTAATTTAAACAAATTTTTAACTCAATTATTTATCACAACTTCACACCCTCCCATTTGATGGCCGCATTTAGACCACCAAGATTTTTTAAGTATTAATTTTTGTTCTGCTTAGTAACCCAACGTGGCGATACAGACAGAAAATATTTATTTAAAGTTAAATATTGTGGAAGGAATATAATACCAAGGAAATGTAAAACAAATTCTGAGAACATCAGCACAAGAAGTGATGATGATGTGGGTCCAATGGAAGTGGCAAGGGTTTTCATCAAAAATTCAATTAAGCAGGAAAGTGGATTATTTTGTTGTTTAACCTTTCCTTTTTGATGGGATTTTAAGCGTTTTAACGTTTAACTTTTCGCTTTAATATAAAAAACAAAACAAACAACCAGCGAGGACTTGCAGCAGTTACCCAAATATAAAAACAAAACCTGATGGATGGATGTTGTTTGTTCAACTGGGAATTTGTTTAGCAAAAAAAAAAAATAATAATAAATAAATAAAAATGGAAATAAATGAATAGGAAATATGTAGATCCTCAATGCTAAACGGGAAACATATTTATTAATATCAGGAAGAATTTGTCGACAGAGGATGAAAAATCATTGTTCTATTTTCCTTTATTAAAAATTTAAAAACAAAAATTTATATTAACACTGTGGCTCATAATTGAACAAAAAAGATGTAAAACTTTTGGAAATGAATTCAGTTCACTAAAAATGGTTTGAACACCATAAAATAATTAATATGAAAAATAGATTTTCAGCTCAAAAAAAAAAAAAAAAAAAAACTAATATATATGATATTAATCCTGAATCAATAAAGATTTTTTAAATAATAACTGCCCTAGAAATGCTACTGTAACTAAATGATGGATTATTTTTTATGGTCTTGAAGTAGAGAAATATTTATTGGAGTCTCTCTCTCTCTCTCTCTCTCTGTCTCTCTTTCTTACCCCATTTTTTTATTTTTTCTAATGATGTCTAGGTAGAACTTTCAGCCTTATCTACTCACTTGAAGATGCCGGCAGCAAAAGCCATTCCTACTCATTTGACCATATGCCAAGTCCTTTAGAGATTATGGCGATGAGGCAAAATATGGATAATATGATTAATCCTGATCTTGTATTAATCTCTGAATGGGATCATACGAATCGAAACGATTTTAATGCTAGTAAAACACAGTGCTGTAGGCTTTGGGTGATGTTCGATGGACTGAGCACATTTTTCATATCGCTTAAGAAGCATTCAAGTGCCACGGTATTTTTTTAAACGCGTCACTACTTCCGATATCCTTACCATTTATACCACCAGCATCCGATGGAAAGTGGAATACAACTCTCATGTATGGGCCGGTGCTTTAAAGTCTATTTTGAAGCTACTGGACCGAGCACAGGTGACAATAGTGCAGCCAACTCTATTGACTGACTGGAATGTGTTATGTTGTTTTATCGTTAATTAAGGGATTATGTTTCCGAGACACGCTTTTATTTGCGAATAACATGTTACTTATTAAGAGCGCATCCATTTGTGGTCGCACTACACGTTACATAAAAAATTCGTTCTTAGATCGAACGGCTCGTATGTTGGACGAGCTCCGTGCAGATGTCTTTTCTGTCATACCCAACGTGGAGAGGTTCAAATGCAATGTCCACAACCATACCTATAACCATATCCTATTTTCCTAGTTCCAGCACAATGCACTGCATGAATAAGGGTCATCGCCTGAGTACTGGTCCAATCGACATTTATGACATTTATTAAGAAAAAATATATTTCTACATTCTTGGATTCACTTCTTTTTGATAAATTTTTCAATCAAGAACTTGCATGTTTTCCTCAGTCATTTTTATTTTTTTTAGAGGCGTTTAAGTTTAAATTTTAAAACTTAGTAGGACAGTTTTTAGTTTGTACAAAAATTAACTGCTTTAGAAATAAAATAATGGATTTGATATTAGATTTCATGAATCCAGACAACAAACCAACAAATATTTCATATGATGGCTTAAACATAGGGCTTTACATACTCTTATAATTTCAGATTATGCGAGTAGAGTGACTACTTGCAGGCCCTTTTCAACAAACAAGTACAAAAAAATTATTTCCTTAAATACATTGCAGGATAAGTGGAATGTAGTAGTCCTATAAAAAGAACTTGTATGCAACACATATTGTCTTTTATGTATATCTCTCGCGCTCTTTATCAATATTTAGTTTGAATACTATTTCTTTATTTATTTCTTATATCTGAATATATACACCCTCGCTGCATACTATGGGTTTTTCTACGTACTTATCCTTTCACTTGTTTTCTTTATGATTCTAAAGAGACTTAGGGGCGTATGATGAAAATTTTTTTATTAAAAAAAATTAAGTTAATGTTGTTAAGCTCCAGTTTGCTTCCGTTTATGTAATAAAAAAGAATTGCTTATCATCACCATAGTGCAGATTGTGTTAAACAATCATTGAAGTTTTGTTTAGCTTTCGTTTTAATCATTAATTTCTATTGCGTTACAACTTCAATTTTTTATGATTTTAATGTAGAAACTACATAATTGTTTAATGCGCCATGTAACATATTGTGGCAATTATAGTTCTTAAGAAGAATGTTAAAATTTTATAGCTGTAAGGCTACAAACTGCAGGGAAAGCATTTTGTTTTGAGGGCATTGCTTTGTGATGTGACGTATTTTTTATGATTTTTGTTTGTTGTTACTTGTACAATACTGTCGGCGAAATTGCGTCACATTTTGACGATGTAGAATTTTATACTTTGACCCACATTAATAATTCACATTGCGTTTATTTATGTTTATCATGTCACACGAATTGAGTGAAATATTGTTGGAGGTGCAAATGGGCTAAATATCCTTGATAACAGCACACACGTACTCAAGCGTTTGCACAGGAATTTGTGAACAAATCAGTGAATACTTGTTTGTTGCAAAAATAAATATATAGGCACACATATATAGTACACACTTGTTCTAAGTTTAATGTTCTAACACATAAATTGGATAAAAATAGCTTCAATGATTTAACACATACACATGCATTCATACACTCACACTGTAACATGACAAATTCAAAATAATAAGGACTGACAAGAGCAATTGGAACTGGATCTGTACATAAACTCTTATTTTTATACATGAGTGAAAACTAAAAAGATTTCCACCCCTGCTCATATTTGTCTCAACTCAGTCCGTACTGCCCCCACAATTTATCACAGTGCGTATTTAGTTTCATTTTATTTTTATATTTTCTACTGCTTTTCATTGTTTCATTATACAGTCTAAATATTTATTATGTTCTAACGGCTGTGAGTGTTCGTCATGTTGAAAATAATTAATGCTATTGCAGTTAAAATTTACAATGGAAAAGTTTTTGGCCCAGCAAATAATTAAAAAGAGAGGACGAAGAAATAATGCCTTAGTAGAAATAAAAAAATGTATAGTTTAATTATTTCTTTAAAATAAAGTTGTCACTCTTAATATATTAGATAGATTTAAAAGCATCGTTTGAGCGGTCAGAAAGTTTGAAAAAAAAACGATAAATAAGAATAAAAAAATGCAAAACAACAATATTAATTGTTTCAAGAAGCACCTCTTAAAGAAGTACCTTTAAAAAAAAACCATTTGAAAAATTACCTGCTACAAAAATGTCTCTGAAAAAGCACACAATAGCTGCAAAAGAAAAAAGTACCTACAACAAGCCTTCACTGGCTTAGGTGTATGTCGTATGACATGGGCTATCATACCTCTCCAATCAACCTAACCTAACCTAAAAAACTATCTTTCAAATAAGTGCCTTTTAAGGAAGTACTTTTTAAGAAAGTATCTTTTATTAAAATACCATATAGGAAAGTACTTTTTTAAAAGAGAATTTTGAAAAGGTGCTTTTACGTCTTTTTATAAAAGTACATTTTAAAAAGGTACCTGTTAGAAAAAACAATTTAAAAAGTACCTTTTGAAAAAGTAACACTCAAGGAAGAACCCGTCGAAAAGGTGCCCTTCAAAAAATTACTTCTTACAAAACATTCGTACCTTTCAAAAAGTAGCATTAAAAAAGTACCTTTAGGAAAGTTCTTTTTGAGAAGTAGCTTTGAAAGAGTAACTTTAAAAAAGTACTATTTAGAAGTGTTTTTAAAAAAGTACCTTTTAAAAAAGAACCTTTGAAGAAAGTAACTTTTAAAAAAGTACCTTTTCATAAAATATTCTTAGGAAGCACCTTTTAAAAAGGTACATTTGAAAAAGTAAGTTTTAAAATATACATTCGATGTAAGGGCCTTTTAAAAGTGTACATTTTAAAGAAATACCTTTTAAAAAAGTACATGTCCCAATAGTAGCATTTATGAAAAGGCCTACTGAAAAAGTACCTTTTGAAAAAATACCTTTTGTATAACATTAAAAAAAGTACCGTATACAAAGCACCCTTTGAAAACGTAACTTTTGAAAAATTACTTTTAGAAAGGAGTACCTTCTAAAAGAGTACGTTCGATAAAGACCGTTTAAAAAACTAACTTCTAACAAAGGATATTTAGGAAAAGTAGGTTTTAATAAAGCATTTTTTTAAATCTTTTAAAAAAGTATCACTGCAAAAAATATCTTTTCAGATTTCTTTTCAAAAAAAGTGCTTTCTAAAAAAGTACGTTTTTCAAAGTACCTTTATAATATATAGCATTTAACAAAGTACCATTTTAAAAAGTACCCTTTAAAAAGTACTTTTTAAAGAATATATTTAAAAAAGCACTTTTTAGAAAAGTACCTTTTAAAAGGCACGTTTTAAAAAGTTTTTCTAAATAAGAACATCTAAAAAATGTAAATTTTTAAAAAAGTATTTTTAAAAAGGTACCTTGTAAGTCATTTGAATTTCCAAACACTATCTTTAGAACAAAAAATTTACCTTTTTTAAAAAGCAAGAAAAAGTATCGTAAATCGTGGGATTTTAAAAGCTGTTAAACAAGGGGATTTTCCTTAAAAAAAATATTTTTTTCAAAATGCATTTTGTTTTAAATCGCTAGTGGATTTTAAATGACTTGCAGTAAAACGATCATATCTTCATGAAGAAAAAAGTGCCTTTAAAATTTGTGTACTTAAAAAAAGACGTAAGAAAAACTTCTATTTTGTCATATTTTATGACATCTTTATATTGTATCCATTAAATATTTTGCCGTCAAAGAAAAAATTAATTTATTCACTAAGATTGTCAAATTAAAATAATTTTATAAATTAAATTATTCTAATCCCAATTGAGATGAGAGAGCTCCTGCAGTTTTGTTCCAAATAGTATTATTAATAATACAAAAGCGACGATATTGAAGCGACTTGAATATTAATGTCACAAACAAGTGGGTGGACAAAATGAACACACCGAAATAAAGAGAAAATTGGAATAAAAAAAAGTCAGTGTCATTATGCTTTCACTTGATATAGAAACAAAAAGCAAACAACTGATTTATTTCGTTAGTCTTAATTATGTGGCTTAAATCAAATATATAAATAATTTTGTCTCTGTAAGGGTGGTCCAACCATAATGCACGATATTAATTGTGAGTCACACCTTAACGTCAAGGTTTTTACAACATAATTTGACATTTCTTTGTTTCAGTGTTTGACAAATTCAACCATGGAGAGGTACACAATTGAGCAGCGCGTTAAGATTATTGAAGCCTTTTATGAAAATGGGCGTTCAAATCAAAATGCATTTCGTTCAAAATCATCTTCAGCGACGAGCACACTTTCACCACAGTGGAATAATTAACAAGCAGAATTGCCGCATTTGGGTAATTTACAGCGATTGTGGAAAAGCCGATGCATCTACAAAGAGTGACTGTATGGTGCTGTTTATGAGCTGGCGTCATCATCGCGCCGTACTTTTTCGAAAATGAGGTCGGCCAAGTAGTTGCCGTGAATGAATGGTGTTCGTTACTGCAAGGTGATAAGGGAATTCTTGTGACCAAAAATTAAGGAATCACACCTAGACGATATGTGGTTTCAACAAGATGGTACCACTTGACACGCAGCCAACAAAACAAGGGCTCTTTTGCGCGAGAAATTCAATGTCCGTGTTATCCCACGCCGTGGCAATGTTAATTGTCCACCATCATGTGATTTGACACCGTTGGACTTCTTTTTTGGGGATATAAGTTAGCACCTGAATCCCATAACACTGCAATGGTGTGTGAACAAACCATAGTTTGATCACGACACCATTGTCACAAGCAGTCACAATTCGCAGAACCAAACCTGCACCAATCTGCAGCTTCACAACATTAGCTGACCGTCTGGGAATATTCCTGTTTTCATAATTCTTCCCACAATAACAAGCAGTCGCAATTCGCAGAACCACACCTGCGCCCATCCGCAGATTCACAACATTAGCTGATCGCCTGGGAATATTCCTATTCTCATAATTCTTCTCGCAATAACAAGCAGTCGCAATTCGCAGAACCACACCTGCGCCAATCAGCAGCTTCACAACATTAGCTGACCGTCTGGGAACATTTTTGTTTTCATAATTCTTCCCACAATAACAAGCAGTCGCACATAGTGTCCTACCCAACTAACTTATACATATAAAAAAGAAGGTGTACGTCAATAAGCCCAGAACAATTCGTGAGCTGAAGGATGAGATAATTCGGCAAATTAACGATATTAATGCTCAATTATGTCTCAGAGTCATTCAAGATATGGATCATCGGGTACAGGAGCATTTCGCCGATATTTTGATTTGCACATATTTGTTGAATATACTTACAAAAAAAAATAAATTCTAATTAAAATGTGCTTAAGATTAACCTGGGGAATTGCATTTTTTTTCCAAAAAAAAAGGATAAATAGCACAAAAACAGATCATGTTCTTTCGTAAAGACTTTGCGTGCAAGTTTTATTTTAGCGTTGAACATAATTAGATTTATTTGCATAAGAATTGAGAAGTAATAGAGTATCGAGGAAAACAACTTTAACTTGATTTCCTCTAAATTTATTTATATTTTTTAGTTGCTGTTTATTACCCTTTTTGGCATCTTGTTAGTGGAATGAGGATCTGTTTACGTGGATGTGCTTGGTGCAACTTTGATAATCATTATGTTGATCTAGTATAATAGCGTAGACAGACGACAGCGTTAATTTGCATTAGAAGCTCACTAATGTGAATTAAAATTTAACCCTGACAGACGACAGTTTCTGCATTTAGCAAACAGCTGTTTGTTTGTCAACTAATTTTTTTTGGCATTTACATCGAAATCAAATGGATAGAAGGCAAAAAGTACGATTAGCAGCTATGCTGTTGGTGAAAATTTACTATATATTTGAAAGAAAGTTGAAATTACTTTTGCTGAAACTGCTCCATAATGTAAGAATTGTACATGCACTAGCAACCATAAATCTGAACGTGGTGCTTTGTATTCCACTCGATAAGAGAGTGGCAATAGCATTGCCATATTGAAAAAGCTAAATTCAGTATAAATTCAGTCCGATTTCGTGCATTTATATCAAATCTAATACACATTGCGATGGGGATAATTCACAAGTTAATTTGAATTAAGACTGCTAATGCAAATTAACGCTGTCGTCTGTCTACGCTATAAACTATTTGTTGCTTATTCCATATAATACTTGAAAATAAATAGATACATGGATGAAAACCTGACTGACACACACTAAAGCACATGCATATGCTTTCATGTGTGTAACACATAAAAAAATATACACACACAATTTTGTATATAAAGAAGTATATATAAGTATGTGTATGTGGGAGCAAATTACTTTTTTTTTTTAACAAAGTTTCAAGCAAAAGTTTTCTTTTTATTGAAATCTGCGGCGAACGTGAAATCAACTGAAACTAAAAGCGATTTGTTTACAAAAATTTTCCTTTTATGCATACAAATGAATATAAAACTCATAACGTAGTCTATAAAAAATATAATACATGTGCAGCATTATGTAGCAGGTTGTTACCTCTTCGTATTAACAGCGACCGCGTTAACAGTAGGGGCAATGATACACAGAGAAGCATTAGTAGTTGTAGTAGTCACTCGTGCACGGTCGGTGTAATCAAACATATAAAGTTCTTAATGTAGGGGCACACACACAAACACAACAAACTAGTTCAACAGTTTCTTATATCAGACACACACATTATGAGTCTTGCCCTAGTGTGCCTAAGTGGAGTTTATTTAAAATTCCGGCATAAATTAATTTCCTTTTTTTTTTGGTAACTTTCATTTAAATGGCGGTGTTTCGAACACACATATTGACAGCATTTATCCTCAGAAACTAGAATGTCTGAGTAACTAGAATGCCAGGTTACACAATAAGTTGGGTGAATGTGTTTTTCGAACTACTCGTATACCCTCGTATATTAAACCGTGAGTCCCCAAACATACTTATATTTTTGCATGCGTTATATAAAAAGGACCTCGCAAAAAATAAAAACCGGAAAAAACTCAAGATGAAGCGACACGATGCGGTGGATAACTAAGACAACTTTTCTTTTTGTTTCCTTTCAAAAGGTTTTTTTTTATTTTATTCATCATGCAAGTTTTTATGTGCAGCAAAATAAAAACGATGATATTAAATATTCACTAGTATGTTTGATCTAGATTCCATACAAGTCAAACTTATGCACACAATTCAAAGGATAACAACCGCCCACTAACCCACTAACATCTTCCATAGGAAATAAATTAAAATTATATTTAAGCGTGAACTCACGAAATAAAACGTCATCTTTAAAAGACATTATCAACGTTCAGCTCGTGTATCAAAAATACGTGTTTTAAATGAACTACAGTTTTTTTGACAAATTTAGTACATTGAGTTTTATATTTAACGATTCGCTTTTGTGTGGCCTTAGTAATCAAATGTTATTGATGGATTATAAATACGTGTATGCAAACAAAATAATATTGAAGATTACAGAAAAGTCAAGTGTCTATTAATAGTATTTTTTGTATTTTCTAAGCGCACTTTTTAAAATGTACGTAAATGTTGTTTAGGAAGTTGTTTTTTAAACAGTACTTTTATAAATTTGTTTTTGAAATATGATTTCTCTTTTTAAAAGGTACTTTTTGTTTTTTTGACAGTACTTTTCAAAGGCACTTCCTTAAAAGGTTCCATTTAAAGCATACTTTTGTAAACGGTATTTTTACAAGTACTTTTTTTAGAAGGAACTTTTTAAAAGGTACTTTTATAAAAGATATTTTTAAAAAGATGCTTTTTTAAAAGGTACTTTTTAGCAGGTACCTTTTTGCAGGGTACTTTTTAAAAAAGTACTTTTTTAAAGGTACCTTTTCATAAGGTCTTTTTCAGAACGTACTTTTTTATAAGGTACTTTTTAAAGCGTACTTTTTCAACGGGTTCTTTTTAAAAGGAACCTTTTAAAAAGGCAATTTTTTATTATGTACTTTTTCGAAACCTACTTTTTTAAAAGCTACTTTGTAAAAATGAATTTTAAAGGCGTTCGTTTTAAAAAGGTACATTTTTAAAGGGTACCATTTAACGGGTGTTTTCCTGATAGGTTTTTTTATATTAAAAGGTACTTTTCTAATAGCTACTTTTTAAAAGGTACTTTTTTAATAGCTACTTTTTAAAAGGTACTTTTTCAAAATGTATTTTTTAATACACTTTTATGGAAGGCACCTTTTTCAAGGTATTTTTTTTTCAAGAGTACTCTTTTCAAGGTTTCTTTTTTAAATGGCATTTTTATAGGTTATTTCTTAAGAGGTAATTCTTTTGTAGCTACTTTTTAAAGGGTACTTTTTCAACAACTGCTTTCTTAAGAGGTACTTTTTACAAGACTGGATTTACACTAGGCATTTCTTTATTTTATTCCCTGATAGGATCGCCATTAGAAAAAGCAGAATAACAAAACTGGCAGCAAATGAAATTTAATACGATATCAACTAAACAAAGTTTCATGTAACAAATTTTATGAAAAAGTTCTACTACCAACATTTTTTAGAAAATATTACCAGTCGAGAAGGAAAATAACGAAAATGTATGTTGATTTTAATAGTTAAAGATTAAAATTCTTAAATTATCAAAATTCGAACTAAATTTAATTAGCAAAATATTACTAAGTTAGTAAAATGAGAATCTTAAGCTATACCGAATATTTTAAACAAATTATATTCGAATTAAATTTATGTATAAATTATAAAAAAGTTCTAAAAACAAAAATAAAAAATCATCAAGCTCCTTACAAAAATTTCGCCAATATACCGAATATTGATGTTGTATTCAAAAAGTTCGTAAATCTAAAAAAAATTTCACAAAAATTTTTTCATACCCGAATGAGAATAAGAAGCCATCGAAAAACTTTAAGCTTAAGTATCATTAAGTTTGTTAAAGAAAATAAAAACATGAACAACAACATATTAAAAAAATATTCCAACGGCCCCCCTAAGGTTCTTAATGAAAAAATCTTTATTGGTTTCATTTCAAACATTTTTTCTCCCTCATATGAAAGTGAGGGAAGAGTATGTGGGACTTCTTATATACTTTTGTGTACTATAAATATACAAAATGTATATAAATGTGGTTCTATATGAGTTTGAAAGTATATTTTTGGTTTTAGATTAAACTGTCTCTGGGGCCCTTAAATTTTGCACAAACTTAACTTCAAATTTTCATTTTGCTTTCGCCTCTTATTTGGTTTTAGTTGCCGCTGAACGTGATTGGATTACAAAATTAGTTCGCAATAGCATTCTTACCCCTTTCTCTAACCCAGCAGACATGCAGTCTGGATTTAAAGTTTAAAATGATTTTAAATCAAACTCTAAGAAATCAAAAGTTTGAAAATGATTTCAAAATAACTTGAAAAACATAGTATTTTCAACAAATAAAGGCAAGTATTCTCAAGTTTAAGAAGTTCTCAAATGTTTTTCAAATGTGGATTGCAATTAGTTGTGGAGCATAAATGATACCCAATTTTAAATATTTTATTCCATTTTTCTTACTCACAAATAACACTTTTTTAAAAACCGCAAAAATTTATTTTTTCTCCAGCAGTAACAATTAGCAAAAAAGTTTTAAAGTTCATTTTTGCTTTAAAAGTGTCTCATTTTTAAGAATAAATCTCAATAACAAATTCAGAAAACACCATTTGTTAAACATTTCCATTCAAATCATTATTAATTTCAATTCGAGTGTTAAACTGTAGCTTCCACCTGGCTTTGAAAAAGGTTTGAGAATTTTGCAAATAACAAAATAATCTTATTTGAAATGTTTGACTACATGTTTGTTGGGAGGCGACTTGTAAAATGTGTAAATGAGTGAATGTAAATATTTGTTTGCCTTGAACTAACAGTCATTATTACGAGAATATTTTTATTTTTTCCCCCTAAAAATAATTCAAATATATGACTAGTTTTTGCTGCCAAATACGTAGATATTCATAAATATTAGAAAAAAGAAATTTCGTTCACTAAAAATTTTCAAAAACATTACTTTTTACTAGGAACTTCAAAATATTTTTTAAGCAAGGAAACTCATATTTGTTCAATATAATTTAAATGATTTTTGATTTCATAATGAAATTAAAGACTTAAGAATATTTAGGATACATTCGCTCATGTGTGTTGAAACAAAAAAAAAATGTAGTTCGACGACCCTTTTTTAAAGGAGAAAAATAGTATTTTTTGCACAACCCTCTTGTTTTAATTTTATTTTATTTTTTTAATCCGGACAAAGTTCAATTTAGATCATAAACATATTAATTGCAATGGTAAAAATGTGGCATTTGTTGCGGTAAAATTTTTAATTAATTTAAAAATATGACAATTAAATTATTTCAGATATGAAAAAGCACGAAAGAGAGTAATGAGTCATATGACCAATAGCTTCTATAAGAATAATCATGTAAAACATTTGGACAGCAATAGCTAATGCCATTGTTTTTGATAGATTTAGATTTTTATTGACTATTAACAGAAGCACTTGTCTTTAATTAATTTTCTCTTAACTCACTATTTGTTAAAACAAATTGGGCCATTATTATTAGAACTCGGCGTTAGTTTATTGCCAAATAAACAGTTTTCCATTATTACAACTTTACTTTAACCTGAAAGTGAGCGATAAGCTAAAGACAAAGTTCATCCGGCCTGTAGCTTTTATCGCGGGGTGTAGCCATTTGAATTTGCCACAGTTTTATAAGTTACCACTTTGAAAATTATTACAGCCGTCTAATTTTTGGCCAGCTTTGTCACGGGGCTAGAGTGATCAACCTTCTGTGGTAGACCGGAAAACCTGCGTCCCCATAGAAGAACCCACCATAAGCCAGTGTGAAAAGATCTCTAGATGTGAAATATATAGAGTCGTGAAAGGACCCTAAATCATTGGATATCCAGAAATAATTTGTGACCATATTATTATCCAGAAGAACTCACGTTCAAGACACCTGATGACAGAGCCTACCAGGAAAACGTCTATCCTTCCGATATCTATTTCACAATAGATTGAACTACATGACGGGCTTTTAGTTTTTTCATTGTCTCAATTATATTCTATGTACAGAAACAAAATTAACCAGACAATATTTTTTTATAAAAGCAAAAAATCAAAATATTTTTTAGGAATTTATTCAGCCGTTGAAAAGTAGTCAGTCTATGTTCTCTCATTATAGCCATACTTTAAAAAGTATAACGTTTTTACACGGCAGTTGTAATAATGAAAAATTGTTTAAATAACAGTTTACAGCTCACTTCCGTTAAAGGTACCTTTAACTAACGTTTACTTTACCGCCAAGTTATAATAATGGCCCTTAAGTAAGTAGTTTGACACCAAGAAAGCAGCTCCCTCTTTGCTGGCACCTTGTAAAATTTATACAAATATTTATTTCATATGACAGCTTTGATCTTGCGGATAAAGTTTTCAAAATAAGTTAATCGTCCTGCAGAAAACTCTCAGTATAACAAAATTTTGTGTGGATAGAAATGTTGCCCAAAATCTTCAACAAACTGATAATAAGGAATGTGAATAATTTCCATAATAATAGGACGACAACGCATTGTGCCAGAAAAATGGAGCAAGGACAATTAACGATTTAAATCACATGTCAATTGATTTGCAGTTACGTGTTTAAGATCATGAATATATTCTAAGAATAGTAAACTGAACTGCTTTGAACTACTGACCATTTATTTTAAGACGAAGTAGTTGATTAGGCTCCCGGTCCTGGTGCTGGTGCCAGCTGCCTTCCAGTCAAGCGTTGATAATGCGTTTTTCGAAGGATATACTTGTTTTCTTCCTACTACTTACTGAGACGCTGATCATGCCATTCAACGTACACTGTTAGTAAAACACTAAGTTTCAAAGATAGTTATCTCTTACTGACCTGAGACGTTATTTTTTTATATTTAATCATCAGTTTGCTTAGCGGCCTTCCAAGTGAATAGCACCCAAGGATTTTCCACCTTTACTTGCCATGCTCACTCCCTTTGAACTACTGGTAACAAAAGCAAATCTGTTGTAATAATCAACTTGTTTTAAATATTAATTTAAGTTAGAATTTCAATCTGTTTTTACATGTACAAACACCCTTAGGTTGCAATTATTATGCTAAATATATCCTTATTGTAAAAATAAACTCATTTTATTACTTTTCTTATAATTAAATCTAAAGTTTTATCATCATGTCATAACATTTAGTACAAATTTTTCAATGTTTGTATAAAAGTGCGTGCATGTACGCGTACTGTGTGTGTGTATGTTGGTAGTGTATTTGTATGCATGAGGGTCCTTAGAACATAAATTCTAAATATTTAACATACACAAAAATCATTTCCGGTCTTTGTTGTAGAGAAATTACAAAGACACATAGAATTGTTCACTAAATAGATTAACAAGTTATTTTGGGGGCGAAATCATCGTCACTGATGGCAGAATCTTGTTTATTTCTGTTTATCTTTACTTTTTTTGAAAAGTGGAAAAGAAGATGTTTTGCTTGCTTCCTCTGTTGGCTGCAAAAGAAATTATTTTTTATAAAATTTTTAGAAAGATAATAGACTCATAAATGTCGTCAAGCTTGTCTACGTTGAAAGATGATTGTTGGTTACAGTTCCCTCCGGGGGGCACGGTCAATACATCTTGTCTTGGTGGCTTGGTGTTGTGCTTCCTGGGGTATAGGGTTATCAGGTTTCCGGACCTAGGCCTTTTTGCTGATAACCCCTAAAATCTTGTATGTTGCTACCCAATCCCTGAAACAACAGGGCAACGGGCGCGCATGGAAGTAAATTAAAGGTGAAAGTGGGTTCGCTCGCCCGTCCGGTAAGTGGGTAATCTGGTTTTTCCAGACCTTGACCTTTGGCCAATTACCCCTTGAACTTAGTATGTTACTACCCTATCCCTGGACATAACAGGGCAACGGGCGTACATATAAGATATTTAAGGAAGTAGCTCTGCCTATGCTTGTCTGGGCAGAGGTGCTACCGATACCTCAGGTTTGCAGGGACCTAAAATCGGAGGTGTTTTTTTAACACGCGGCTGACCAGAGTCCTATCTGGTGCCACGGGAGCCAGTAGCCCATAGGACGTGTCCTAGACTGGTTATTGGTGAGGCCCCTTCGGGGATCACGTGGTGGCTGTGGTTAAAACCCAAAGATACGCGGGAAGAGTTATGGGTCAGATGATTGTGTCTGCAAGAGGTGCTAGTGACTGATTGTAGATGCTCTCTTCAGGCCGTATATCTCTAGGTGTTGTTGCTATTCGACAAAGCTACTCTGATGTTTTGCGGTGGGCGAAGCCTCAGGTAAGATGGGGGCACTATTTTGCTGCCGGTCCATTGGGGTAGTAGGAGATTAGATAGCTCCAACACTTCAGCAAAGTGTCTGTACATGGTTCTGCAGCCTGTGCAGAATTTGCTACCAAGTCGTCCCTGTTAGGGGCGCATGTTGTTTGCCGCAACCCAGTATGTGCCTCTGGAAGGGACGACGGGACGGTGGTGAACGGCTTTATTCACCCAGTGCGAAGAGCACCGTCAGGTAAGGACTTCGGGCAGGTACTGACGTAAAATATTTGACATATTTTATTGGTTACAGTGCACTAAATGAATACTCTTTGCGAAGGATATTTCTAACCAAAATTTTTAAAAATCATACTCAGTTCAAGTTATTTTAAACACTTCTAAAGTCATTCAAATGTATAATATTAAAGTGCATTCCAGGGCGAAATTCTTTAATCAAATAATTTACGTTAATGGGAATTTTATTACCAGATGGATGATTCTTGTACAAAATTTTTGCTTAAATTTGTTCCGTATGTACTAAAGGAAAGTTATTTCAAGTAACCATTCAACAGGATTAACTTCTAAGTAAATAGAGACTGTCCGTAAATTTAGATAATTTTCAGGCCTAGCAGCTGCCCACCATTTTTCCAAGGCTGGCTGCTCTAATTCACGATTATGACTGCCACAGAGTAGTAATTGCTTGTCACAGGACATGATTATTAACGATTTTTCTTAAAGCAATTTCTATAAAAATGCACTCTATTATAAGAGTTTTAATTAATTAACCTGTCACTATTGTGAAACAATTTACATATTAAATTATACAATTTATGAAAATTGTTCGCGTGTTTAAATTCGCATGATGACTTTTAAATATTTTTGAAACGTAGCACGAACAAAAAAAAAATTATATGAAACTTTACACTTGATAATTAAAAAAAAACCCCTAGAAATGGTTGTAGTCAATTTCGAGCCACGGTAGAGTTATAATTGTTGTGTGAAGGATGTGTTTTAATAAAAGTTTCCTTTTTTTAGCTGACAGTTGATTAGAATTAAAACCAATACCCGGCATGCTTCACTACTCCCATCGTAATGAAATAAAAACACTTTTTCTAGAATAAATAAGAAGGCATAAGAAAATTACCATTCCATTTCTAATACTACATCTATTTTCACAAAAGCCAACAAAATAACTTCTCTCACTATTAAATATATCCTTACAAAAACAAAAAATTTTTTTTAAATTATTTTCGTGCAAGAACGTAAACTTTTCCTCTGATGAAACACCTTATTTTCATGGCACTATCAGAAATTTGATAACTCGGCCTTATGACTAAAAAATAAAGGATAATTATTAGCTACTTTGGGACCCGTCTTATTCTATGCCTCCAGACATTTTACTCCTGTTGAAATCAGTCGATCCACTTATGGAAATACCGCAGACAGGTTAAGTTTAATACTCGTAAGAGCTACAAAAGTAAACATGTAACTAAACATCCTGCTCCATCCATAACTATGGATAATTTATATCTTGAACAATCAAAAACCCCAGATGGCCTTGACATGATAATCCAGTGTAATGTTAGGAAATTTGAGTATATTTTTTATGTCGCTAAAGAAGCATTCAAGGACTTGATATCCTTACTATTTCTGCCAACTCTGTTCATCCAAAAATGAAATAAAAATCTCATGTATGGGCCGGTCTATTTTGAAGCTACTTGAACGCTTACAGGAGGGGACGTAGAAGTTCATCGAAGACAGTAGTGTGGAACCGATGCAATGTGGAATATGTTCCACTATTTTATCGTTTTCATAATGGAATTTTCACTAATTAAATCCTTATACTTAATTCTAAGGCACGCACTTACTTACGAACGACTTGTTCTTCATTAAGGGCGCATCCCTTTGTGATTAATGTACCAGCAAATCGCACTACGTATTACAGAGAAAGTTTGTTCTTTTGTTGAATAAATCATATATTATTTAAGCGATCTTTCCTATCACTCTAACCGTGGAGCTGATAATAATTTACTAATTCACTTTTGCAATTTGTTTGATGTAGCTGTAGCTATTCATATGACATTATTTTCAAAACAATCAAATACAATACGAAAATTCTCTATCGTATATGAATGTTACAGAACACATAATCATAGCTGACTTAGAGTCCTTTTTTATACAAATAGCACAATACCCATGAATATCCATAATACGTATCATTTATAAATGCTAAGATTTTGGCATATAAGTTAAGTTTTAGCACTAAAGCATCTTTTTAGTACAAACAAAGTTTGAGTTTATGAAACATTTTATTTATACAATAATAATATTTTATGCAATAATATGCAAAAAATTATTAAAATAAATTTTGTTTACTAATAAAGCAAAAAGACTAAAAGTTGAAGCACTAAAGATCGATTTTAGTACAGAAAGGCAAAAACTCTTTTTCAGTTTGTTTTATCAATTTGAAAGCTCAACGAAACTAAAAACTCTACTGTGAATTTAAAAAAATTAACTTTTAAAAATTGTATTGCTTTAAGTACATGTGATCAACTTCAGTACTTATATATAATTTTAGTACTAAAATATATTTAAGTAAAGAAACGTATATGCTTAAGACACTACCTTAATTTGCTTTAAATGAACGAACACAAAGTTTAAATAAAATAGACTTTTGAAAAAAAAAACAATGGTTAATGAATCATGACCCACTTTTAATGCAAATTCCCTGTTTAGTGATTGTAAGTATTTTTAGCACATAAACGCAATTCCATAACTCCGCAACTGATGGACAGATTTTGAAAATAATTTCTCTTCTTGAAAGTGGGTGCTTGCACTCTGGTATCAGGGGCATTATACCACTATTTATGAAACGATTTTTGAAAAATTTTAGTGCTACACAAAATGTTTGTTTTGTATTCTGTTCAACTCGTTCTGTATATTGAAATCGTTTTCTACACGAATGATTATTTCTGTTAATCATAAGGCTTTCATGTTAAAATAATGCTTTACAACAAAAGGTAACATATCAGAATTTGTCAAGTAAAGTACGTGAACACATGTACATCTATATATATAAATCTATTCTATATCATGCCCATTTATATGTGATAAAAATTTTACTCTATCTATTCTCTACCTCTGAGGACTTAACGCCACACTCATTTGCAACAGTGTAATCTAACAGCACTATATTTTTATTTTTATCGTAAACGTTATTGATGTTGCAGCTGCTATAAAATTTTGTATGAAAATATTTGATTACACTACCATTATCGAAATACAAGGATGTCGTCATTTTTGTCCCATAAATGACAAAAGTAAACACTTGTCTATTTTTATACATCTATATATCTATATTTCTCACTCCCTGTCCTGCGGCTGTCTCTTTTGCACGAGTGTTTCAGCATTCTTTTTTTGAGAAACAAAATCAGCAATTTATTTAAGACCAAAAATAATCTCAGCATGTGTCACAAAAGTGAGGGGGAAAGAACGACTGTGAAAGATGGAAAATATTTGCAACATGAATGGGAAAAAATTAAAAGATATCCTGTAGTTTTCAAGAAACAATGGAAATTATAATCACTCGACCACAGCCACATAAACACATTAAAAATGTGATAGTCGTATGTGTGCGACATCCATTAAAGGATGAAGCAATATTAACATTGAGACTGTATGTTGGTGGTTGTCATGTAAATGTTATTGTGTGAATGAAATCACAAAAAAGAAGGGACCTGATAATGCCAGTACTTACACTGATTACGCTGTTGATACAGCAATAGAAAAAATTTAAATATGAAAAACCGAGCACCAACATTTTACAAACCCATATATACATACACACGCATCAGCACACACACACACATGTGATCGTATCTGTGTATTTATATACGATTTTATAATTTCCCTTTTTTGCACACTTGTTGTTGAAAATTAAAAATACTGCCAATCATTCAAGCGCGGCATTTAAATTTCAATATTTGATTTTTTTTAATATTTTTATACACATTTATTGAATAAATATGCGCATACAATTTGCAATATAGAAATATTGTTGATGGATGATATGGCTTTACGTGCATTATTCATAATGAAGTCATTTGTAGTATTCAAACAAATTTACATTCAAATATACAAAAAGTTGCACACACACTGGCCGAGTTAACGTTTTTCCAATCATTATTCCAAGACTTAAAGGATATCTGGTATTTTTTAATAATATATTAACATACATATTTTAACTTACAAAAATATAGACTCATATTTTTAGTACAAAAAATAGCTTTTGGCATGAGATGGGGGCAACGTTCAAATATAAAACATGATTTTAATATAGAGCGTTGTAGAAATTTATAAAATAAAAAGAAAAAAGCGAACCATATTAAATTACCAGCTGCACATTGTATTGTCTTTGAAGGATATTTTCTCTTCTTTCCAAAAAAAAAAAAAAAAAAAAAAAACATTTTTAAATTAAAGACCAGCATCACTGGTCCGGATTCTTTGAAAGCTCTTAACGCCTGAGATAATATATCAATACCGTTGATGAAATGCGTAAGCCATGTCGATACAGTAATAATTTCAAATTTATAATTACAGATTGGTTTTGGTTTCAACCGTATCGTTTTGAGGAAGTTGTTTAAAAAAGACAATCATTTTGAAACCCGTAAAGCGATTACTTATCTTTAGTGAAAACATTTTAAAATAAAAGTATTGGGTGTTCTTGTTGGTATTGGTCTGTTACATAATAAAAAATCATTGGTATTTAAAAATAAATACCGTTGTGTGATTTATTTTATTTTCAAACAAATAAAAAAAAAACTAGAAATAAATCAGCATTTAAAAATATAAAGCGCAAAAATAATACATCTGTTCCATTGATAAAACAATTTTCCAAAAATAGTCATTTTCATTCTAAAAAGGATTTTAAGTAGAAAATTGTGATCTTGGAAAAAATCACCACTATTTTGCAAAACTTATTTTTATTCGTAACAAAAAAGTATTTCTATTATCAATATAATAAACGAAATTTCTGTATAAGATTTAAATTAATATAAAACAACATATATTTCCACTATGAATTAAAGAATATCGATCTTGGAACTTCCCTCTAACATTAATCCCGACATGCAAAGAATTTTCAAAGTTGTTAAAAATAATATTTTTGAAGTTTTTCGACAACACTGTCAAACAAACGAGTTTAATGATTAAGAAAAAATGTCTGACAATCGATGGAAATTTTGAAAATGTATAAAAAGCTATAGATTCTGGAAAGAAAATATTTGAAAAGTACGTGTATTTTTGGTGTCTTGAAAAAACTTTTACAAATATATTTCTGAAGCAAGTAAATGGCCTTTGGAAAACTTAATGCATTCGAGGAATTTTTCCCAGTTTCGAAGTTATTTTAATAAAATTTTAAGCAAATTAACTTTTTTTCAGGCTGGAGTTGAATAGATTTCATTTCCGCTAAAAGCAATAAATTGAAATTTATTTAAAAAATTATTTTTTTATATTTGTTTTCGATTTACCCAGTTGAGTCCACTAATTTTCAGAATGTCACAAATTTTTGGTCAGACCAGTTTATCCATTCAAAAGAAGAAGAATTTATACATGCCCACATATTCACACACAGGCAGACACATATACAGACAGACCCATATATAGATAAGCACGCACACACACATATATATAAACACATCAACATGCAACAGAATAGCTTCTTATGACTGCAGAACATTGTGATCTTAAGAAAAACCGATTTTCGTAATCATTAACTTCTCATACGAGTATAACCATAGAGGAGTTTAACATCCATTCAATTCCGCTAGAAAATGGTTTCAATTCTGCAAATCGATTCTTCAGGAAACAAAAAAAAAACGAAAATTTTGTTCGGAATAAAACCACTTTCAAAGTGGAATTGACAAAGGATTTTTCTACTAGTGTCATGTATATTAAGTTAATAAAATAATAACATTTAAGAACCGGAAATAAATATTTGCGCCTAAGCTTTGCATATAATAAAAAGAATAATTGTAGCTGTAAAATCTATATGGAAAATAAAGGAAGTCGGTATGGGAACTACGAAATAAAAAGCCATTCTAATGGAATCCTTGATAAGGTTTTATAAAGGAAATGTACATTATAAACAAAACTTTACAGTTAGTGGAAATTTTTTTTTCATTTACAACTGTAGAATATCAATGTATACATATAAAACAGAAAACTTTGAGTAAGAACTTGCAAAAATGGTACTTATATTAAATAGAAAAAGGATATTTTAATTCAGTTTTACAAAAATTTAATACAGAAGATTACAGAGCATTAAATCATTAATTTAATATAAAATTATATTTTTAGTTATCCAATAAGATAATGAAAAAACAATTTTAATATAAATTAAAAAAATTATGTTTAATATATTAATGTATATAAATAAGGAGAAGATAGCATGTAGAGGTCTGCAAAAATATAGTCGTTCGCTTAATTTTTTTTTTTTACTTTGCAACATTATTTCATATTTAATAGATTCATCAAAATAATGAAGAGCAAAGGAGAAGAGATTTCACTAAATTTGATCTCAAAATGGTTGTCGTATGACGCCAAAGCCGTTCATTACTAGGACCCAGTAAAAATTTTCTCGCTACTAGTAGAAACATTTATCTAATATTAGTAAAACATTTAATGAAAATTATTTATTATATTGTCCTAATGTATCGTTCGCTGTTGGTTTTGCTGTGTAAGTGCTGGCATTTCATTGGGGCTTATCAAATCATCAGCACATTTTAGTCGAGTTACGTTTAAAAAGGATTCCAGTTGTTCAAAAGCCAACAAATAAATTTTATATGAGAATTCCATAGAATATTTTGTTACCTGTGTTTTGAAAAACATACAAGTGTAATAGTTTTAGGAAACTTTCATACAAAATTAAAGCAGCAATCAATTGTACTCGACTTTCATCTTTTTAATTTTTATATTGTGTTTGTTTATGTAACATTTGCTTGCATTATTGAAAAATATTGGCAGCTTTTTATGAAATTTTTCGCAATTTTTTCAAATAAATCTTAAATTTAACTGATTTTCCTGAAAATTAATATTATTTTTTTAATTCTTATTCAAATTAATTCAACAACATATTCGTTTAAATTTACAACAACACAAAGGGTTGGATAAGTTTTAAGTACCATTATTCTTTGAAATGCAAAAGTAAAATTTTACTCTTTCTTCTTCAGTTTTATTTATTTATTAATTTTTTTTTTTTAAACTTTTCTTTCATTCCTTTTAGGCATGAACTAAGGAAAATCCTTTATAACTTTATTACTCTCCATTCTAAGAAAATTTTACAACATTGAAGAAAATTATAAAAATATGAGAGCAGAATATTGTAAATCAAAAACAAATTCTCAATTCTAAGAAAATTATACAAAATGGATATTTTATATGTAAATTGAGAACAAATACTTGAAATATTTGAGTGTGTAAAATTTCAGGAATTGTTCAACACTTTTTGAAAACAATTTTCTGAAGCCAAATATCTGTTGTTTAATATAAAAAATTAATAGTGGGATTATGCAATTTAATTTTAGGATACGTTTTTATTAAATTTCAATATAGCTTTGCCAATTTTAGAGATATTTTTTTTAACTAAGGTTGTAGTTTAAATTTTAGGAAGGAAAATTTTTTTCCTATTCTTTAGAGCAACAAAATGCATTTGAGAAATTAAATAAAACTCCTAAAGTAAATAAATTTACATTCTGCTCCAAAGACATGCATTTTATAAAATACAAACACAATAAGAAATTTTTATTCTTGATAACCAAAAACCCAAGAAGCTTTTGGTTCAGTTTAGTTCTTTGTACATAAATGGAATACAATCAAAACAATTTTCATTACTATTGAGCAGAATATTTGAGTATGAATGCAAATAGGAAGAAATAAAACTATTTTCTCATACACATGAAAACTATAAAGAAAACATTAAGGAAAAAGAAAAAGTTTTTCCTTCGTTTTTCTGCAAACGAAACATATTCATCTCAAATACAAAATAAACATACAAAAAAGTAACAACTCCAAAAATTGGAAATAAATAAAACATCGAAATTGCAATGGAATTATTGTGTAAATTTGCCAGGCATAAGTTATAAATAAACTCAATTAAACATGCACAAACATGTCAAGACACATATACACGTATGTACACACTAACTTATTCATACGAGTACTTTCTTTTACAAACTGGCAATCCAGCGAACTCTGTGAAAAATTAAAAAAAAATAGTAATATAAAAAAAATTCGTGAGCGAAGAAATGGCAAAGTGATGGAAATAAAATGCAAATAAATGAACGAACAAACAGACAGGCATACAAACACTATGTATATGCGACAAAAAAATACAACAGAAAAAACAACAGCACATGCAACAAAATCTATGAAAAATTGGGGAAAAAATAGTATGTTTTCATGGCAAACAGTCAATGAATTTTATTTCGATTCTATTTTTTTATACCCACGAATGGCAGATGTACGACTATGTAAGTGTGCATGTACATGCACATATGTATATATATGTAAATACTTGTAAGTATGTGTGTAGGGCTATATTAAGGCAACTCTATCTTTATTAAGTAAAACGTTTTTATCGTCACTTCTCAAAATTAAATTTGTGAAATTATATAATCAACGATTTCAATTTTGTATTCCACTCGGAAATATCATGGCATTTGTTAGTATCAATGAAGTGTTTTTAAAGATTTTTAACATAATTTTTTTCCATATTATTTTTTACTGAATCAGCAGCAATATTACTTGAACTATTAATAAGTATTCAAGTTTTGACTCTCAAAGATTTTTAATATTTTCCTGCTTAAAATAAAAATAAAATATTTCAAATCCTTCAAGTTTCAAATACTTATTTTAAAATTATTTGCAAATGTTGAGGTTTTGGTTCATTTTAACAGTAAAAGTTTTAGTATAGAAAATCAAAAAAGGAACTAAGAGATTAATAAGTTAATTCCAAATAGATTTTTGAGCTCAAAATTATGGTTTTAGAGTAAAAATTGGTTTTCACACGCCTTTAAAAGATCTCACCCAAAAACATCTACAATACATCTGGTACTTATGATGCGAAGTCTTCACTTACACGTGCAATTGTTGACTCTGAAATTATCTCTTGAAACTGCATTTGTGTCCTCAAAATGAAATTCTGATTTTACAACTTTAGTTTTTTTATTCATTTGGAAATCCCATTGTGTGCAAAATTCCAATAAGAATTACAAAAACATGTACCACTTCTCCATTGAGAACTATTTAATATATAAAAATCACATAACAAAGATCAATAAATGAACTACTACGTCAACATACACACACATTTACCCTCCTGTATTCAGTCTTAAATAAACCTTTTACGAAAGTAAAATAAAATTGTAGAATAATAATGTTTTGTTACGTAGAAGTAGGCAATGAGAACAACTTGTGACAAATGAATGAGAAAACTTAATGATAAAATAAGACACAGATTCACTTAATGCGAAAATTTATTACACATTTAAACCCCTACGAAAAAATGTTTTAAAGAAACTTCCTGGAAATGAAACTAAAAAGGACTATTAATAATGAAGAATTCATTCAAAGCAAGATTTCGAAAGTAAAGCCAAAAATGAAATGCCATTCGTTCAGCATTAATAAAAAACAACTGTGAAATAATTTCCTTATCCTTCGTATATTTCATTGATAATCGACAGGCATTATAAAAAGTTTAAGGACTTTTACAAAACCTGGAAAGAACAAATCGACATCGAATTCATCAAATATTAAGCGACATAAATAAACATTTTATTGCAGATTAAAAAACTTGGCGTCAAAATACTTTTCTGTCGTCTGCAATTGCAAGATAAAAATATATTAAATGAGGCATAAAACTTTTGGAGTTTTTTTTTATTATCAAAAGTGTAATTTAGAGCAAAAGCTATCGAGTGGCATGTAGCCAAAGTTCTCCCTGTTTATATTGCATTGTGCTTTATCTGCAGGGAAATGAGTTGTTAGAATTTCAGGAATTTGGCCTGTTGCTGATAAACCATAAAATTTTTATGTTACTACCCAGTACCTGAAATTAGAGGCATCGGGCGTGTACAAAAGAAACTAGATTTATGACTGCTCGTGAATGAATAAAGACAACAATATTCAGGCAATATGGACGAAACTTAAAATTTAAGGGAACTGACATCGCCAATTAGTATTGGGGTCTTTTAAATCAGCACTGACCTCAAATCTACTTAGCAACCTGAGAACCAGTAGCACACTGGACTTCTTCCTAACTTAAGCGATGACGTATGGGCTGTAGATAATAGCTAAAACGCTGTTAAAGGGTTGGGATTTGGATCAGTCCTAGTAACAGACTTTAGAGCTTTTCTGCTACAAGAAGTTAGAACTTCTAAATGTTGCTGCGGTGAAGATTAGATAGATCATATTCCTCGGCCAGGGGTTGGTGCATGATCTGCAGTATCCGCCTGTATGTTGATGTGTATAAGTGTAATGTAAGCAACAGCCTTAGGCCACACTACACCATATTACACACTAGATGAACACAATGGTGTCAATTTTTGTGCACGACAGCCACAGATCATGCGCAAACCCTTCGGAAAGGAGCCGTTGCTATCCTCAAATCCAGAAAGTTATGGCTTCTGCTGCTCAGCAACAGAACCCAAAGGTGTAATTGTTGGTAGCAGGAGCGCAAACGCAGACTCTTCGCCTATAATTAATAAATTTCTCTGAAGAGGTTTCACTAATTACCAGTCGCGGACAAGCTTAGAAGGTACTGATTCTCATGGAACCACATAGGTCTCTGGTCAGCTGTGATTTCGAAACTCAATTGCCTCAATTTTAGACTCTGTTCATCCTGAGATATTGGTGATACCTCATTCTTAAACGAGCAAGCGCAGCCTGCTTTTACTCTTATGTTATATCGTATATGCACCCTATTGCCCTGTTGTTTTGGGGACTGTGTGGTAATACACAGCAAAAGGTTATGGTCTGAAAATAACACTAACCCGTTGACGCCACAGACAAAGCACAATGTAATGCACATGGATGATTCCTATCTTTTTATGTGATTGAGCATAAAGATGCCACAATACCTCAAGCCCACATTATTCTCTTTAATTAATTATCTTTGTTATGAAACAAAAATTCATTAGATTGCTGACTGCCGAAGTCATTAAAAAAACAGGCGGTTAAAAGTCGACTCCGACTTTCGGTGACGACTGAAAAAAAACTAGAGGGAGGAAATGCATGGCTTATAAAAGGATGGTGATGTTTTGTTTATAACAAAACTCGTTCCCTATGTCCTTCGATTGTTAAATTAAATGAATGAGTTGATGTTTTCAACCAGCATCAATGTTCTTTTATTGATAAAAAGTTTTAAAATGAAATAAAAGTTCACAAGACAAATATAAACCAAAATAAGTAGAAACCAGGAACATAAAGTAGTAACATTTTAATTTTATTGTTACAGGTTCTCATTAAACTATACTTTGTAATTGAAATATAGTCCATTTGTTATCGTCATATTAAAACTTAAAAAAAGGAAATACCATCGATATTGTTCTTGCCAACAGCAGCACCCTGGATTAGTTTTTCAGTTCAGTAACGTTTTGCATTACTTTTTCATTTTATAATTTAATAAATTTGCAGCTGTAAAAGTTTAACATCTTTTAGCCATCCATTTCATACCAATAATATCATGTAAAAAACTACTAGAGGATAATAAAACGAACAAGCAAATAGAGTCTCATCATAAACATTTAGAGGTATAAATGTATGGGCAAACACATACATAATCACGCATAAATGGAGGGGAGAGAGGCACTCACACTGACGGACAGAGTTACATGATATGAAAAGGTAGTTTAAAGGAGCCATTAATTTTAATTCAACTATAAACTGGAGAGAACAAATGTAAAAATGGTGCCAGGACAATCAAATCAAACCGCAACAAAAATAAAATTGCAACAACAATATGTTTTGTTTATAAAAAAAAACAAAATGCATTAAAAAGGACTTAAAGGCTAAAGAATAAAGTAACATGAAAAATCAAAGAGCTGGAATGAAAAAAAATACCTTGAAATATGAAATTCTGTTTATACATTTACCAAGCGATTAAGGACATAAAGGATGTTTAACAAATTGTGCCATTTAAAATGGTTAAATATTATTCCTATTATTCTTCCATTTTCTTTGCTTACCAGTTAATGAAACAAGCAAGTTTTAGCAGAGGAAAAAAAGAAATGAAAACTGAAATTAATTACTACAATAAACTACATTTGGCTGTGGCAATTGTTATTCCACCTTAAGGAATCTTTCTCCTGGCTGAGCTCACAATATGTTGTACATGATAAGTTGTTGGGGATATAAATGTGGAAGTTGTAAACACCCTGTTGTAAGTTTTTCCTCTTGAACTTTCAGAAAAGCAGGAAAAAGTAAAGTTAAATTCAATTATATAACAATAAATAAAATGTACAATATGACCGTTGCGTTAACAAGTAGATACCCTTTGGTTGTCGCATCAGGCAAGAAGAAAAATAAAACCTGTATTTTGAATACTTAATATTGAAATTAATCTGGATTGTTTTCAAAAAATATTTAAACTTTTTAAATTTGTTAGATTTTATTTTCCTTTGTGCTTAATAATTACAATCATTGACACCCAAAAGGTGTCTAATGTTATGTCATGTACCGAAGATAAAAATATATTGAGTATAATTGTTTGTTGTTGTGTTTGTATAAAAAAATTCTAAGCCTACCATGATTTTTTGTTGTTGTAATATTCATATGCGATAGGAAATTTTCATATTATATTTGTTTGTTTTGTCTTCAAACAGCTTAAAGTTTACAGGCGATTTAGTTAAGCTACCAATAGCTATAGCCCAACAAACAAATTTTAACAGTTCAAACTACTATTTAACAAAGAAAAAAAAAAAAAAAAAAAAAAAAAAAAACATTAGGTACATGTGTTCGTTTACGAAAAATCCATTTTTCAAAAAATGTTTTCGTGCCACATTTTGCAATTCTATAACAGTCCCATTGTCGTTATTTTAGTCAATAAATAGAGATGGAATATACATATTTTTTACAGTTGCTTTTAGCTTGTTTCGCTCACAAAGGTTTAAATTATGTTTAATCTAATTTATTATATTTATATTTTTCTTACTATTTAAAAAAAATTATGAAATTTCATTTAATATATCTTAAACAAAATCCAAATATATTGACATTCCCATCCGTGTCTTGGTACGACACTTAGAATTAACCAGCAACATTTTTTTAATTGTTGTAACAGCCGATGATTAACAACTGATACATTAACTAATGTTGTTATTAATTGTTATTTAGAAAAAAAATTTTTTCAGAATTTTGTAAATTTCAATATACGTTTTATTTTTTTGACGTTTAATTTGAATTAATTTAAATTAATTAATTTTTTAAGCTTAAGGTCCATTTTATTTTATTTTTTATCGATATTTCGGTACCTCCGTCATGATATTTGAATTTAGGGATTCGAAGAGTATCGAAATATAGATAAATAAATTAAAATAAAAAAACCTTAAACTTAAAAACTAGATTTAGATTAACAAATAAATTGGACTTTCAATATTTTCTAAAAAAACTTTAGCAAATAGTTGTGCGTAATTAATCAAGTTTGGGACCCAGTTTTTAAAGAATATTTTTAAAACATATTGTTTAGGTCCCTTGGATATCCTTTTTAGGGTAATATGTCTCATTAGTATTATAAATGTGAATGTTTGTTATTCAATCACTTATAAGCCGCTGAACTAACTGTGGTACATGAATAGCTTATAGATTTGATTAACATACATGATAATCATTATTATAGTTAAGGACTCGGTTTGTTCACTTATTGACTAATATTATGATTCTTGTATTTGGATGATTGCACAAGCGCCTGAACGCATTCAGATATAGTGTGACATATGGATAATTGTCAGAGAGAATTTACTATTGCGGTAAAGCACTCGATTTGATCACTTATGCTCTATAACCACATTTTTTATTTATTGTTCATACAAAATGGCTGAACGGATTTTAATACGATTTCCAACCCTAATAGTTTTTAGTGCATCAAATATTTTTTATCTTCACAAAAGACGTGATAAATTTTTCTAGCACCAATCGAGAAAATTTTTAGGATGATCCTTTGAGTACTCATGACCCTTAAAAATTATTTATTTACATTTAAAAGTCTGCAATTTTCTTATAAAGTAGGCATTTACAACACCCACTGACTACCATGACCAAACGCTTAAAGTGGCAGCAACTAATTTGGGATATCCTTGCTGATTGTCTGCTTTACTTTATGTCCTCTGCTTAAGAATACCAAGCGTTGCCTATAGAAGTGGTTAATTTGAAATATGTATGAATGTACGCGTATATAAGTTAAATTTCTTTGTATTGCATTTAAAAAATATATATACATTTAGGAGCTACGCTGCTTTTGATTATTAAATCCAAATTAGGACTGACTTACATTGTTTTAAATGCTTTAATCTAAACTCAAATGTTACTGTTGCCTTCACTGCTGCATGTTGCACTACTTGTTGAATTTCGGCGGCGTGTGTATTGTGTCAACAGAAAATTTTTGAGAATTTACTTCTTGGAGTATTCGCATAATGAAATGTGACACCTTTATTTTCTACAGCAGATAGTGGTTGCGCGTTAAAGTTTTAATTACTCAGACAAATTAAATTTTTCTCAAGATGCGGACGAAGTCGAGGATACATGTTTGTAAGTTTATAGTAAATCAATAAAGTTAAAGCTAAAATATTTTCAAAAAGAGGATATAACAAGTTTATAAAAAAAGATGTCGAGTAGAAAATTTATTTTTACAACAATGTTTGGTCTCATTTCTTTTTTTAAAGTTGTGCAAATTTTTAATTAAGTTTGGAATATCTTGCCGGTATTTTTGGTATTTTCATAATTTTACTTATTTTTACAATATTTGTTATCCTGTTTATAGATTTGAAATTTCAATAATTGTTAGAATTTTCGGTTAACTTTTGATACATTTTAAATTGTTATATGAAAAATAGATTTTTATTGGACTCAAAAACATATGTAAGTATATGTTGCTTCAGAACTATGAAGCATAAAATCAACATGTATTTATAAATTGCAATAAACGCAGTGTTTGTTTTTTTCCTATTCCCATATCGAGTTGCTTCGAAACTCCAGTCGGTATTATATTTAATTGTGCCCTTTTCAAAGTTTTTATTATTAATTAACACTATTTTTTCGACCTTTTTTGTTTTAATATATATAATTTTTTGTAATCAAGCGTTAGGTCTTTTTTTAAAAAATAATAATTTTATTCAATATTTCGACGCCTCTTTGGGCGTCTTCTTCAGGAAAAATTTTTTTATTAATAAAAAAATTTTCCTGAAGAAGACGCCCAAAGAGGCGTCGAAATATTGAATAAAATTATTATTTTTTAAAAAAAGACCTAACGCTTGATTACAAAAAATTATATAGTTTTTATTATTTAAAAATTCTTTAGATTAGCCCCTCTACAGTAAAGCCTGTATTATCAACATAGTGTTTCTTATTTTATTGCATCAAAACCCGACTGCAATGGTCTAATAAATGGTGCATAAAAATTCTCTTGATTGCTTTAAGGGAACATAAGAAAGCGTTTTGATAACTTAAAAGTAAAAATGTAAAATAGTATTAACTATGTGAAGGATTACTTTTATTTATTTCTTTAGCTCCAAGAAAACAAAATGCTTTCTTTTCTATGGCTGTATATTTCTTTATAACAGCAAAAGCCTTGTTGTTTGTTTAAATATGAAATCAAAGAGAAAAACATTTTCTAAATAAGCTCTTTCTCGTCCTGATTTATATCATGTACAATTATATTTTCATCGTTTTAGTAAAAAGAGAATTTTTTGAGATAGTCCTTCTTAATAACTTCATAGTTTTTCTACTTTTAAAAAGCTCACAACACATGTCGTATTTTCCACTATTACAGTTTTTAATTGCAAAAGCTTTTGAGCACTTCCTACATTGTTGTTTTCAGAGAGTTGTTTGCTCATTTCCATTTCCATAAAAATTTACGCAGTATTTTTCATCCCTCATTGGCAGTGTTACTAGTTCAATTGTAAAATAAAGACGTTTCGCCTAAAGACGGAAGTCATCAGTGTGACCAACACAATATTCATGTTTTTAAGGCATTTCGAAAAATAATTTAAAGGGAAATTGATTTTTCATAGAACTGAATATAATGTTAAAAAATAAAAGATAACATGCCCTTGGCACAATTTTCAGTCAAATACAATTAAGCTATACCAGGGATATTAAAAAAGAAAACTTACAAAAAATATAACACTATTTGAATATTGATTATTGATTTCATTTATTGAAGGCAATATAATACTGAATATCTTTTTGTTACAAAAAAAATCCTTACCCTTTATCATCCTAAAATTATGGACAACAGACTACAAGAAAAAGCAAGTTGAAGAGCGAAGAAAAGCTTGATTTCTTATGAAGGTGAGTGGGAGGAATAGGTAAAAGTAAAACAACACCATTGCAATAACAACAACGACAACAACAAAATCAAATAAGAAATTAACTAACAAGTGGTTTCATGTGACATTAAGTAAAAATATACGTGAGTGTGGGAATATGAATTTCAGCTTTGGAAAAAGGACAAGAAAAATAAAAAAGAAGATGAACAAGAATATCTTTAAGAAATATTCCATTGAGATGTCAATAATGTCTACAAAGTGCAGTCAGCGATTTGAACAAAGTAAAAGCAAAACAAAACGACTTTTGACGAGCAAAAATCAACTGCCCAAAGGCCAAAGTATTTACAAAGGGGCGCTTGTACCACCACTACAAAGAAGATGCATGGCTGTGCATTTTTATATAAAAAAAGACAATTTAATATCATATTTTAATTTCAATATGCCATCGTTTATTGAAGCTAAAAATTTTACTTGATCTTAGGGAGGCATCTTTCATTCATAATTCTTGATAATTACTGGTCCCCACTACTGCCGCAGCAGCTGTGTGCAGTTAAGCGTTAAGCATATGTTTGTGTAGTTGTCAGGCTTAAATATTCAAAATAAAAATTTAAAAAAATTAAAATCACAAAGAAAACTGAATAGAAAATTTTAAAATAAATGTAAAGAAAAGTGTGTGAAAAATATTGAAAATACTTTTTGAATTCATATGAAATGTTGCTGGTAAATGTACGTCAGCCACAGCCAAACAGCCACAGCCACTAATAAGAACTCCTTGATGCCACTGCTGGTTTTGTTCCTAGACCATTGTGCATAATTAAGGATAAAGCTCTTGCCAGACCCATCATCAATAAAATACTGGGGGTAGTTATGACAAAAAATTTTGTATTTATTTCTTTTGTATGTGTGTCATTGTATGTGTTGTTCTTGTATAAAATCAAGTTAAAATTACGTCGTCCCACAGTTTATTTTAACACAAATTGTACAAAGTTTATTTATAAGGATTGTGAAAATAGTGTGTGTTTTCATAGAAATATTTAATAATTTTTTTACATAAAATTTTCATTTATGACATATTTTTAGGGGGTAAGACCATGATTGCCTCAATTTAAGCAACAAAAAAAATAAATAAATAAATAAAAATTAATGAAGTTTATATTGTAATCAACTATAATTACTTCTAACAAGTTATTAATCTCAAATAATTTTGTTGTTCGTGGGTTGATTTCTTTGTTTCTTAATGTAAAAATATCAACAACAAAACAAAATCAAAATCAACAAAATATGCTTTTATATCAAATCACTATATCAAGTCTTCCTGGTTTTAATCTTTTATCTAGCTGAATAAAACCATACAAATTTCTCAGCTAAGTATATGAAATAATATTTTATAATATAATATTCTATATAATTCTAAGTATATGAAATAATTCCTGTAGTCGCTCTTATCCGTAATAATTTTTTTTCTATAATAAAAGTCTCATGGAAAGGTAATTTCTTCTATTACTAAAATATTTTAAGGTCAAGTATAATGTTTCACATGATAACTAGTCCCCAAAGGGCATATAAAATTAATGTCTTTATAGAACATTTCAACATCAAAGTTTTGTCCTCTTCCCGAGGTGAAAGTTGTTGACGAAAAAAAAATAATCTGAAGGAAATCTTAAATATTATTATGAAAAGGCCAGCTAATAAGCGATATGGGTCACAACTAAATTAAAATAAGAGAAATATTAATAAACTTGTAGTTCAAGGTGCGTAGGTTCTGCTTAAATTAAAGATAAATTACTTGGTTACGGATGCGCAACGAGCCTGGATAGAGTTTCCAGTTGCAGAAAATTATATAAAACATGACTATAGACAGACTCAGGTGGCTGCTAGAACATGTCTGGCAACTAAAAATTTTAACTTTTCAACCCAGTTGGGATTTGGTGGCATCTATAATCGCCTTAAAGGCTTCTTTACAAATATATGGAAAAGATATAATAAATAAAAGGCGTAGTGGCACCACATTCTGTTTGTGATTGTGTCCGAATACGAAATAACTTTTTTGTATGATTCAAACCAGTTCATTGCATTTCTTATAAAAGTAATTGGGTCGCTACAATAGGCACACTTTTACTCTTCGACTCAAGAGAACATAGCAAAGAAGCTTGTGCTGAGAGCGCCTTTTCCATTTTAAAGGGCATCATACACACTCAATATAATTGAGCGATTTATTATACTGTGCAGTGAAATCGTCATTGCCTAACTTTTAGTGGAAGATGATACAAAGTATTGGAAATCATTTAGA
This sequence comes from Germaria angustata, assembly GCA_963681545.1. Classification (NCBI taxonomy): domain Eukaryota; kingdom Metazoa; phylum Arthropoda; class Insecta; order Diptera; family Tachinidae; genus Germaria; species Germaria angustata. The sequence goes on along the minus strand of OY812998.1, from coordinate 135,983,262 downwards.
GTGTTTTGATTTTTATTGCACAGCCAAAAGCATAGAAGAGAAGTATGTTTGCAACATTTTACAATATGGCTTCTTACAAGGTCTATTTATACAGGTCATCGCAAAAGGTAAAGTGACTGTTTTTGTTTACATTTCATATGTGTCAAAAAGCGTTTATTTTTCTCTTCTTCTATTTACATTTTCGACGGCCATTACATTGTGTTTTTTCTTGCAAGTCTTTTTTATTTTCCACACAGCTGTTTTTTACAGGTGAAAAGCCTATTACACAAAATTTTTTTTCTAATATTGTGTTTGTTGTATAAGTGCAATGAACCAAACACAAGGCAAGAGCTGTTTTCATAAGGGAATAATGTCAGCATTAAGCATATAAAAAGAAACACTATGTGGAGTGTACTTCGTTTGAAAAACTAAATTTATTATAATAAATTCATATCGATTATAAATTTAATATTATTTATATAATTCAATTCGCCGCATAGGTTTTTGTTTCTCTTACATATTTACATGACAGGAAAGTTGCACCATATATTATTTCGCAGGAAAAGTTCAGAGCAAAATTGACAATAATAATATTAACAAAAAAATATGCAATAATATTATATAGAATGTCTTGAGTAGCTTAGTAGCCCTGGCCAAGGCACCACCACATTTTTTCAGGTATCACAGCTACCGCCGATTTTGGCGACTACTTTCGGCTACAGAATATCAGCTGACTTCCTATCCTATTACGTTACGAACTACTGTATATAGAATTTAGTACATTTTCAAGGTAAATTTATTTAACAATGTAGAGCAATGTATTTTGTCACCTAATTATTATTCATGTTTTATATTGAAAAAATCATCAAAAAAAATTGCAAAACAGAAAAAAATGAAATTAAACAGTTGTTTCTTATTCTGTTTTCAGGACAACTCCCAGCAGCAATGCAGAGAGAGCCAGTATATCTCAGTTTACCTATTAATGCGTTTGCTGTCTATAGCATACACCAGTAGTGCGATTCAGTAACTTTTAAAGACTGAATAGTGGTTAAATATAACAACAACTAGTGTGGTTTGCACTAACCATTGTGCGATTCACTAACTTCGTTTTAACATCTTTGTTATAATTTGATATCAAGTGGCATCTCTGTTACAATAAGAGAAAAACACAAAGAGGAACAGAAAAAAAACAAAAGAATTTGTGTCGACCAAGCAGTGTATAATAATATATTTTCATGAATTACTTTAATTATGATTAATAAAAGTAAAACTCTATAAGAAAATAATATAAATGACATTGTATATCCAAATATTTTTATAATTTTACGTATTTGTTGCAAAATAACAACTTGCCCTCTTTGCAAAAGAGTACGTGCTCCTACTGAACAGCTGACTTGAATCGTTTCGTTAACCACACAAAAATTACTGCCGTTAAGATAACGCCAGTGAATGTGGTTAAAAATGTTACTGAATAGCAAAACCTTTAATTTTGCTGTTAAAATTTTTAACCAACTCAACAGTCTTTAAATAAAGTTACTGAATCGCACTACAGATGCTTCATAAGGCTGCAAGTTGTACGGCACGATGTAAAATCTGCGGTCACAGGACAGAAGCGAGCTCATAATTGTTAGGGCTATTGCCACTGATATTAAAGGATGGTAAGACATTCTGGAATTTGAAAAAAAGACAATAATAATAAGATCACAAGAAACTTGCAACAGCAACAGTAGTGGCAGCAAAGGTAAGATGCTGTAAAATGACAATCTCACGAAAATCATTATATGACACGTACACTAGAACAATTCATTATCAGCACTTCCACAACTCAATGTTTAAGAAAAAACTATTTTTATAAGTCCATAATCATGTGGGAAAATTAAGGACAGCATCATCGCTATCGGCTAGATTACTTCCATCACAGCCACTGTTTGCAAAATTTACATTTTGCTGTTAACTTTAGTATTTTAGACAAAATTATTTATGAGAAAATAAATCACCAACAGGAGATACAACTATTAGCAGCAGCATAAGCCTCAACACCATCGATGTCAGCAACATTTTCACAAATTATCTACTTGATTGACAATTGTCCTGTCGCCTTAGCCAAGGAATGTTGCATACCTAATCGTAGATATTATTTGACTGTTAACCTTAGAATACTAAAATATATTAATTTTAAGTGTAATTTTATTTAAAATATATGCAAAAATATAAAATTAAAATTCCGCAAATGTTTTGAGCAGTAACTTTGAAACAGAAGTAAAAACACAGTAATGAAGCAATTTGAGTCCTTTTTATGCTTTAAGTCTAAAGAAAAGACTGAACGTAAAATTAATGTATCATTAGTATAAATAGTGTAAATAAAGTACTTTATTTTATTACATTTTCGACTATTTTGTATTGATTATTATTCTGATTTTGGTACCAAATAAAGTGAACAAAAAAAATCTTATAAAAAAGTGTAATTTATTAAAATAAATTTGATTAGAATATTTTTGAGAACAAAAAATTCACGTACTGTCAGTATTAGCGTAGTTTAACATTAAGATCTTGAACATTTTTCTGTGAATTTGACACAAGGTTACTCTTTTCTAATGGCGTTTAAATGCAATATCGGCCTTTATACTATTATTCTTAATGACCGCAACTACTAATACACACAAAAGGGAAATAAATATAAGAAATTAACAAACTTTTGTTTAATTCAAAAGTTCAAAGACTTATTGGTCTTACCTCGTTTTTATTAGATCAACAGTTTAAGAATTGAATAATTTCATGCATGTACGCGTGTGAAATTGTAAAAGTAAATTTTATTTAAAAATATGTTTGCATATTATTTTTCTTTTGTAGAGAATTTATAATTAGCAGTGACTAGAACGATGAATTTATTTCAGAACTCAGACATGTTTCTTACTAGTTTGAAATTTGAAGAGAACTTTGGTGAAACAAAGCCGTTCTTAAAAATGATTTTATTTGGCAGATTTTTCCTCAATCCTCTCTGCTAAATTAATTCTTATGAAAATTGCTACTGCTGCTATTGAGACAGACATAATACTTAAAAGCATTTAATGTCCTGCTACTACTGAGTAACTAATGTCCTTATGGACCAAAACAATTGACAAGAAGTGCGATTTTATATTAAATATCATCGAATTTTCCCTTAAGACTTGCTTAAGAATTTATTGCAATTAATTAAATTGAAAACTTTGCAAATTTTAGCCCACATTATCTGTTGTTGCAAATGAGAAGGCAATATTTAAGATATTTAATGAGCACTCAATTATCCATAAATTATTCAAATGACTATAAGCTTAAGCGTAATAGAATCCGCCCACTAAATTTAACAGTTTACATTTGTTCTTGGACCCACAATATTCACAAGCTATTTTGTTGAATAAAATTTTATGTAATTCAAAATAATGAATAACTAGGGCGTGTTATTTTTCTTCTTAAAATAACATGCTCAATTAATAATCTGCACTTGCCAAGAATTTCGCAGACGTATGAGTGATTTCCCTGGAGCTTTTTAAATTGAATAACAAGTATACGCTTCATTGTACATTTGTTGAAATGTCAAAGGGAATTGCTGGCACAGATTGGTGCTTTAAGCATCATAGCGTTAGCATTTATAAAATATTCAACTACCATTAAGAGGAGATTCTATGGATTAGTCGTGCCAGTAAATTATTTTATCAATATTTTATTGGATTATTTGTATTAAATAATTCTTTTATCAATATTGTGCTTAAATTTAAAATTTTAAGGTATGGGAATGTGTGGATGTCTTCTTAAGGAAACTGAAGTTATTTTAAAAAGTTAAATAGAGTAAAAAAAGACCAAGAGAATAGAAATATTACAAGTTTGTTTTTATTATTTGTATTTAAATCCTGAAGAAGATACCCACATTGTGTAGAAATATTGAATACTTTTAAAAATTAATAGTAAATATATTGTTCCAAGGTTCCTCACCACTCCACCAAATATACAGAGGGCGTTGTTTTTAGGCAACGACAGATAGCATCCTCTTTATCCTAGGACCTGCGACAGTAGATTAATATCCTTTTTAGCTGGAACAAAAACGGATTAACGAAAGTGATACTAAGCAAAAATGCGTTGCTCCCAAGTGGGGTAATGGAGAAAAAAAATATATTGTTTTTAAAAAGTCTTCAAGCTCAATAACTAATACCATAAATTTATCATGATAAAGGGCGAACAATATTATTAATTTAGTTCACTAAAAATGTTTTTGTTTCTCGTACAACTTTTTCAATGAACGAACCTTAGGAAAACCAAGAGTTCGTATGAAAAATTTTTAAATTTTATGAGATAAAAATTAGCTTATGAAAATATTGAAGTAATGATTTCGTTTTGATGGGACTTGCAGGATTAAAATTCTGCTGTGTTTATGGGGTATTACTAAAATGCTTTTGTCTATAAGTTTTCATGTTTTTAAGTCATTTTCATTCAATAACACATTCCTAATCAGTTAAAGTAGTCATGAAATTGGGGAGAAAGTTTCTCGTTCTTACAACTATTCTAATATTTCATTTCTTTCTATTGCTTTTTTGAAAATTTATGAAATATGGATCAGATATGTTTTTATTGTTGTATTTTATTTAAAACTATTTACTTTTCCTTAAGGTTCTTTTAACTAGATATTTGCTATTGTAGCTAGACATATTGCTAGCACATTTTTTGTTTAACTAAATATTTAGAATCGTATATTACCAGCTCCTAAAGGAGGAAATTCAATATTTTTGTATTTGTTTTTTTTTATATACAAAAGGAAGTTCTTCCATAATATTTGTGGGTGTTAGTAATTTATTATTAATTTTATATGACCTTTTTTGTTATGAAATTTTTAAATAATTATTAAAAATTAAATATTATTTTCTCAATATTTTTAATTTCCTTAAAGTCACTTAATAGCAGAGTGGAGAAATATCAAAATTTTTATAAACAATTTTGATTAGTAATTAAGATCTGGAGAAAAATTATTTATTCAAATTTATATATTTTTATCTAATTCATTAGAATTTTCGTATAGAGTAAAGTGGCATTTTTATCAAAAAAAAAAAAAAAAAATAATAATAATAATAAATAAATAAAAAATAAAAATAATAATTTTTAGTATCATTCTCAACTAAAACTTTTAATCTTATTTCATAAATTAAATGAAAAGTCGTTGCGTTTACTTGCATTAAAAACAAACACAAATTTGAGAAACTTTATTGTTGATTATAAAAACAAATAAATGAAATGAATTTTCATTTAATTTACAAAATCTGTTCTGGTTGAGAACGATGTTAAATATTAACGCATTAGCTTGGGTTCCACAATTTACAAGATTGGTCCTGATCCAGTTAGTACTTAAAATTTGCTTGTTTCTTAAAGATCTTAAATAAATTGAAAAAACTCCTGCGATGCAGTATTGTCATTTTGACAGAAAAGTGAACATTGACAGAGACCTTAAACAGATTAAATTTTGAATGTCATATGGGTTATTAATCAATGATTCTGAGAAAAAGAAGTGAATCAGGCTGCGAAACGAGTACGCATTCTACGAAAATAATCATCCATATCATCAAGTTTTATCGTCAACATCCAGGCATTAAATTAAGAAATCAAATTTCTTCTATTGCACCATTTATTAAAAATACTGCTTAACAAATATTTGCCCAAGTTTATCTGTGTCCTTGAAACCAGTTTATTAGACAAACAAAAGCTAGAAAAAAGATAACAGCAAATAACCTCATACAAGGATATTGGGAAAGTTGTGCGTACATGTTGTCGCCAAATATTGTCATCGCTTACGGCAGCAGAAGGCATTTCTTTATCCTAAACAAAAGGACGCAGACAAAAGAAATTTTTTATCTAAGAAATACAAATCCTAATGTAAATAATGTAGTAATTGTGGTAATTTCATAAAGGATTTTATTTGTTTATATATTTTTTGTCCAACTGTAAGCTAAAATAGCGAATATAAGCAGTGAAATGTAAATATATATTATTCATAATAAACAACAACAAGATTTTTCTTGCAAATAATTATAAAAATCTTCAAGTCTATTCGTTGTTTTGCTTTTAATGCTAAAAATATATTTTTTTTTTTGTTTTTATTGAAATGAGAGTAAAATTATAATGTTTTGTAAACAACTTACACCAGGCTACACTGAATCATTTGAAAGAGACTTGTGGTACATATAGTTATGATAATGTAATATATATTATATAAAATGTCTTTATTTTTTTTTATAAAGTTTATAAAGGAATAGTCTTTGCTGCAGTCAAGTTTTTTCAGAAGCCTCTGATTCTTGTGACAAAAGAACCAATTTTAGAAGGTTGCAGCAAATTTATGGATTTTTTTTGTCTGGTCTTTCCATTTTGTCTCTTAATAAAAGAGATAAATCAATTAATAATATTTTTATAGAACAAAAAATTCATTTATAAAAATTAAAGTTGTGCTTGATCTATCACAGCTTTAGAAAGTGAAGCTGGACTTCGACATAATTTCTACTTATAAAAAATTACCAAATTGAAAGAGAGGCATATAAGTCATTATTTAAATGCAATAAGATTAATTTTTTTAGATGAAATAACACAATTTTTTTAAATGGGCTTTATTTCATAAAAAAAACTTTAAAAAAGGGGATTTTTCGAGGAATAAAATCTTTCTTATAAAGAAATTCAAACTGTTGCACCACACTTCCCTCAAAAAAAAAAAAAAATAATAATAATAATAATAATAATAATAATAATAATAAAAATAAATAAACAAAAAATAAAATGAATTATATCAAAGGGGTTTTAATTTTCGTGTGGGACTGTCATCATTTTTTTTATTGTATGAACTGTGACTGTCAGGAGATCATCATAGAATTTTACTTTAAAAAACGGCACAAAAAATTTTATAATATTTTGGCGTGTAGGTGTGTAATATCGTTAATTATCGCATTTAATATATAAAAAATAAAAAATGTGTATATAAAAACTGGAAAGTATTTTGATAAAAAAAATTTCAAAGAAATTATTGAATTAATAGGTTTAATAACCTTTAAATACCTCATTACCAACTTTATGAGATGTAAAAAGAGTGAGAGTAGTCACAGAAATATAAAATATATGTAATATGACATATTAGTGAAGAAATATTTTATATAAATAAAAAACAGAAATGTTTTGCCGACAAAAAATTAAATGCTGAAAAAAGAATGAACGAAATATAATATTTTTTTTCCTTATTTTGTTTTTTATTTCGTAGCTCAATGAAATAGCAATTACACACTTTTTTTACTCATCGTTTTATATTTTTCTATATCTGCTAAAAGGCAAAAAACATTTGCCGGTGGCAAGTGGCATGCACACATTTGTCTTTACACTTTAAAAACCACACGAAAAAAGAAAATTGATGGGTTAATATTGACATTATGTGTCATAAAGCTTCAATGCTGCTTCTTAAGCAAATACAAATATTGAAGCTGAGTATTCATGTGTGTGTCACTTAATTTAAATTACAAATAATATATCAGCGAAATATAAAAAGTCCTGAGCTCTTAGGAAATTAATGCTCGGCGTTTCTCTCTACTATAAAGTGCAAACAATTTGAAAACTAAGTGTAAAGGCCATGATCGTAAAAAGGTCAATGTCTTTGAAATAAGAAGGTACGATTACTTTCTATTGCAGATTTCGAGCTTATAAAAACACCTCATTTGTTTTTCTTTAATCTTGCTCTTAGGTTAATTTATAAAATTTGTTTTGTTGCCTTGTGCTGTTTACCATTATATTTACAAAGATCCTTTGATAATTTGTCGTCTTCCTTTCATTTTAATTAAATTAAGAAGAAATAAGTACGTTAGAAGTATATTATATATATAAAAAAAAACTTTTCAATACTAGAAATAATGCATTTACCCTGGGTCCATTGTAATGAATTCAACTGTTCAAAGTTTAATTTCATAAGCAACATAAATAAGGACTAATAAAATTAATTATCATTATTATTCAGATAGCGTTACTTGTAGTATCATGTGTTGAACTAATTGAATTTGCCAATCAAATGAAAAAATTACTCAGTCGGTTTTAGCAACATAAAAAAATATATATTAATACATGTATTTGATATGTCTGTCCTTTTTTAAAGTTGAGTATAAAAATTTTGTTTATTTATTACACTGGGGCAGACCCTTTGCCTCATTTAACTTTTGTAGTCCTATTTATCTTTAAATTTATCTTAAGCTTGGAAAAACTTTATATTCTAACACTCATCTAACTATGCCGAGATAAACTTAACAATATATTGTTGACAAAAGATTCTCCATTTCCTTTTCTTTAGACTTTAACATTAATGTAAACTTTTACTTTCTCCAAAGTGTCAAACACTCTTGTCTGTCACACTCCCAAGTGAATGTTAGTTATCCTTACGCATCGTAAGCATATCTTAAAAGCATTGTTGCATACATAAGCAAATTTAAACAGCCATACACACACGCCACACACACACACACGATTGCAAATATAATAGACTCTGTTTACGCAACCACCACTTACGGATGATGATGTGTTTTAAATAAAGTTTTGAAACAGAAAAGGAAAATAATCTTTTTTGGAGGAAACTAAAAACAATTCTGCCAACTTTGTTAGATAATAAAGGGAAATTAAATATTTAAAGGAGTTAAATTGTGAATATTTGCTGAGATCGTCACAAAACTTTAGGCACTTTGTTAATTTTATGAAATATTTTTTTATTATTATTATTTTTATTAAATTTTTCTTTTACTATATTTCAGAGCTTTTCGGTCATAAAAAAATCACGCGAGATATTTCGCGATGTACTCCCAGTAATATTAAACCTGAAAAAAATCATGAACACTCGCTTAATTGATGGACACTGTTGGTACCGTTCATGCTTGAGCTCCACCAGAACCCGCTTAAAAAGGGAGGAGTAGGAATTTTTAATATGCAGTCATATAAAACACCGTCCTAGTAGGACCATTAAAGGATAAACACTCGCCTTATTTTTTTTTTTGTTCAACAAAAATTTTCTTTTTTAATTTTATCCTAACGCATGGTAATTTTATTTTTATTTTAATTGCCCACATTTTAATTACCATAAATCCATTTCTTAAGACAACAAATTAATACAATTTCTTAAGTGGACAGTGAAAATCCCTTATTGATGCAATATGTTGTATTGGAACTTTGTTGGATAGAAGAATTGAGAGGGTAGTAAATATGGATACTCGATGTAAGTATTCTCCCATAGAGATAGAAGAGCCCTCTACACGGTTAAAGAATTGGATATAAGGACTTATTTTCTTTTCAAGCACAATGGAAGTGGTCCTATCGTCATTCGTTCTGAAGTTACAGCTTAAGTAGCAGCTTAACTGTTGTTATAATTCGTGCTGGCTAAATTTTCGGTGTTTTTCTCATTTAATACTTAATTTTCTTGGATTTTCACTTTATGTGTACCTGCAAGAAAACGTCTAAAGTAGTGCCAAACAGTTAAATTTTTAGCTGTAATATTTCTGTTCTGTTCGTATGCATTTGTTTACAAAAAAAAATCGTCACACGCATACTAGTATGCGATGTTGAAGAAGCAATTGGACGTAGTGTGTGACACTGTTATTGTCAATCTTCATTTGGTTTTGCATGGCAGTCAACTGTACATCGTGAACAGAAAATATACTGCCATCGGGAAACTGTATATGCGTAAAATTCGGAAAATCTAAAAGTATAATGACAAAAATATATAAAATATTCAATATATTTTATTTTGATTTCTAAAAAGCATAAATTTTATATGATAAAAAATAAAATAACAAAATGCGATTGAATTACTAAAAATGTATTGCGAGCTTTATGAGACGTGAAAAGCAAATAGTACAGCGATTCAGATGTAGAAAATATGAAATATATATTATATTATTATATATTTATATGAAAAGCAAAAGTGTTTTGCTGACATGAAATTTTGTGTATTATAAACTGGAACAAGAAAATTTTATATTTTTTTAATTTTCCATATATTTTATTGCTAACAATGCAGCAACAATGCAACAACAGTTTCATTATTCATAATTTTTTATTATTTTATATCTATTAATAGAAGAAAAAAAATTGCCTACAGAAAATTCTATATCTTTATATTTTAAAACACATATACAACTTAAAATTGATGGATAATATTGACATCATCTGTCATAAAGCTTCAATATTGTAACTAACACAAATATAAAGATTGAAGCTAAAAGTAATCTACAATTAAATTTGCAATCTCATGAATGGGATGGTAATTTCTTGTGTCATTTATGTAAAAAGTGGATTTGTATTACGAAGAAACCTTTCATTCAACTAAAAAAATTAATAATTATTAGATGGTCGGGGAAAACAGTGTGTCTTTTTTTTTGAAAAAAAACTTTTTCAAAGGTTTGTGTATTATATATTGATTTATTGATGTTAGCGAAATGTTTAAGAAATTAGTTTATTAATGTAATATAATAATCCTGAATTACAAGTCCCTAAATAAAAGGAACACAAAATTCATGAAACGTCGGGAAAATATATAAAATTGGATTCAAATGTTTTTTAGTTTTAAAGATATTCATAATTATTTTATTGTACTCATAAAAATTTTCAATTAATTTCCGGCAAAGAGAAATATTCATTCAAAATGTAAAAATTGTTGCAGAGAATAAGACATTACGAATATGTTACCATTTATCAAAAAGTTTTGAGCAATACATTTTCTATCCTGCCCACTGTAGTGAGCAAACTACTACTATTACATAAATATAACATAGGTCTATGTTAACCTTCTCCTTTCTAAAAATAAAACTAATACTTTATACACTTTGGGCACTTAATCCACCTTCCAATTTTATCACTTAATTTTCCCAAAGTTCCTTTGAAATAACAAAAGGACGCTCTTGTAGACTACCCTGGCAAATCGAGTTCATATATGGTACTCATAAGAATCTTTATTGCATTCCAGCAAAAGTTCCATAGTCATGATTTTACTTTCTATTCTTTTCAGAAACCTCTTACACAAAAAAATTGTCTTTTCTTTTCGTTTAAAACTATAACGCATTAGAAACTTTAGTTTGGGAGAAATGCAAAAGCTTTCAAAATAAATTCTATGGAGAAAATCTAACAAAACTACCAATTTTTTTTTTTTTTAGAATTGCAACAAGGGGTAAAAACCACTAATTACGTTGAAAAGAGTTGAAACTTGTTAAATGTAATTATGCAACTTAAATCGTTAGTTAAATTATCAGAGTTAAAAGTCGCTCATTTAACAACCTCCTCTTCGTTATACTTGCAACATTAATAAAAAACAGAATGCAAATAAAAAGGAGACGAAAACAACAATGAAACAACAGCAAAATGTCTTTAAGCGGAAGAAAAACTGTATAGTGAAAAAAGTGCAGTCTGAAAAGGCTTTAAAATCTATAATGCTATAACGTGTAAAAATTTATTAATATTGCAATGACGGAGTTTTGGGGTAGAATAGGATTTTGTGTAGAATAGAATATTCATGGAAAGCAAATAAATGAAAATTTACTGACACTTTATGATTAAATGTGTTGTCATTAGGAATGTGAATAAGTTTTGAATTATAATGATTCATAAAATAATGCCTTTCGAGTTATTATTACTTTTTTTTTCTTCATAAAAAAGCTAAAGGAGACTTTTTATATACTTATTTCATAATTATTAGTTGTGAGATTAGTTATAGATCAAAACATCTAGTAAAAACATGACAGATGCTTGTTGACAGCAGCATTATTGCTGTTTCAGTTGAGAGGCGAGAAATTCAAAAAGTCACGGACTTATTAAGCCACTCCCGTATGAACAGCTAAAGTCACAATAAAATAAAGGCTGATAATTAAAATAATAAGTTGGAAGCAATTGTGTAATAAAAGTTTCTCTATGAAGTATTTAGAATAAAAACAGTCTGTAGGAATAGTACTAAATGGAGAATTTTGAATAAAAAGAAAAGAAAAGTAAGAAAATAAAGTTTTCAATATTGATTAATAATAAAAGTTAATTCAGTATTGAAGTACTTCTAATAATAAAAGAAAACTGCAAGAGGCTTGCCTGTAAAGAGTCATTGACAAAAAGTAAACCGGCGACCGCCAGGCTACTAATCGAATACAATAACTCTTAGTTTATACGACACTCACTTAAAACTTGAGTCGATTTATTATGTGAAATATTATATTAGTTAAATAAATAATTTAATATTCCTAATTCTTCGACATGTTAAATTCCTTTTGAAAAGCCTTAAAGCACTTTCCGTTTCAATCGCTTTAACCTTTTGCTAAGGAAGCTTTAGCACCTAAAAGATATTGTACAAGAAACTCATGGCTAAAGCCATGAAAAGAAAAGTGTCGTAAGTGGCAGAAAAGAATGTGGCAAAGGCAAGGACGTTGACATTAACAGCACGCAGGAGAAGAAACACATGAATAGGTTGGCATGTGAACAACAAATCCAAGTTTTACATAAATAATTGAAATGTTATGTTCACGCGCACACATACAATAACAGAAATTCTTAAATTAATCGGTTCTCTGTGTGTGCAATATGGCACAATTTTTATACCTGCAGACGGTGTGTTGTAAATGCTGGTTAAAAAGAAAAATTTCTTCTCCAAACAACAAATAAAATTTTTATAAATAATTTTACCTCCTTTCTTTCGTTTCCTATAAAAATTGGTTTTAAGGAAATGAGGCTTTCATGTTTATCTTTTTTCTTTTTTTTTTTTTTGCTTTCAGTATCTAAATGATTACAAATGCGTGTAACCGGAAATGGTGTGAGTAGATTATTTTCTTTAAGTACCACCTTAAATAAACTCAAATTATTTGAAATGAGCCTTGACACTTGTGTAATATGTTTTAGTGAAAAAAATTTTAAATTTATTTATAAACGTGTATATTCAATGGCATTTTAGACATGTTAAAAAAAAGATTTTCTTTAATGATTTGTTTTTTTTTTTTTTCTTTTTCTCAAAATATATATATTTTTTTTTTTTTTGATTGTCTAATGCTTCCACTTATACCAAAAGATCTGTTATCTAGAACTATTTTTTTACTTTTAAAGAAAATAAAAGCTTAAAGTCTTAGTGCAAAACAATTTCTTGTCGAGGAAGTAAGAAAACAAAATCAGATTTGCCACAAAGTATTTAGAATGTCAACAGTTGTTTTACCAAATTTTATTTTCTAATACTTTTCTCTATTAGAACTTTTTCCTGTCATCTCAAATATGAAAAATAAAATAAGGCTAATATTTATTTTCTCTATATCTCAAGTACGTGTATGTATGTCTGTTATATTAGAAAATTCTAATAAGGAATTATCTAGAGGAGAGCTTAAAGTTTACCTGATATCTTGCACAATTTATACTGAGATTTTTTTTATTCAAATCAAATTCAGTGGGAGGGGAATCGATGTATAAGAATATCTGTACAAAAAGGCTATTGGTCTAAAAATATTTTAAAATATGTTTTTTAAAAATTTTTACAAAAATATTCTTTTTTAAGAAGGAATAAAACTTGTAATGGAAACTTCTTTTCAAAAAATGATTAAAATGTTTTGCTCTAGCAAAGAGAAGTAATTGATTGCTCTCGAATAAGCCACCTTATGAGGAAAGACTACGGAATTCGCTGTGGGATTTCTTTTGAAAAAGAGCGGAACAGATTCTTTTCTTTTAATAATTGATCAATGAAATGTTACTCTTACAAAAAAAGAAAACAGAAAGAAAGATTAAATTTTCTTTAATGGCATCCTTTCTGAAGGAACTTTTTAAAGGGGTGCTGACTTGGGAATTACTTTTTCTAAAGCTTTTTTATATGAATGTTAATGTAAAAGTTGGAAATTCTGCATCCTAGTTTAGTTTATTTACTCTTAAGGAACTCTTCGGTAGCAAAAGTGCATATCTAATTCAACTGGATATTTTAGGATATACGAGGCGTGTGCAAAAAGTTACTTTTTGATTTAAGCGGGATATTTACAGTAAAACATACCATATATAAATAGTGTCTACTATTGATATAATGTTTAGTTTCATAATTGAAAGGTCCTTGCAGGATATGAAACGAAATTAAATAAAGTGGTTAGAAACATTATTTTATATACAATAGATAGTTTTTTTTTGATCCACTGTGAATACGTGTAGCCAAAATTTTATTTTTTTTATCGAGGCGATATGCGAGGCAAAACTTAAAATAGATCAAAGACCAAAAATATAGTTACAACTTTTTTCTTGTAATTAAGAATACGTGATATGTAGTCATGTCTTTGCATGCAACAAAATGAAATTTAATACGAAGCTTAGGAATATTGAAAATTATTAATTATTTTCTGATTATGAGTGTTGCAAGAATTTTTGAAATGAGAGTCCATGCGATATCAAATGAAAAAAATCTTATGACAGAACTTGAGATCATTATAATATAAATAATTCAATTCAATTTCTGATACTGCTGCAAGCCCGGAAGTCCTTGAACCGACAGCAACAAAATATACAAAAGAGTTCAAAAGAATTATTTTATAAATTGTTGCCCATTTTTTGCCATAATCTGGGCATTAGTGTGTTTAAATTTTATTTTACAGTATTAAGGATAATCGTTTAATGAATTGAAAAAAGGTCTTTTAATGAATTAAAATAAGTTCTTTTAATGAATTTAAAGAAGTCTAAGAGGAAGCTAAGTCAAACAACTTTATACATATTTGTAAACAAAATTTTTCTTTATTTTGATCACAATTCTTGTTAAAATTTAGTTTTCGAAATGGAAGATACCCAAGGAAAAGGCATGTCCTTGCACAAACATTTCAGCAAGAAATTTGTTCCGAAGTATTTTTTTAAGGAAATTTTCAGTAAAAAAAATTTCGTAAATATCGTTCAGTTAACTAATGATTGGATTTTAATATATACTAGTTTTTCTTCCTTTTGTTATAACATGATTATAAAATTCCTTTAAAAGACTCTGCCCCTACATATGGACTCTTTATGCCACCTGGATTTTGTTCTTTTGTAAAAAGATTAGAAAACTTTGTTCTTGTTTTATTTTATTTTATGGTCAATTATTTTCATTGATGATCTCAGAAAGTGGTTTATATAATTTTATTTACATCTCGTAGTTTATGTATTGTTAAATTTTAGTAATAATATATTTTCTCTAAAAATAACTTTAACTTGGCAAATGTCTGGAGGAGGCAGCAAAAGTTATACTAAAATTATTTTTAAGCATGTTCAAAGCAACTTAATAAGCCTTTCATATGTTTTTGCTGGCAACCACTTGAAATAAATTTAAAAAAAAAAATAATAATAAAACAAAATTAAAATAAACACCTTGAATTCATTTTCTACGTTGGGCAGCAAATTATAGAATTTTACATCGAGCTTTGTAACTTATTTAAAGAAGGAAGAAAGTATTAGTGTTTATGTTCATTTGGTTTTGTTTTCGTGTTACAGACTGATGTCAAGCGACAGTGTAACACTCATGAAATTGTAAAAAAACTATAATTTAAACAAACTTTGTGTCTCCCTTTGTCCATCACCAGGCAAAGAAATTGACAAGGACGATAACATCTAAACATTACTTTGCACGCCAGGATATGCTTTGGGCTTTTTTCCTTGTCATATACAATACCAACCAGGAGACACTTTTGGCATGAAATCCCGCAAACAGGGTTGTCAGATTTTTTTGCCACCATTTCCAAAATGGCAATCGAAATTCGCCAAAAGCCATAACACATTTTATTGTGGTTTTTTCAAAAGAAAATTGTCGCCAAAAACTGACAGAAAAAAATTTATTCATGTGTGCAAAGAACCAAAATTTTTTTTGCAAACAAAGGGAGAAGAATTAAGATTTAGTAACACAATTGAACAATCATCTTCAAGGAAATAAAAAGTTAACTGCGTTAAGGAGATTATGTTAATAAAAAGCAACATAAATATTTATAAAATACATAAATGAAACTAAAAGGTATGTATTATAAATACAAAAATATGCATAAAGTTATTTTAAATATAAATTAACACCTACGGGGCTATAAGCCTCAGCTCCACTCTTGGCATTTTTATTGCTTTCAGTACAATGGAAAGTATTGAAATTAAATGTTTCGCCATATTTTCGACTCAAATCTACGAATATTGCAGCAAATGTTGTTTACATTCATATAATTAATTATTCTAGTTGACACATCTTAATGTTCATACTCTCTTTGATGGATTATCACCTTGCCGTGTTGAGGATGCAAAGGACCTGAGAGAAATACCGGCAGTAGCGTAGCTACTGGTAGGGCCTTCCAAGCCGGTAAGGTCAAAGTAGATCACTGAAGCCAAGAGCAATCAACAATGCGGAAAGTGGACGGCGAAAATTTATATATCGAGGGCGTAGGAATTAACCGTCCATGAGTCGGTTTATCATGTCAGATGCGGCATAAGGCGGTTGTCGGTACTTGTAACAAGCGGCTCGCTATACAAACGTGTGGAAATGACTGGACTGGTTGCCATACAACACCAGTTCGCTGCTACAAGCGTATTGCGGTTGGTAGCCCAAACGTAAAAACTAATTACCCAAGAAACGAAATCCGCCATATTCTCCGACTAGGAGCTATAATTTACGACTTATGTACATTTGCATTTGCATTTACATGAAATTACGAAAGGATTTAACAAATAGTTCATACTCTGTTTTAAACAGCGAACGAATTTTTGTACGCAAGCGTTTAAACTTAGAATAATAAAAGTATTAGCAATTAAAATTATTTCTTTACAATAAAGTACCCGCCCCATCGTTGCAGTTATAAACGCAGTGCCAAAAGTCATTTCCATTTTGTACAACTTTGACCATTAAAACTATTGTACATACGCAAAGACTTTTGGGGCCATTAACCATTTAAACTTATCTTGAATTACAGAAAAATTGTCTTGCATTTTATCTTCGAAAGTATTTTATTATTATTATTATTAATATATTTATTTTATTTTAATTTTTTTTAAAGCATTTCAACATTCTTTAGTATCTTATTTTAAAGCCAGTTAACATAAGATCTAAATTTCTTAGTTCACTGTTGGCCTCAGTTCCTGAATCTTTTGTTTTCAAACATAGAAAATTGTCCAATATATTTATAGATGATCGACCAGTTGTCTATATTTCACTACCATTTAGATCCGAATTTTTAAAAAATCGACCAGTTGTCTATATTATTTCTTTATGATTCCCATTTACATATGACTGAAGTGACATTTTAAGAGGCATCAACCAATCAATCGCAGATACTTTTCGTCATATAATTGAATATAAATGCTTTGAAAATTCTTATAATTTTCTGTAGTAGACATTAACGATTCCTAAACTTCAAATGACAACCAAAAAGTTCCTGCAATGAGAACAAAAATTGGCAGAATATTTCACCAACTTCTTTCAAAGGTCTCAAAAAAAAATCGCCACGTCCGCAAAAAATCCATTTTTTGTAAGAAATTGCCACATATGACAGCCCTACAGGCATTCGATAAGGAAGGGAAGAAAAATACAGACGCAGTAAAAGAGAAAGAAATCCAGCCGCCAGACAATTGTAATAAAAATTAATATTTTCCTTGAATGTATAAATTCCTTATAATTTTTTATTTCAGACAATGAAGGCATATAAATATTTTTTTTACAAGCAGTTTTCTTCATGCAAATGCGTTGAAAGAAAGAAGGAGTTAATGATGGAATGCCTCAGAGGCATAATTCATATTTTCTTATTAGTTCTCTTAAGGAGCCAGTTTGTTGCCTCAACCCATGTAAATAAAAGATGATTCATATTTGCTTATCAGTCTTGCCAAATTAACCATTTTCCAGCTAAATTTAGCGATTTGTTTATGCCACTTGACCGGAAAAAGTGTGATTTTTTTAAAAAGTTCTATTTTAATTTTGCTATTTTTGCAAGGTATAAAACTTTAAGTGTTTTTTTCAAAGTGGATTCAAAAATACGTGGCCAGTATTGTATTATTTAGAATATTTACTAGAATAACAAAAAGAAATGGAGTTGTTTTTTTAATAGAAGTTGCTGGAAAATAACCGTTCTAAGAAATTTTTATTTTGCTTTAGGGCTCATCGCTATTCCATGGTCAAATGCAAAAAATAGAATGGATTTTTAGCAAAATTAATCTTTTTAAGTCTGAAATAAGAAAAGAAATCCATCTTACAATAGAAAAATTTATTTTATTAATAAAATAACAGCTGCTTATAAATTTAATACTGGATATTTTAATAACATATTAATTGAAAAGATCCGGTAGCAGTTGCTAAGACTATACAATTTTTCAGAAATGTTTAAAAGTTAGAAACGAAAAATTAGATTCATAATTTTATTATCTGAAAGTATCCAAATAAGCGTACATACATAATTATGTTTTTTCATTTACAAAATTTTTATGCTTGTTTTTTTAGGACCTGAATTCCTACATTTTTATTTACTTCAAATGAAATGAATTACTTTTTCTATTTTTGTTCAATACTCGTGATCTTTGCAGTCCATGTGGTTTGGTTACTTTTTCACTATATTTAGACAATATTTTTGAAGAAATTCTTTCAGCAATATCGCTTATATATATTTCATTATGTGTCAAGTTCTTCTTATATGTAAAGTCCTCCCAGTTCAAATAAAGTGTTAAAAATTGTTTAGATTTTAGAGTAAAATTGTTATTGAAAAATAATTTTATTTACAACGGTTTTCCGTTAGCCCATATCAGACTGGTATTCTTTTTTCACTAAATCATTTCCTGGTTGGTCGTTGTCCTTGCCAGTTTTTTTAATTTTGTGTTTGCCCGCTCGTGTTTCTCTATATATTTGCGGATCTACTTCTTGCCACATTCTCATCGTTGTTATTTAGCCTGTATCTCTCCTCCTACATGGAACTCTTCATCATTCCCCACTATGCCTTTTTGTCTTCGTCCCTATGTTCGTATTTCTTATTTTATCGCGTAAGCGAATAGGTGCGTGGTGTTTCTTTCCTATCTCTAATTGCTGGTTTCTGGTCCCCTCTTTTGCTTTGGTCATGTGTTGTTCCATGGGTGGTTTTCATTATTACATTATTTTGTTTTGTGTAACAATGGTTTAATGGTTCAGACATCATGTTTGTTTTTTTCAAAAATTTTTTTTTCTGAAAGAAGCTTTAATTCTGGGTACTTCCTTTTCTCCATTTTGCACTTAATGTCTTCATATGTGGGCCTCATATAGTTTTCAGTAAAAATATCTAAAAATTTCTTTTCTTCTTTAAAGGATACATTTGTGGACATTTAAGATCTTCCTTTATTTAGTAAGTTTTTTATAGAAATTATTTAAGTAAAATATTTTTAAAGATTTGTTTATTGTGGTCTTAAAAGCCGACTATATCTCTGATATTTTGCTAGTGTTCAGTTCATTAATAAATCTCTGGACATAATCTTATAATTTTAAGAATTTGTATATTCGCAATTTAAAATATTCCAAAGGAAATTTTATTACGAAATCAAAGATAAAAGAAGATTTGTTTGATATTACGACCAAAACACTGTGTTTAAACACTTTTTTAGTTCTATATAAGGCTGGAACTGACCTTCGTAGACTAGTAGGTAGTGTACTAGGCTCGTAGTGCGAAGGTCCCAGGTTCGTATCCTGCCGCAGAACTCTGGCAGTTTGTGTCTGATAATTAAAGGGAGCGCACAACAAGCCTTCTTCACTGGCTTAAGTGTATGTCGTATGACATGGGCTATCACACCCCTCCAATCAACCTAACCTAACCTAAGTTAAGGCTGGGCTTAGTCTATAAGGTAAGTTCCAGGAAGACAACCTTGCATTATACAAATTGAGGGCAGACTGAGGCATTTCATACCATTGGACTCCGAAGAGAACTCCTAGAATATCATGAACACAATCTTCACTTTATGCAGGGAATTTTTCATATTAAAATTTTATTCGCGTACTGTATTTCTTCCCTAAATTAAAGTTACTAATTTCGTAAATTTTAGTTAATTTTTTTTATAAAGCAAATAAGCATAATTAATTAATTTTGCAAATGCATTGATGATGTCTACTTGAAGAGCTTGAAGAGCTTTTCTAAAATGGATTTCTTTACATCACTGTCACTGTGAATGTTTTATTAAAGAAATGGAATCAAACATCATCTATAAACCCAAACTATTGGCATTAAAATAGTAAAATGTACTTATAACTATTATCGTTTTAAGTCATTATCTCTCATATGGGTCAGGGAGTTGGGCTTTAATTTTGGCCATTTGGCTTGCTATAAATAACATATTTTACTGTGATTTCTGAGAATAATAAATCTTTATCTGCAATTAAACTTAATATTTATTATACTCGTATAACACTTGTATGAAGGGAGCAGTACTACACATGTTTCAAATTAGTTCTTTTTAGGTTTTATAATTAAAAATACTTTGTGTACGAAATTTTCATTTTGGGCTTTTATTTTGTTTTGTTTTGCCACTGGAGCTTTTTTGAAATTCTTTCAATATTCCAGAGTAATAAAATATGAGTCATACCTTTTCTTTATATTTACCAAAAGTCAATGTACGACAAAGAGCCGCATTTAGTTTTCATACTTTTGCCCATTAAGTATTTCCTTTTTTCCATTCCCTTTCCGTTTTGTATTCTATTTATATTTTAATAATCTTGTTGTTGTATTGTATTATAAACATCATCTATAGTTTGTCTAAAAGTTTTGAATTTGTTGCACATGTCGGCAAAAATTCCAAAGTCATGTTCATGTTGAGCATGTTTTTAATTTTATTCTTTTTTCAAGCTTTCCTTCTCTTTTTTTCTATATTTTTTTTTATATTGTCCTCATCATTTTTGTGTGCTTTATTTTTTCATGTTTTTGTTTAAAATTCTGGGCCACTTACAAGAGAAATATATTCACGACGTAGGCAAGTTTTAATGAAATATTATTGCTGTTGGGATGACAGTGGCTTTAAATGCAATAATGGGCTCATGGATGTTTCAGATGAGAAAGAGAATTGAAAATATAAAATTTTTTCCATGTCATTGTTCCAATTTGATACAAATAAAATTCTTTATTAGGAATGAAGAAAAAAAAAATTAAATAATTCTTTATCGTTTCCAAAAAAAAAAAAAAAAAAAAAAAAAAAAAAAAAAAAAATTTGCATTTTCCATATCTAATTTATTTCAAATAAGTATAAAGTCTTTTGAAAGTACCATTCTGTAGGAAATTCTCCATCAATATAAAATTGTACAGGAATTGATAAAAACAGTAACCAAATAGAAAGTGGAAAAGTAGACACATGAGGTGGTGCAGCGACCTTCGAAAAAAGTAAACTTTCGTCCTTTTAGTGTAATTACCGGCTTTTTCCTATTAAATGATATATTATTTAAAAAAAAGCTAGTTGCCGGAATTATCATTTTTCGAACTCGACTTGAGCCAAATACAAACAAAATTTAAATTTTTACTGAATTTAATGGTTCTCCTTCTTCTTATACAACATTCCCAAAAAGAAACTTTAACCAAGTGCAAAGAAACATTTATGATAAACTTATTATGCTTTTGTTCTCCATTAAACATTATCGTAAAATATATTTGGAAAAAAACCCTTTCGATTAATTTTAATATCCTGTTACTTGAAGAGCCATGAAATGAAATATTATTGTGTACAATTAGCACATTTGCGCCACTCTAACGAACACAAGCACTAAACTGCCAACAGATCTTTACCTCATAATATTTAAAATGCAAAAAACAGGATTCCTTTTAATATCAAATGTGGTATGATAATTAATTTATAAGACCAGGAATTCAAAGTTAAGCTCTTCAATATTTCTAAATACCCACACACACAAACACACACACACACATACAAACAATATTTTGTGAAAATATTTCCTTAAATTAGAAAGGAGTAGAGTATGAAAATGTATTTGTAAATTAATTTTAAAATGGTGTAACTATTTTTATTCCATAGACAGCTGGCGAAAATGGAATGAAGCGGAAAGAAGAAATATTTCGCAGACATCCCACTGTGTAGCCATTGTTCTAAAGAAAATTTCTTACCTTAAAATATACACACACATACAAGACATACGAACATATTTTTTGTTTCTGTTATTTTATTTTTGGCAAACGTTTCAGTAATGTGTATATATTTATATATATATATATATATATATATATATATATATATATATATATATATATATATATATATATATATAGATTATTGATATTACTGAAATAATAATTTCTTTTACCTTCGTGTGTTTGAGTTGCCTGAATGCCATGAGTGTATGAAAAACAAAAGTAAATAAAACTAAATGGGCGAGAAACAATTACTTTTCAATCTGAATGATTTGTGAAGTCTTGTATTCAAAACACTATTCTCATATTTTAATCTTATAGTCCCAAAACTTCAACTCGATTGCAACCGCAGAGACACAGGCTTGAAGGATGTGGCAGCAGAAGTGTTGGAAAGAGAAATGTCATAAAAGCGTACATAAGGACTCGTTCATAAAAAATAAATATGAATAGTATGAAGCATCAGGAAAACAAAAATAATTTTATTTTTTTTGTTTGCTTATTTTGTTTCTTTAAGGATATTGACACATACACGTATGGCACCTATAAAACACACATTGACATAAATATATATTTTTATAAAATTTCAATTAATTCTCCAAGTAAGTGGGAAAATTGTTTAGACAGGATGTAGAACAGAAAAATATTTTTAAGTAGAATAGGAGATTTTATTACGAATGAACCATATGATATATTTTTTATTGAAAAAAAAAAATGCTATTGTTTTTATTTAAAAAATATTTATTTATATTTACTATTTTATTGTTTGTTGTTGGCGATTAATTGTATTAAGGCGTACAAAGAAAAATAAAAGGAAAAAGTTTTCTAAAGCCATTATGCTTATATGTTTTGCTGATTACAAATATAAAAATATAATTGAGTTCTGTTTGGATTTTCATTTGGTATTTGTAGTATTTGGTTAAAGTATACGAACTCGAATGCATTTCAAATATAATTTGGCGAAAAAGGCACTGATGATTTGGTTAGTGCCAATGAAATGTAGGCGTATACTCAGCTAAGCCAACAACAAACAATAAAATATTATTATGGAAAATATCCGAATAACAAATTTATTAAATATTTTAACAAGTATTGAAATTTATTATTCGGGATATTCTCCCAAATGAAATGTCGGCATAAGAAGAGCTGAAGCCACAACAAAGAATGTATTTTAACAAATGATATTAAAATTTTTTTATATCCTAGATTTATTGTTAAATTAAATTTCAGTTTGTTATCATTATTTCAATTAATAGAAGAAAGCGCTCAAAACGCATTAAAATACTGAATTATTAAAGATTATGAATGACTCCTTTACATGCCGGAAGCTGGTAGTTAATTCTGTGTGTTTTGGCGCTTTTGATGTCGAGGCAGTGATATTATTAGACTCACCATATACATGCTGAGAATAATAGTTCTATGATGTCGAACGATATAGTTCGCTTGCATAAATACGTTTGAAACAGCAACAAATTTTAAAATGTTGTTTTTGGTTTGAATGTATTTAAGCACTCGAACGATGTCGTTCGACATCGTGGGCCAGGCAGTATAAATTAACTACTTTCGAATTTACTTGGATCAGCTTCTTATTCCTATGGGGCTGATGTCAGTACTTTGGGTTGTCTATGAATTGGTGTAGGTAAAACTCTTTTAGTTAAGCCATCCTAAGAAGAGATTTGATACCCAAACAGAATTTTTTTTCTCATGGAATTTCTAATAAACACCTTAACTTTCCTCGGTCCAGGAAAAAATTTTGCAAACTTTCTTAAAAAATCTCCTTCTACGTTAGCGACTACGAGGAAGTAGACCACGTCCATTCAAGGACGTGGTTTGAAATTATTTGCCAGTTCAAAAATTAAATCTTCATTCCATAGAAATATATCAATAACAATATATTTTAAACTTTCAATAAAGTTAAGTTAATAAATTATAAACTTCTTCTTTTAATTATACTACCCTTTAACTAAAACTTTCCTAAAATAAAACAATAAATTAGAAAAAGAGCTACAACTTTCTTAGCTGCGCTTAACTTTAGTTTCTATTTGCTGTTACCTTTTCCACATTAAGAAAAAAGTCTAACACATTTAATTGATTAATTTGAGGTAAAAAACTTTCTCTGGCAAATAGGTAGAAATAGATGGGAGAGAAAAATGTCAACAGCTTTAATTTGCCATTGCAGCTATTGTACGTAGAAGTGGAAAATGTAGCATAAACTAAAAAACATCCGTATAAATGTTTATAAGATTATGCGATAAATACTAGGTATAATACTGACTCATGATTGTGAGGATATAATGATGATGACAACGTCATAGATTTGGGTCATGTTTGCAGTTGTAATGGAAAATGATTGCAACAACAGCGACGAGCAAATTTATGAACATACACAACATCAAATAGTAAGAAACTAGGAAGCCAATGGTACAATAAAAAAAAACATCAATTGATGCATGCAAACATGCGGAATAATAAAAGAAAGAAATTGGTAATACAGAGTTATACTCTAGTCTACTATGATAACAGGAATATCATACGTCAACAAACAAACAGTCTAGTGCAAGCAAAAATCCACACATTTGCAATAATTTAACAAACAACAAACATACGAGCAGTAAAAAATAAAGCAGGATCTAACCGCTACAAGTGTTGATGCAGTTTACTTTCATCCTCCACAACAATAATCTGAATTAAATGTTCAGCTTTCATCCTGGGATAAATCAACACGAGAGAGGGAAGAAAAAAAGAAAACATTCAAGAGGTCCTAATACTCGTACAACAATATCAAACACACATATTCTCCAACATTGAAAAACATATCAAAATCAACATGTCAGCCACTACTGCTTCTACAACATCAGTGCCAAAGCAAATCTAAAACTGACTCAAACACAAACACATCATATTGTCAAGGACACAATGATGTTCAGATTTTCTATATTGGTGTGTTTTATATGAAAATGGATAGACATACAGGATGGTCCAAGAGTAACGAAGAAATACTCTATAAATTCGTTATTTAAACTAAATTAAATTTTTATTTATAACACTTTAAGAATGAATAGAAAATTTAAAATTGAAAAATAACATCGCTTAGGTGGAGCAAGTGCCGCCCACTTTTAGGTTCGTATAGTTGCGGTCTTTCTAGGATGTTTACCATGACACTTTTCAACATTTGCTCGAATTTCTTATCGACTTATATTTTTTGGTTACGATAATTTCTAAGGCTGATAGGTAAAAAAAGGAACAAATCAGAAGAATTTCAGACCAACGAATGCGGTGTCCAAAAAAATGCTGCCTCTTGAAATAATGCGCTCATAGAGAAAATATCCCACAACAGCTCTACCATTTACCCTGCTGTTGAATTCGCTGTTCAATAGCGTAACTTTTCTTTCTTTTAATTCTTCTTTAATGTCTTCTTTAGACACAATCTGAAATTTAAAAGAAAATCATATTGAAATAATGAACTTATAGACCTTCTAAGCACCTTGGCTTATTTTGGGCCACCCTGTGCGCTTATTGCAGTAAAAACGCAAAGAAATATTTGGAAAAAAAAACAATATACATTCACGGTATTATGTTGATATTAAGGAGGTTAAAAATTTCAAATGGTGTTAGTTCTTTTCTATTATTTTTTGTTTTATATTCAATCAAAATATCGTTAGGGCACGTTAGTGTTATGACGAAATAAATTTCAGACAAACACACCAGACTGGCAACTAACATGAATGAAAATAATGAAATAGTTTAACAAGACGCGTACTGTTGTATGCAACAGTATTGCAAATGCGAAAGTTTCTAACGAAGAAAAATTAGATTTGATTTAAAATTCTTGAGAATATAACACAGCAAATAAAGAAACGAAACGATGAGATTTGCAAAAAGTAAATTAAAGAAATAGGGAGGGTTTTAAATGCATTTTTTATTAAATAATTTTGGTTTTGAATTTAACTTGGAAGTTCTACTGTAATTGTTGCAGAGTTATGAGGACTTCAACACTCTACTAACGCCAGCAATAAGCCTCAACAAACATGAGACTTATAAGAACTTAAATTTAATGTTTAGATTACTTTGGACTGAAAATAGCTTAGACTGTGATTCTTTTTTAATATCGCCCTCTAAGGGATTTGAAGAAGTAATTTCAAAAACAAAAACCATACCGATATATTTTTAACAAAGATCATGTTCTTGAGAATTTGTAAAAGATTCCTTAAGAAAAACTTAATTTTTTGTGGAGTTTTTATGACCAATTGGCTTTGAATATCGGACCAGACTGCAGCGATATGTTTTTGAGAACAAAAATGTTCTTGTTAATAAGGAAATAAAAAAAATACAAGTTATTTTCTTAATATCGACAGAAAAAAAAAACAAAATTATTATAAGACCAAATTAATTTGATATAAAATACAATTTTATATAAATTTTTGTCTTCATAAATAATGTGTAGCATTTGAATCCAAAGAGGAAGTCACAAAGAATTTTGTGCAAAATTAATGAATAAATCAACCCAGCAACTGACGCGAACTTCTCTTGAATATTTTTACCACAAAATGTTGTTAATAAATTAGTTGTTTTGCAGAAGAGGTGAGAGGACTAAAGATGGCAAAACCAAACAAATTTATTACATATGCGAACGTTAAGTGATTCTAATTAATAAGGGCAATAAAATAACAAACATGCACTTTCTGAGACATACACATACACATGAATACTTTAGACACATACTTGCATACCATGTGTTGTATGTACACTAACAACAATTTACATACTATATTTTACTCCTTACACTGACATGTCACGCGAAGTATATTTAAACAAAAAGAACATTACAACAAATCATTTGTTATAATAGACAACAGCATTGTGAGAAGGACCTGTTTTCCACTGAGAAAATGGATTATACAAATCTAAGAAATATGGCCTCCCTAAACACTAGGATACAGAAGTAGTATGAGTGCAATTTTTTTCTTTTTCATCATCCATACGCTCCAGTGGCCAAAGGAAAAATTCTTACAAATACCAGTTTTCTAAAATGGCTTCTTTTTAAATGATACTTCGATCAAATCTTGCATTATATGTTTTATTTTATATACCATAGATTATCTTAATCTGAACTATAAATTATTTACTAGACATAAAATAGCGAAACATTTGAAATAGCAAATATTTCTAAGCACGTCGATAAAAATTTGTTGTCTTTCCAAATACTTTCCTTTATTTTAATTAGATTTTTATCTGATCTGAATATAATTTATTTAACTTTAATGTAGTTAGTTTTTGGGATTCGCTTAACTCAATTAAAAATTATATATTAATTAATGTAAGAAAAATCCATTGGTTTTTTTTCTTAACTTTTCCTCCGTATTAAATTGTAATCGATTGTTTATAAGAAGAGGTATTGGTCTATAATTAAATTAAACCATTTGTTACATTTTTCTGTACTAGTTTCTTTCAGCCAAATTGCTTTATACTTTTAATACGAAAATGGGAAAATTGGTATCTACGTTTATATGCGCGCACGTACATGCAACCACCAACATTTAAACTTGATCTAATGTTCGTTAGATTATATTCTAGAATTAATTATAAATATAAATACAACAGGAAATGAACTATTTTTACTCATGAGCAAGTGTAGTATATTAAGCAATTGTTTACTTCCCAACCAACATATTGGCAAGCGTTTTGTAAATTACGATTGCAGCAAGCTTGTATAAATAAGAGTTTTGCGAATGTCGTTGACAACTTGCTTGCAAGTGTTTTGCGAACATCGTTGATATTTGCTTGCAAATGCAAGTGTTTCATAAATTTAAGCAAAACGTGTCATTCTCGCCGTTTGCTAATATTGAAGACTTCCTCAATTTTGATAGAACTATACTGGAAGATAGTGGTAAGAATTTAAATTTGAAATGTACGGTGACTGTATACTGATGTCGATTTTATTTCTATTTTTAGAAGGCAGATCTAAAAAGATTGTCAACATCCAATTTGAGAAAATTTGTTACGAAAGCGTGGCAGAAGATCATGGCTGACAGCGTTGCTGAGAGCTTATCCTGGCGAGGAACTGCAGATAAGAAGTGCATTATGGCCTTCACTGTCGCCACTGCCATTCGTCGTAAGTGAAATAGGTTTAATACGTTTCTAGTTACATTTTTGTATTCATATTTAAATTCTATTGCAGAAACTTTCGCTGAAAATGGAGGCAAGGAAGAGGACTTTGTGTACGCAAAAAATCGTATTAAAATTAAAACAACAAAAAAAGTAAACTAATTAGTTTACTTACTAAAATACTAAGTAATAATGATTTTTTAAATAAAACAACAATGAAATTCCTATTTTTATATTTTAATTTAATACTTTTCTATTAAGAAAGGAATGTAATATTAAAAATGATTTTTTAAATGTATCAATAAAAAAATATCCAAAACAAAGTAAATGTTTAAAACGTTTACTAATTTCATTAAAAATACATGTTTTTTAAGCATTTTCAAAACGTGTTTTTTAAGCATTTAGAAAACGTGTAATTACGTTACTTAAAAAACATGTTTTGCAATTGTTTTTTTAAAGCTTATAAAGTTGAGTCCTTTTCGATTATAAACCCCTTGCTTTGATGTCTTTGGTAAAGGCCACAGCAGCGTTTTATAAGTGTTTTGCTTACATTTGAACGCTTACAAAACGCTTATTTTTATATGTAAATGCTGGCTGGGTTATTACCTTTACACACACACATATCATCATCATATTGGAAATGTATGAGTGAAAGTAAATGTTTTTATTTGTATATGAGTGAATTTGATTTAAATATATTATGTATTTTAATTATTGCCCAGGGTGTATTTCAAATACAAAGGATAAAAGGATAAAAGGAAACTAAAATTCCAAATTAAAACGTATTTGACAAAATGCTTCTACATTGAATGTATATCCTCTTTACAGGATATAGGGGAATATTTTTTCATCAATAGCTAAAAAATTTTAATTTTTCATATACGTTTTTGTTGTTTTAAGTTAATGAGTTTTTTTATTGTGTGGTAAATAAATTTATGTTTAAAACAAAGTTATTGATGAGTGTGAGTGTGCGTTTACACACACACACACACATATATATATATATATATATATATATATATATATATATATATATATATATGTGTGTGTGTGTGTGTGTGTGTGTGTGTGTGTGCGTGTTTGTATACAAAATTTGAATTTTGTGCAAACAGCGAATAATGTTTACCATAAGTATGCTTTTGTACAATAGTAGCAATAAAAACAAATCACGAATAAACTACAGGATATATTTCAAGTTATAAAAAATATGTTTAAACAGAAATAGAAGAAATATTAAAATTATTATTTAAAAAAAATTTTTTTAATAAAAAATGTGTATGAAATGAAGCGAAAAATATGCTTTTTTTTTGAAGAACAGGGAACTTTACACAAGAGAATTTCAGAGATATCAGACAGTCTATTTCAATAACATATAAAATAGTGTGAGTTATATACATACTCATGTTCAAATTTTCAAATATAAATTTCAATATAAATATGGATCTTGGGTAAGGGCTGATTAGTTTTGATAATTTTTTTTCTATCCAAACCCCACTATTTCCACTCTAGTATAAATTTTCCAACACATGATATATTTTTCTTATTATATTTGCTGGTTCTGTGATGGAGATTATCATTGAAACTTAAAGGAAAAAAACCTGCTGCAGAGTGTGTTTAAGTTGGCATATGATGACTTTTTTATTTTAATGGAGTCGCTACGCTCAAATTTATACTAAATCTTAAAATATCATTATCAATATATAAAAAAGGTTAAATTTGTTAAAGGATTACAAAAAAAAGTCATGTAAGGATTTATATATTGCCACAGCAATAATTAACTGATATAATAAATTCCACATCTCTAGTCCCAGCTTAATTTTAATGCTTAAATTTTCCAGGAACTTCAAGCGTTTTGCTCAGCTTAGAAAAATTTTTAGAAGACTTTAATTCTACAATAATAGAAGCAATGATTTTATTTTTTAATCACTATGTTATTTGTTTAGTCCTCAAAATTATAGAATTGTTGTTAAAAAATTGGATTTAGGAAAAATTTTTGGCTTCTACGAGTGCGCCATACATTTCCTTTTGTGCCTCAGAATTTTTAGATTTATGACAATTCTATTCTATATTTTAAAGTTTTTTCTATTAGTCGGAATTTTTAAAATAATATCATGAATCTCTAAAAAAAATGTTTAAGGATCACAAATTTAAAAAAATTTATAAATTTTAAATACAAAATACAAATAATTCGATAGTTAACAAAAAACCTTTTATTTTTCAAGAAATTTAGTTTGTAATGCAAAAATGCTTTGGAAAGTGCAGCCAAACTTGGAGCATGCCACGGTGGAGCAAGTGCTGGCTGCTATCAAAGCCCGGCAAAACAGAAACCAATCTTGGAAAAATTTTCCTCCAAGAGAAATTGTTAAAAGGAAGAAAGTAAATTAAGTATTCCTACATACCCATCCTTCGACAGGATTTAAAGCGCTTCTACTTTTTGGATCTATTTCATAGTTTTTTGGTTCATGTCATTAGAAATCGTTTTATCTTTTTGGATGGGAGTTATTTTGCATTGGAGTTTACTTCGTTTTAAGATCAGGGAAGAGTTTCATTGTCTTTAGAATTATTTTTATTAAATTTAAAAATTAAAAGTTATTTTATTTTTATTTTTGGGCCTTATTTCAGACAGCCAACTGATCATTTGAGGATTTGAGTGATTTTTCAATAAAGAATGAGATTTTTCTTATATTTTGTAAAAATAAATCATAAGATTAGCTCAAAAAATGTTTTTAATCTACCATGGCCGCATCCCGTCAACTGCTTTATATTAACGTTTGCGCAAGTTCACATGTTTTAGTGATAAATTAGTACGCGATTGTCATCACTATAAAAGAATTCTTAATTTTCTTGGCAACAATTTGCGTTAGCATAAGACGGTAAAACATTTTTTACATTTTTTATAAACAAACTGTTAGTAAAAAAGTATATTTCAAAAAGTTAAAAAAATAATATTAAAAAAATGAGAATACAAAATTTTTCTTACCTGAAAAATAGAAGCTCAAACAAAAGAACAATAATCTAAAAGTAAAAGAAAAAATAAGGATCGTTAAATTTATTTATGTATTTCAGTAAAAATCACTAAATCTTTAAGATAAAATTTCATATAATTTGATACACATTTCCAAATCAAATTATTAAAATAATTTTTCTTTGACTGAAAAATTTTTATCGGTTCAGCACCATAAAAGAGAATTAAAAACTTTATTCTTCTAAGAAGAAGTTTAGGCCTTCATGAAGCATGACGAAGCTTTTAAAATACCTCTGGAAGAGTTTCCTGGATTAAGCAAATCATCACAAGACTCTTTAAAATTATTTACTTTTACATTCAATGTTTGCTGCTTTTGTTGTTTTTAATGTGTGATTTTAGTTGCAGGTCTGCGATATACGCACGCATTTGTAACCGGTGCTAAATATACAATGTTTTAACATAACTTGGCAATTTCATTTCCTACTTTGTTGTATGTGTCAGTACTTCTACTTTACCACGCAAGTGGATTATTGTTTATAGAAAGTGTGTATATGTATGTTTGTTTATGTGTAATCTAATGCATGCTCGGTAAGCATTAGTTATTTGATAGACTTGAAACAAAGCATTTATGTACTTATGTTTAAGTAAATATAAAAATTTTTTATTATTGTTAAACGTACAAACACACTTCTAGACATACGTACATCTGTGTGAATAAGCGTGTGTATATGTGTTTGTGTGTGTATGTGTAAGTAAATATAAATGTCTGAAACATATTTTATGTGCTTAATCTCTACGACAGACTTTGGCAGCAAACATACGTTCCCTTAGCGTTCATTTTTAACCAGGAGTCAACGACGAGAAAAGACAATTGCATTTGGGATTTTGGCGTTGGCGAGACACACACATAAGCTTAACTTAATTCCAGATTATAATCTATACCGCGCATTCTTTTTAGAAGAGTTTTTTACATATATTTTTTGGTATTTTTGCTCCTTTATTTATTTATTTGTTTTTTATCTCTTCAAGTTTTTGTCATTTCTTCACCTTAGCCATTGTAAATCTTATTAGCCAAATTCAATGAGCCTCCAAAAACTCAGCAAACAAAACATGCCACGTACCACATAAGACAGCCAAACAGTGAAGAAAAGCAGCCATGCAGTCAGCCCTTTAGCCGTACATCCAGCCTGTCTATCATATGGCCACAAAGCTTTATAAGTTTTTAATCTCATGCAAACATTTAGGCCAACATTCTTTACATAAACACAGACACATTTATATGAATACATAGACAAACTTACAATGAACTCTTGCTGGCACAACTAACTCTTGCAATAATTTTTGCCAATGTATTCGGGCATTAAGTTGTCTGACATGAATTATTATTCTCTGCGGTTTGTTAATAATGTCGAATTAGTGTCCTCATTTCTTGCTACTTCTCTAATAAAGTCTTGTCTGCTGTTGCTTTAATTGTTCGTTTCAAAATTTCAAGTCTTTAAAATTTTGATTTAGAATAAGAAAAACACCGTCATTTAAAAACAAGAATAAGGACATGGTTTAGGTTTTAATGGCATATTTTTTACTTCTTCTTTAAAGTTTTTTCAAATAATGATAAAAACGCATTAATTTTAATCTAAATCTTATTAGTGTAGCAATTTCCTGATGAGCCCATATTTATTTATTTTCCAAAATTGTTTCCCTTGTTCCTGTAGGCGCTAATTACACCTCAGTGATTTAAATTAGGAAATTTACATTTTCGTCTAATTAAGCTCAAATGGTTTCGTTTTACAGCAAGATATTAGAAACTCCCCCTTAAGCTAAAAATAGATAAGGGCGGATTATGTAAACTCTTCGGTTCCACTTTTTTGTGCTCGCTGAGGCATAAGGATATCAAAAGTTTTATTGAAATACAATTGCTTATTATTAAGATTTACTATTGGGGATGTTCTACACAACCAATCATTTACACAATTAGAGTCTAAAAATATATTTTATTATTTGTTGCGGGTTTAGCTATTTATATATCGATATTGCATTAGTATTTAGCAAATCAATAATGACCTTCTGCTGATTTGTAAACGTTCAACATCGTATGTTTATATAAAACTGACATTCAATATGAGGACTCAATCATGTATGGAAATAAAAAAATTATATATTTCCATAATAGGCTTAGAATGTCTTAATGCAATCCGCTTAATAAACAATTTATAATCGTTATGAATCTATTTTCTTGTATGTAATTAAACACACTTCGGGTGCCAAATTAATTTTATTTTTACCAAGCAAAAAAAAGACAAACATAATATGTATTTTTATATTATACTAGCTGACCCGGGCAAACCTTGTTTTGCCTTCAAATTTGCACTAAATCGACATAGCAATTATTGCTTAAATAAAGGTATCGGGCTAATTAACGCCACCACACGCTGATTAAGGACCCAACGCCTTCAGCGAAACACAGCATGGGCTTATCGCGCTAATCTCTATTGGGCAAAACACAAAAAACAATATATTGGGCCATCTGTCGGACGAACTTCAAACTACACTACTTCAAACTAAACACTCCTCATGTCCCATAGAACATGTATATAAAGTTTAGTCAAAATCGGTGCAGTAGTTCTTGAGTTACGATGCAAAAACACACACACAAAACTAAGTATTGCGCCATCTGTTGGACGAACTTCAAACTACACAGAAACACTCCTCACGTCCCATAGAACATGTATATAAAGTTTGGTCAAAATCGGTGCAGTAGTTCTTGAGTTACGGTGCAAAAATACACACACAAAACTAAGTATTGCGCCATCTGTCGGACGAACTTCAAACTACACAGAAACACTCCTCACGTCCCATAGAACATGTATATAAAGTTTGGTCAAAATCGGTCCAGTAGTTCTTGAGTTACGGTGCAAAAACACACACACAAAACTAAGTATTGCGCCATCTGTTGGATGAACTTCAAACTACACAGAAACACTCCTCACGGCCCATAGAGCATGCATATAAAATTTGATCAAAATCGGTCCAGTAGTTTTTGAGTTTAGCGATCACGAACATACACGTAATTTTTATGTACATATAGCTGACACCGTCAGCTCAAAATACCTTTGGAACTACAAAACCGATTTAAGAGTTTGATATCTCGTTTTAAGGAACATGACAGCGGCTTTCCAAAAAAAAGTGAAATAAAATAAAAAAAGCACAAAAAATAAATATATGTATATGTCATTGGTGGTGCAATATGAAAATTGGATTTTGCCACGCCCTTCCGCCCACAGACCGAAAATAAAAAATCGGACTTCACAGTGTCACCAGCCCGAGTATTCTGAAGGTTCCCTGAAAATTTCGTCAAAATCGGCCCAACCGTTTTGGAGCCATTACGTTACATACATACATACATACATACATACATACACACATCCAATTTTATATATATAGATTTGAGTCTTTTGGCATAAACTTATGAATATGATTGTTTTCAAACTGTTTAGAATTCACTGATGATGTGGTTTAGCGATATGTCAGGATATGAATAACTAAAGCCCAAACAAACAAATAAATAATTAATACGCAAGTAAGTGTAAAATATGCGTCAGTGTAGAGTAAAACTTGACTGTTTCGTTTTATGTCACATTTTTACAAACTTTTATCAATATTCGAAAATAAAAATACTTTTAAGAAAATATTCTTTATTTCAATGGACTATATCTTTATTGAATACAAAGTCAAAGAACAACCTTTGACAGTCAATAATTATGTACAATTTTAAAAATTATTTGCTTAGAATTCCGCCATACTGAATTGGCTCATGCTCTGCATATCAATCAAGCACATTTTTTGTTATTTAGCCAAGCATTTTTTATCATATTGTATTTAAACACTAGGATACTCAAGCAGTATGAGTGATATATTTAAAAAAAAATATTTTATCAATCATACGCTCCAGTAATCATACGTTTAATGCGTGTAGAAATAAAAAATATATCGCATCGTTGATGCAAAATAGTTATACCAGAAAAAATTTAAGTTTTTACTAATATCCTCTTTATTATCCTCTTTATATATAGAAAAAATATATAAATTATATTTAAAGCTAGAGCAAAGTTATATCGAAAATTGCCAATATGGAAGTTAAAATTTGATAACTTTAATCACATTTGTCCAATATGAAATAATCCATTTTTCTGATATGATGCCAATTCAAAGGCTGGATATCGATAGAAACTCAAAAAGAAATTAATCTACCGAAACCTTCCATAAAAGTCAAATGCGTAGCTTCAACTGATGACTCCTAATCATACAAAGCATTGTGCTAAAATTAACTAAACATATCACAAAAAAAAATCATAGAGGAAGAATTTATGTAAACATTTAATTTTTACTCTGAAAATGACAGGAAAATCACCACAGATTATTCGAATTCGATTATTCGACAGACAGAATTTTCTCTGCAAAGCGTAATGCGATTTGTTGGCTCATCGACCCATCTTGATGAATAATATTTTAGTAGCAAAAAAGGATAGGTTACTGGAACGATGCCACTGATATCCTTATAGCATATTTCACTGTAGCAACGATGATATAGTCGATAGTAAGTCAACAGAGTCGATCGCCTGCTACTGTCACTACTGAGCTCTTTTGCACTCTTCTGTAAGCTCTTGGCTGAGGTTGTTAGCGCGTTGACTACAAAGCAATTTGTGACTGAGAACGTAGGTTCGACTCCTGTTCTAGAATAGTCATAAAAATTAACATCATGAGCTGTTTTGATTTATTTAGTGTGGCATTGTGTTAATTGTTGTTGGACTGTTTGAGCGATGAAGGCATAGCACTGGTCATTTAACAGTAACAGCGATTGTGTACTCTTCTACGCTAATGTTCACTACATTAAAGCGCCCTCCTTCATCGATAATATTAGCACAGTCGTTGCCGAAGTAAAACAATTGATAAATTTGCTACACATACAGCTCAAGAGACTTAGTGCCTCTATTTAATATGCTGAAACTCTAAAAAAAAATACTAAAACAACGCGGAATAGTTGAGTTGTAAAACATAAATTAAGCTCTCTCTCTCTCTCTCTCTTTCTCTGTCTTATAGTTCCACCGCCTGCCCTCTCTATCCTATCCGTTTCACAAAGAAGTAACACCTTAAGTAAGTAGTACGCCTGAGTTACCTGAGTGTAACTTCTTTGATAACGTCAAAGGCTACTATTTCCTCAATGTGTATTTCTTTCATAATTATAGATGGTGCAACATTTATGCGTGAGCATACTCCACAACATCTCACAAGCCTTAAGGTCAATCCCGTTCGCAGGTTCTCGTTCGGAGTTTGTTATAAAATCTTCTTTAAGTTTATCGTTCATATTTTACAACTCAACTCCTACCGCTGACAGGCTTGGCCCATTAGTAAATTATTATGGATGACAAATGCTACTGTCATCCACAAAAGAGTAAAT
Source organism: Germaria angustata (assembly GCA_963681545.1). Classification (NCBI taxonomy): domain Eukaryota; kingdom Metazoa; phylum Arthropoda; class Insecta; order Diptera; family Tachinidae; genus Germaria; species Germaria angustata. The sequence continues at coordinate 135,946,679 of OY812998.1, read as the reverse complement.
AGGAATTATTAATTGATTTGTCTCATTACGAATGGTAAAAAATACGAAAGAAGAAAGAACGATCCATTGTGGTACTATTGTTAAACTCGTCGGAGGAGATCCCATCTGTAATACCTCGTATAGTACAACCTCTGCGAAAGCTCGATATGAATCCAGAAAGATCATTATTGAAACTAAAATCTAAGTTTTTTTAAAAATGCTCCATGCAACACAAATTGCACAAATTAATATTTGAGTCTTAAAAAATGTAAATAAATTTTAAGTGTGTGTATATTTGCTTATACTGAGGTTTCGTTGTTACGGTTTCCAGCATATTATATACCCATAGTTCTTCCTCCTCTCCAGCATCTTAAAACTTAGGATGTGTGTATGAACTATAAGGCCAATTGAAGAGAAAGCAATTACCCGGTTCCAATACAATTATTGTTTTTATACACATTTTTTCCTGACTAAAGCAAGCACCTGGTGGTGTTGAAAATATTTTTAATAAATTGAAATTGTTTTAAGCCTCTTAGCAACGATTTTCTATCAAGAAGAAATGATTTCATGGGTATAAAGAGTTGGAATGCAAAAAATTAATCAGGAATCTACGACAAAAGTTTCTCGTTTGTGTTTACTCGCACACATACACATTCTCTCTGATATACATGTGTCTATATTCACTTGGCAATTTTAAAACACACATACACAAAACCAGGACACTTATTTTATTTAACAACCAACAGCACCCTCAGGACTACACATTATTTTCACCTTATTCGTAAATGGAATTTCTAAACTTCAACGAAAGTCTCTGTATAAAAAGAAAAATTCGAAAGGTTATTTATTACTGGACAACAACTGCTTTTAGAGAGTTGATGTTTCATTTTTCTAAAATGCTGTTTATTAAAACTTTTCAATATATAATTACAATTGCAAGTGTTACCATAAGGATATCAAAGCTCTGCAAAGAGCATTTTTTATTGATTTCGCTGAAAATATCAAAGACAATCATGTCTTTACGGAATTTCTAATTACTATCCTGTTCATTAAAGCTTGATATTAAAAATTACAGTGATGTTTTCTATAAAAGTTTTTAATATTTTGTGTTAAAAATAAATTAAAAAAAATATATTTTCAAAAAATTTTTAAATGACAAAAACCAAAAATAATAAGCGTTGAGAGCAGTTGTAAAAAATATTTTTTAGAGAAAAGTTCTGCATGTCTATCCTCTCAGAAAACATATGTGTGTTTTGCAAACAAAAATTAATAAATAAAAACAATAGAGATGTTAATAAATTTATTTAGATCATTAGGTATTCAATATGTTAGTTTGTGGCACAGCAGAGCATGACAAAGTATAGCTAGTTATTAGAAATGCTTATACATTGTTGCCAGGCTTTAGGTCCTTGTTTTGTTCAAGAGATTTTAATACTTAATATTAAATTTTCGTATTTAAGTTAATTTTCAAATTTCTATCAACATTAAACTGTCATAAAGAGGGAGTCGTTAGTTCAAGCGTTCTTAATATTAAAAATATTGTTAATATAAATAATTGTTTGCTTTTTACTTGTAAGACCTCATAAATTAAGTTTCATTTAACAATCAAGCTTCATTATATTATTTATTTTCATATGCTTAATTAAAGCATCCGCTGGACCCTTTCGTGTCGTTTGTTTTCATATTTTTATCTTGATATTTTTTTTCAAAATCCTAGAGTATAAGAAACAATTTTATTTCTATACCAAAATAATGTAAGCAAAACGTTCTAAGAACAACCACTGAAGTTAATAGAATATCAAATTTTGCTATCATATCAATAACAATATTAATTAAAATGATATTTAAGGCCATGTAATCAAGTTACCAGCAGTAAATTCGTGTTATAGAAACAACTTAATAGTCGAACCGAAAACTGTGTCAAATAAAAGAAGATTTATTTTCGTAGTAAATATAAATCTTTCCAATTACCTTGGCATATACGTTAAAAATTGCATTCAGGCATAGCCATAGATCATCATCCAAGAAATTATTTAAGGACGTCTACATCCTGTTTCCCATAAAGAAACCCGAACAAAAGCCGTAAGTGGTGGAATATTCACAGCTTCTTTATAATAAATTTTAATATTGTGGTCCTTCATATATACTGCCTTATGGCAGTAGAACTTTGTTTATATTTTCAAGAATTTTTGTTATAATTTAATTCCAAAAGTATTTGTAAGAAAATGATTGATTATTAAAAGAAAATGCTTTACTATATATTCAAGTGAAGATGTATGTATAAAGTATATCACTTATTGGAAGACTAAAAAATATGTATATTTAATTAAATATAAATCTTAATCAATAAAAAATATCCTGTGGCGATTCAGCAATCGACAATGGTATATTTGGGTGGCATATTTGGTGGAATCTCCATGTATGTGGCCTGAGAAAAATTAATATTCATTTAATTTGTTTGTCATTAAAGAGCACCATGAAGCCTTATATAATAATTTTATTAAGTAAATCATTTAATATAATAAAAATAGATTTAAGAATTGCTATATAAAAAAGGGGAAAACACAAATTTTGCTATTTAATGGTATAATCACATGAAAATCGAAAAATATTTATTAAGGACGAACAATAAAACAGTTCATGTTTGAAAATTATTATCCACCAAAAACATGTGTCCAATGTAAATGAAGTGTGACCATTATTGGTAAATACGTTTTCCCTGTTGTCAAATCTATACTTGTTCTTGCCAATTTCTGCTTAGACAAAAAATTATAAAATGCCACTAAGCGAAGGCGACCTGAATTTTAATAAAATGTTTGAAAAATAAGAACATGCCTCAGGCAACAACATAAAACGTGAAATGAACAAAGAGTGACCATTTAATGTATAATAATGTGAAAATATGTATTTTAGATTTTAATAAACTACTGCTTCATTATACCACAAAATATCGTTAGTTCTTAATGTCATCACGACTGATTAACTCGTTAGGAAGATGCTGGTGTTGGACTACTGTTTTCTAAAACAAAAATTATTGTTTGTTACTGGCTTAACTAAGTATATACCTGTATGTCATTGGCCTTAACCAAATTATCAGTACGTTTTAGTCGAATCACATTTAAAAGGGATTCCAATTCATGTAAAGGGTGGTCCAAACAAAACGCACGAAGTTAATTGTAAATAAAACAAAACGTTTTCAGAGAATTATCTTAAAATTTTTTTATTATGATAGAAGGATCTATGAGAATGATGTATTAAACAAAATATTGATCAAATTCTCGCCACGGTTTCGATGGCATCCGATCGTCCATATTTTGGATGACTCTGAGACATAACGGACGTTCCATGTGGTTAATGTGCCGAAGTATCTTATCCTTTAGCTCTTGAACTATTCTTGGCTTATTGAAGTAGACTTTCTCTTTTAAATATCCCCAAAGAAAGAAGTCCAATGGTGTCAAATCACATGATAGTGGCGGACAATTAACATTTCCACGGTGTAAAATACCACGGTCATTGAATTTCTCACGCAAAAGAGCCACTGTTTTGTTGGCTGTGTGGCAAGTGGTACTATCTTGTTGGAACCACATATCATCCAAGTCCATATCTACAATTTCTGGCCGCAAAAGTCCGTTATCATCTCACAGTAGCCAACATCAATCACGGTAGCTATTTGGCCGACCTTACTTTGGAGGTAGTACGGCTCTATGATGCCGCCAGTCCATAAACCGCACCAAACAGTCACTCTTTGTGGATGCATCGTCGCTGAACATTATTTTCTTTGTTTTGTAGGAAATGCGTTTTGATTTGAACGCCAATTTTTGTAACGCGCTGCTCAATTGCGTACCTCTCCATGGTTGAATTTGTCAAACACTGAAACAAAGAAATGTCAAATTACGTTGGGCAAAACACTTGACGTTAAATTGTGACTCACAATTAACATCGTACATTATGGTTGGAGAGAATGGTATCAGAGTTTCATAGAATTCAATCATATATTTCCAATTGTGAATTGAAAAATAAATAAGTATAACAGATTTGGAAAATATTTATCTAAATACAATACAACAAACAATTATTTTTGAGAATATATAGAATATTGAATTATTATTAATTATTAAGTCGACAATTTTTTCTCATGCCAATCTTAAGCTTCAGCAATTTTTCCAAGTCCTTCTTTCAAATATCTCTTAATTCAAAAAATTAAACTTTTAATTATTTAATAATTACAGAACACTTTCACCTTTTGTATACTTTCCAAACAAACACATTCAAGGTTTCTTTCGATGAGCAATTTTCCAGGTAAACCCAACCATTACAAATAGTTAATCCTCATTAACAACCGTTTATTTTACTATTAAAAATATATTAATATTTTTATGCTTGTAATCTTTTGTGTAAAACATAAAACGACATGAGTTTTGCCAGTATTTTAGCGATTATTTACAGCTGAAATTATTATGAAGTTCATGATACAACATCAGTTAATGAAGGACGATAATTCATAAAAACAACTTGAGACCAGGATAAAAGTGAAAACGTAATTAAAAAAATCTGCAAAAGGAAATATGGAAGAACAGGAAAAACTGAGCAGAAATTACGGCAGCTTGCAATGACAAAAAAAAATATACCAATACTTAAGCCGTCAAAGAACACGATATTGTAGCATTATGCTTAAATATATGGCTGTTGTTGTAGCAGCAAATGTCTAATTGTACTCAACGTTGGTGGTATAAGAATTTTAAGCCTGTAAAAAATGTTTTTTCCTACATATAAAGGCTCATGAAGAGATGTAAATGACAAATATCAAGTTGTTCATTTTGTACGTTGCTGTTGCTTTTTGCTCTTTTTCTGTTGTTTTTTTTTTTAAGGATGTTGATAAGATATCAGCAACAGCAACAGCAGGAGTTCAAGCATAGACATTAAGTCAGGGGGGTTATTATGTATTTCTATTCGAATCGAAAAGGCTTTCGTAAAGAATTTCCGAAGCTAAAGGAAAATCGTATTATGTAGTACGTTCGAAAGGCCTGCAGAGTTGTGTTTGAAATTTTAAGGGAAATTTTAAGTAATGGCAGTTTTTAAAACTTGGTAGCACTTTGCATTGTTTTATACAAACGTCAAAATATGTACATATTGTTACGGTTTTCACTTTTCTAAAAACGTTTTCCGTGGGTTCTTAGATTGCAATGAAATTAAACGCTCAATACTTCAATTTTCAGTACTTAACAGCTACTACTTTATTTAATTTAACACCACCGTACTATGCTCAAAAGCAATAGTAACCACTTAATACACTTTACACTATCACGGTAAAGTCTAACAACTCACTCACTAATTACAGACTCAACACTGTCTGTCTGCTTACTGAACTGAACTTTAACTTAGACTGACTCAGACTGACTGCTGACGTTGATGTGCGCAGCTTATATACCCTTAATGATCATTTCTAGAACGAACATGATGTTTGTAGAAACTGAATCACATCATGGTACACTTAAATTAACATGAACTCAAGACATACGTACATACATGCATACACACACGCTCCAATCAGACATACAAATGCCGCGGTTAACAACAACAATATTAATGAGCTTATTCGCGCTTTCAATTACTTAGAAACCGTGCGTACTTAACATGTGTGTTGGTGTGTATATTCCCACCACCATGGCTTAACAACTATCTATGTATGCATGTATGTATAGTTGTCATGTGCTCATTTACAATGAATAATAAAAGCAAATGACAATAACAGCAATTCAATATCTCCTAGAGTAATTATTACTACGTTTATACGCACGTCTTATTTGCAAATAAAAAAGATGAATGTTGCCGTATAACTTTTTTATTGTAACTTATTAACTCGCTTAACAAGTCGTGAATAACGACACTATTTGCAAATAAAAAGTAGGACGTTGCCACTTCATGAACGTTTTTTGTGTTTTACTTACCAAACAATCATATTTTCGTCACATGGCATCACTAATAATAACATAAGTTCTGTATGCAATTTCCCGTATAAACAGTGAATTAGTTATTTGCAAATAGTTCTATTTGCAAATAAGACGTGCGTATAAACGTGGTATATGACGAATAATACAAGCAAATAAGAATAGCAATAATTCAGTAGGTTCTAGAATTATTATAAAAGGACTGTTCACGACCAAATTCGTAACAATATGTACATATATTCATATATACATACATATATATTTAATTTGATTGTTTACTTGTTTTTCTAATAAATTCTGCTTATTGGATAAGCTACCACGGGTATATCGATGTGGAGTATATGGTGTACTTAAGGTTGTCTCACTATTGTTTAATTCTAAGCTATTGCAAGGTAGTATAATTTCTACATTTGCGTCATCATCTCTAATACTTGTGGTAGTAGGAATATTTATTTGTGCTCCATATCTACATGTACCACTCATTCCTTCAATATAGTCATTAATTGCAAGCAGTTCAGCAACATTTTGCTCCAGCGGTGAAAGGGAACAGTAATTACTTGGTCCACCTCCGGTCCCTGAAATACTATTTTTGTTACGGCGAAACTTTACCTTTATGTGTTACTTATAATCTGCCCATATCTTGGAATGCATGTGTAAAAAGGTTATATTGTAAGTTAATGTATTCATATTTATGTATGTGCATGCATATTACAAATACCTTTTTCCACTTTTCTACCTCATGCGAAGGTGGACCTGCAGCATTCAAATCTTGCGATAGTCTCTGCCATAACTCCCTGCATTTACTTTCGGCATTAGAACCATTTAGGTGTCCTTTTGCCAAATCTGCATGCAATGTCATGAATTTCACCATTATTTCATATTGCCTTGGCTTCGTATATAAATTCTTTTTAGACGTTTGCCTTTAAATAATATTAAAATCAAAGCATTTAACAAACTTTATTATTAATTAAATATAAAAGGTATATACTTACATTTTCAAATGTGTATTCTTAATTTCTTTTATGTATGTAAAAAATAACTATAAAATTTCCGCAATCAAAATGGCATTCGAAAAATGTCTATATGTTAATAACACATTTGACATCTGCTTTCGTACTACATAATTGCTATTTCGAAGGGGATTTTTTTGGTTTACGAATGGGATTAAAAAATTCCCTTAATTTACGAACGTTCGGAAATAAATTTCCGAAAATCGCACTACGTAATACCATTTTTACGCATTCGTAAATTTTCCGATTCGAATAGAAATACATAATAACCCCCTAGTTTATTTGCATAGACCACGGTTGAAATATAATTAAGTACAACTGATATACACTTTTATTCACACACATTTATATCGTTTGCGTTCTAATCTTGATGCTTTAAAGTCCAGTTTTTCTTATTTTCTGCAACAATGTTGCCCCTTCCACGTAGTTTAATATTAAGGCTACATTCAACGTTGAAAGAGGCACTTTCGAAACACAAGAAAATATAAAACAATACAATGCTTTGGAATACATTTATAATACTCCCAGATTCTAGTTGAAATTCACACGGCAAAAATATTAATAACAAATTAAATTCTGAAACAAAAACTAAATGTTTCAAATATTTATTGTTTGCTGTGGCTGGTCATTAAATCAAATCGTCGATTTGCTTCAACATTCCATCTCATTATGTTTATACAAAAGCTTTTTACGATACGATACGATAGAGAATTCCGATATTATATTCTAAATAAAAAAGTAATGTGCAATTTTACCTGAACACTCATCAATTTCTTCTACGGAGTTGATCTTTCAAAAACTGGAATGGCAATTTCGTTATATGCGCTGATTCGTTATCTTGTTTAAAGGGCAATGTTAAATACGAAAAATAATGATTATTATGTGAAAACTGCTAGACAAATTTTGATAGACACATATCCAAAAATTAAATTATTATGGATTCCCGGCCAACCGGGCATCAAAGGTAATGAACTGACAGATAAAACTGCAAAGAATACTACGATTAGTCCAATATTAATGACACTGAATTATAGTAAAGTGGATTTGAGATAATTTTTTAACTAACATCGGATTAGTACAAGAGAGATTAAAAAACCACGCACTACAATATTTGATGGTTTAAAGAATGTTTTGCATAATATCTCGAGAAAGGATCAAATAAATTTATTAATAAAATTTATTATTGGGCCACACAAAGATATCACACTCCTACTTTTTAAAAATAAATATCAAAAAAATTGTGCCGATTAATTTGGGCCATATTTTAACATAGTTTTCAAAATTTTCTTATCAACGAGAACAGAGCTTTCGAGATATTCATGCAAAATGATTTTTGTCTATGCCTTATGAGGCTCTAGCTCTTCTGTAATTGTAAAAAAAAATTCATACTTCAGCCATCTACAAAAAACTTAACTCATTCAACAATAACTACTCATTCCTAATATAAGAAAGGCTTCCAAAAAATTTACAAAAGTGGAATCTAGTATCAAATTCATTGAATCTCATATGGACTTAAAACAACAATTGGTTTTTTAAAATGTTTATTCAATAAATTGGAAGCCTTCCGCAGTATGTTAAGAATAGTCGATTTTAATTATATTTTTTTTTTTGAGTAAAAAGTAAAAAATTAAATAAAAGTGGGAGTCAATAGTTGTATTTTTTAAATTCTTATAATTTAATAATACCTGCAAATATTAAGTGAAGGAAAAATATATTTTCAGGTAAATTTACGGGGAAAATATTTCCAAAAATTAAAACCAGATTGGCGTAAATGCGTGAATGTAACTCTTAATTGTAATCATTATTTGGTCAATAAAACTTCTTAATAAAAAATGTGTATAAAATAACATTTTGTCAGTTAAACAAATTACATTTCTAGGATAACTTGGTTCAGTTTTGCTCTTGGGAAGGATTTGCTTTCTGAACTTTATAATACGAGAATTTATTTCTTGCTTGAGTTGTTGAATATCCTTTGAAGCTGCTCAAAAATCTAAACTCCTTTATAATTATAAGCTTTTTTGTTATTTAAATTAATTTTCTTTCATAAAAATTATCATAAATTCCTTATTATACCTAAATTTCCTTAGAGGAGTGTGTAATTCTGATGGTCTTTAATTAGCGAACCTTTTTCTACCCCTTTTATTTGAGTTTCTGTGAAGAGAAAGGACTCCGCATTGAATTATTGTGTGAGTATATCGTTCTCATATTGTTATTTTAACGCTTTGTATAGTTGTGTATAAAAAAGTTTAAACATTAAATATAAACAACTTGTCAGTGTACGTGCGAGTAAATGAATAATATATACTTTACTTACAATAGATGTATAATTTGTTTGAAGTCATACTATTGGTTAATGGTTGTGTGCTAAAATATATTGTAAAATAATAGTTGGGACAAGTAGAAACAAGATAATGAAATGATGTAGAAAAAGAAAATATCCACAGGAATACTGGCATATAAGGATACTTTAGGTCTGTGTCAGATATAAGGTATCACTTAACCTGCTCAAACTACTTTCCAATGGCAACTCAGTAAAAATGAATTAAACATATTCTTGAAAAGAAGAGTCAAAATAAAATGTCAATTGTTTTGCTTGCAACAACAGTGGCACCATTTAGCAAGTGCCAGCCACCATGGAAAATATAAACAAAGCCAATTTCTTATCTTAATTAAAACGTTAATAAGTACGACAAACAACAACTGTCCGACTATAACTCAATTATGATAATGTCCTTGCCAGCCAATTTGTGTGCAAAAAAAAATTGAAAGTAAGAGTATTGTTTTGCAAGACTTTGTTGTGTAGGTGTGTGCGTATGCGTGGGTTGTTTGCCTAATTTATGTAATGTTATTGCTGCTGAAGCTGTTAATGCTTTTCTGTTGTCATTTGTATACCCTTTCGCACTGGCGCTGATATCTTTTTTTTTTAAGTAGTTCTTTGTTCTCTTTCCAAACTAACAACAGCAATTAATTTTTATAGCTGTTGCTTTGCTCGTTTCCTTTGTTTATTGTTGGTCTTCTATGCATTGGCCATTATAATATTAAACGTGGCCTCTTCCACTACAGAAGTGTAATCAAGTAGAATCGAAACGTTAACAACCACATAAAAAAATTGATTTTACAAGTCACCTAATTGCATGAGGTTATTCTCTAAGTCTTGTTAAAATTTATTATTTCCAGCTAAACACAATGTCAGAGATATTGTTGCTGCTGCATTTTGAATCCTTGGACTTAAAGGAATTTTTTGCAAGCACATGGCATTAAAAATAATTTTAGGTTTCTAAAAAAATGGGTGATTTGCCTTTCTATCAAAATATCATTTAGAATAAAACTTCTAATTTTGATTTGCATAAGACTCGTATTTTCTCAAAAACCTAAGAATCTTAATATGAAAACTAAAAGCTCTTCTTTAACATTACATTGTGTTTTATTTAATTTTATAGAGATTTTATTATCATCTAGATCAAGGATGACACGCTGTCTATTTGAAAACTTAGATATTCGAGGGTGGCATTAAATTAATTCGTTTTGATATTTTATGATGGAATAATTGTGTTTGTTAAAACAGAGTTACAATTTCAAGCTCTATTCTTCAAATTGAAACACCCTCCTTGTTTCATATATATGTTCCTTTCACTCCTGAAGGGAGCATAGGGCCGTAACAAGATGGGTCCTATAATCTCGATCTTCTCATCGATGCTTAACTTCGTTCCAGCATTTTCAATGTAGGTACGTAATATTTATTTTGTGCTCCAAGTAATATTTCTGTGGCCTCTGCTTCTCTCCTGCAATACAGTATGCCTTCAGTTTGTATAATGAAATTTTTTCTTTTATTTATTTAATTTGATTTTGTCACTTCCCAACACGAGTAGAAAAAATAACTGAAATTCTATAATTTAACCAATTCCAATGGTATGATCAGATGTAATAGACAAAATGACATACGCCCATTATATCACTTAAGGATATAAGCTTATCTTAAGTGACAGCTGTGGATACACACATTTTTTTAATAAACTCCGTCCCACACTCGCAAATATGCTCAGAACACTTTTTCCAAACAGTTTAGTTTTCACACAGAAAACAAGACAAATTATATGGCCCAGTTAATTATCATCCATGTATGTGTGTGTGTATAGATGTGTAATAAATGTACTAAAATAAAATTAAAATGTTTGTAGTTTTAGTAAAAATGTTTGATTGAAAAAGATTGGCACGCAGCCAAACATCCACCCCCAAAAATACCCTAATTAACACATGTGAAAGTGTTAGTTTGTCGTTAAGAAAAATATTTTAAACATCTATCATTTATTTCATTAAAATCAACATTCACATAGAAAGTGATATTAAAAGTCTTATTCTGTCTATTTCTGCTTACAAAATCCATTTATATTTGCAACAAGTTGATGTTTGATGAAAAAATAATAACAAAACATTAATCAAAATATTTTATTACCATACAAGGGAACAACATAGACATATTACTAGACAATCTTAAAAAAAACACAGTGGGTGTGTGTGTGTGTAAGATGTTGTCTGCTTTGTGCTTGTGGGGGTTTTATTTTATTTGAAACCACAATCAATTGAATGGCAATTACGCTGATTTGCGCCTTAATATTAATGGCGGGTTGCATGTGTTTGTGTGGGCGCTTTATTGTGAAAACGTTTTTGTGTCACTATATGTGTGTGGAAGTGGTTAAGTGCGGTGATTAAGTTTAAACATGTTTTTGAGTTCTACAAAATGTTTAAATATATTCAACTCAATATGTATGTTGCGTGTGTTTGTATTTACATGCCTAAGGAATCGGTCATACTGTAGTGTTTTGTTTACTTGTGAAAATTTTCTAAAATTAATATTCTATAATCCATTTGATTAAAATCACATTAAGAAATAATCACCGTTGAATTTCAATATCACACATTTTCATAACACGGAAATTTCACTATATGCTTTATAATATTTATATTATAAATTAATATAATTAATACATATCATATATATATATATATATATATATATATATATATATATATATATATATATATATATATATATATATATATATATATATATATATATATATATATATATTGAAATTTATTATTTGGGATATTCTCCCCAACTAATCGTTAGAAACAATTAGAGCTTTTGCTAAATGCATACAAAAATCAAAAATATTTGTTGAGAGAAAAATAAAATAGAGTCATTTTGAGTATAATTGTTTGTTGTGTTGTTTGTATAAAAACATTCTAAGCCTACTATGATTATGTATTTGTTATAATTCATATGCAATATTGAAATTCTCATATTGTATTTGTTTTGTATGGCATAAAGATACGAGGTTGAATGTTATCAAACTGCTTAAACTTCACTGACGATTTGGTTTTAGCAACCAATGAAATGTCGGCATATGAAGAGCTAAAGCCACAACAAACATTTTTGATTTTTGTATATATATATATATATATATATATATATATATATATATATATATATATATACATATATATATATATATATATATATATATATATATATATATATATATATATATATATATATATATATATAATAAAATATTAGGGTAGATTGGGAGACAATGATACATTATAAAACATCTAATGAAGTACTCCTTTCAAGGCCAACAATTAATTATTTTATTTCAGCGTAAAGTATTTATTATAAAAATATTTGGGGAAAACATATGTGCTGTTCAGTGAACTTTGAGCATTTTAAAAACATTCAACCTCACATGCTTGTGCTAAACGAATCAAATACAAAAGGAGAATTCTATATTGTATATGATTATTAAAAAATACATAATCACAGTAGGCTTAGAATAGTTTTATAAAAACAACACAACAAACAATTTATACTCGACAAAATTTTATACTATTTTTCCTACAATTAGAAGGCCTTTGAGGAGCTAAAGCCACAAAAAAATTATTTGAAAAGTTTAAATATTTTTCGCCAGAAACTCTTTCTCTGGAGTAGCACTCCCTGATCTGTGGGAACGAAATGTTTATAAAAAATATTTTATACAAAAATATTTTTATAAAAAATATTTTTTTTTTAAATTCGTTATCCTTAAAAATCTTGTTATATGGTATTTATAGGCATATTTAAAAACAAATAACAAATTCTAAACTTTAACAGCCCCGGGGGAAGTTTCCATACATACTGTACAATTCGGTGGTAAATTTCTCTTATTTCAAAAAAAATTTAATTTTAATAATAAAAATATTTTTTTTTGATAATAAATTTTTTCAAACACACAATTATATTTTTTAAGTAAAAATTATAACTAAATTATATCTCTAATTATACAGACTAATAAGCGTAGCGTATTGTTCGCAAACTTTTATTTTCTACTACAAAAATTTAGCACCGTAAATTTATTAAGAAATAATGATTTGAATAATTTTTAAAAACTTAAAACGCAAGTGTACATTCCTCAAGACATAAAAGAGAAGGAGGAAGATAATTGGATTATTATTAAATTTTCTACTTATTTTGGCGATAAAATAAATGACGATAGAAAAATAATATTTTCAAATTTATTCGTGAAAATTAATTTCTTTCAGAAATAGTGATTAACAGATTTAGCATTTTAATTAAAGTTCAGAATTTTACCCCTTCGAGTAATAAACAGGTTTAAAAATATAAAAAAATTAAGAAAATTTCAACCATATCGTGAAATTTAATACGCGATTATATATAAATAATAAACATAATTTAATTTTTAGTTATTTTCATCCTATTCGAATCTGCTGAAACAACATTTTTAATCTCTTATTACTTCTTTAATTTTCAACACTTTCACAGCTTTTTTTTTTCAAACAAAGCCTTGCTGCAGAGAGGTGCTATTCGCAGAAGGAAAGAAACCTCAGAATATATGAAAACAACATTGCAACACGAGATGATCTGCCATGGAGGATGTGTAGCTGCACTATTTTTTGCCTTAATTTTTTGTGTGTTTCAATGAATGCGTATTATATTTTTATATCTTGAATATCAAGTTGCACCTTCGGATTATTTCCAACACATTTAAGAATGTTCTTGCGAAATTCTGAACAACTGCAACCGGGTCACCATTGTGTTTTTGTAATGTTGAAAATGTTTACATGCTGCCACTGGCACTATTACATCTTCATTTACACTCTAATGCTGATGCGGATGGTAGTCGGCAAAGAAAACAAAAAAATCTTAATACGATTCAGGTTGTGTACATCACGTAGCAACGAGTATTTTGTTTGTAAATATGTGGATGTGTACATACAATTACAGATGAAGCAATTAAGAAACTTAATAAATGTTATAATTTAATTCATTTTAACGAGTACTTATTTTTGCTACATTAAAAAACTATTTACTTATATATATGTACGAGGGTAGGGTCAGTAAGTCCATGAATATTTTTAATTTTCCACCTCTTAACTGGAAGGACAGCACTGTTCCTGTCAGCAGGTATCTCTAAGTTCACTCCTGTTGAAATTTTAACAATCACCGTCATTAAGTTTGTTTTTTTGTAGCCATTGATAACAGATTACCTCGCGATTTGAGGAAGAAATGGAAAAAAAGTAAATTCCATGTGCTCCTTATGAATTATTATTATTATTTTTTTAAGCTACAATCCAAACCAAGGCTTCTTTCAGTTAAGAAGCGGGAAGTTCAAAAAGTCAAGGACTCATTAAGCCATTTACTAATTTTAAATTTAAAACAAGTAAATAAACTTGTTGCAAATTGAAATCTCAATACAATTTGAGAACATTTTGTTCGAAGTTTGGCTCTAAATATTAAAGCGGCAAAGTGAAGCTGAGTTCACCCCTGTATGCATAGAGATCAAATCTATCGATTTAAATATATTTTTTTAAATCCTTTTTTTCATTGAAATTAATCAATCCTCTTATAGTGCAAACGATACTAAAAATTTATAACTAACGCATTAGTTTCGATTAAAGCAGTATGAGGAAAAAAGAAAATCAATGTTAGAAACAGAATAAACAAAAAATAGTTTAAAAATTATTGAATCTACACACAAATGTTTGTCATTGTTTCAAAACCAATTAATTAACTGTCAATGTTTCCTCTTTTTTGTATAATTTTTTTCCTGGTCTGTTGTGTTTTTATAAAGAAACACCTGGAAAAATATGAATAAATGTAGAGTATAACATGAGCATATATTATGTACATACTTATATACGTGTGAGTACATATTAGTGGTGTTGCAAATATCAATTTTTCGATTTTTGTCCAACTGAATGCGAATATTTAAAATAATACTTGGGAATACAAATACGAATTTTTAATTTAAAAAATAGAAACGCAAAATGAAATTTTCCAAATTTAATTGAAAGAAATTCTTTCCTCAAAATTGTTTTTTTGTTCATTACAGTTTTTTTATATTTACAGTTTTTTTATATTAGACGTTATTTTGATAATTTAAAAAACAATATAGAAAATCGGAAAAGTATTCAAATATACATAATAACAATAAATAAAATTCTCATACCACTGTTTTTGACATTATTAAGACTTACTGACAATAAATCAGTTTCTTGTCTTTCATGATCGACATTTGCCCTTATTATGATTGTCGACGTCGACGTCACACCAAGTCGTCATCAATATAGTAAGAATTGTGATATCGATATCGGAGAACTATTAAATATTATTGATAGGATATTACTACTCTATGGCTTATAAAATTACAATTGACCATCAATATTACTTAATTATGTATTGCCTACGAGGAGTTCAGAACTGCTGTCTTTTTTTAGTGTCGACCTGAAGTGACGTCGACGCGACTATTATAATAAGAGGGATAATTTATTGAAAATTGTGTTTTTCTTTCGACAGAGTTTGCTTGAATTTGATACGATTTTCTGTCATCCAATATTAAATTTGGTTTGTAAATAGAACGGTTTTGGTTTTTTATAAAGAAAAAGTACACAAAAGCTGCCACATATTCTGACGAGCTGCATTATTGTACGTAATCAAAGCACAACTCCCGACTAAGCTGGAAATTACAGCGATTTGTATAAGTTTTATTAACGTGATATAACAGAATTAATATTTAAGTTTTAAAACAAATTTGTTTTAATAAAAATAATATTTTCTTCTGCCAAATATTTATTTTTAACTCTTTTTACAAAAATGTTCCACAAACATTCTCTTTAATTTGGCCAATACGAATACGATCCCGGTTGTCATGAAATTAGCGAATATTCGGGAATACGATTAAGAATATTCATCATATCACTTAAACATACACATTTTTCTAGTGTATTACGATTTGTTTTCATAAATTATTTGTCCTTTAATGCTGCTGTACTTAAGAGCGAATAAAAAACCTATAAAATCACTATCATTCACACATGTTTTACACGTCGAGACGAATAGGCATTTAAGTATTACTTACTGATCCATGTATGCTCGCAAATACGTATTTATTTAAATTTATGTTTTTTTTTATATTTTACCCACATTATGGTATTCTTTTCTCATTCTCATGTGGCTGCCATGAAGCCACTTACCCATCGTCTTATTCGCCCTCAAACTTTCCGCCACATTTGCATTCTTTGAATTTCACGCTTGAATTATTTTTTTAGTAAAATTGTCAAAGGATTTGATCATATGCAATAAGAATTTTAGTGCAAAATTGACAAGGATAAGAACAATAATCAAAAGCCAAAGAAAAAAATGAGTTTTCAAAAATAAAGCATAAATAATGAAAGAAGAAAAATTCTGTTCAAATGCGATGCTAAAATCGATTATAAAACAGAACACCAAACGAGTGAGACAAAACAAATGTGAACAAATGAATTGCTTTTTCATATACTAGAAGACGATATAAAAATGAATAAATGTTTGATTACTTTTTAGCATTTTATTTTTTTGGACCAGAAATATTGTTTAAGCCATTTTTTACAATAAAACTTTAATACTAATAGTATAAAAATTCAATCAGTTTTGAATTGATACAATAAAAAGTTCATGTAAACCAGTGTAATATTTATCATACGTAATATTTATCATACGCCCTGGTGATACTTTTATTAAATTACGCAGGCCAACGAAAAAGAACATTTTTAATATTGTTTGAAAAAGTGATAGTTGATCCTTATGTATTTTCACCTACTGTTTATGAAAATAGTGCTGGTTATTTGCAAACTATAGTTTTAGAGATATACGAAGACGGGTCAATAAGTTCACAACATTTTGAATAAAATACAGATTTTTGGATTTATTTAATTTTTCATCATTGGATCCTTTGAGCTTTGTCCAAGATTTCTCAAATGTGTTTGTCCCTTCCCAGAAATAAATTTTGTCTAAGTTATAAGAATTGGATTTTGTTTGTGAGACGATTTCATCGCTGGAATCAAATCTCTGTCTGCGAGCCATTTGTTTAGATTCGCAAAAAAGATATAATCACGAGGATTTATAATCGTAGAACAGGGAGCGATTCGTAGCCTAATTCTTGGAGTTTTCCCATGGTAAATGCACATGTGTCCTGGTGGAAAAACTCTTTTTTTTGCCAAATGCCATAGTGTCTTTATTTAAAATCAAACGACCTGTTGGCATAATATTTGCCATTGATTGTTTTACCCTTTTGAATGTAGCCAAAGTGAATTAATCGCATGCATCCCAAAAAACGGTCGCCATTACTTTATTGGCTGACTAACCCTCCCTGGCATTCTATGGCATTGACTTACCCCAAGAAAACTACTGTTTTTTTGCCTCTGATGATTTGTGATGGATCCGTGTTTCATCAACGTTTACGAAACAGCGGAAAAACTCGTATTTTTTGTAATAATAACGCAACTTTACTACGTCGCACGTGAGCAAGTGCCGCATCCATTTTGCGTGTGGTATAATTTTTATTTATTATGTTCAAAACCAATAAATAATGAATAAAAATTGTCATACTAAATTAAGGCAGCATTTATGTTATAACATTAAGGAAAAAGAGCTGCAGTAGGATTATCTTAATCACAAAAACCAGTCAATAATCTGTTCATTCTCCTTCAAACATCTTCGTTTCGCCAACTTCGCATTTAAAAAGATGAAGAACTTCCTCTAATATCATACGATTGTATTAGAATTTGGAAACAATAAGTAGGATGTATCACAAACCAGACCTGATGCTTGTACCTAATTTTGTTTATATAGAGTAAATAATTTTGTCCGAACTTTGTTTACTATCTTTACTTAATTTTTTTCTTCGGGCAAAGAGCCAAAATCAACATTATTTTTGTTGCATTCAATTGAAACAACAAAAAGGACATGAAGATACTGCGACAAATAAATAAATAAAAGAAAAATTTCAATTTCTCGTACGTGCTTAGGACTCTTCTAGGGCAAGTGCAACATTAACAATAGCAGCAAAAGCTGCAACACCATTAAAGTAGCACAACAGAACACAATGTTTAGTCAAGCATTCAACCAACAACTAAATACATGAGCAAATGCATAGGGAAATGGAAAAAAATTAAATAAAAACGTACAAGAAACTTAAAATACAACACTGATTTTATGCTTTTCCTTTTACGGGAAGACAACAAGCAAATTTGGAGAGAGAGATTAAAAAAAGTGTGATATATTTTGTTTCCTTTTAACCTTGGCTTTCAAATTCGTACAAATGACTACAAAAATTCCCTGGTAAATTAAGTCTGTTAGGATATATAGCACCTGTGCCGTCTAAGGACTCAATCAAGTCTTATATATAAATTCCCGTCGTTCCTTTCACGTCCATAGGAGCTCAAAAAATGGTTTTAATTGGAAATAATTATTCAATCTCTTCAAAAAATAATCTCCTAAGGATGCTACAATTTAAAGCACAGCTGTTCTGTGCTAATAATACTACAATCTTAACATTTTCGAGACAAAATAGTATAGAAAGTTGTTCAAAGTGTTTTTCATATTGTCTGAATTTATTCAGTCCGAGTGTGTGTTAGTTGTAATTATTATTCTGTCATGTTTTTCATTTAGTTCTTCTCTTATTTTGCTGGTCTTTCACATGCAGTGACATTTGGAATAATAATTTGTCATGTACCATCGGTAATGATTTATTTTCATTTTCATTTCTTATGAGTGACTGAGTGCTATAGTTGCTATTTTTCTATGCAATTTTCCATTTTCTCTATTTAAAACATTTTTCATGCAACGTCAAGTTCGTTTTGACTGCATTGGAAATTTGCAGGGTGATATGATTGAATATATTTTTATATAAATATCAAGATAGAAACTTTTCAGTGTTTAGTATATGAGTATGTATCCATATGCAATAACTGATTTGATTGATGTTGGCGTTGGACTTCCCACTGGATACATTTTTCATTTAAATTAATTCGTATATAAATGTATGTTAGAAATTTAATTTTTAATCATATTTAGTTATAAAGCAAATGGAAGGATACACCAGATGATGCGGCATGTTTGATTCACCAGAAGAACCCAAAAATTTTTAACAGTTTAAGTTTACTTTTGAAAACAGGCGATAGAACATTAAGTCTAGTAATGTTTGGACTTTTTAAATATTTTTCATTAGGATTGCTATTCATTTAACAATTTTATATTAAGTTTTGCAAGTTTGCTTTACACTGATTTTAAAATCACCTCATAAATTCATCTTTAAACATATTTAAAATTTGGTGTCAACTAAAGGTGGAATATTCTCCCTAATTAATCATTTTAAATAAGTAGAGGTTCAAAAATTTACGAAAAATAAAATAGACTGATGTTGAGTATAATTATTTATTTGAATGTTTGTATAAAATAATCATAAGCAATAGAAAGTTTTCATATTGTATTTGATTTGTTTGGCATAAATATATGAAAGTGAATGTTTTCCAAATGCTTCAAGTTCACTTACGATTTGGTTTAGCGACAAATGAAATGTCGTCATACGAACAACTCAAGCTACAAAAAACAATAAATTAAAAAATTCAAATTGTTTAAAATAATCAATATGTTTAAAACATATTAATAATCCAAGATATGAAATTCTTATTAATAAATCGTTTTCTTTTCAAAAATATAAGGCCAAAATGCCGGACATATACAAATAAATATAATGTCTTACATCTAATCAAATCAGATGGGTTGCATATTTAAGTTATTCAAGATGCTTCTGCAGTGGACTGACTGTTAAAATAAAATTTAACCAACTGTATTTTTATGCAAAATTTAAAAAAGCTAAAATAAAAGCGCCTTTTAAATGAAACATTTCATTATTACTGCACTAAAAGACTTAATGTGGCATTTGTTTTCCATTTCTAATGTTTAATAGCAAAATAATGAAGGGAATATATTGGTCATGGAATGTAAACAACGAATTTCTATTGCCAAGAAAATGTTTCTTCACAATATAAAGAGAAAAAAGTTTCATAGACTTCAGACACTAATAAATCGGCCTTTTAAATGAAACGCTTAATATTACTGTAGTTAAATGTGATTTGTCAACTTCTGTGTGTGACTACTATTATTATTATTATTGTTATTATTTTTATTGTTATTTCTCTTCCTCCCTCTGTGTTTCTAAAATGCGACATTGATCATACGCCCCTACTAACTTTTCATTAAATTAATACGACTTCTGTATCACTCATACGCAGTGTGTTCCAAGCACAGAAATATACATTCGTCTAAAAGGACGTCTTAATGGTCGTAGGGATAAGCCCTAATAAATAACAGCTAAAGCCAAATGAAATATATGAATTTTATTTTCTTTTTTGATTTTTTTTCTCTCATTTGTTGTTTATTTCAGCTTGTGTTTTAATTTTATAAATTTTTAAGAAGAAAGTTTTTTAGAAAATTTATGTAAAAACATATCATAATAATCAAAATTATGAAAAATACTTGTAAAGAACAACAAACAGTCAGATAATAAAAGTAACAATAATGAAAATATAAATAACACATAAAGCAATATTCGACGTGTTTTGTTAAATATTTTTAACAAATCGTAACTTTAGCCTGAAGGCAATATTCTTATATTCTTAAAAATACGCAACTTAATCTGGCTTAGAAGTGAAGTAAATTAGATAAAGTTTTCTTTACTTTGCTTAATTTATGCAAAACTGATTTCGCAGAAAATAGACAAGAAATGGAAAGTAGGAAAGATCAGGATCTGATCTATACGATACTATTTGATCTTTTTGACTATTTCAAGTTTTATATAAAATTAAAACGTTTTCAGTAAAAATTTAAGTTGATTCTCAAAAAAAAACTTGGCTGTGAAATAAATTATATATTCACAAAGAGATTATGTTTGGTTATATTGCCTTGCCAGCCGGAGTTTCATTAAACTCTCTCAGCGCCCTATTCTGACATCACAGAAGCTATGTTCAAAAGGGTCTTCAGCGTAAGCTAAGCCATAACTTATTGTAAAGAGCATTACATTTTAATATCTTTAAATATATATTTGCCACTGCGAATTATTTTAGAAGAAATTATTTCATCAAGCAGTTGAACTCACTCACGAAACCAAATGCAAGGACACTATTACCTATTTTTCTCTAAATATTTTTGAATAAATTATTTATTTCAGAGGAGTGTTTTGTTTTTTGGTCATAGAAAAATCCAAATAAATGAATAAAAATTATAAGCTTTTGAAATATTTTTGTCTTTATTCCAACTGCTAAGAAAAGTCCAGTTTTGGGGTTAAATATTGAGATCCCAAACGCAATGGAAGCTTTAGTAAATAATCTAATAAACGTATTAAAGCATGTCCGTAACTGTTTAGTCAAAGTCAACTTCACACAACTTAAAAAATTATCTTATCTTTTTCATATGACCTCCACTTAAAATTAATGTCACAATGACGAAGACGACAAAAGTTTGGAAAACAGGCCCAACAAAAGTTTTATCTTAAGTACAGCAATTTATTGTTATTGCCACAAAAAAACTCTACTAAATATGTTGTTGTATAATCTGTTGTTTACGTATATGAGCGAGTGTTTTAGTATGTTAATATAAGGAAGACACACATATAAGTAGCAGGGACAGGATTAAGGATTTGACATACAAATAAAATTAAATTCGATGTGGATATTTAAAGATTTAGTCTATACTTGCTTCCTTGAATTTTAAAGACAAGGATTTGTTATTCTTATTTATTTAAAAATTAAAAATGAATAGAAATTAGATATTCATAGTCCATTTAAGCCAATTATTAAAGATTTTATGATTATGCTGAAACTGTTTAACGGACTTAAACTTTATCCATAATAACAAGGGTAAGACAACAGATCCTGGTAGAATGCTATTATATGTACGAATAGAATATTGATATTTTAGAAGATACTAGCGGACCTATTAGGCTTGTGAATAGTTAATAATGGCCTCCTAAAAAATTACCAGGACTTCTTGGGAATATGTAGGTTGTTAATACCCCTGTGGACATCACGTTTATTTCTGCTTTTATCCTTGTATCCTAATCAAATTGTTACAGTTTTTGCTTTATCATTTTATTCCAATGGACACCATGTTTATATGTCAGTTTGTGTTTACAATCTTAAAGATGTTTTTATAAACAAAAGAAGCAAACAGCTTTAAAAATACGCAACAAAATAAGGTCAGTGTATGTACATTTACATATGAATAAAGAAATTTCGTTTTCACAATTAAAGTATATTTCAATTTTGATAAAAGGTGTGCGAATGCCAGTCAGAATAAAATTTCGCCCTTAACATTTTGATTTTATATAGACATAAAAATGTTTATAAAACATTTTTGTGCTTGAAATGACAAGCAAATCTTTTATCAGAAATTTATTTAATTTAAGTTGCGCACATATGCATCATATGTGTGTGTACAAGCCACTCTGTTATGAAATCTTGTCGAACATCGTAAACAAATTATGGTTTTCCTTTTATTTTGCTGGCATAAACAAATATTTGAAAAAATATTCATTAGTGGAGTCCTCTTCACAGAAAAGGCTTTCAAATTCTTATATTAGTATGAAAACTTTAATACTTCATACTACATTTCATATTAGTAAAGAAAAACTGTCAAAAGGCCTAAAGCAAATCGATTTAAAATTTATATGTTCCGAACTCAAATCCTTGAAAAGTGGAAATTATTCACCTACTGATGCTTTAGAAACAAAAAAGAAAATCATAAAGATCCAAAAACTTAGTCTTACTCTTATTCACCACTATTTTTATTTTTATATTTGTATGTAAGAGTTGCATGGCATTGTGGGGCGTATGAAGGATATTTCTCTATATCGAATGGCATCAATCATACGCTCGTATTGCAACAAATAAAAATTCCATGAGTTTTCACTCATATCATAAATTTTTTCCTCTTTTCTTTCAATTGCGGTAGAGGGAAAAATCTGGCGAAGAAAATGTAAATATTATAAACCATAAAAATTCAAGCCGCCATATTTAAAGGGTATTTTCACAAAAATATAAATACAGTACGACCTTGTCTTGTCAACAATTTGGGAACGAAGCTGTTTGAAACCTTAAAAAATTTTACTTGAATTTTGCAAACAC
The DNA here is from genome assembly GCA_963681545.1 of Germaria angustata. Classification (NCBI taxonomy): domain Eukaryota; kingdom Metazoa; phylum Arthropoda; class Insecta; order Diptera; family Tachinidae; genus Germaria; species Germaria angustata. Next base: position 135,923,239 of record OY812998.1, on the reverse strand, counting down.
AAAATATGTATGTTGTTCTAATTAAATCAAAATAATATTTTTCCTATAAAAATGCTGATATTTATTTAAACTTATGGACATAAAAATATTTTTATTTGTTAGTCTTTCATTTTGTTATATTGAAAATTCATAACATAGAACATAAGACATTAACAAAATCAAACAAATACCAAAAAATGGAAAAACAAACATTCCAATATACACACATATAGAACTGGCAGGGGTGACGTTATGGAAAAACTTTAAAAGATTTTTTAGAATTGAAATATTTTTGGTTGTTTGTTTTCGTATTACAAAAAATATTTAATTAATTAATAAACTTTAGTTTCTTAAACTTGAAGTCTCTCTTATTTTCTTTATTTATTGATATTTTGGCAATCTTCCAGCACAATGCATTGCACAAGTAGAGGTCATAATCTGAGTGTTGGCCCAAAAGAAAAAAATTAAAAACTTTATTTAAGTGTGTAATTAAATATAATTTTCAAAGGAAACTTATACCAATCACACTACATCCTGATACATAATTAGTTTTTTGACATTGTAGGAAATGAAAAAGTGAATAAAATAGTAATAATACGCCTCTGTTTAAAACTCAAATTTCAAAATTCGCACAATAAGCATCTAATTAAGAAATATGTACGACATATTTGGAGGGGTATTTGCAAGAATATTGTGCATTAAATTAAAGTCACAGCTTCAAATAAAAACAATTTCATTAAACTTACTTAATTAAAAATAGGACATTATTTACTCTCCCATAAGTATATTATGGAAAAGCACTAATAGAACCAACTCTGCATTGTAATATATTATACAGTTTGTATAGAAGCTACGTTTCGTGGTGTTAACTACTAAATGGGTGGCTATATTCCCATTGATTTCGAAAAAGAACTTACGACACTCCATCCCAACTGTTCAGAAGTCAGCATTAGCCTTTTGAATTCCCTATAAAATATAAGTTTGTACTTTACCAAGTACTTCATTGAATACTTATTATTCAACGACAGAACACTCTTTGTATAAAAATACGCACGAAATTTTCCCCCTTAGAACCACCCCTATTTTCCTCAAATTTTTTAAGTAGAACTAATATCGTGGCAAAACATTAGCCTTTGGATTCACAAAAAAAAATCAAACTGGTCTATATAATCTTTTTGTATTAAAGCTTTCTATATACTAAATAAATAAATAAATATTCCCTTTTTTTGGTTTTATATTGGAGTGAAATATATTAAATCTTCTTAAACTTTATCAAATATTTTACTAAAAAAAATTACTACTTTTTCAAACGAGCACCTAATGTTTGTAACCATTTTTAGTTAAACTGGCTCTAAGGGCATCAATTATCACAGTGTAAGTGCAACAAAGAAAAATGCAAGAAACGAATGCAATAACGAACAAGAGAATGTGAAAATTAAGAGTTGTGAGAATTAAAGCAGATGGCAATAAAAAACAATCGTGGCACCAACATATAAAGTAAATGACTATAACACTTAGTAAATGGCGTGACAAAGACGATGGCGACAGTGATAAGCATGATAACAAGGATGATGTTACAGATAGTCATTCCTTAACAACAAGAGAAGAAAATATGTTTACAAAATTCAACAACACAAATGCTATGGGAAAATAAATCCTCGCCTTTTTCAAATTTGCACACACACACACACACACACATACACATTTGATGCGTGCAAAGATTTTTAGAAAAATCAGCAGGACGTGATTTATTTATTACGATTTCATTTTGCACAAAATGAAAAAACATATGCACGCATACAGATACGCTTTTAAAATAAAAAACGTAAAAAAGAAACAGAACAAACTTCTTAATAGCAACAATTTATGTAGAGAATTTTTCATTTGATCATCTTGTCCATTTTTCTCTTAAGTTCCTTTTGCTTTAGCATTCCAAGCAAACAGCTGCAGCAACAATCAACGATTTTTTTTTTCTTTAAGGAGAAAATGATGAAGAAGTGAAATTACAATGCCAAACTGAATAATGAATGGATTGAAGGCGGAAACAGAAATGAGACAAATAAAACAAAAATCCAACAAAATGTTACAAAAAAAAAATCATAAATTTGCAAAGCAAAATCTGTTTCATACATCCCTGGATTAAAATTAATCAGTACAAAATAGTGATTTATTTAAAAAACCTAAAATTTTTACAAAATAAATTTATCCTTTACAACGGGACAAATGTCGGCTGGATAAACGATTTTGTTCCCATATATAGAGTATTTCAAACAAGAGGGTAAAAATGATAGAAAACCGAAACATCTAGAGTATGGCACAAGAATCGCATTAGCAACCCGCTGACTACTAGATGAGTACACTAGCCACCAGTCTAAAAGGTCACCACTGCATAGATGTGAAAACAAAACTTATTTTAGGACCCTATCATCCTAGAATTTATTAATAATTAAAATTCCTATGCCAATATAGAGAGTATATGAATTTTCAACTCATTTTAAGTACTCCCACATATAAACAGGGCATTTTATTTGGTTAAAATATCCTAAATAAAATAAAAATATTTGCTTAAAAGAAACTATTGTGGAAATATATTTAAATTCAAAATTTTGCAAAAGAAAATTATATAACTCCCAGCTAAGGAGACGTCGCACCAAAAAATAAATCTAAAATATTTCTTCCATGTAATTACCTACTTTACATTATTTAAAAGCACTACCCTTGTCATAACTCCATTTAAAACCCACAAAAAAGGAACTCATTAGCAAAACATTTCCACCCCCTTTTCCACCCCTTTACGCGCATAATGAGTTGAGGAAAAGAAATCATCTTTTAGCAAAATGAAACAATTTTTTTTGTTTCATTGCGAGACAAGTAAAATGATAGAAAAACTTAAAAATAATGCGATTTTCAAGTGGGCAGCGCGGAAAAAAAATAAAAGAGATAAAAGGAAAACAGCACTTGTTTGCCATTTATCATTTTATATTAAAAACAGAAAATATCATTTGTCCGTTTGTCTAAACACGGTGTGAGAATATCATAATGTAGAAGATAAAATAAGGATTTTTTATGAAAAAAAATATAATAGATAATAATATTTTATATTTGAAATTGTGGAAAAACAGAAAGATAAGAATAATTCTTGTAAACTTAAAATTTAGCTGATGAAGCAAAAAAGGGAGAAAATGAAGAAAAAAACACAATTTAACTACCAACTATTTGTTAAGATTAACATTAAAATCTCAAGAGCAAAACTTGAATAAAAGTAATATAATCATAAGATAAGGCAAATTACAAGTACAGTTTTATCCACAAAGCTTTTTGTCCTTGGTTTTTTGGACCGTTTATTGAAGTTGCTACAACGTTAAACTCAAAAACTTTTGGTTGATAGTATTTAAATATTTTTACGAAAATATAAAAAAAGAAGTACAAAGTATTGAGAGACACCTTGGAACTATTTTCTTTCTTTTTTCGAAGTAGACAAACAGAAACAGCGAGAGCCTTCGGCAGGAATTGAACCTGCAACCCTCACACTATTAGTCTAGTAGTCTAGCTACTAGCTTACGAAGTTAGCCAAAACAGTGCCTTGGGTAGTCATTTAAAAAGACTAATGGTCCTTATTAGTTTCGTTGTTAAGGTAGTCTCCCAATATTTGCTATAATTTGTGACATTTCTTATACATGTTTGATAAATAATTAAAAATACATTTTAAAACATTTTGCTCTCCAAATTTGACAGTTCGAACTGAGGTCAATCTAAACAAAAGGAAAATGTAAACAAAATAGTTGAAAATCATTTTAGAGAAAGACAGATGAGAGACAAATGCTTTTGTTGCCACAAATATTTACATGTTTTTAATTCTCAGGATAATGCTTGGCCCAGCTGGATATTCAAGTGGAGCCTAAAAACAAAATGTTAAAAATTCTCTAAGTTTGTTTAAGAGAAGCTTTCGAATCAATTATATAAATATAGTTTTTTTGTCCCGCTTAAGGAATTCTGAACGGCTTTAAAACTGCCTGTAAGCGGATCATCCTACAGTTGCACAGGTCATCAGTTTTAAATTCAAAAAGGACGATTTATGATGCATAGTATAGATGTATTAGTGGGTCTTAGATCTTTTATATTTTTATATACTTGTGAAGTTTAGAGTTAAACGAACTCAATTGCCAAAGAAGTGAGTTTATTCCTTTAATTTTGCATACCAATATGTCCGATGGTTAAAAAAGTAAAAAACTTATTTTATATTTTACTTACAAAAGGATATACAGTAACGGAGAAAGTGTCGTCGGTGGAATATTCCTTTTCATCAGAAGAGTATAAAAGCATGACTAAGAACCTAATATCTTTCAGTATGAAGATCTGTGAGGCACTAATACGTGAACACCGCCATGGATCAAATGGTAACTTCTGAAAAGGATATTAGGATTACAATCCACAATGCTCGTAAAAACTATCAAGAAGTTGGCTTCAAAAAGAAAAATTTTCCAAAATGACCTGGCCAGCCCAAGCCTCAATTCTGGATTCTTTCAAAAATGTATGGTCGAATGTGAAAGGACGATTGAAAAAATATGAAACATCTTCGATTAGCATTATGAAGCTGTGTGAGAGAGGGCAGGATACTGAGGCCGATGCATGTCAACATCTGGTTAGAAGCATGCCAAACCTTATTGCAGCAGGTTTAAAAAGCAGAGAAAGTTTTACATATTTATAACCGAAATTTTGAACATAAATATTATTGAATAGAACAAGTGGAGTACAAAACTGAGCAGTGCAACATCTAAAATATGTCCACTATTTAGACTGAAGTTATAAAATTGTTTTATCTTTTACACATGTAAACTTTTTATTTAAATATCAAGTGTCTTATAAAGACTATATTCCGTTTGAATGCCAAATAGAATTAACAAATTTAGCTTAAATTGTTTTCATTTAAGACTCAGGCGTTCGATAGGGTTCACTAACGTTTGACATTATTGCATTTTAATAACAAATTTTATGTAAAAATTCCTTCAGATTTAGCATATTCATTATTATTTATTATTATTATGTTATTAAAATAATCACAAACAATTACAATTGAGAAAAGTAAAATGATACCAAAGTCATACGGTGGAAACATTTTGTTCGGTTTCTGCTGTGGGAAACGATACGAGCATCTTTTCCTTTGTGTAAAACATACATTGCAAACATAAAATTTCCATTTGATTTATTTTTTTTTAAATTTTTCATATAAAATATTTCGTTCCAAAATGCATGTTGTGTAAATCTTTTTTTTTTTTTTGGTTGTGTATTATTTTTTTCAATTAAATTTGTTTAACTTTTTTCTCTAATATTGCTTTATCTTTATCACTTTTATATATTTGGCCCCAGGGCTACTGAATTTATATTCACCTCAGAATTGTAAAAATTGTACTCATCAAAATACTTTGGCACCGTGTCACGCACACCCAAAGAGGAAAAACAGATGTGTACTTAAAAACTCAACAACATTAAACAACAACAACATGGGTACTTAAAAATTCAACAACATTCCTCAAAAAAAAAACTCTGATAAAGCAAGATGTATAATAAAATGATAAAAAAATATATATTTATACACATACTCGTGCATATGCCTCCGTATATTTTGACATGTGACAAGTCCTTTGACAGGCATATTTAAAATCATAATGATATTCTGTTACTCCATGCTCTACTATATGTTGCATTAGATGTATTGTTTTTCTCCTATTGCTTTTTGTTGCTGCTGTTTATGTTTTTTAAAGGGCTGCTGAGGTTGCTGGTTTAATCCTTATGCGTGTGGCAGGGTACCAAGGTAACTTTATGTATTTTAATTGAAATTTTCGATGTCTACAGTTTTTTCAAGAGCTTATGAGTTTTATTGTTATTTACTTTTTATAATGGAGACTTTCGTTTTATTCGCTTGGGAGAGAGTGGGTAACAGGGTGTAGTCGGGTACCACCATCTAAATTACTTAATAAAAACGTAAAATTATATGTGTTATTTGCGTAAATGCTGCAAATTTAAAATTGCTTATATCCTTTATTAAATTATAATTAACATTTGGTTGGATATTCGTTGTATGTTGAGACAGAAAATGGAATACAACTCTCATGTATGGGTCAGTGCTTCAAAGCCTATTTTGAAGAAACTGAACCGAGCACATGAGAGAGCGCAAAGCCAAATCTATTGACTCAATGGAGCATCGTCGCAACGTCGGATATGTTACGCTGTTTTATCGTTATCGAGACCCGCTCATAATTGCGAACAACACTTTCCTCATTAAGAACGCATCCATTTGTGGTCGCACTACACATTACAGAAACAATTCGTTCTTTAATAAAAACACTCAAGCTCCATACAGATGTCTTTCCCGCCATACCTAACATGTAAAGGTTCAAATCGAATGTCCATAAGAACTATTCCATCTACCCCCTACATAATATCCTATTTTCCTAGAGCCAGCACAGTGCACTGCATAAATAGGGGTCGTCGCCTGAGTACTGGTCCAATCGATAAAAAAGAAAGAAACAACTTGCGGAAGCTTTACGTATTTTTGTATTTTCATTAAATATTTAGCAAATACTATAACAGTCCTTAAATGGACATGGAGTCGTCTTTATTTTGGTACATATTGCAATAAATATTTGTTCTACTTGGTTTAAGGTTTTTCCCTAACACCTCATCTTAGTGTTCATGTGAAAAATTTCACAATTAGCATCGGACTTAGGGAGCGTTGTTCTACATTTTTTATGTGCAGCTGAAAGCTTAGGCCTTGCTGTATATCGGATGCCTTCGTAAGCTAGTAGCTAATGTACTAAACTAGTGGGTCGAACGTCGCATTTCCGATTTCTGCAGCAGACTCTGGATATTTCAGCAGATAAGCTAGGTAACTTGGCAGTATGTATTTGTTAATTTAAAAATAATAATAATAATATTGGAAGTTAAAAATAGTTCTAAAGTCCATCTACAAGTTTTCTACTCGTAGATTATTCACATAATGCTTTATCTACTTTTGTCGGCAGCTCTCATATTAATTTTAATAGGAAACTATTAAACTACATCATTATATTCCCTTGACCTACATCAAATCCAGGATCCAAACGGAATTGCAGAAGAGAAGAGCCGTTCGAGAATAATTTGAATTAAAGTGGTGCAAAAAATTTTTTTAATATACCAAATTGAGATGACACTGGCCGTATTATGTTTCCAAATGAAAATTTTTTTAGAAAAAACATGCCAAACATTTTTTTAACCAAGACACACATACACACAACTCAAATAATACCAATAATTTGAGATTATTTTAAATCATTTGTATGGTGGTTTCCGGGTACCTTGTCACACTGTTTAACCCTTTGACGACCATAGGCAAATATGCTTGCCCGGGGTTCCTTAGATTATATATTTGTCCAGGTAACAGATACAGCAAATTTGTCAAAGACTGTTTTATAGAAGAGGGTTGGGGCAACAAGAATGTGGTTGAGTACGAGTCCCCATCGGGCCCCACTTGTTCCCTACGAGGCTCCAAATTTGGCAAAAAAAGTATTTATGACGAGGGCTGCCAAGGGGTGAAAATAGGGCGCAAGGGGATAAGAGTCAATTATGTTTTGGATTCAACCTTATTCTATCAAAAAATATAATGGATAAGTTTGGGTAAACTCCAAGCTGTCTACAACTAATCAAATTATGTTTGGCAATTATGTTTGCCTATAGGTTGAAACGAAAATAAACGTTTCTAAAAAACTTTACAATTATAACCTTTAAATTAAAATTAAAATTTGAACTTTTGAGCCCTTTTCTTAGCTAAACTGAAACAGCATGCCTGTGTTTAGTATTTTGCATTCATATATTGAAACGAAAAAGGGGAATCAGTAGATGAGCTAATTACATCGAATTTAAATGTTGTACAAGAGCCAATAATACCAACGTTATTCATACCACCCGAAAAGATCCTCCGCTTTAGACAGACTCTTGCTTATAAGAATCCCGTTTTTACCGAATTTAAAGAGAATTGCGCATACAAACATACCCAAATTTTAAAGCCCGTTGTGCATACGCATGAAGAAATCCCTTCAGTGTACGGTGTGTTCAACAGCGTTTGTAATTCTGAAGGTAAGTTTTATCAATCGTAAATTTTCTTCTATTTTGAGACAATATTGACTTGCTGTTATTATACATACATATATCTTAGAGCTGTGCTTAATTATAGTGGAGCAGTCCAACCTATATGCTTTGCCAAGAGGGCGTATGTCTACTTTGACTGTGGCTGAATTTAAGGCTTATATGGGTATTATCATACATATGAGCTTAGTGAAACTCCCTTCAATACGCCTGTACTTGTTTACTGATCCAAAGTTTCACCAAGCTCAGATCGCGGGTGTCATTTCACGGGTCCGATTTGAGGAAATCACAGATAATTTTCACTTTTGCGACAACAATAAAGCTGATGTTAGTGACCGTGGGTATAAAATTCGGCCAATTTTATATCATATTAACAAGGCTATGCCGGTTGCGTATACTTATTCAAAAAAGCTGTCAATCGATGAACATATGGTAAAGTTTAAGGACATAATGTTATAAAACAGTACATGAAGGACAAACCTATTTCGTGGGATTCAAACTTTGGTGTTTATGTGAGGCAGAAACCGGGTACTTATATAATATTGACATTTATACCGGAAAAAACCATTTGTTGAGCACGGTCTTGGCGAGGCTGTTGTTTTGCAGTTATGCGAGCCACTGGCAAAAAAGGGGTTGAAGTTTACTTCGACAATTTTTTTACAAGCCTGAACTTAATGCACATTCTCCAGCAAAATGATATAATGGCGTGCGGAACCATCCGATGTAATAGAAAGCACATACCGAAGAATTTTCCGGCGGATAAATATATGGAAAGAGGGGACATAAGTTACTTCATGTCGGATAGCATTTCCGTAGTCAAATGGATGGATAATCGTGGTGTCTACCTCGCCTCAAATTTTATTGACCCAACAGCGGTATTCAAGGTCAAGCGACTTGTAGCTGGACAAGCTGGTAAACTAGATATTGATTGCCCCCTGATTATACAGCACTATAACAAAGGAATGGGAGGTGTTGATCTAATGGATAAAAAAAAGTATATTATGAGTACGATCGTAGAAGTAAATGGCGTATTTATTTACGTTTGTTCTTCGACCTTTTCGAGTTATGTGTTCACAATAGCAATATAATATATAAAAAACTCATATTGGCCAACAGTTCCTCAATCAATTTGACCTCCATTGAATTTCGGGCAGCTTTAGCCAAAGAGTTGAAAAGTAGCTTCAATTCAAGGAAGCGTGCCTTTTCAGCAGCAACCAAATGTGGAACCCATTATATAAGCAAACCCAAATCTTTCCATAAAATGGAAAAACGTGAAGGTTGGAAACGGTGTTCTCATTGTACTTCCAATAATAAGCATAGTCGCACAAATGTTTTTTTGCGTTCAATGTAATGTTTTCCTTTGCTTCACTACGTGCCCTGATTGCTTTGGAATTAATCACGAACAACACTAATTGTAATAAAATTTTGTGATCTCTTGCATTTTTCTTTACGTTTTAAATAAAAACTGATTTTTTAATTGTGTTTGCAATTAAATAATTTGGGATGAAAAATTTCGTTTCAACCCATAGGCAACTATATTTGCCAAGCAAAATGGGGGACTTAGAGGGTTCCCAAGAGGGCAATTTTTTCTTTCATAACTACTATTAGACCATAGATCGCGAAAATATAACAAAAAAGTAAATCGCTTCAGCCAAAAATGTTTGGTCGTCAAAGGGTTAAGATGTGTATTTTTTTTCTCAGTGTTAAATGATGTTTGTATCAAAATTATTGCTCATGGCTAAAATGATAAGCTGTTGTCATTTCTACTGCTGCTGATAATGATGATGATGATGATGCTGACGTTGATAGTGTTTTTCCAACAAGACATTTAATCACCAGGTAAACATTGTATTTGTTATTTTGTTTATGTTGTATTTTTATCTCCCTTTTTTATTTCCGACTCAATTAAATTGCCATAAAAAGCTGTAAACTGAACATTGCACGCGCACACACACAAAAACTCCTCAACAAACTTTATGCTTCATAGATGCGTGTTGGTGTTTGCCCCATTTGTTGTACTTTCCATTAGTTCGGTTGTTGGTTAAGTTTTCGGTATTTGAATTTTACTCCTTACGACCTCGTTCATATATACGAACATGTTTATTGTATGTGCAGTTGTTGTTGCTTACCTCTTACAACAAATAAACTTTTATGGTTGCTGTACATGTGCAACATTTTGTGGTTGATTGTGATGTAACATGTTTCGTACTTGACATTTGTCAAAAGAATTGACTTTTATTTATTCAAATTCCATAATAATAATTTAAATAAGATGTAATGCAGACACACATACTCTCAAATCCACTCTCAAATGCAAATGACATTAAATATTAGTGTCAGAATATAAATAAATTTGAGATCCGATATACGTAATTAAGATCAAGGGATTATCTTTGAATTTATTTTATTTATTTGGGGAGATAATAACATTATTTTTATATAAAACGTAAGAAAATATACTGTGTTGTGTACAAGAAATTTACTTTTAAATGCAATTTAATTTCATTAATTAGGGGAATGATTTTGGGCAATACAACTTTCTCGGCCGTAGCACATTATTTTCAGTTAAAATTCCATTGAATTGGCCTACATGCATGGACATGTCTACAATTAGACACCGTTTGCATATCAATGAGTTGCAAGTTTTCAAACTACGTAAAATTCTCTTATTAAATGGTTTAACTTCTAATAAAATATCGGAACATGAACAGCTAAAGCCACAACAATCAAATTTGTAAAGTTCAAATATCACTTGGACACAATCCATATCAATTTCAATACTATGTAAAAATAATACTTTAAAATAGTTAAATAATTTATGTATGTTGTCTGGATCTTTGTTAATATTGTTTTTATTTATTAATTTTATTTTTATTTTTTCAAGCTTAAGGTCTCTCCTTTATCAACGTCGATATTTTGGAACTCTTCGAATACCTTGTTCACAACATTTATTCATTTTATAATTATTTTGATTTCATGTAATATAAACAAATCCCCTGAAGATGGTATTCGAAAAGTATCCAAAATTCGATTAATAAAATTAAAAAAGGAAAGATCTTAACTTTGAAAAAATAAATGAAATTGATGAGATAAAAACTTTTTCTTTTATTTTATTAAGGAACTTTAGGTATTTTTATAAAAAACAAATTAATTTTCTTTTTTTAATATTTCGACGCCTCTGTGGGCGTCTTCTTCAGGAAATTTTTTTTTTAATTTTTTCCTGAAGAAGATGCCCAAAAGAGGCGTTTTTTATAAAAAGACCCAAAGCTCGTTAATAAAATAAAAGATATATTAAAAGAGGTCGAAAAAAAGTGTTAATTAGTAAAAAAAATTTTAACTTAAAATTTGTGAAAACTAGAAAAATTGTAGTTTTAGTTAATCAGATGTGAATTTAAACATTGACTGTGATGATTTCTTACAATGAATCTTTAAAATATAAGAAATAATTACTAGGTTAGGTTGATTGGAGGGGTGTGATAGCCCATGTCATACGACATACACTTAAGCCAGTGAAGGCTTTTTGTGCGCTCCCTTTAATTATCAGACACAAACTGCCAGAGTTCTGCGGCAGGATTCGAACCAGCGACCTTCGCACTACGAGTCTAGTACACTACCTACTAGTCTACGAAGGCCAATTCTAACTTACTAACCTGAATAAGTCGTTTACCAACTTCCTCATAATGTGAATTTTAACGAAAGATTAAGGTTGATATTTATTTAAAAAAATACATGAAATTTGGGTTTTTTATTATTGCTTTTAGTTAAAATGTTCGAAAGGATTTTCGTTACATTTATTTTTATATATAGAAATTTTTCAAATGAGGAGAAAAGTTTTCTTTTACAAAATGAGCTTCTTAGCTTCTCTATTTATCAGATTTCTCATACATGATATATCATTTTTAAAATTGACTTACTAAAAAATTTTAGTCCTTTGAAGGATATGACTATGTCGTTCTATCAAAACTATAATAAACAAAATTTTGATTACTTGGAACAAGACTTACCTAATTTTAATTTTAATATGGACTTAGTTTGTTGAGAAAGATATTCATTAACTATAAAATGCCTATAATGTGGACAAAAGATCCCAGGCAATATTTTTTAATTTATTTATTTTGATACGCTTATTTTTATTCAACAGCCTGTTCTCCTAAAACTAATTTTTTTTGGGTGCAGTCACCATTTAAAAATACATGCCTTTTTTATAACTGTAACAAAATTATTGGAATAATCATAATTTTTTTTTGCATTTAAATATTTGCTACAAAAAAATTAAAATCGTGTTTGATTTTTTGAACTTTCATCACTTGATATATAAAACAGACACATACTACTGGACACACTTTAGATATGAAATCAGAACTAAAAAAATATTAAAATGATTTATTGCAAGTTTTATCACTATCTAGACCTTAAGTTCCATCCATTTTAAGAAACATTTCGATGCCGACAACTTTGTTTTCATGAGCAGTGAGTATTTTGCAGCAAAACAATAAAAGTCTAATTAAATCTATTATTCTTTAGTTAATTATTATTTGATGTTGATTGATTGCCAGCAGATAATGGCATCCTGACAACAAAATAAACAAAAAACGTGTTAAAGTTAAATTGTTGGTAGTTGAAAGCTTGGACATGGTAAGAACAATATGTTGTAGATTAACAGCAGAATATTTTTTATTTAGGTCTCTGTAAAATAATGCTGGTTAAAAAAAAAAACTTTATAATAGAATTTTATATATTGAATTTTTAGTTTTAAATATTTTTAGTTTCCTGCAGAAGACAGCCACAGGGTGTTGAAATATTGAAAAATCTTAAAAATCAATATATTGTTTTTTATAAAAAAAAGAAGACCTCAAACTCAATTCAATCTATATATATAAAATTGGATGTGTGTATGTATGTATGTATGTATGTATGTATGTATGTATGTATGTATGTATGTATGTAACGTAATGGCTCCAAAACGGTTGGGCCGATTTTGACGAAATTTTCAGGGAACCTTCAGAATACTCGGGCGGGTGACACTGTGAAGTCCGATTTTTTATTTTCGGTCTGTGGGCGGAGGGGCGTGGCAAAATCCAATTTTCATATTGCACCACCAATGACATATACATATATTTATTTTTTGTGCTTTTTTACTTTATTTTACTTTTTTTTTTGGAAAGCCGTTGTCATGTTCTTCTAAACGAGATATCAAACTCTTAAATCGGTTATGTAGTTCCGAAGATATTTTGAGCTGACGGTGTCAGCTATATGCACATAAAAATTACGTGTATGTTCGTGGTCGCTAAACTCAAAAACTACTGGACCGATTTTGATCAAATTTTATATGCATGCTCTATGGGCCGTGAGGAGTGTTTCTGTGTAGTTTGAAGTTCGTCCAACAGATGGCGCAATACTTAGTTTTGTGTGTGTTTTTGCACCGTAACTCAAGAACTACTGCACCGATTTTGACCAAACTTTATATACATTTTCTATGGGACGTGGGGAGTGTTTCCGTGTAGTTTGAAGTTCGTTCGACAGATGGCGCAATATTTAGTTTTGTGTGTGTGTTTTTGCACCGTAACTCAAGAACTACTGCACCGATTTTGACCAAACTTTATATACATGTTCTATGGGACGTGAGGAGTGTTTCTGTGTAGTTTAAATTCGTCCGACAGATGGCGCAATACTTAGTTTTGTGTGAGTGATTTTGCACCGTAACTCAAGAACTACTGCACCGATTTTGACCAAACTTTATATACATGTTCTATGGGACGTGAGGAGTGTTTCTGTGTAGTTTGAAGTTCGTCCGACAGATGGCCCAATATTTTGTTTTTTGTGTTTGGCCCAATAGAGATTAGCGTGATAAGCCTATGCTGCGTTTTGCTGAAGGCGTTGGGTCCTTAACCAGCGTGTAGTGGGGTTAATTAGCCCGATACCTTTATTTGAACAATAATTGCTATGTCGATTTAGTGCAAATTTGAAGGCAAAACAAGGTTTGCCCGGGTCAGCTAGTTAATTTATAAAAATAAAAAGGTCGAATTGATGATATTCAATTTATTAAAATAACACTTAATAAAATAAAATTAATAATAAAAAAGCCATTTTATAATTATAAAAGATAACGGGTGATTTTTCTAGCAACTTTCTTTTTGGCAACAGTGCTTTTATCAGCTCAGCTGTTTTCATGAAACATGTTACTGTTAAACGTGTTCAGTTTTGTCTATAATTCAAGTGGCTCTTATGCGCGAGAAATTAACATCGTGCATTATGGTCGGACCACTCTTTATATCCCACAACACTCATTATTTTAAATAAAATTTTAACATAACAAATTAACTGCTTATAAATTAAAAAAAAAAACTTATTACATGTCTATTTTAACAAAATAAAAGGTATGACATACACCAAATAAAACATCATGTTTTCTCTAACCACAATACGACTAACAAGGACATAATGACAATTACAACTGCAATTGCAAAGCACAAAACTACAACTATATACATGTTTATATATTACAATAACAAGAATGTACAAGTACAACACAACTTCAATGTTCTCTTTGAATCCCGATCACAGTATATGTTTTGTCCAACACACAATGTCAGCCAAATGAAACGTACAAGGTATTCAAGTGCATGGAGTGATTTTTTTTGAAGCCATTTAATACAGAAGAAAATACTAAATGATTTGAATGAATTAAAATAATTTTCTTGAAAATATTTTTTGCTTAAGCCAGCTCATAAATAGATCTTAGGGCGCAAGATTATACCTTGTGTAAAACGAAAAATTTCATTATATGAATTAAATTTATTTAAAACACTAGTTGTTTTATTTTTGTCTCTTCTATTATATACGATTGACTTTTAACAAAATTTACTTAATCGGTCTTCAACGACTAACATTAGGTGAATTCATTAAAAATAAATATTTGAAAAAAAGACGAAATTTGTTCATATTCGATGTAGAGAAAACTTTTGTTCTATCTAGTTTTTTTCAAATCAGTCACTGGTTTTAAATAAATCTACAAATTGTTATATATTTCAAATTCTTCTAATAAAAGTACATACATGGCGTATGAGCAACATTATTAAATAAAATAAATATTAAGTATACGATTTCATAAACCGCGGGAGACTAAAAGCGATTTAAACTGCTACGAATTCTTTTAACTTATGCGAAATGTCTTAAAAATGCCACAGAAACGATATCAAGTGATATTTTGATGTCTCTCATGATGCTTTTTTTCAACACTTAGAGTAAACAATGACAGAGCTGCGGCAAGCACACAGAACCTTTTACAAGGTTATAAATTTGTTGTTAAAAGAATTTTACATTTATCGGTTAATTAATTGTAAGGTCCTCACGCAACGGAGAGTCTTTGGCATAAGTATAACACTACAATAGCTTAGAGTGCATTGAAAGTATTTATTTAAAATTGAATTACTCTGTATAGAAGTTCCAAAAAAAAAATAATGGCACAATTACTAATTCTTCGAGATCGTACAGGACTAAAATATAAATCTACATGACAGATTATTTACCTCTTTAACAAACACCTTCTTTGTATAAGAAATATAATATAATGTAAACAATATTTGCTTGTACTCTTTCAAGCCGAATTTACCCCAGAATTTAATTTTTCAGAAGAACTAATTTAGATAAATCAACTACGTTTTGATAACTATTTTTATGGTTTGAAGTTATATTAATAATATCCTTATTTTAATGCTAAACATTTTTCCAACTGGATATATAATTGTTAGCATAACAACTATTTTTCCAAACACCACTGTTCGGTATTGTACACAAAAACCTTAACAGAGATGGACATCTGTAAAACTGTGTTCATGTTATGAACTTCTTGTTTTCAGTTTTTTTGTTGTATTTTATGTTGTAAGTACAAAACGTGTGTGTGTGTAACATGTGAAATTGTCTAAATTTTTTTTATTTCTCTCAATTCATTCATTCATTCTGACTGTCTTGTAGCAATAAACAGGATTACAACAGAAATAAAAGTTGATGTCGTAGTAAAATAAAAGAAAAATTTTACAAATACAAACAAATACATTCGATAAAATAAACATTTGATAAATGATAAAGTTTGTTTAATGAAATTCCTGCCTGGCGTTGAAAACAAAAGCTTAAGAATTTATTATTTTAATAAAGTAAGATATTTTGAGAAGTAATAAAAATAACTTCTTATTAAAATAATAAATAGTACTTAAAATTAAACTAATTAAGCCTGGAACAGGAAAACTTATTTATATTTTATATATAAAAGGTTACTGGCAAAATGAATCAAAAGGCTTGAAATCAAATTTTTCTTTCAAATAGACTATGAGGGCAGGTGAATAATTCCATGACCTTATAATTAGTATGGGCATTCCGATCGCAGATTAAACCTGTGAGACATTAAGGAAGCTATAGGCATATAATATGAGCCACTTATTTCAATTTTGACCAATCACTTGGAAAGAAAAAAACTTTACTCAAGATTGGTGCCACGTTTGCTTTCAATCAACTATAAAGAGAAACGTGTGACAACTTCGCAGGAGTGTATGTGTTTTTAAATGTCAATAACAGTTTTATAGCCGTGGATCTGCCACCACACAGCAGAAACCAAAACCAAACATCACTCAAAACAGTGGGTCTCTCGCAATGCATCAGTGCCAAAGAAGGTCAAGATGGGCTTTGCAGCCAATAAAGACATGGCCATCATACGGTATAGTCCACATTAATTACGTTCAAAAGGTTAAAGCAAACAATTTAATGAGAATTTAAAAAAACGACCGCAAGTTGGCTAGACAGGACATTGTAAGGGTGCCCACATGTGCAGTTTCCATGGCAAAATTCCATAAATTAAGCTACAAATTCCTCCCTCTACTGCGTCTTTTTCCCGGATTTCGTCACAAATGACTATTTTATATTTTCAAACCTGAAGAAATGTGACTGCAACGATAAAATTATCTTACAAACAAATAAAAAAATAAGAAACATTGTCCATAGAATGCTGCGGTGAAAAATAACATGATTTTTTATCCAAAAGCCTTTGTTTCATTCAGAAAGTCACAAACTTATAGACCTACCTTCGTATTAGACTCTATAAAAATTTTATATTTCTATATATTTCTTTTTAAGTACCAGTAGACCTCTGAGTACGAAACAAAATCCAGAAATTTTAAATAAAAAAGCTTCTAAATGCATAAAAATAATTAAGTTTTCGTGTTAGTAAATTTCCCCGACTGACAATTAAGATTCAGCCGTTTTAATTAATACCGTCGCACTTAATTATATTTGTTATAAAAAGGCAGAAGTGAATAAAATTTACTCTGCTCTCGCACAGCTTAATTTGACCAACTTTTATTTAAATAAAATTAAAGGGAAGTAAATTAAAAATAAGAGTGTTTTCGTTTCCGTTCTTTTTCTCCCATTTGGAGGCTTATCTCTGTGCCTAAATAATTATTTTAGAACTGTATTTGCTAAATAAAACAACAATAAAATAAAATATTTAAGCATTGTCCAGTAGAATATTCTCCCTCGGTGTTTTTTCCATAATAAAGAACAGAAATTATCATGAAATTATATTTGAAGGAACATGAAATAGGAGTTGCAAAAGACTGATATTTAAATAATTAACAATTATCATGATAATTGGACATTACGACTAAATGATTTTACGAAGTAAACAGAAGCTCACAGACACACGCATATACATGTCCTAATAGCATAGTAGTTGTACATATACATATTTATGTGCTACATATATACACATATACATAGTAGTAAGTTTGTATCTTAGCCAAGAAACGTTCGTTAACCTTTAGCATGAGTAAATGTTCTTAGCAGGACAAAAGGATATAATGTAATTATATTGTGTATTCAATTAAGTAAATAAATTTAAAGGAAAAGCATATGCTTTGGATAGCAAAGAAACAAAACTTGAGGTACTGAATGAAACAATACCAAATAAGGTTGTAAATGATTGTTTTCATGCGGCAGGGCAGTGACATGGATATATTCCTCATTTATTTTAAATTTTTTCTAATCGACCCTTGAGAGTGGATTATGTTTCCAACGGCCAACATCCCAGTCAACGTCCACAGGCAATATGCTCCGAGTTTAGACGCTTGTTACTCCTTTCTATTAAAAATAATAAAAATAATTTTAGAGAGGAAAAAGTTTTGGTATATTTGCTTAATGTCTATTGCAAATACCTTTAAGCGTAATGAAAAGCAGCCCTGGTAAATTTATGATATAATCTACTAATTTAATTTTTTTTTCTCCAATATATGCAGCTACCACGAATAGGGCTCGAGCTAGGGAACTGAGCTGTATTACAACATGTTTTAATATCAAGGCAGCAAGGATTCTGTCCAGCAGAAATTTGACGTAAAGCTGAAAGTTCATACCATCCGTTCTATGCACATGCGTTATATGCGTTTCTGTGGCAAGTTTTTCATTTTGATCAGCTGTAGTGTAAATATTTTTTTTATCAAATAAAAATAATTTTGGCATAAATGGAATATGAAATTGTGATTTTGAAGAATTTGTGGAATCGAGTTTAAATACAGAATACTTTTTATTATAAGGGCCTACTAAAAGCTTCAACAGATCACGACATGTGAAGTGAGTGTTTTTTTCCAGCTTCAATAAGATTCTTCTCATTGTAATTGATTAGAAAATAATAAATACAACAGAAGTGACACTGAACGCACAAAAGTAATCGATAACAAGAAAATAGTTGTAAATTTTATTACGAAAGTTTTTTTTTATTTATTAAAAACTTTTTAATGCAAAAAAAGAGAAAATTAAAATTCACCACTCAAATTTTTTATCGATATCATTGAAAATCAAATAGAATTTGTCATCGTTGGCTTTAAAAAACAGCCGATATTTATTTCATTTTAAGTAGCAATTGAGCTTAAATAAAGATATAAAGGCGTAAAAGTCTTACAAATATTTGTAAGTCCTTTAGAGGGTGAGAAGACATAATACGACATTAATTAATTAAATCGTTATAGATCTAATTAAATAATTAAATAATAATTAAATTAAATCGTTATAGATCCAAGGCTAAGCAAAGGCTATCAACTATTTAATCGAACGTGGTACAAAAATTTACTCAACCTCAATGGACACAACTTGGAACGGCTGGTCTCCAAAAGGGCGAAAAATATATACATAATCAATGCGGTACATACAAAAAGTGAAACTGGCCTTCGTAGACTAGTAGGTAGTGTACTAGACTCGTAGTGCGAAGGTCGCAGGTTCTAATCCTGCCGCAGAACTCTGGCAGTTTGTGTTTGATAATTAAAGGGAGCGCACAACAAGCCTTCACTGGCTTAAGTGTATGCTGTATGACATGGGCTATCACACCCCTCCAATCAACCTAACCTAACCTAACTTAACCCTACAAAAAGTGAGAAACTAAGATGAAAAACAGTCAAGCCTTTGGTAATATTTTGCCAGAAATAGAATAGAAACATCAGCAAAAAGAAGTCGGAGTAAAACATCTCTTCAATAGTGAGTCGAATCCAGCCAATTTAGTTCATTTACAAATTTTACGATCTGCAGTATAATATTGCGTTATACTGCTTAAATGTCTAAAGATTCAGTTCTTTCAAGTTCTATCTTCTCATACTTCCACGCTCATGCAATTTAAGATCTCATGGCAACGCACACAAACAACAAATATGTGCCTTTTAGAAAAACACCAATAGAGGCAAAAAAACACTGCCGCAACGTTTTATTTTAATTTCCCTTTTTTACAAAATTTCGCTTTTATACATTTTCATTTGGCAAAATGAAAGAGTAAAAGGAAAAAAAGAAGAAAAGTGTGTTAAATAAATTTCTTAATTCATTTGTTTGCACACAAGCACGCTTACACACGCACACATGCTTGCGATGATACACCTAAACTAACACATTTGTACAAATAACGGTTGAAAGTGTTACAAAGATGGGGAGGACGGAAAGAGCCAGAGAGAAATAATGATGACGTTGATGAATTTAGTTGTAGACATACTTTGAAGCAGCAGCATTGAATATTGTGCAAATTGCAAAATTCACTTGCTCCCATTTTCATGACAGTCTCATTTCAATTGTAAAAAAAAATTAGTTGAAATTATTTTGAATAAAAAAGATTAGAAAAACTCAACTAAATCTAAAGGATTCAACAAAATATTTTTTTTTTATGTATTTAGGCAAGTATATAAAATAAGAACCGGCTAATAAATGTCATTATAAATCTTATAAAATAACAAAGAAAATAATGACAAAAATAAAGTAAACAGCATTAACTGGCACATATTAATGGGTTAGAACATTTGAAACAAGCCTCGTGGTGTTACTTATTTTATTGTATAGAAAAAAAGTGAGAAATGAAAAAAAATCAAGAGCTTTTAATGTAGTACATAATCAGCGGAAAATAGTTTTCAATTAAAAATAAATCCTCTTTTTAAGCTTTTGTGTTAAACTGCAACTTTTTTGCTAGAAGATTGTATGGCAATATTCTTAAATAGAACATGCAAAGTACTTTTTGAGAAGTAAAAGTGGTGTAATTTACTTCTTTTTTCAAATTATAAAAGTTATATGCAGCATACGGTTTTGACTGTAAGGATACGAGTACAAACAGACTCAATTGTTTTCTCAACTAATTTTACATTTGGTATTAATAAGAATTATTTTACACAAGATTTAAGTACGCAGTATGGAACTGAGCATATGAAAACACAATACATCGACACAAAATTTTACTAGATTTTTAAATAAAATATTGTTACGAATTTGGAGTGAATAGTCCTATTGTAATTGCTCTAGAACATACTGAATTGTTGTTATTCTTAATTATTGAATTATTGATTCTTATTTACTGAGTTGTTTACAATTTGCTGAATTGTTGTTATTCTTATTTGATCTTTGTTTACTCATTACATATGAACACATAACAGCTATACATACATGCATATATAGTTACTTGTTTACTAGCAAAGCCACAACAAAGAAGATCATTATTATTGTTGTTGTCTGTCGGCATTTGAACACTGGGTACGTGTATGTGTGTATGTGTGTATGGCTTGTGTTTATGTTTAAATTCAGTGTACGATGATGTAAACAACTTCAACAAACATCATGATTATTCGAGAAATGATCATTAAGAGTATATAAGCTGCGCGCATGACTTTAGTTCAGTTCAGTTCAGTAGAGTCAGTCAGTAGTTGGATTTAAAAGTGACAGTAAAGTGTCACAAGTATAAAAAGTGTATTAAGTGCTACTATTACTTTTGAGCATAGTACAGTGGTATTTAATTCAATAAAGTAGAAACTGTTAAGTACTGAACATCGAAATATTGTGCGTTCGTTGCAATCAAAGAACCCACGGAAAACGTTTTTAGAAAGGTAAAAACGTAACAATATTATAATAATGACTTACATAAAGTTTACAAAATTTAATAAAACAGGCTAAAACAATAAAAAGGAGAAAATATATAACCTCAAAAGCTGAAAATATGCATTGTTATAGAAGCAAAATTTATGTACATTCAACGCGAGACATGACACAAAAAATACATTTCCTGAATTGACGTGCGTTTCTAATGTTTTGTGATCTATAGGGGATTCCATTCCAGAGACTGATAGCATGAATAAAGAAATGGCATTTATAAATCAATGTACGATGACCAAATGCTACAATTCTTTCGCCCCTATCTAGTGTTGCAAAGTTTAAACGTTCATGAAGATGTTTGGGCTAGTATATATATGTATATAATTTTGTGCATAAACAGTAAAACTCGCACTCGTAAATAATCATCAAAGCTAATGCCGTAAAGTAGAGTTACATAGGGGGAGATATGGTCATATCTTCTTAGACCACAAACATACCTAATAATGTTATTAAACACCACATTAAGTTTCCTTTAGCTTTCACTATCGCAGCTGGCAGATAATCCGCACCCAAAGATTTCTTAACATTGAGAACGTTCGACTGCAGGCTAAATTATTGTGATTAGACCAAGTCAGAGTGTTGTTACAGTATACACGAAGATTCTTGGCCTTGTTAATAATATCATTTATGGCAATGTTATTTAAAATTAAGGTAGGATTACAGTCAAGCTTTATTAACTTTTTTTAATAATCAAACACTTGGACTTAGTAGGATTAATTGCTAGCCCATTAGCGGTGGCCCACACATGAATGAGACCTAACTCCTGGTTTAAAGTCCTAACACATTCATCAACCGCGGTGTTGCTGCAACTGATAAAAAGTTGAACGACATCTGCATACAATCTAACCCTACAGTGTTCGAATTTGTCCTTAAGATCATTCAAAAGTTAAGGGCCCAAGGGCATTTTTCATCTTAGTTGAAAAGCTATGGGCCAAATTTTGTAAACTACCTCCCAAAAAAGAATTTATATAAGAAAACTAGCATAAATATTTATAAAAATTTTATATTATAATTTTATGTGCAGTTAAAAACATGTGTGAAAAACAAAACAATATTAAGAATTTTCAAATTTCTATTTTATTCGTTCCCATTTAAATTTCACTGTGCGGAATTTCTCAGCAACAACATCTTTCGAAGGAGTCCACCGATCATGCAACAATTGTATGACTGCTTACGAAGTGGTAGAGTCTGAATAAAGCCCAGAACTGTGTCTTAATTGCCAATGGAAATATTTGAAGTAAGAAAATGGATGACAGCCTAGACTGCCGGCTAGTGTTTGGTGTTTTTTCTGTTTAGCGGTGGAATTTCAAAAAGAGAGATACATGATTTTTGCTTATATTATAATTCTTGCTAATAAACACCAAATTAATATTTATCTCTTCAGAGGGACAGACAATGCTACACCTTTCTTAGAAACGAAAACGACATATAATGAATGAAGGTCCCTATTAGAAATGTGTTGCATTATATTTAATTAGAAATTAATATTTCATTGTGGACATTAATTAAAAAAAATCAAAAACCAGGCATTTAATGAAAATAAGATCAGTGTTTCTTGAGTCTTTGTTACGCCCTACCTTGCGTGATTTTTTCTAATCTTTTCTATTTTATTGCATTTGAGGGGCCAATAGCCACCTAAATTTAATTTTCTATACTCAATACTCATATATACCACGTTTTCAAAAATTTATTTATTCCATAAATACTGCACGACAAAGGCATTTTTTTTACCTCAAGAAAAGCTAAAAACTTTTTCTCTCAATGCTTTTGGTACACGTTTTGAAAAAGATAAAAAAAACAAAAACAAACATTGTCTACTTTAGGGAAAAATCAACCAAATGATTTTCATCGCAGTAGAAAATTGACTAGAAACATAAAACTTTGGCAATTCTATTTTTTATTTATTTATTTATTTTTTATTTTTTTATTTTTTTATTTATTTTTTTTTTGTTCAATGCGTTGCTGAGCAGAAAAAGAATATTTTATTTATACACAAAAAAACTAAAAAATAAATAAATAAATTCTTAAATAGAAACTGAAAAACTATGAAAGCAGCGAAACAGAAGGACAAACAAATAAACAAATTGTCCATATATTTATGGACGATATTTGATTTAGTTCTTTAAGAATCATGAGTTCTCTTTATGAAAACGCTTGTTTGTTCTTGTTTTTGCGGACATTTTTATTTCAAAGAACTTAAAGTGAGGGCGGGAGTAAAAAAATAAACTGTTAATTTTATTTAAAATTTTCTAAAAGTGAAAGGATGGATAGATGAGAATAAAATGGTTTGTAACATGACATTGTCTTGCTGCGGAAAAACATTTGAAAAAAAAATTTATCAGGTTTAAGTTGCAAGTATTTCTCTATTTTATTGAAAACAGAAAAAAACCAAAGTAGTTGAATGAAAAGTAAAATGCATATAAAGTTACTCTAAAGGTACTTAAAATTCATAAATGCTGCGACGAAGAATATGTACGCAAAATTATAATAATGAAAAAATTCTTCTTTGAAGGCACCAACTGCTTGTGAATTGTTTAGTTCACAAGTCAATTGTATCCTGGCATCGATTGTATTATGGCATTCCTGTAAGAAATAGTAAATTTTCATTTTATGTGTTTTTGAAAAGATTGTCTTAAATCGATATTTAACACAGATTTATTACATCGAATTACTATATAAAATTATTTTAATGCAGTCGTCTAAATCAGCGCTAAAGTCTGGATGAGATGATGTATAAAATTTTTTCGCCAATTTTATATAAAACTATTTCATATTAAAATATTATTTTAAGCATTTTTTAATACACAAAGGTCCAAATACTACACATGGCTGTTTAAACAGCGAACCATATGACAATCTAAAGACCAACGATTTAGCAACATACCCGCACTAAGGCAGAAAAATTAATGCAAATTCAGCAAAGTGTGTCGGCTACAAAATGCAACTGGTGGAATGCGAAACCTGGTTTTCGTTTGAAATTCAAGCGAATGATAACGTTCGGCATCGAGACTTTTTTTAAGTTCACAAGCACAGACTGCAAAGTTCCTTGGCTTGTCTGCAGAAATAGTGCAGAATCTTCAGCAGGAATCGAAGGCTATGAAGGCGCTATCGACATATATATATTTTTTTTAATAGAATATTACTATAAAGTCTACAAAATTTGCGTGATAAAATCCGAAATAATACGGCATGTGATTGAAACCTCGATTTTAACTGAAAGTTAGGAAGTGAAGTTATCTGCAGCAAACGAAACTTGCCAAACTCTACGAAATATTATTTTTATTTAAAATTCCCGTTTTATTAATGCTTTTTTTTATAGAAAACTATGTAAAATGACATGTGTTAAAGTATGGTCAGTTTCAAGAAACGTCATCAATATAACTTTATTCATGTTTATATAGAATTTTTTCAAAATGCTTAAACAATTTGTTTTATAGTCACATTTTACTAGTTCAAACACTTGTCTAATGACTACTATGACAAATATTGTAAAACACTAGATTAATTAATTATTTTTAATTCTTTAGCTGCCCCATTTTAATAAAGTGTTGTACTCATTTCGTATTTTCTACTGCAATTACATTTACGCCCCTTTAGCTCGTGCTGTTACCATGTTGTAGGAAATTGAAATTGTTTCATTCTATTTTTAATTTTATTGTATGTCTGCTTAGTAATTTGAGTTTTGTTGCAATAGCAATTAGTTGTTGCACATTGGTTTGTTGCATCCTTCTGAAAGACAGATATCTATTTTCATTTTGTAAATGTTATGCCAAACATTTGTTTGATTCAATTTGTTATTTTGTTTGAGTTTATTTTCTTCAAAATGCTGGCTGTGAGTTTTATTAAATACTGATGTGTTGGCTTGGAAATACTCAAAACCCATGTGCAGCTGCAGGAGTTGAAAGACAAAGACAACAGGGAGTAAAATCAACAATGTACACATAGTGAGGCCAGGCCGTTGTTTTATCCTGTAGAGTACTTTTTGAAATGTTCTTAATTAAAATTTTATTTGCAACATATTGCACACGATTCTCACTTACAAAACTTCAATTAAATTTAAGCAAACAGCAGGCGCACGAACAACAACAGTAACTGCAATAACAACAGCAAAGCATGGCAGTAAGTAAAAATGTAGTAATAGGACACAACTACCATATGTATACTACTGCCACAAACAATGTCACATGTACTCGTAGAAAAAATTGCAACGCCAGTGTGTTTGTGTTACTTGTTTGCGTGTGTGTTTTTACGTGAGTCACACTAATTTCATCAGCAACAACAATGCACTTTGCATTATATGCAGAGGGTGTGTGTGCGTGCCTTTTAATGTGCAACACCTACGATGAATATTCAAAATATAAGCATTAAATTTTATCACGTAAAAGACACTAGTAAATTTTTAATACATTATTTTATGGCATGTCAACATGTACTTGGGAGGCTTAGCACGAACGCACAATAAAAAAAAATTAAATTGCCCGCGCCCCCGGTTCGTTTTTGAAATTTTTTTGTTTGGTTTTTACTCATTCCCCTGAGGGTAATAAATACAATTTAATGATGCCGTTTGCCGTGCTTTCAGAAAGCTGCGAAATTAATAGAGAGTTGTAGCGTTTGTTAAAGCTAATTCTTGATAAGTAAAATACATATGTATGTGTACTTGAGTGACGAAGGATGTAGCAAAAGTGTGCAGTCGAGCTTATCGCTTTTCTCTTTAAGGCTTTTTTCATTTATTAAATAAGAATTAGAATATGCGAATTTGTACAAATAATTTGTGAAATTCCCGGATCTTGAGGATTTCTAAGAAAATAATATTTGACGAGGTTTATCAGAAAAAAAAAGTGTGAGTAATAACAATTTCCTTCTCCCCCAAAAGAATAAGAAAAAAACATGGTTTATATAACTATAGTAATTTAAATTAATTTTTGATGGTAATCATTTTTGACCTCAAACTCTTATGAAATCGAAAATATGTGCGATTTCTTTACCAATTTGCTTTTGTCATATTGATTTCACTTTCAAGTTTGTTACATTTTGATTTTGTCATTTTTGATATTAGACGCGTATCGATAATACGAGGGTGGCTCAATAACTGCCTGACTTTTTGAATGAAACACAGGGTTTTGAATAAAAAATTATTTTATTTTTTAATGTAGTCTCCCTTGAGCTCAAAACGCTTCGTCTAATATTCCTCCAATTTTTTTATCTCTTTAAAAAAACACGTGTGGAGGTCTTCAAAGTAAGTATTTGCCTGTGAAGTGATTTAATCGTTGGAGTCAAATTCATTCCCAACGGGTTTGGTCTCTGTTGTGCAGCGGTGGATACAAGTTTTTTCCACGATTACGAAAAGACGCAAAAACTCATCCATATTGCGATTGAACTACGTCAAGCACGACTGCAAAGTTATCACACTATTGCGTTTGTGGTCGATTGTGAGCAAACGCAGCGCCCATCTTGCGGAAAGCGTTACCGCAGTGGTCAATTAGCTGACGACTTCTACAAAATCTCGTACCTTTAGTCTCTGATCGGCCGATTTTTTTAATTGTTTCCGGTGTAGGGAACTCAACTGGGCATCCAGAAACTTCGGCATATTCCATGCTTGTACGACACCAACGAAGTTCACTGTACCATTTTTTTAACAATGAAAGTGATGGTGCAGAGGTCCCATAGAATTTATCAAGAATAGTCTTGATTTGAGGGATAGCTTATTTCCATTTTCTTCTAACGTCAGCTATTAATGGCTGTCAAACACAAACTAAATGACGTATCTTGTTCAAATTTTGATATGATACAATTAACATACG
Source organism: Germaria angustata (assembly GCA_963681545.1). Taxonomy (NCBI): domain Eukaryota; kingdom Metazoa; phylum Arthropoda; class Insecta; order Diptera; family Tachinidae; genus Germaria; species Germaria angustata. Next base: position 135,895,907 of record OY812998.1, on the reverse strand, counting down.
CCTCTTTTAATTCTTATTTTACATACATATATTTTTTTTACTGACATTTAAATCAATCATTATTTAATTTGAATCCAAGTAAATAACTGAGAAAAATAGTTCGTTCCTAAAAACTCCATTGAGAGCTGATAATCATGCGTGCAAGGTTTTAGGTCATTATAAGGCGTGCTTATGAATAGACAAATTATGGGTCACCCCTGTACATGCCAAACACTCATAAAAATTTTTACCATTACGATGGCTCGCAGAAAATCAATTAAATATAAAGAAATGTAAAATAATACGACTTTTGTACATCTATTTAAGTTTTTATCACATCTAATCGTTTTTTCTCGTAAATTGTTGAATAATTAAAATATATTTTAGCTCTCGAAAAATAAATTCCTGTTTAATTTGCAAAATGTTTTATTGGAATTCCTTTTTGATTATGGGACTCAATCAGAATTTTCAATCTAATTGACATATTTTTATAATACTACGGATATAAAACTTTAATATAAATAATTTTTTGAATCGTACCTGGTACGATTTTCACAAGTTTTGAGAGAAATTAGTTTGAAACAATTAATAAAATAAATTCAAATTGTTTATGTGTACCAAAACCCCCAAAAAATTATAATTATAATATTAATAATTTCGTATTTCTTTCCATTTTTTTTTTTTTTTTTGAATACTAGAGCCGTTCATGGTACTTTTTTCACTAGTTTTGGAACAATTTGGTTTGAAACAATTAATAAAAAAATTTCAGTAGTGTAAAAAAAACTATTCGCCTTCGATTTTTTACAGTCCTTACACAATAAAAACTTAATAATAATAACTTTAGAGTTTAACATGGGCAATATATATCTAGAGTATACAAATAAAATAAATCATAATCAATCTAGAGTAGACAAATAAAATAAATCATATGCCCCTTATAAGAAATATAATTATTTTTAATTAAAAAAAAAACTATTTTCTATTTGTTGGTTTATAAGCCGATTAAACATTTACATTCAAGGGTTACTTAGCACAAAAATTAAGCCAATTTTTAGGGTCACTACTCGCATTATAAAAATTAGTTTCAAAATTAAAAATGTGACCGGGTCTTTGACAATGGTGACACCACCACAGAAATAAATTTTATTTATTTATATTAAGAGTTTAAAACGACCAGAATCCTTAAAATTGTATTGCAAGTAACACTAGTGGCTTTAAGCGGCATGGGGGAAACGGATGTTGAAATGTTTCTATTTAACTAAAGCAGTTCATTGTTCGTTCTATTTCTTTGTTTTAAGGCATAAACATAAATAATTTTTGCATATTATCAACTGACCTAAAACAAAAAAGTCTAACATTTACAGCTTAACATAAAGAAGAAACTAAGCTCATCCCTTTAGCTTTTGCTATACGTTTATTTTTATTGCAACACTTGATAAAAAAGGAGTAAAATTATTAAAAACCAGAGAGAGAGAGAGAGGAAGCGGAAAAAAGTAAATAGTTATAAAAAATCATTTAGATTAAAGAGGGTTACAACACGAAGATAAGCACGATTCCACAACAACAAAAAATCAAATCGAAACAACTAAACAGCAGTTAAGCAAAAACAAAAAGTAACAACAATAATGTAGTCTATAGTAATGGCCAACAAAACAAACACACATACACAGATATAAAGTTTATGAACTTTTTTCGTAAAGACAAAGAAAACGCAAATGAACGTAAATTAAAGTGGAAATGATACCAGCGAGAGAAGAAAAAAGCTTAATTTACCATAAAGGTGAGCGGCAATTCCAGGGATTTACTTTTCCAACAGCAGTGACAACAAAAAGCCGCAAGTATTTTTAAAGCAAAACAAAAAGGCATAAACAACTAGAAAGGAAATTAATCCCATTAGGGCAAAATGTAAGAAAGTCACAGAACAGAAGACTAACAAATGCTCGACTCGAATTTTAAACTCTTTATTTATTTTTGTTTTTTAACTCCCTGCACCCTACATTCTTAAATATAAATAATGTGGATCTTATGGCTGAACATGAAAAAAATTTTTGTTTTGTAGACAATAAGTTGACCAAACAACAGACACTGAGTTGTAACTCAAATCCAAATATTTTATACGTTTTATAGAAGTTTCTAAATTTCTGATTAAAAAACAACTCGTTTTATTAAAAACGCAATCACTAAAATTAAAATTATATTTCAGAAACAGCATATACACACATACAGTACTAAAATTGTTCTAATGTTGTTCACATTTTATATGAACATGTCATAAAAAACGAAAAGAATAGGGGCAATTGCACGGAATTGCATGAAATTGTCTCTCTCCTTGAACTTTATTTTTCAAACTCAAAAATATTGAATTAATTTATTTGCTGTTGATTTTAAGATTCTTTAAAAAAATGATATTAAAATAAAACCACCAAAATGGGCCAGGAAAAATCTCTGATTTGTTCTACTTGGTGAGTCCAGAGTGATCCTTATCTATTACGCTCCAAGTCGACTCAAACTCCCATCTTTTTTTTCAGAAGATGGTGTCTCTACCTGACCCTTGTTTGTCATGATGTTATCCTCTTTTCTAGGGGGAAAGAGTTGTCAGGGGGCTCATTGGATGGATTTTAGGAGGGGGTTGAAGCCACTTCATTTTTAACACTTGAAAAACCATGGTGAAAAATTTTTGTCCTCTGCCAGGGAGCGAACCTGGGGTACTCGGTTTTGTAGGCAAGTCACAAACGACAAACATCGGTGAATTGTGAGAGGTGTTTGTTCTCCTAGTTGGGGCAGCTCTAAGCGGATGTCTGTTCTTAAACTAAGCGGTTTGCTATATAAATGTGTTTAACACTCAGCCAGTCTGTTGGCTTAGATGGCAGTCCCATCATCAGACTAGGATACATTTGTCCATCCGGCATAGAATGATTAACGAACACTCAAACAACATAAGTGAACTATCCGATCTATTGTTGACGACATTTAGCATGAAAACAAGGACACGATTTGATCCTGGAATGTACGAACGCTTTTGAGGCCCTAAGCTCCTTATAGCATCAATGGGAACATAGATATATAAAATGTTCGAGTTCTTAAAAATATAATCGGTAGATTTAACATCTTCATGTGTTTTTTGAAAAATAAAAAAGGATATTTGCAATTATAATATATGATCAAAAGGTCAAAACCTTCCAAACAACTCCGATGGCTGGGTATCAAACAATCAGGATGAATATGATAGAAAGCTTAACAACAAAACTTGTGGGAATTTTTTTATAAAAAACACATGGTATTGATGTTATAAAATCAATAAACCTTTGCTTTTTATATTCTATAGCAGTGTGTTAAATATTTGATATTTCTCCTGACACTAGCGGCCAACTAAAAAGTGGTAAAAAAACAGACACATGAATATTAATTGAGATGTAGTGACTGTACCGTTTTGCTGGTGTTATTATCTTCTTCTTAATTCTTCCTTAACAAAACACAGTGTAGCGCAAAATTAAGCGCATTTAAATAATGCCATAAAACAATAGACTAAATATTTGTTAAATAAGCAGTTAAAATAATTCCACGTTCTTAAGATGTGTATCGCTCCATGGCTTAATGACAATATAATTCTAAATATATCTGTGACATAAACGTCAAAGCATATTGACATTTAGAGTCATTTGCAAAAGTGGCAGCTGATTCCAATTATGACATTAATTTTGCACCACCTTGTAATTTGGAAAAATTATAAGATCGATTAGACGAGCTCAGTTATCGAACTCCAGCAAGATTTATTAAATTAAATTAAACCAGGATAGTTAGTCTAATAACGATTTAATAAATTGTAAATAAATATTGTCTCCAGATAAAATGTTTGTCCCTCAAACCCAACCATGGGAAACGCTGGGTTTGATTCAACTTTTTTTTTAATTTAGAACTACTGTGCAGCATTTTATGCTGAAGGGAATAAACTAAACACCATGTATTGTGTCCTATTTTGCTGCTTATTTCTATTTGATTAGTCTGCGCATTGTTCTTTGTCTAATGCCCATAGAAGTTTAGAAATTTTATATCCTTTTTAGGTGTCAATTTGTTTTGTTTTTGTGATTTTTTTTTTTCGTTTGCCTAAATTGTCTTGAGACTTGAATTTTTATTGTTTTCAGTTTAACAAAGAATTAACAGAGAATAAAGAAAAAATTAGAGCAACATAAAAGGGATGTTAAAAGCTGCCAACTCCTAAATATTAAACAAATAAAACAGGCTTCTAAAAGTTTGTAAATTTGCAACAGCTTTTATACTTCATGTAATACCAGCTTAACTCCCAAATGATGGTGAACAACTTTCTTTTACATTTTCTCTTTTTTATGCCTGGCGCTGGGTTTGTTTTCCCCCCTCAAGTGATACTGGTCGCTTTAAAAATGCTGGCTGGTGTTGGAAAAATGAATTTTTTATGACTTTTTTTAATTTGTTGTTGGTTGTTGTTTAAAGTCCTTTTTTATTATTAGTATGTAATTGAGTTTTTGTTAAAGCGATTGTAGGACATTTTGTAAAGTCCTTCGTTTTAAAAATTGTTTGGTATTTTCCAAAGTGGTTGGTGTGGAGGATAGAATTTTGAAAAAGTTCTCATAAAAATATTTTTAATTGGTTGGCATGTACTACATGCATTCCTTATAATAAAAAAGAAAATGTTGTTTTTTTTTCTTGGTCTGGTTTAATCTTAATTATGTTAGTTATTAATTTTGTTTAGCTAATTTGGCCCAACGTGTTTTATATGACAATAAAAATACAACGTTTTTTTATTCCATATTTCCGGACGTTTCGTGAGTTTTTTGTTCACTTTATCCAGGGATTCGTAATTGAGAGTTTTCATGTTACATTAAGAAAAATTTTTGTTTTATTTATAAAACTAATAATTTCTTATTTTATAAAAACAAAATATTATTATAGCACACAAACTTTTGAAAAGATTTTTTCAAAATGATACACTGTTCTCTATTGAAATTTAAATTTGAAGTTTTGGTTTTTATTTCAATAAAAACAACGAATGCTTTTCACAAGCTTAATGAAATTTATTTGTAAATAAAAATGTCTATTTCATAAATAATTGAAAAAAAAAATACTTAAAAAAAATTTACTGACCTTCGTAGACTAGACTGACCTTCGTAGACTAGTAGGTAGTGTACTAGATTCGTAGTGCGAAGGTCCCAGGTTCAGGAGAACTCTGGTAGTTTGTGTCTGATAATTAAATGGAGCGCACAACAAGCCTTCACTGGCTTAAGTGTATGTCGTATGACATGAATTGTTATATATTCGGCAAAGGAAAAGTATACATCAGATATGTGAAAAGTGAATCTGCTGATTAATTACAAAGTCCTGGACTTTAAAAAGTGTAGACGGTGGACAACAGATCCATATTTTACACAATCAAGTATTTCTCAGAATTCTCAGAATTTCTATAATATTGCTCATTCCATATGCCAATAAATCATAACATTAGAAAAATGAAAAGACACTAAAAAATTTTCTAAACCTAAACAAATTATATATTCATAACCAAAATCCTCTCAAGTTAAAGTTTCCTTAAAAAATGTTTTTTTTTTTTTGTTGTGGCTTTAGCTGTTCTTATTGCGACATTTCATTGGTGGTTAAACCAAATCGTCAGAGAACTTTAAGCACAAAACTTTCAATCCCGTATGTTGGGGAGAATATCCCGAAATAATAAATTTCAATATTAAGTTTCCAACAAAAAATACTAAATATCTTAATAACACAATTCCTGCACAAATCGGCTTAATATCTGGAGATAGATTGCAAATAAGGAAATAAAAATTATGAAATATAAATATGAAATTTCAATAAGTTTCCTTAAAAACTACCTACCTTTTAATATCTACTCATCTTTCAATTATGCTGCAAAGGAGTTCATTATCTAATATCATTTAATTTAATTTTATTACAACTTTCTTCCAAAATGACAACAAGAATAAACTTTCAAGATCTAAATCATTAAGTTCGATTTGCGATGAAAGAAAATGGAAAGTTTATTATGCTAAATTCGTTGAATAGAATACTGGAAATATAGAATGGTACACGCACACAAAGACAAATATTTGAGGTCGGTATTAGAAGTTTTTACTTTTTTAAAACTTTATGTTAATTTCCCAGGGAAACTTGTTGGCTTGAAAATTATGCAAAAAAGTACCATTCATTCTGGATTTGCTATTATTTTTTTGCTTCTCTTCTGAATATATTTAAGATTCTTATACATGTGTTACATTTTATGTTAAAATTTTATAGAATAATATTCAAGAGGTCCTAACAAGCAAAAAATTTATATAGAGTTTTTGACAGATAACCGAGAATCGCATCAAGATGCATATCGCTAAAGGCTTTGAGCCACCTATTTATAAAAACAACAACTTTATTAAAGAAATTCGAAAGGGCATATTAACAAATGATTTTTTTCACAAGCCAAAAGCGTTTTAAAAAATATTTGGTCGCATCACAAAACAGTTTTGGCAAATTAAAAGTCTTTATTGCTTTTCGGGAATAACGCCACAAAAAGAAAGTCGACGAACGATTCCAAATAATTATACCGCTTTAGTCTCCTCAAAGCAAAAATATTATATTTTTATTTGAAGTGTATCCTTTAAAAATCTTCTTAGTTAATTTCACTTCCTTTTTTTCATTGCCCTGGGGTACGTATTATTTGTTTCTTCTAGTAAATTAAAAAAACCATGATACAAATAGATTCTAATTCTCATAGACTGTAAAATATTTTTTTAACAAATATTAAAAAAAAAAATACGATTCGAAGGGAGTAGTTTATCTTAAAACTGAAATAGAATTCAAATTTCTGCAAAGAATTAAAAAAGAAAATTTTTCATTGTCCAAGTTCTACAATTATATGTGGAAAAATTAAAATGGCCACGTATCCAATATCCAAATAATAATAATACCTGCAGATTGCCAATTATTTTGTAGGAAAAATTAAAAATTTAAAGTTATAAATTCAAAATAACTAATATATATAATAAATAAATATATTTCTATAATATGGCTTTAAGTAGAGAGTTTTAAATATTATTTATTTACTTCTAATTATAGTGATTTCGCTGCCAATATGATATATAGAGTGAATAATCGGGAGTAATCATGGAATTTGGACCTTGATTGACGAGAATCGGTTAATAATTAATAGAAATAGGGCACCTGCTGTTAGATCTTTGTAGGGTTCTCAGATATTAAGTTCAACTTCTTTAACTTTTTATGTGGCTGCGAGTATTGAGGAATGTCAACTATTTAACACAAGTTTGTATGATGAAAGGATACAACAATGTAAATGTATGCAAGTGTGTTCTTTTACTTTTAACGACAAAAACAATGTGTTTAGCATAAAACAGCAGCAACTTCAAATGTGGCGAAAAAACAGACACATGTACTCTTGTGATGATAGTGGGGCCACAGCTGTCCTCAAAGCCCACATAACCCATGTCATCTAACAAATTCAGCCTGATTTTAAACGCCAGTGTGATGGAGAATTGTACATTTCGGGTGCAAGCCACACAGCAAAGCCGCGGCAGGTATTTGTAAAACTTTATATTTTATATCCTGTGGAATTAAAAGGCATTTCAAGGAACTTTTTTTTTGGAAACTCATAGATAGAACAGGCTTAATGAAAACCCATTTGATAAGGGAATAAGCCCACATGTATTTAGTTTCTGTTAATTTTTTTTTCTCTACCTCAAACAGTTGCATCTTCTTAAATTTTTTAAAGAAAGTATTACCAGGTAACAAAACTGAGAATTTTTTTTATTATGCGTTTGTATGTCGATTATTTCGTGAACTTTTACATTCCAAGTAAGATTTAAATAAGAATTTTCTACTTCTTTTATTCAAATTTGCAGAATCGTTTTAGCTTTCAGCGAAAAAAAAATGAAAAGGGAAAACCATTCACCATAATTACAAAAAGCTTTCAACGTGAACATTTCACAATTGCTCCTTCTTGTTCCTGCATACTTTAAGCAAGAATTTTATCTTTTTAACACAACAAAAAACTAATATGAAATGCAGGACTAAGAGGTAATAACTGAGCGTTCATATTGTACGAATGCGAAAACCTCGAATATTACCATAAAAGTAATTTTAGTTACATTTTCGCAATCTGTTTTTCTTGTGCACACCTGAACCAATTGACCCAATTGAACTTAAAATTACCACTATAAAAAAAACACACTCACACTCTTACGCGCACACACACAGTGATATACTCTGCAAACACTAAAAGGCAAAGCATATTATCAGGGAGGTGTTTCAACATAAAACAAATTTAACATATGAAATGACGAGAGGTGAGGAGATGGAAGTGCGAAGATTTTTTCTGCTAAAGGAGGCGCGCGTATTTAGCGGAACAATATAGTGGAAACTGTAGCCCAACTAAACATTTCTTTTCCTTTGCCACGTCAACTATAAAGAAGAATAGCAGATGCAGCATCACGTTCTGTACATTAGATCGAATAGAAATATAAGGAAAAAACAAGATAGAAATCTACATGGACGAGTAAAAACTGTAGAAAAAATTAGAACTTATGAACTAAGTTAGTGGTAGTCATATTCGGCTAAATTGATATTTTCTTGTTGTTTGTATACATGTCACTATTGATTTATCAGCAGCGACATCACCAGCGGAAACTTGAAATAACATCACAAAATATTTGTGGCATTACACTTCTGGAATTTCATTAAAAATTAATACTAATGGTGTACAATGGGGACAGCGGTGATAAGGTCCATTGGAATTTTTACAGAAATATAGATTCCTCAGCACAATGAATGTTAAAAGAAGAAAATAAATTTAAATAAAAAAATAATGTTATTTGTATTCAAAATGCCAATTAGTTAAAAGTCCAAAAAACAATTAATAATTTTTTTTTAAACATAAATTTTAAATTCTGAAAAGATTTTCGGCAACTTTAAAGAAAAAATATTAAAATATTAAATATAAACAGTGGTTGTTAAAAATATAAATGCAGCTCTAATACATATATTAAGTAGATATTTGATATAAGAAAGCAACAAATATGCAACAAATGAGAAAAAAATTATATAGTAAAAAATTTTAAACCAAAAATAAAAACTAAATTTAATTTTATTTTCACCCAAAACTTTTTCCTCTATTAATCATAAACTTGCCCCTCTAAAAACAGGAGTAGTTATTATTATTACTATTTTTATTATTCCATTTTTTTTTTGTAATGTATTGTTTCATTGGTCGTTAATCAAATCAGTTTCACAAACATTCAACCTCATATATTAATCCTACACAATTCAAATACAATATGAGAATTCTTAATTGTACATGATTATTATAAAATACATCAGAGTAAGTTTAAAATGCTTTTATACAAACAGAACAACAAACAAGTATACTCGACATGAGTTTAATTTATTTTTCTTGCAACATGTGTACAATTGAAGCCCTTTGGGTGTAGCAATCTTCAGGCAAAAACGAAAAATAATATTTTTATTTCAAAATTTTTAATATTGAAATATTTATTTCAGACATGTTAACAAATATATTTTTTAAACTATAATTGTTTAAGCGATTACTTGGAGAGAAGATTATAAGTAATAGAATTGAATATTAAGTAATATTTTTCGAGTTAAATTTTTACAAAATTTTTATCAGAATTCACACATTTCAACCGCCCGTAATATTTACGAATTCAATGAATTTCGTTACTGAAAATAAAATTTAGTTTTTCCTGTGTATGAAGACACGGTTAAGATATTTATATATTTTGAAATCAAAAAAAAATTGACATCGATTTCTTCACCTTTTTGCAAGTTTAGTTTTAAAAGCATTTAAAACAACTGAAATTTTATCTTTATAGGAAATATATAAATACATATGCATATATTATACGTTCATCAGTATTTACGATATTGCCCTCTTCAAAATATTATCCCTCAAATGATTTAAATAATTCTCTGATAAGCCCTTTTTAGCCAGGAAATCTTCATATCCTCAGGTCACCGTCCTTCTACGGGGCTCTTCAAATTTGAAAACAGCCTTAAAATGTGATGGTATTCTTTTAGTAGAAATAAAGCAATTTTGGAACAAACTTGTATAATAGACTTCACATGGCTAAATTTACAAGGCACGAGTCAGGTGAGATAAACAAAATTATCAACAGCACCAAGTTTTCACATGCTGAATATTATTTTATCAATTTTTTATATACTCCAGTATACTAATGTAAGTTTTAATATTGACAACTTTTCGTCTATACTGAAATAATTGCAACAAAAATATTTAAACAAACATTTTGTCTGAAACTTTTGATTTAAAAAAATTATTCTCAAGTTTTTTACTCAAAGTAGACCAACCGTTTGCACGCTGCAAATATTATAAGCATTTTGGTTCACATAATTCAATTTTAGCTACAAAATTTTTCTTTCAACAACATCAAAATATCGCTTGTAACATCAATCGCCTCTTATTTTTATGTCTGTAAAAAATTAAAGAAAAAATTATTGCCAAAAAAAACTCAAACAAACATTTTTCCTATAGTAAATTTTATTTTTAAACAAACTTCTTTATTAACGCAACTAATTATTAATTTAAGTCTTTAGAATAAAAGAAACAAATTATGTTCATTTTTTTGGCTAAAGTGTTGGCTGAATTTACAAAATCCTTTGTAGTTTAGCATTCACACAAAATATTTGCAGAATCAAAGAATCTGATTACTGAAATGAAAAACTTAGTTTTTTTCTGTGTACGTGGCCGTGAAATTGGTAAAATGTGGATTTTCAATTTTCACATAACTTGGGGCGATATATCGCCAATAATTTGCCGAATAAATTGTGCCAAGTTTTCAATTGCCTACAGACAAGTAAAATACTCAAACGAATTTAGATCGCACAATCTTGATGGCCAATAAACAGAGTCATTACGTGAAGTTATACGTTGATTGAATATTTTAATATTAAGACAAAAATTCTGGTATTCTTTATCAAAAATTAAAAAAAATTAAATACATTGAATTCCAGCAAAGCCTAGAAGAGATTGCATATTCTACAGCAAACTTTTTAATCGTAAACTGCACTATTGATAAAATTTAAGAAGTTTTAAAAACAAAACAATAAAAATTTACGTTTTGATTGTAGTTGACCAATATATATACGTCTCATAACCATTTTGGAAAATCAGAAACAATTATAATCAACTTCAAATTTGATAACTTTTATTTATTAAGTAAATATAAAAATTTACTCCAGTTATAACCAACTATTTCAATAACGTTCCATTTATTTTGTTATAAACCAACTCTACTATAAATAATCCTGGCAGCAATTTTTTGCATTAATGGAAAATCTCATGTTATTTTTTAATGGTCACTCTTTTAAAACTAAATAATAAATTGCACTAAAATTATTCAATGCATGTGCTTTAACGTGATGCTCTAAATGTTGTCCATTGCTTGTTAAATCTAATATCCCCAAATGGATCTGAAAGCTGATTTCCCTCCTACTCATTTTTAGTTGCTTTGATTGTTAAACGTTTTTTTTATTGAAAAAATGAGTTGTCTCCACTTTTTGACTGTTAGAAATAGGATAATTGACTTATTAACTATTAGAATTAGGATTATATTAAGATTATCCAGCAAGTTATTTGTTTATCAAGTGACTGTACCCCATCACCAATACACGTATATTTTGCAACATTCTGTTCTTAACGTTTCTAAGGTCATCGATTTTCTCACTTATTCTTTTTTATGTAATAAATTTTATAAACTGTACGATTATATTAATGAAAAAATTATATATAAAAGTATATTTGTGTAAAAACTTTTATATATTGCCCCAATTTATTTATTTACTTTTGTATTTTTGTTATATGCTGCTGGTTTGTATGTCCGTGCAGACACCTCCATCAATATGTTGCTTACAAATTGCCAATTAATTTAAATGGGATTTTCTCTTCAATTTCAATTAATATCACTTATGAAACTAAATGTTACAATAAAACTGTTGTTTCGCTTTTGCTGTTGTTTTAAACGTTGTATAAATTTCATTTTTTTTTTTTATTTCTATTTTCTTTAGCTGCCGACAAATCGACCGCTTGGGTTTATTGCAGTAAAAAAAATATAATTTTTTTTTGTATTGGAATTGAATAAATAAATTAATAATAGATATCATTGCGGTGTTAACACTGGCGTTATAAATTCGTTATGTGTTTATCTTTAGTGAAGATAATTGAATAAAAATAGTAATAATAATTTTCATTACTCTAGTTAATAAAATGAAACAGATGAGTATGAATTCTAATATGCAGGAATTTTTTTATTGTCTTAAAATAGCAAATCTCGCAATACTGTTTTAAATAAAAATAAATCTAACACAACATATGTTTGTATATTAATGCATAAATCTGAACGAACGAAGTCTACATAAAGCAAGTCTTAGAAAAATCCCATAAGAAATAAAGTCGTGCAATATTTCATACCCCGTTGCCTTGTCTGCACTTCATGTCTATAAAATAAAAGACAAAAATTTCAAACACTTAATTTCACTGTATGTTTCATCATGTGAATTCGTTTACAATTTTTTTTATATAATAAGGTCCCAGGTTCAAATCCTGCCGCATAACTCTGGCAGTTTGAAAGGGAACGCACAAGAAGCCTTCACTGGCTTAAGTGTATGTCGTATGACATGGGCTATCACACCCCTCCAATCAACCTAACCTAACCTAACCTATATAATAATTAAACATTTAGAAATGTTAAAAGTAATAATAGCGATAGGCAAAAATACATATAAACATTTTGTTTGCGCTCACAAACACACATAAAGAATCACTATTGCCAGATCTGACATTTTCATGTCACACCTAAATTTGAAATCTTAAATCTCCATTCCCTCATAAAAATTTTGTTCATAAGAACTAGTATTTCCTCAGGTTAATTTCATATGAATTTCTGGGGATCTCACTTTTTGCATATGGCAACGTTAATTTCTAAAAACAAGCGTAACACGTCCATCGTGTTTTAGTGCTCGAGTGAGACTGATTTATGCTTTTTATTTCTCTGCAATACGTGTGCACATGAACACGATGTAAGAGCGTAAGCATTGGCGCGGCGCCCTTGTTTTGCCTATCGCTGTAATAGATCTATTTTATAAGAGAACACATTGATACAAGAGTACATCGCGTATACTTGATAAAAACTCCCCATATCAATCATACGTTGAGCTGGCAGATATAAGGATTATGAATAAAAGTCTAAGTTTTCTTCAATGGATGAAATTTTTATGGCTTAAAAGCATAAAAATAAATTTAGTTTATCAAATTATAGGAAGTTAAGAATACAAAATTGATTCAAACCTGTTTAAAGCTTTGCAATATATTTTTCTAGTTTTGAAAATTATTTTTTATTGAAAAAGGAAAATAATTTTTTTACAGAAAAAATTATCTGCCTGAATTTACAAAAAATCGTTAATTTTTCTACATTTTCTAATAGCAACTATCGTTTTTATAATTTTATATGTCCTTTAGTGCTAAATAGGTTATGGTAGTTTAGTATAAAATAATATCCTTGAAAATGTAGAATAGATTCATAAAAATTACGACTTTCTGCGATAAAAACTGAGGTAATAAATATAAGAAATAAAATTAAATTCTCACTTTTTTCGCACCATTATATCAAAAAGTTAATCTAATGAAATTAATTACACAAAGTTAAACACAGACTTTATTTGTAAAACCTCTTACTTCTTAGCCAAAACGGATACAAAGCATATTAAAGTGCAATGTCCAGAATATAATTTTGTTGTTAATGGAATTAGATAAATACCCATAATTTCGGGACTCAAATAAATAAATGCCCATTAGCATTTTACAATAGACTTTTCTAATAGCAACACCCAAAATAATAACTTTTTGGCAAAGATGTGCCTTATTGTTACACACTACTAAATGTGTTCCAAGTATTTTTTTTTTTTTTTTTGTTTCACAAGGAATGCTAGAAAAATTTTTCCCATCGAAACTATACTGGCAGTTATCAAGTAGTAGTCTGGACTTTATTCATGATATGATCTTACACTATTTTCACTAACTTTGAAAATTTCAAAATAATTTGCAACTGGTCAGCAAGTTTTTAATATCAAAATTTTTGTGTATTTATCTAACTCTAGCAGCCTTTTAAAGTGTTGAAAATTTAACACAGCAATGTTTTGCTAACAGGCAAGAAGGTGGGGGAAAATCAGGATTTAAGCACACAGCTCTATTTATCAAAGCAATAACAATAGAATTTTATATGAACTAGTTTTAAGATTTGTAACTTGAATTATTTTTAAATAGTTCACTGCAGTGAAATTTCATTCAGGTCAGGAATTAATGCCGTCATATGCTAGTAACTAGTATACTAAACTAGTAGTTAAAGGGTCGCATACTTGATTCTTGCCTTATTCTACTACGTCTTATTTTCTCTTCTGTTACCAATTCTTCATTATATATTTATCACATAGAAATCAAATCATTTACCCAAAGCTGCCTGTTTAATCTCATTTGACCAAATGCTAATATTAAATGTGCTGCATGCCATTGTTAAATTTCATAAAGATTTTGGTAAAACGTATGTATGTAATGCATACACCAAGAAATATCTAAAAAGTGTTTTTTTTTTAATTAAGATGTTTGAACAAAAATGTTTTAAGACTAAATTTCTAATTTTTATTAACTTTTTTCTGTAAAATTTGCCACATTAAACTCTTTTTATTTTCCAAAAAATTGTATGACAAACCAGGTGGGGTAAAAAAAGTTACCAAAATTCATATAAATTTTCATAAGCTGCTATTTTTGCTTTCCCACGTCTGCTTCGTTATCCATCAGCTTGGTGAATAATAGAAGTTGCATGCAGCAAATTCCCTGAAAAAATGCCAAGTTGAGTTTGCAAAATCATCTGATCGCTCTTGCTGCCACAATTTCATCGTAAATGTCTTCTGCAAAAAATTCCCTTTCCCTGTCAGCGTTAATGCTGGTTTTATTTCTCCACTCCCTTAAATTCTAATAGTTTCAGTTTAGGCTTAAAAAAATTACATAAAAAAATTCTTAATTCTTTCACACATTTAAGAACTGCTGCTTTTAGATGAAAATATTTCAAAATATAGAAACAAAAATATTATTGCTTATCCAGTTTTAGATATTTTTTTAATGTGCTTAAGTGCTCACAACTGACACTATTTACCCTTTTGTCCTATAAATCTTGTTATCCTTTTCGTTTTTTTTTCGTTCTTATTCATGGTAATTTCAATACAAAGAGTCTGTATCCTGTTAAATGTTTCATTTTCACATATTAGTATAACAGAATGTGAGATTAGTTTACAAAAACATGGTATATTACATTCAAAAGGATACGCTTTAAATAGTTGGAGTGGAGGTTATGGTTGGATGGTCAGGATAATAAAATAATTACAATAATGATCGTTTCTAATATTTTGACTACAATGAAGTAAATATATTTTAATTGAATTTTTGTTTTTTTATTTATTTATACATAGTAAAATAGTTGAAGGGGATTTATAATCAGTTCCGTTTTATTCAACTTTAATTAATGTTTACTGTTTGTTTTGTAAAGATTGAAAAATTACATTTTTAATTGAGTTACCCACTGGCTTAAATTTTATTCCAAGAAGGCTTTGCTGGAGCTCTTCGAATACCCAGAGATGAAAGTACAAATAATGTCGATCAATTATAACTACTTTTTTGGTGGACTATATGTCGTGAAAGAAATTCGCATTGTATTTTGTCCTATAGGCAAATTTATCCAACATATGACCAGTTGTTAATCTTCATAAAACTGTAGTTTTTCTCAGCTCGCTTTTATATTTTTCTGAACTATCTCCGATATCATGCAATTATATATCAGTTACATAATTTCAGGACCATACTTCTGTTGTGATTCTAGTGAAGAACCCTCCTTCCTACCCAATAAAACTAATAATCATCTCAAGAAGTTAAAAATTTTAATTACTTTAATAACTATAACATCACTAAGCCTGTCTTAAAGACTTTGATCCTTATAATAGTTAATATAGACATGGTTCCAATTTCCGGTTAATATTGACCTGGTTCCAATTAATATTTCTATTAAAGGACTAACAATGTTCTTTTAAATAAAAAAATTTCTTCTGAAAAATAGCTAATTTAAATAAAAACACATTTTCCTCAAATAACTGCGATTAAGATTTCTTTCAGTTGCGTTTACCGAGGTTGCACTGTACCTTGTAGAATGTTTGCGTTAATATTATCTTAAATTTGACATGTTGCACTAAGTCATAGAAAGGACACTTACAATTGGAATCGGGGATTCATATGCAAAGGAACAACGACAAGAAGATGTTAGGAAGTTGATCGGGAGGTATACGGAGACACAAGAGCAAACAGCCACAACCCAAGGAATTATGACTACGAACAATAGCAAAAAAAATTTGGTAGGATAAGGAACACTGAAGATAGAACTTTATCTGCATACAAGCCAAATTTGATGCCCGATGACGAAAAATCATTCGAAATAAAAGACTACACTTTGATGATGAAATGTAAACAAAATCGAAACGATTCAGGATACGAGTATGATAATTTTCATATTCTAAAACGTTTATAAAAGTTCAAAGCTTGTGTGAAAAATACTTCTAATTTGTTTTTCCCATAGAAATTTCAAACGTTTGGAAATATTTCGTTTTAAAAACAAAGACCTTAAATAAAAAATTCGTTACAATAATTTTATTGGAACAAGAAAACAAAAAACCAAAATTTGTTTTTAGTTAAAATTAAAATGCTTGAACGATATTTTCGTTTTAAAATGCAAAGTCGTGCAGACAGAAACAAATTTTAAACTTTTAAATTTTATATAGAAAAATCAAAAGTTTTTTTTTTAATTTTTCACATAAATTTTATAAAAAGCATAAATTCAAACAAAAGTATAAATTCAAACATAAAATATTGCTTTAAGCCTGCTGGACACATATACAAAAAGTAGTTTTGGCCTTTTCAGCTGGAAAAAAAGTAATATAAACAACTTCATTGAAACTTTTGCTTTCCGGTTGCTTAATATACGTATGCACTCGTATGTGTGTGTTGTTTTATGTTTGTTTCTGTTTATAATCCGTAATTTTTCCCATGACAGTTTACTAGTCCTCATTAACAATAAAGCAGCCATAGTCCATCCTTGATATTCAGGTGACAATAGCAAAAAACAAAAAAAAATAACATCGGTCTTCATCAGTCCAACGATGACCACTAGCAGCATCATTATCATACAGACCACGATGGTCATGGTTGTCATTTTGTCATAATGATGGTGATGGCATTTTCTTCAATTATTTGTTTTTTCTTTTCAGGTTAATTAAAGCGTTAATTTACGTTGCAAAATATACTGTACCATTGAATGTTTTACTGAAAAGTTGAAAATTGAAATAAACAGGGGAAAATTTTCAGTGATAAAATGCTTAACTTATAAACAACGTAGTGTAAAAATGTTTTATGTTCCATTATATTCTTATAAGACGAACTTCAGTCTCCTACTTATCCATATTGGAACACAGAAAGTTTAGCTAGAAATGGCAATGAGTTTCCCTATAAGCCGGGAATTAAAAAAATACAAATTGTACATTTTGGAATTGTATTCCTGCGTCTTAAAAATTTGCATTTACCAATTTCTTTAATAGAAAAGCAAGTTTTTTTTGGGACAAAAACTAAGATGAGATCATAAGATGATTCGTTTGAAAACAATAATTCAAACCGAAAATTAAGTGAATCATAGAAATCAATTGAAAGAGAATATTTTCACTTTTTTACTTATAAAAAATATATATTTTTTTTTCTTATTAAAAGGACTTAAGTTTAAATGCTCTCATACAGTTTCTTATTATCAAAATTAGCCGCAAGTGCTGCACACGAATGCTGCTTTTTATTAGTAACAATTGCTCAAACCTCACACTAGATCTATCTCTAAAAACATACACACTTGCATAAATAATACAATTCTTAAAGCCAATAATTAGTTTATAAGTTATTGAAATTTTCGTTCTTTAGGTCTTTTTTAATAAAAGAAACAAATTAATTATTTTCCATATTTCGATGCCTCTTTGAGCATTTTCTTTAGGAAAAATTTTTATTAACCTGCAACTTATTAATTAATTGAGAAAAGAGACACCGAAATATTGTACAAAATTATTATTAATTATTATTATTATTAATTATATAACTTAATAATAAATTAATTATTATAAAGTTACAAAATAAATTTGTTTGTGTTATAGAATGGATACCTAAAGCTCCATGATTTAAATTGCATATAATTAAAAAATATGACCGGCAAAAAAATAATGTTAATTACTTACTAATAATAAATTTTTTGAATCAAATATCAGGGTCTCTGTCTAATCTGCCTATTTCAACCTTTTGTTATAATCTTTATATTTTAAGACTCAAAAATCCTAACTTTTACGGCTTTCCTACTGTTAGACTTTACATGTGTAAAAGGATCTAGCATCTGGATGGCAGCCATTTAACACCTACTAGAATGAAGATAGAACAATAATCAGTATGAAATATCGGCTGCAACAGTGTAGATTTTAAGGGCAAAGCAGGACATTTCAGAACCAAAATGTTCCTTTATTCGTTAACAAAATTTTAATTGCGTGTAGTGCAAGAATCTGTTTAAGTACGAAGTTGGCTCAATAAGTCCGGAAAGTTTAGTATTTCCCGCCTTCTAACTAAAAGAGCAACACACCTTCTGTCAACAAACTTCTGTGTTTTGATTCTTATCAAAATATGAACCAGGTTCATCATTTAGTTTGTATTTGGCAGCCATTGATAGCACGCGATTTTAGGATAAAATTGAAAAAAAGTGAATTCATGTGCTCATTAATAATTTTTTGCGGCATAAAACCATCACTCAAATTAAGGCTTAGCCTGATAAATACTATGGGAATTCTGCAGCATCAATTTCAATGGTAAACAAAGATTTACCGAATTTCGTTGCGACCGTAAAAGCACGAAAGAATGCACGTCCTGGACACCCTGGAAATTTTCACGACATGATGTAAGCCGATCTGAGATCAAACGTGCAAGAGATTGTCGAAGCCATTGGCATATCACATGGTTCAGTGGTTTCAAATTCGTATGATCAGTAGGAGAAAGTTTTCGCAAAGGTGGCTGCCGCTCACAATTGAATCGTATCACATTTGGCATTTGGCGTTGTTATACCGCAATATGGACTAGTTTTGAACCGTTTCATAACCAACAATAATACGATCTCACAAGCAAATACTTTTTTTGATGAAAATGTCAAATCTTATTTTTTGGAAGGAGCCTGTATTTTATTGAAAAAGCAACGGACTTATTGACTCGCCCTCGTATTTTGAGACTTATAAGCATTTGCAGCGATAATAATACACCAAAGAAACATTTGGCATTGATCTTCCAAGTATAAGTAGAACAATTTGCAAAACTTCTTTCAATCGAGTTTGGGCCGCTAAGTGACAAATTATTAGATATAAAGAGACAAGCGTCTTGCTCGTTGTTTAATACCTTTAAAATCTGTATATGAGACTTTCCAAGATTTGGAATTGTTATGGCATAATTTCCACGAGATATAAGAAGTTATATGCGAGCATAGAGCACATCCATCCGCTAGAGACATTTTAATGTAACATTGAGATTCACTTACGTAAATGAAAACTTATTTTAGCATTTCGCAGGTCTGAATTCTGGGGAGCACGCTTTCCATAATTTATTGCATTTAATTCTTCCAATATAAAAAAAAAACTCCCTCATAATTACAAATTTTAACTTTAATCCCAAAGTTGCATTCATTAATAATATGCAATATCCGAAAATTTAAGCTGGTTTGCTTACACAATTAATATTGTCTTTGTCATAATTTCCTGCACGTTTCTGTCTCTCCGTCTCCGTCTCCGTCCTTGCCACTTCCTTGCTGCAGTTCAGCATCATTCATAGTCTTGTCTATTGACTTACTCGATGAACGAGTAAATTCATTAATCATTTCATTTTACGCATAAAGGAAAAACAAAAACATTAATTGATATCCGTGTATATCCGTGTATGTATGTAAATACGCATACTCTCATATGCAAAGATTTTGCAGTCAGGACATTTGTGGCCAAAAAGCAAGAGTGCATTTGGTTGGCATAAATCAAGATTTAAAAAGACTTCAGACACTTTTGTTTATTTATTTAATAATATTCACATAATTTCTGAAAATATTGAAAAACGAAATTAAAGCATCAAGAAAGAATAAAGATTTTGTTTCAATAAACAGACAAACAATGTTGGATTAATTGCTTTTTATATACAGGTTTGTACATTTAAAGGATGCCCAGAGGAAAAATCTCAATTGAATTAATTGAAATGAAAGCAAAATTAAATGAACACAGGCAAGAGTTTGTTTCATAGATCCTCGTTTCTTTAAAACAATTTATTAAGGTTTAAATTAATTTTGAAAATATTGAATTTCTTATTATTGCTGGTATTTATATAAAAAAATGAACAAATTGCCATAACAAATATAGAAGGAATATTTTAAATAAAAAGAGTATTTTAAACAATTCTATAAAATTTTTTAATCCACATACAATTTTCATTAAAAAAACAAAATTTTTCTGTTATTTTATGCCCATTTTATAAACAATTATTTGATTTAATAAAATTTAATAGGAAATCTGTTCATTCGAAATAATTTTACGAGAATTTTATACATATTATTTATCCAATAATTTCTCTTGTTACATAAAGCTTTAAATTTAACAAGTTTTAAAAATTTCATTTTATAAACTTCATTCAGCAGGAAAATACAAAAAGGAAAAAAATATTAAAAAAACATACATTTTTATGCATTCAAAGGAAATGGAATTAAATTTTTATTGCTGTTTATTAAATTTAAAAGGTTGCAACGAAAAATGGTAGAAGTGAGTGTGTGTGTAAAAGTGCATGCCTTGTTGTGTGAGTTCCTGTACAGAAAAAAAGCACCCGAAAAAGTTTTATCATAATGTCATATTATATCAATCATATTGTTATCATAGTCGTTAATTCATAACTTTCATTCAGTCTTAAGTCCATGAGAGGCCAATTTTAAATTGTTGGAATTTTAAAAAATTTCACCCATATAAATGAAACCTATTTTCAACATTCATGTTACAAACAGCAAACAATTTCTAACTTCAAACTTTTTTTGTTGTGATTTCGCACATCAGAATGATTGTTTTAATTAGAAATAATGTTAGAAGAACATAGTTGTTGCGACTAAAATATGATATCCGGATCGAAAAATAAGTTATAATGGCAATGAAATATGTGAAACGAAAATAAATTAAAATACAGTTAAATTAATTAATATAAAATAAAAGTAAATTAAAAGTACACATGATTATCTCTACAATATGACACAATCATGTTATTATCTCTGCAATAATGTATTTTTATAAAATATAAGTTGTTTTTTTTTCAGTGCAAAAACAAAGGAATACCGGCTTTAAGCCAATTGCATGCATTTCAGAAGGCCTATAGGTCACTGTGATACATGTGATTGGTAGTCCTAACCTCTGGCTAATTAATTAGTTGATCAAAAGGACTGCAAGAGGGATTTTACAATTGGAAAACTCAAATAAAGAACGTATGATCGAAAGTACAAATAGAAAGAAAACGTATTCGCCATTGCAACAGAATTCGTAGTCGTGCTCACGCCTACCACAAATTGGGTCCACTACATATGTCACAAGAGGTGATCGGTCTTGTATTCCTCTTTCGACTGAAAACTTTGCTGCTGTTGCCGACGACTTCCGAGAAAATAATATCAACCAGATGGTGTTGCACAAAATCAGGCATCAGTAGATCTTTGTTGCAATGAATTATTGGTGCAAATGTTCCGTCTTGATCGCTGTTGGTTTTAACAGCACGGGGCAACCATACACACAATCCGGGCGATGATGGAGATTTTGAAACACCAATTTGTAAGCCGACTGATTTCCCAGATTTCAGCTGAAGGTTCAGATCGACAGATTTAATAGAACCAGATTTCATCCTATGGGGCTTTTTCAAATATAGCGTTCATCACATTAACAGTTGGACCTTAGCAAGTCTCAAAAGCTGCTCGCAAAAATTAAAAAGACATTGTATATTTGGAACCAGGTGTTTTACAAGCAGCAACTCAAAATCCAACCATGCATCCACACGGTAAGAGGCCATTTAAGAGATGTTCTTTTTTCGAATTAATGTCATCAATCTTACACTTTCAAATAAAATTTTTATGGAAATAGAGCTTTTTTTTCATATATGTATACCACAATGATGTCACCTTATGTATAATGATCGATTTTTTTTTTAATTTCTGTTCTTTTTATAAAAATCAGAACCATACCTGACTCACATATGTGACATAGATTTTACACAGGTCACTTATAAGTGATTTTTGTATATGTGACAAATATGTTACATGCAGCTCTTAGGAAAATTATTTAAAAAAAACTTATGCCACACGTGCATGTGGCACTTTTTTATTCGTTTGCGACTTTCTGTAGAAAACGCAAAAAAATTGATGGGTAGCAAAAGTGTTAACAAAGTTGCTTAGAGGTCCCTTACTTAAAAAAAAAAACAAGGAATTTATACTCTGTATGTCTCGACGTAGTGGCAGTTACATTTTGCGTTCTATGCACGTGCTACGCACGTGCTATGGAAATTGACAATCTGGCCAACACTACTTTATGGTGTTACGAAATTTTGAGCATTTTGTTTACCTCTCAAGGAAATGGAAATGGAATTAAGTGTTCTTTAATAAGTGCAAAATTGTAAGGAAAGAGCACGCGATAGTATAGGGTTTTTAATTTTTTTAATAGAATTTAAAATCTAATATATATTTTTTTAAAATTAATATACAAAATGATAATCTTTTTTTAACAAAGAAAAAGGCAAATACATTTCATATTTCTATTTCCAACAAATGCAAATTATTGGTAAATATTCCTTCTGCAGAATAATAAAAACGATTCGATTAATTAATAAACAAAACTCTTTAAAAGTGTATAAAATGCCAAAGAACAACTTTACTTTGCTACGCAAACCTCCAGTGTTTTCCAAACATTATTCCTTAGAAGGTTTTGCTTAAATTATGGAAACTTAAACTTCTTAATTCAATTTAATTCATGAAAAACGTTGTCCTCTCGACTCATCTGTAGAGGATTAACAACGGAAACACATTGTTTTGTTAAGTTTTGTATGTCAATGGTGTAGAAACCATTACTTACTTGGCATAAACAACCATTTATATAAAGTGATAAAAATCAAGCCTTGTGCCTCAAAATTATACGAGAGTGGTTAGAAAATCAGGTAGTGAAAATGAAATTAAATTAAAAAAATATATAAATTTTTAAGTGAACATGAAGATCTTTTTTGCATATTTTTACATGCCTTTAACTAAGTTGAAGCTCTCACTTTTTGATAGGAAAAAGGATAATGCAAATCAGAATTTTTTAAGCACACCAAATTAGTAAAGAAATATACTTTCTCTGAACTCTAAAAAAATTTTTGTGAGAAAGATCTCTCTTCGTGAGCAGTTTTTTCTATTTAATAAAAGAATAATCAACCTTCTGGAAAATAGTGATCAATCAATGTGGCTGTTTGAAGTTTTAGTCCTAATTTTGTTAATTCAGATTAATTTCTTTTTTGGCTTTCAAATCATTATCATTAAGGAAAAAAGCCAATTACATTAGCCGAACGAAAGAGAAATACTTCCAATGGTCGTCATCAGCATTCATATATTTGTTTGTTTAATATTTAAGTGTCTTTTATTACAAACTTCATATAGCAAGGCTGCTCCTCCTTTCGTGCAATCCTCGTGCAAACAAATTTAAAAAAAAATTTCACATAATCTTAATTTTTTTTCGCTTTCCATTCAGCCACAGGATTATGGAACTTTTCTTATCGAGTACCTCATAACGAAACACTTGTAATTTGTTTACTAATTTTGTTTAATGTTGTTATATTTTCATATATAAATAAAGAGATTATAAAACAAATATTCAATACTCTGATTGTTTTTACGACTACCCAGTCTTTGAACTTGTCTTGTAGATATTCTATTATTATTGAAAGATACTAAAAGTTGACTTTTACAATAATAATTTTTGGCAGACTATAAATAAAAAATTTCGTAAAAGGATAAAAGGTAAGGATATTATATATCACTAAAATTGCTAAAAAAAAATCAGTTTAATATTTTCGCTTATATATTCGGTTTAGTTTAAATGTCTTGTAAGTTTACTCTTAGCAAATTTGCAATGGCCAATGGCCATTCAACCAAATTTTTCACTTTTTGTAAGAAAAAACAAAACTAGAATTAAAATATTTACGGCATGCTCCAAGAACTCTATAGAAATAGTTCGCAAGCTTAAAATGCTCCCCGCAACCTTAAAATCTTCCCAAAAAATATATTGCAAGACTAAAATACTCCCTGAAATTTGCGGCAAGTTCAATATATTCCCTCGAAATATACCGCAAGATTCAAATACTCATGATATTTTTTTTTAATATCCAGGCAAATCAGTGGGAGTTATGCCTATAGTTTTATGATATTCTAAATTATTCCCTGAAAGAATTTTTTTTTATATAACACATTAGGAGTTCATTGTTCTATTATTAAAAATTATATTTTTAACAGCATTTTAGTTGTTGGTTTTTTTTCTGTTTTTTTATTGTTCCCAAAAATTTTTCTTAGAGAATTTTTAGAGAGAAGGGCTAACGGCCTTTAGCAAAAAAGAAACCTGTACATTTTAAGGTTGGCTTTTCTCTCTCCAAAGGGGCTTATCAACGCCTTCTCTATACACTGGAAAAGGCTTCTCTATTTAGATATATTATTTTAAGCGTTTTTTTCGCGACTGACCCCACTGTGCATGGGGACTAAACTTCACTCTTACTTCTAAATGTTGAAACATTGTTTTTTGTTAAAAAAAAAAAATAGATTCATATCTTCATGCATTAATTTGGAAAGTGACTATGCAAAACCATTTAGAAAAAACTCAGTTGCAGGATAATATTGTTAATTCTCAAGTAATAAAAATTAAGAAAATTTACTTACATATGATACTGTATAATTTTGTGCATGACGAAATGATATTCTGTCCTTACATAGGTCATTGGCTACAGCAACCAAGAGTTTTTCTTATGAAATTAAGATTAAAAGGCTCAGCTAAAAGATTTATCTCTACTTAATTATTTATATTAAGCTTTTAATTCTTCATAAATTCTGCTCCAATTTCAGGTGGCAGAATTAATTGCTTTTATCACTTTCAAAATTACAAGTATTCTTTTATTTTTACTATTTTTTTTTAAATTTGTAAGATTTTAAAGTCGAAGGTATCTAGAGGTAAAGGTCTTCTGTATACCTTACACTACCACATCCTTTAGCACCTTTTCTTTAGTCTTTTTGCTGCAACTAATTTATCACAGAAACCGCCAACGGAAAAAAGCATACAAAAAAGAAATACAGAATTTAAAATTAATGAAACATAAAATAGACAGAATATTTCAGAATCAACAGATAAGAAGGAAAAAAATAAACCAACTTCTCTTTGAAGAACGTTAAAATACAAACTTTAAAATAATAAACTGCCAAGAAAAGTAGATGAGTAGTAGAATTGTTTTATTTTTAAAAACTTAAAAGAACACAAACCAACACAGCTGCATTTGTTCTGTGGCGTCTTTTATAAAACTAACAGAAATAGAAAACAGGTAACAATTAAAATATGGAAAAAACTAACAGAGTAAGTTAAAAAAAACAACAAAATGTCCTTAAACATTTTCTCCTTCTCTACCACTTTACATTGTTCTACAAGACAAACATTATTTAATGAATTACTAATTAATGGAAACCTTAAGATGTTCATGATGATTTTGTGAAGCAAAGAAGACAAAGTTCGTTTTAAAATTTTTTAATATGAGACAAAACTATTTGATCTTCTCAAGCCCCGTGGTGAACAAACACTTGAATTTTTTTATGGAAGGAAATTACAAATGAAATTCATTATATTTGTGCAGGAAACTAATTAAATTTTATGATGTTTTCTTTACGTTACATGAAAAAAATGTTAGCTTCTTACTTCCCTGTCGAAATAGTATAAAATAACATTTTATCCCATGCAAATATTATAAGAAAATGCATAGATTTTAATGCATATTTTTTAATGCCTTAACGATTTTAATGGATTATTTTAAAATTCAAATAAAATTGTCTGCAGGTTATTATTAAATGCATTGTAAGTCGTTTGGTGCCTCCTGTGTAGTCATTAGGCACAACACTAATAACTTTTTGTCCCGTAACTCTCAAATGTTAGTTCGTGCTACACAACTCTTCAGTGAATTCCCTGCCGCATTCAACCTCGTAATTTTATACAAAGACTTTCAAACCCTACATCTTTCAACAAAATTAAGTGACTATTAAATTTTCTAAACTTTTGTTTCACTTAAAAAAATTTATAAAAAGCAAATGAATTCCCATTACAGTACAGCCTGGATATAATAAACTGGAGTACGTCATAAATTTAATCAATAGTTTATATTTTCTGATATAAAACTTTATATAAACCTATTGCCATATTTTACTTATATTTTATTTTTGTATCCTTTTGTTGCATGTTATAAATTAATATTCGCTTAAACTCATGTATATTACATATAGATTCCTTTAAAAAAATTAAGTATTAACAAATATTAATTTTGGGAAA
Source organism: Germaria angustata (assembly GCA_963681545.1). NCBI lineage: Eukaryota > Metazoa > Arthropoda > Insecta > Diptera > Tachinidae > Germaria > Germaria angustata. The sequence goes on along the minus strand of OY812998.1, from coordinate 135,869,153 downwards.
AAGAGGGGAAAGTATAAAAAAAAATTTTAGAACGAGCCCGTTTCGGGGTAAATATTAGCCTCATCTGACCACATTTTTTTATAATGTTGCAAGGATTTCTTTGCTAAATAATTACCATAAAAAGTTTTGCTCAATTGTTAACAATCTTTATTTTCTTCTTATTCAACTTGCAACTTTTGCACTTTCATTGTAAATGCAATTCGCAAATTCATTAGCTCCATCTCTGTATATGCAAGTGTGCCTCTATCTCTCTCTATATAAATGTATGTATGTTTGTATATTTGTAACATGTTGTAACACTTTGAATTTGCAATGGCGTAGAGCGATTTGCTGAAATAAAATGCAGCAATTGTTTCCTTGTGCCTCTCTGTTGAAATCATGCTGCAAAATCGCTTTGTCAAACTTGCATCCCAGCCTACAAAGAGCGATTGGATGCATTGGTTGATGATAATGTTGGTGTTGGAGATATATATTGTAGAACGAAGTTAAGACTTACGAATGCATTAATATTGAGGGGAAAGGGACCTAAAGAGTGTTTGCTTATACAAAAGTCTAGTGGGAGTGTGCATATCCGTGTGAACTGATATTTTCTCATTTTATTGCATATTGTTCTGCTGTTGTAGTTGTTGTTGCCTTGACAACATATTTCCTTCATTTGCACTTTCATTTTATGTTAAAGGATATAATTACGTTTAACAAAATCGTGCAGCAATCTCCTGTTCCCGTTTGCAGGAAAGTGATGCAAGTAGATTTAGTACAAATGCAGCATCTATGCAGATATGCAAGTATGTGAATATGAGTTTTTATGTATGTATGTGTGTGGTGTATGCGTGCAATTCCTTGTCTGCTGGTGCATTTACGTTGCCTACAATAACAAAGACTACGACATGTATTGTATAATTATGATTTTGATGCGAGTAGGATGTAACTGCCAGCCAAGTAATTGTTAAGCTTTGTCCTTATACGAGGGTAGTTAGATCTAAAAATTGTTTTCTTCTAGATATGCTTGGCAAAGTTGTTCGAATTTTGTAATGTTCTGTTTTGGGAATTTATATGAATTTTCAGATTTCTCTCGTAAATTACACCTTTGTGAGCTGCTTTATTCCAAATAAAACGTTTGCTCTTTGTTCTGGTGTATCTAATGCAGCCTCGCAATAGTAAGACAAACGTCTGCAACAACATACATTCATGTCAGGTTTCATGGCAATATGTGAAATAATTTGTTTTCTTACATTTCTCCTCTTTTTTTCTTGTTTAATAGTCATTTATGCTCATGTCGGTGCATGCAAAACGGAATTCTAATGAATTAGAAATTAAAAGCGAAATGAGAAATTTTAAAATAAGTTTTATAACAACATACATTCATACAAATTAGTTCCTTATTCTGTAAGAAAAATAATATATTTTATATTTTTCAATTAAATATATTCCAAGAAAATTATAAATTGGATGCAAATATTATTTTCTTTACTGTACTCGTATGAAAAAAAATCAAATTTTCTTAAGAACGAACTACAGTCTGATTTAATTTTGAATTGAAAAATCAACATAAAGAGTTTGTTATTTAAAACAAATTTGCGATTTTAATGAATTTTATAGTAATAATTACAATCAACTGACGATGTGGCTTAGCAAAATGCCGGAATATGAACCTCTAAAGCCACAACAAACAATGCTCCACTTAAAAGCAAAATATTTTCCTTTATATAATAATTTTTCGCTTTCAAATCAATATAATTTTTATGTTAATTTCAACAAGTATTTCCGAATATAAAAATAGTTCGCACTTTAAAAGGCAAAAGCATAAATAATTTCAATTTCCACTAACATCAGCAGCAGCTTGGCCGCTTACACCACCAGCATCATTAAGCGGTGCAGCGACAGCAAAATAAATCATGTTGGTTTTTGCATAAATTATGTTGCTAGCAACTTTATTTACCACCAAATGGCATTAAAAATGAAGCAAAGACTGAAAGTTAAAGCAAAAAGAAGTAAAAGAAAATTGCTAGATAAATGAAAAACTGGATAAGTGAGTGCTTGCAACAGATTGACGTTTTCATTCTTCTGTTATTTTTTCTCTGCTCTTTTATCTTGCAATACTTGGACGTATTTTTTTTTTTTGCAATTACTTCCGCTTTACAGTGAACTTTAGTACACTGAAATGCTTGTCATTCTTGAGCTTTTTACTCTCTATGGCTGACACAAACGTTTCAATTGTATTAAAATTCATGTTACTGAAATGTACGCATTCTTGTGGCCTCAACTTACTTACACTATAAGTGCAACATGGTAAGTGTTCTTATTTGAATGAACATTAATTTCTAGCAAGACCAGCACTTGCAGAGAATTTTAAAACTAAAATCTAATTTAATAACAAAGTAATGTTCCAATTTGTTAAAGAGGAAAAGAATTTCCTTTATAATGTAGTTCAATTAAAATATACTACCAGCATCCCCTGGTATTCATTTTACATTTTGAAAGAAAATCAAGGCCCCGAGTCTTTAAATTGTTAATTTTTATACTCTTATTTTTTATGTTGCACCACTAACTGTCCAACGACCTGCCTTAGCATGTCATTTTCAAAATTAAGAAGGATTCATTGTGCACCTTTTGAGTTGCCTTCGAGTTGTAAATTTAATTTCAATACTAAATTGATTGTCTTTCTACCACAGACATTATCATATGATTCCCTAGATTCCTTATAAAAATAAATTCGTTTAAGTGTCTTGGGGTGACCGGAAATGAAACTAAGAACGTCGCCATTCTTTTCAAATTTTCACTTAAATTCAGTGATTAAGTATTTTAGTTTAATGAAAATGCCCATATGAGACGATTTTTTTATCATAAAAATATATTTAACGTATCTTTCGGGTGGGTTAGGTTAGGTTAGGTTGATTGGAGGGGTGTGATAAGCCCATGTCATATACTTAAGCCAGTGAAGGCTTGTTGTGCGTTCCGTTTAATTATCAGACACAAACTGCCAAAGTTCTGCGGCAGGATTCGAACCTGGGACCTTCGCACTACGAGTCTAGTACACTAGCTACTAGTCTACGAAGGTCAGTTTGAAATAATTTTTGAATGACCTTCTAACACGATTTCAATATTTCCAAATATTATTTCATTACTTTTATCTAAAAGAAGTTCTAATTCCTAAATATTAAATGAATAAATTGATGTATTCATTTAATTTTAAACACTCTCTTAAAATGCTTTCGTTATCAATTTTCTTTTTCTCTATCAAAAATATATTGACTTGCTAATTTGTCTTGCTTTCAACAAATTGCGAAAACTAAAAATATATATAGTAAAAAAGTACTTTTAAGATATATTTTTAATTAACTAAAAGTTCAGTCGAAGCTTACAGTCATTATGTTTCTTCTACTTTTTCAAAGTTCAAATTTAAAGCAAGAACAAAAGCAAATTAGAAAAGAACACAAATGACAATTGTATTGTCAACTTTAACTAACAAGTAAAATGAACTGGCTAAAAGAAATAATGAAGCAAGAAACATTAAAAGCCACTGTAATCAACGAAACCTGAACAATGGCTTTTAAAATTATATTAAGATGATTGTTGTAGTTCCTTAATTTGTTTCCAATATTGTGATTGAATATTTCAGTTTTTGGTCTCTTTGTCGCCGCTGCATTCATTCACCATCTTGAAAACTACATGCGAACACATTTCCGTTTGTAATTTGTGGAATCATCAATGCGACTGCATGTATGCCAGTAACTGCAATCTTTTATTTTCGCACAACTTGCCATTCCAATACATTTGTGCACGGATGGCAACTGTGAACGTTGTTCGTGCAACATCATATTGCTTGCTGTTTTTTGCTTCCTCGTCCATATGACCAAATAAAATTATTTGCGTTATTGTTGCTGTTCTTGCTAAAGCCAGTTAAGGTTTCTTTTTCCAATTTTGCTATGACAGCAACAGCAATAAATAGCAAAAAAAGTTTTTACAACAATAATAACAACAATAACGGCATTAAGCTCTTATGTGATGTGTTGAAGTTTTCCAAATTCAGATGTCAAAGTCATTTTGATAAACCGCAGACCAAAGAGACCAGAAACCATTATCATCATGTGTCTTTATTCACATGTATGCGAGGTCTAACATACATGTATATTTCGATATGAACAATCAAATACACATACACCCTCATACCCATACAAAAGCATACGCGAATAGTGAAACATGTGCAAGAATTGGTTTCCCTTTTATATTGGTTGCAACAAAGGATTATGGCTCCTTGTTATAAATATCAAAAAAATTTTCGTAAAAAATTACATAATTTCGGGCAAAACAAGTTTCGGATAAAATTATCATGAAAATAATCCTTTGAAAAAAATAAATTTCACGAATTGTACCTTCTTGTAAAAAAAGTGTTTTAAAATTAAAAAAAGATAAAACCTTTTTGCGAAATTAGTCTTTAAACAGAAATTATCTTTTCATTAAGAAAAACTTAAGAAACAACTAAAAACAATAGTTACAGTACGTTTTTATACAAACTTATTTTTTCGAAAAAGAATATTTTTTTGTAAAAAGTACCCTTAAACATTATGTATTTTATGAAAAGAACCTCTAACTTATCAAAAAATTAAATTTTTATAAAGAATGTCTACTAAAAGGGAGCACCTTCTTATCAACAAGTTCCTTAAAAAAATTTTATAAAGTATTTTTTTTGTTATGAAAAGTAGTTTTCTACAAACAGCTTTAGAAGAAAGTTTATTTTATGAAATTATTAAATTAAATTTCAAAATGTTTTTAATAATTAATCTTTATAAAAGCACCATCTTATGAGGATTAACTTTCCATATCAAAAATTTTTTTATAAAAATGCGCAATTTATTGAAAGTACTCTTCACTAAAATAGTTACAATTCTGCAAAAAGTACGTTCTACTAAAAATAGCCTTTATGCAAAAATTACTTTTTCTATAAACAGGTACTTTTTAAGCATTTTTATAAAAATATCTTTTTGGGAAAAGTGTCTTTTTCTGAAACTTACGTTTTTAATATAAAATATATTTGTCAAAAAAAAGTACCTTCTTTTTTAAATTAGTACTCAAGGGGTTGACTCCTACTCATCCAATGCATTGCAGCTGTACTTGGAAAATATGGAGGATGATAGAGGGGAAAGAACGAACTATGTGGTGATATATCGACGTCATACGGATGTGCTCTTAATAAAGAGTGTGTTTTTCAAAAACAAAAACGGATCTCGGGAACAAGCTCCTTGATTTAGTCAGAAGATATTCCATTATAATAACGATAAAAACAGTCCATGATGCATCAATGCTCACATGAGTTAATAGTGCTGGCGATCGAATACCTTCAAAATGGACTTTGAGGTGCAGACCCATACCTGCGAGTTATATTTCAGTTTGGGACGGATGTAGTAAGGAGATCAGAGGGAATGAATTATTTCTTACACCTTTAAAAAACCAAGACTCTTGAAGGCTTCTTCAGCGACATGAAAAACGTACCCTGTCCACCAAACATCACACAAAATTTTCATGCCAAGAACATAAATAGCTTTTGATCCCTCAATATTTATATCATCCTTAATTACAGATGGAGTATCATATTCAGTGATAAATTTAAGTGTAAACATACAATATTGCGTGTTACGAGCACTAAAATCGACCCATTTCATTTGATTCTTTGCGGAGATTATTAAAAGATCATGACAAAGAGTATCACCTTATTGTCCCTGTCACCAACAGGCTTAATAACCTACAGTCGGATTAAGGCTAATTCTGGTATAATACACAAAAGACTAGATAAGATTGTAAGTTCGACATAAAGGATAATTAGCAGAAAAAGACGGAGTCTGATGAGATCCTACGTATAACAATTCGTATAGTGCAATCCCTGAGAAAGATCGATGGAAACTGAAAGAAGTCATTACCGATATCAAAAACAATAAATTTTGCCAGAAATATTCCATACCAGACCCTGTCAAACGCCTTGGAAATATCTAGAGCCGCCAGCTTACTTTCGCCTAAATGCTAGCAGATCACTCGTAGAGCGGGTCCTAAGGAAACTACACTGGTGGTCCGCAAGTGTACTGTTGGAGTATAAATATTTCAAAAGGTAAACATGAAGAAGGAAGAATATTTTCCATTACTTTGGAAAGTGCAAACTGATCTTCGTAGACTAGTAGGTAGTGTACTAGACTCGTAGTGCGAAGGTTCCAGGTTCGAATCCTGCCGCAGAACTCTGGCAGTTGTGTGTGATAATTAAAGGGAACGCACAACAAACCTTCACTGGCTTAAGTGTATATCGTATGACATGGGCTATCACAACACCCCCCCCCCCCCAATCAACCTAACCTAACCTTGGAAAGTGCAGCGCAAATTGAAATTGGGCGGTAATTTTCAGGGTTGCTGGTGTCTATATTTCTGGAAATTGGAGCTACAGCACACTGGTAACTCACCAGTATTGATCAAAATTGGCCAATGGTATTCTATCTGGTCCCTCTTGTAAAAATTACTTTATTGTGGAAAGTACTTTTTTATGAAAAAAAATAACTTTTTATAATAAGTTCTTTTATATAAAAGGAGTTTTTGTATAAAATTATTTAAAAAGAAAACATTATAATTCTGCAAAAAAGTCGTTATAAAACGTATTTCTTTATAAAGAAAAGAGCCTTTATATAAAGAGTGCATTTTTTACATAAATAATTTTTTTTATAATTTTTTTTAGTTGACCTTATCAGATTTATCAATGTTGGGGGACGGGCTTTGTATCATTTACCGGATCCAGCATTGGTTCTGAACGCTGGCAGGTTGAATCATACGATTGCTCTTCATATCCTTAGAGGTACAAATGTGTTTTTAAAAACACGTACTTTATTTTAAAAGTACCTCATAAAAAAGTTACTTTTTAACAAAGTATTAAAAATAAGTACCTTTTGAAAAAAATCTTCTTTAATAAAATAGTCCTTCTATAAGACGTTGGAGGACTTCGAGGCGAGATTTTTATTTAAAATATACTTTTGATTAAAATTATGAATTTAAATGAATGTAATTTAAATTCAAAGCAAACCCTACGATACTGTGGGGTATTGTGTATAACGAAAAGTCCACTGTATCAATGCAATAAAAATATTTTATAATTTCTTATTTCTAATTCCTTTTGAATTTTAAATTTGAACTTTTCTCTAACGAAAATCCATACAAATAATTTTTGTCGTTATTGAGTTTTTTTTTTTCGTTTTCTGTTTATTATCGGGGATGACTGCGATGATGAAAATGGCGTTGTTAATGACGATATAAATACACTTGCTGTCTAGCAAGAGCTTCAGTCATGTTTTTACACAATAAATAAGATGACTTGACTTTTACATACTGACTAATATATGTATTTATGTATGTATGTATTTATGTATGTATATGCGTATGTATTTGAAGATTAAAGAAAACGATGATTGAAAACATAAAGAGTTTTTGTTAGAATTCAAAAACAATACTATTGACATCCAAAACAATAGTATTGGAAAAAATCCGAAAGATGGGCAAATGGAAGGACATGTCAATAAAATTGAGAGAAGAGAAGAAAATATCTGAAAACATTAAATTCTTTTCGAAAAATATTTCAATAGCAAATGCAATTTTTTAATAAACAAAGCTAATGAATACAAACTGCGAAGCTCCTTTGCTTTGTCTGCGGATTCCTTGACAGGAATCTAACCTGCTACCGTCGGAGTATTAGTCTAGTACCAGGTACTAAATTCAACTCGACCTCTCTGGTGTAAAATTATCATAAGTGACAATAAAAAAATTTTATAAAAAAACGAAAAGTTAAAAAGCTCGGTATTCGATTACAATTCGTCAAGGAATGAGTTAGTCTGACCTCCACATTCAAGCAAAACTTAAAATTATATATTTTTTGATCTTTACAAAAGAAAAATTTTCAAACGAACACAATTTTCCTGAAGATGATACTCCATGAGAATCGAAATATCGATAATTGCAAATAAAATTGTTTAACCACTAAATAAGACGTTGGGCTTAAACAAAATTTTAATTAAAAAAGAATTATTGGATGACCAAAAGTTGCAAAGAACTAATGATTTATTATAATTTCGGACATGATTATATAAGTCTTACATCTAAACTTACTTGTTAAACTTGCCCATGATCCACTTTGATTATTTATGTGTCTAATAAGAGATACACTTTTTACACGTACACGTCTTAAAACCAATAATGAAGTTTGGCAATAACTTTTATTCACTTTTTCATTCACATACTCGTATGTCATTTGTTATTAATTTATAAAGGAAAACATACACTTGCTGGGAAAAGTTTGCTGAAAGACAAAAAATAAAAGAAAAAAGCAAAAAGTTATATAAATAGTATTGAAAGTAACACAGAGAAGACACACAAAATAGCAAATAAAATAAATAAATTGATCCAAATTGTCTTGCATTCAGATTGTGTTCAACCAAACAATAGTCAAATAGGAAAAATTTCTGTAATAGAACTATTCAATTAACAGATCAATTTATGAATAAGAAATTTTTAGTTTAGTTTTTTTTTTCAAAAATAGTCCTTTTTTAGTAGTATTTACATCATTATTAAAAATTTTAAGCACCTCTCGGCTTACCCTCGCATGTGAACGTATATATTGTTCATCATGACATTAAAAAATTTGTAAATAAACGATTGTGTATATAAAATTAATGAATTCCTGTTTGTCATTTATATCTGAAATAGCATTTATCAATGTAAGTATTCTTTAGTATGTGCGAGGACATTAAAAAAAGGGGAGATATTTCGGATGTGTGTGGCATGAATGAAAATGTTTGCTAAATAGATCACGTACTATTACACTAATATGCTTAAGGAAAATTCAAAAAGTTCCGGCCAAAAAAATTTATTTTCACACAAACTAAATTTCCTGATACCAAAGTCAACTCAGGGAACCTTCGAAAACTTGTAGACACGGTATTAGATTAGTAGTCAGTAAGTCGCAGGTTCGATCCCTGCCATGTAATGTAATGTAATGTAATGTAATGGGGTTTCGGCCCAGGATGGCCCTTTGCACTGTGACCATTGTTGATCTATTGTGCTTCCCCTGTCTCTAGCAGTCTAATACGCTCGCAAATAGGATCAGCTCCTTCAATGGGAGCATTAGCAGATCCTCTTCACTCAGCTTATATGCTTATAGAGACCTGTGTCTTCTGCGGCACAATGCCCCACAATTTGCTATCAAGTGTTCCATCGACTCCTCATCTTCACCGCAAAATCTGCAGATGTCCGTGTCAGATAAGCCCAATCTGTATAGGCGGGCTTTGTAGATGTAATGGCCTGTGAGCGCCCCTACCAGCGTCCGTAGGCTTTTCCCGTCCAGTCTTAGAGCGAGATCCGCTCTCCCAGCGTCAAACCGTAGCAATTTCTTGGAGTGACGTAATCCATTGATGTCATTCCAATGTTGTGCAATCCTGGACGATGTCCATTTCGAAATCTCCGTCTTAAGGAGAGTTTTGTTGAACCCAAAAGATCCCTGCCATAGACTCTGTGTGGTTTTTGCTTTCTGTCTTCTTTAGTCTTTTGTTTCCAGGCTTTTTGTTTCCAGTTCCATATCTCTTTCGGGTACCACAAAATAATAAAAAGTATCATATTTTTTTAAGTTATCAAATCGAAAAACGGGAGTTTGACATCTGTACAATGGTACTGTACTTTTATTTGATATGTACCTTGATTTCGGTTTCGCATGCTTTGGAATTTGGCTGGCTACATATACACGTTAGTACACGATGTGCGTTCTTATAAAAATTTACAGACAAAAACAGGAATAGCGCCTGCTCATGCCAACTTAGGCTAAACGAAGCACATAATTGAGTGGATTTCCTTAATTAAATTGGAAGAAATCAATTCACAGCCAATTTAAAACCGCAATGCCTTTTATCCAGATCAACCAGTAACCATCAGGGCTTATCGTGCAGATTTATTGGTAGAAGACCTTATGGGATGCGGGTACGTATCTTAGTTCCGCTTTGAGTCCCATAAATTTAATCAATATATAAATATTTGTTCAGTGTATCTTGAAATAGTTCTAAATTTGGTTTTTTCTCTTCCAAAATTACCTTTGCTAATTCGGTGGCTTTCTCAAACTGTGTCACATGCCAAATATTTTATCACTTCGTAAATTTTCGAAAATATGCGAGATAAAACTCATTTAAATGATCTGAGTGAATTTGTTATTGAAAACTTATAAACAATTTCTAATTACTCACGAAATGTTCAACCATTTGCAGCCGCATAAATGCTGAAGTTGCCGGGAATGGTCTGCACTCTATACGATTGCAACCGTAGACTCTTTGTTTACGTACTGACGGTTGAAGCTTCGATTCCAATCTATTTAAGCAGAGAAACCAAAGAATTTTCACAGTTCGTGTTAAAAAAAATTTTGAAAACAGTGATTTATATATTTAATAATTTCTTTAAAAATATTGCAAATTTGCATATTTTTGCATTACTAGACATTAACATTTGTAGACATCTACTGGAAATATGTAAATGCCTTGACTAAATCTAAGACGAAAAATGATTTAAATTAAATCAAAACTCTCAGTAATTATTTAATGTTTTCTGGTAAATTAAAAAAAAAATATATATGTGCTTCAGTAATTCACGTTAGCAGCAAAATAGTTTATTTTCTAGTTTATTGTTAAACAAAAGAGAACATTGTATTACAATAGATCACAGTAAATATTATATATTAAGCAATAATATTACATTTCCGGTTTCCTATTTAAATTTATGGCATCGTTTAATTCATTTGCATAATAATATCAATTGTTTTGTAAAGAAGGAAAAGAAATTTATTTACAAATAAAGGGAGAGAAATAAAAGTCAAAATCCGGGACAAACGTGAATTTAATAAGAATTTAAACAAATATAAATAAAAATGAAAAACACAACAACATAAAAATCAAGAGTTGTATAAATAACAACTGATATGATAAAAAATATGTAATAGTTTGCACCGGATATTATTATTTATGTAATCATTGTCTTATATAATTAATAATTTTTATAGCGGAAGTAATTGAATACAATGTTTTCGTTACTGAAATTTAAAGCCTCGCTTTCTTCGGAATTTAAAATGGAGGAATATCCGGTTATATTAAAACAAGTTTATAGGCATTTAAAAAAACCTTATGGGAATTTTTTTATTTTCTCATATTGAATATATTGACTTATTTAATCTTTCATTAATGTATTAATTCAGCTTTGTTCTATGCACTGTCAAGCGAGAAATGATCCAATTCAAAAACTTTACTTCAATTTATTTTTTATCGTAAATGTATGAGTTCACAGTACGACTTTCCTACATTTCATCCGCATACAAATCTTATTTGCATCTTAATTGAATTTTATGCCCCTATTGCGGTTCACCACTCAACTCAGTTTGGTCGTGTGAGAGTCAACCCAACTTATGCACAACCAAACTCATTTTAGTTATTGCGATACACAACTGTTTTTAGTTGAGTTTGTCATTAAATTGCCAACCTGAAATATCGAATTGCCAACTTTAAATATCACGTTTGACAAGTGAAATTTGAAGAAAATTAAACTGAGTGTTGTGGGAATAAAAAGTGTAAAATATTTTATTTATGTATTGTGAAACAATTTGTTAATTGAGTCTTAAAAGGTTAAAAAAAAGAAGTCTGTACATATATTTAAAAACTTGTAATTCTTAAAAAAATAATACCACTTGTGAATTTTAATATATAAAAAAATAAGATGAAATTTATCTACAACAGCAAACAATAAAATATTATTAATTTTTAAATTTATTCTTAAGTTGTTCTATTTTTAATTTATCGCACTCCACCTTAAGATTGTGGAGATCAGTAGCCTCATTTGCTTGTCGTTCCAACAATGCAAATTTTTTTCTAATTTTTTTAATGTTTGCAGTGGATGCTGCAACGCCAAAAACTTGGCCAGATGGTGCCGCTTTCTCTTGCAAAGACAAGAGTTGTGAAACAGTATCATCAAGGCTATTTAATGGTGCCGCTCCCTCTTGCAAAGACAAGAGTTGTGAAACAGTATCCTCAAGGCTATTTAATGGGATTTCTTGTGATGGGCCTCAACCTGTCGCCTGAGTGTTTCTTTTATTGTTTGCAAGTTTTTTCTTAATGCTTGCTTTATAGTGGATCCAAACCTGTGAAAGATTATAATTATATTAAGAATATTGTAATTGTTCAATATTATTTTACTGGCACACTTACACGTTGCCATTCTTGCGATGTTCTTGTCGGTGGTCCCAAACTATTTAATTCTACAGCAAACTCTTCCCATAACTCCTTGCAATTTGGTTTTCCGCGAGCAATTTCCGGATTCCTGTCCATAATCTGAACAAGCCGCTCAAATTGGACTTTCGTTGTTATTTTCAAACTAATAAAAGTGTTTAAAAATTGTGAAAAAATTATTACAAAAATTGATACTTACGATCTCTCCATTTTGATTTAAATTTTCACCGCTTTTAAAAAAATTTCACTCTAACTGATAATGACACAACTACAATTAAGCAGTTGTGTGTATTCAACGTTTTTTACGACCAAACTTTTACAAAGTTGAGAACGGCAATACCACGAAAAAACAGATACACAACTGAAAAGTCAACTTGCAGTTTAGTTGAGAACGGCAATGCGAAATCACCTAAGACGACCAAACTGACACAAAAGTGGTGAACCGCAATAGGGGCATTAATTATTATCTAAGGATTGCTCTGATCTTATTACACAATATTAAAGGACAAAAATAGTATCAGTAGATAAGTATTTAATACAAACTATATAAAAAAAGGCCATATATATTGTTAAAAAGAAAAATATCAGGAGGATTATGACCATACGATTTATTTTGGCATAAAACTTTATCATAGAAATGCATTAAAAGAAAACAGTTCATATTGATTCATTAGCATCAATATCCATAAAGAAATATTGGTAACTTTATTACCATTCGACAGAATATATTAAGAACTTGATCATCATCGACAGTATCATTGCAACAAAGATATATAAGGATATTTAATATTTGAAGCGGTGTAATAAAAGAAGCCTTTTAAAGATAAAACACAATATCGACTTGATAGCTTTTATTTTAATCATATAAACAAGATATAGACAACTCGTTTTACACATTCAAAACCGAAAACATCATTAGATTGAGTTTGGCGTGAGTATAATTCAATACTTGCTTTTTCAAAAGTCAATCAGAATTTATTTGTATATTTACAACGTTTCAAATCATGATGATTTTATAAACACACAGTGAGTAAAAAGAGGGAGGTGTATTGATTGCTTTAACAAGGGTGTTGGAAGGATAATAAGTTTCATTCAATATCGTTTGACATCAATATTTTCTAAATACTCAAATAATAATATAACTGAAACCTTATTATTACCATTGCGGAATATAATGTTGTGAATGTATTATTTGTAACCAATCAATATTATTGTAATTATCTACGTTTTATCCATGTCTGTCACTTTATAGACTTGAGCCTCCATATCAATATCTTTATTGCATTATCAAGATTATTATGTCAATTGCAACGCATCTCTGTCAATGTGCGTATCACCGGATATGAAAATATAAAAATTTATGTTAACGCGTAGTTATCTCACCCTTAAATCAATCACGCAACTACCCTTGTGAAGTTTTTCTGAATCCTTTTAATTTAATACTTTTTATTTTCAAAAATGACTAATAATTAAAATAATAAAAAAAACGATATGTCTTAAATCGACTTGAAACTGTTCTACAGCTGAGATAAAGGACAAAGGACAGTCTCTTAGACTCCAAAATAAAAACTCCAATACTCGCCCAATGATCACCTGTTAAATCAGCGAATACGAACGTGGTAATATGGGTGGAGAGGGAAAGTACAGGGACGCGTGAACAGTAAAGATGTACTATCGTAGAATTAAAAAAAAAAATTGTGCCAGAGTTTGAGAGACTCCAGGCAGGTGTTTAAGGGAAATGTTACTGTTTATATTAATGCCAATGTTATAATCAATATCTGTATCAGAATTATAACTTTCTACTTTACTGCCTTTTTCAATATCTCAATTAAAAATCATGTACATATAAGACTTCAATGCCTATAAAAATTTCTATGTTAATCTGCATCCATGGCAAGATCTTAGGCCCATCACAATGTCTGTGTTCATCTAGCAGTATGAAACCGACTTCATTGGAAACAGAATTCTTTTCGAAACATGTCCACAAGCCCTTCCCCTCACTTTGTTCTTAAAATCGTAAGTGTAAAAAGTACAGCTTCTACCATCATGAACAAGATGTTTATTATTCTATTGATTGAGGCGTTTCCCATAATTCGTTTATTCATATTTCTCAAGTTTTATTTATATACGTAAACCCTTCCAAAATTCAAATGATGCTTTAAGCCTTCCCGATCGTCTTGTTGTATGGCCCTATGAAAAATTTTTGCTATAAATACGCAGTACTGCCCAAAATTGTCTATACGTTGTAATTGTGTTTATGGCATAAATGATGTTTTTTTTTTGCTGCTTTCACAGGCAGCAAAAAAAATTATTTATATAATAATTAATTAATAAAATTAATAAAAAAAATTTAGTGCATGTTTTTTAGCAAAGGCATATGAAACCATAAGATTTGCTTTATTATTGAATGAAAATCAAATGAATTTTTTAAATTTTTAATTTAATGTCTGGTCCTTCCATCTTGTGGAAGTGTTTTTCTAATGTTTTGTTACCAATACATTGACTTGTTTATCGGTTAATAAAAATGTAAAAAATATTGTATTCCTTATACGTTTAAGTACGTTGTCATGAAATATTTTAGTCATTTGAATTCTTATAAATTACACCAAAAAACGAATTTTTATTTAAAAAAAAGTAGGATGGTTTTGAAAACGAGAAAAAAATGTACAGCAAATAAAAACTTGATCTCTGTAGTCAATGAGATGGTAGTAATACCCATATGAAAAAAACATAAATATTATAAATAAGTACATAAAAAGGATCTCCATCACAAATAATAAAATAAATAAAAACAATAAAAAACATATTTCCCATCATTGGAACTTTGGATATTAGATACCAGTATAAAATATTCTCTGAAATTTATAAAAAAAAACTTAATTTTATTGATAACAGCCATAAACGAGAAAATAAAAATAGACAATAAAACATGGGTACACGTAACAAAATTTTAAAAATACACGCATAACGATGTTAGATGTGAGAAATATTTAATGGCGTGACCACCAGATTATCCAAAATTGTGTTGGTAGAAACATATTAAGACAACAATACAAAAATATAGTGAAATACATATCATATCTGAATTATATATATTAATAATTATTTGATTTTAGTTGAGCAAATCGTAAAAATATTATATATTATTCGAATTAACTTTTTCATGATCTCTAGATTTTCATATAAACAACTCAAATACATATTTTGCTCTTAGCAAGATATTGGAAATAAATAAATATTTTTACTAAAAAATCTTACTATTAAGCAAATAATTACAATTATATCTCAATAATACCTTATGTGCCATGTGCAAAAAAAAAAAAAAGATATGCAAATAGTGGTTACATCTATTGCATGAAATATTTGTCCTGCCCTCCACTCTGACTGTCATTCTCATACGTTCGTATTTGACACTTACAAAGTTCTTTTCGGATTCTTAGTCATTAAGAAAAAGAGTTGGGGAAGAGAGAGGAAAAAAGGACTCAAATGCATTAACACAAGGGAAACACTCGTACAGCATGACATATTAAAATGTCAATTGTAATTTCTTGTCATTTTTCAATCAACATGGTTTTCGTTTTCATTTGCTTGAAATACAAGGCTTAAGATTACACAAGGCAACACCAAAATTATGTAGAAGGATGTTGTAGACAATTTTCGAGTTTGTTAAAAGGAATAAAACAAGCATTTAAAAATAACACAAATTGATTTTGCATATGGAAAAAAGAGATTGTAAGATCATTATATTATAATAAAAAATTATTATAATTTTAAGAAAATTTTGGTAATATTTTGAAGTTAAATTTTTTATATGCCAATACTTCCCATTTTGATGAAAGACGGCCATTTTAAAGCCACTTGCTAACAATCTGGTACAACTTATACCAACAGTCAAGCCTGTCGTTAATACTGTCAATCAATCGCTACAAAGTTTCTCTGTGGTCGACACCGATATATACCCAAATCCCTTAAACGACAATTTTCCTTACGAGATTTAAACATAAGTGACTCCAAAACTCACTTCACCAAAAACCACTTTGCGACAAGTCCTTTGATATTGCAACTTTCATATAGCGCAGCTTTGCAAGAAAAATCGCCACAAAAATCTTCTCTGGATTAGTTGATCTAATAAGAACGCTGGTCAAAAGCGATTTAAGACATTAGACGAATTTTAGTTTTCACACGGCGTGAGTCTTAAATAAAAATCTTTCCAAAAAAAAACAGATAAATACAAGAGTAAAAATAATCATTTTTTCCCCCAAAAAGGAAATAAAAACTTTAGAGTTGTGGTTTTCTTCCAACGGGATTTGCTAGCATTTGGAATGATTTTTCCAAAATAACAGATCGCTTTTGAATATGAACCATGGTCAGTGTTCTTTTTCTTAAGAGGATTGCACATAGACGAAATTGGTCTGTTTACAAACCAAATTTGTAGTGGGAAACAAAAAATTATTCTAAATTATAATAAAGCTTTTTCTCAATTTTCCACCCTATAAATTGTTAATCGTCAAGAAACACTTCCCCGAAAAATAGTCGCGGACAATTATGGTGATGCAAGAATGCCTCTGGCTAAAAGTAGGCTAAGAACTCTTGCCTAAAGAAATGGTAGCACGTCTATTCCCCGAAGCAGCAATAATACCAAAAATATGCATCAATATTGCATTATTTTACTATACTTGGAAGTTCTTTTGATATATATATATATATATATATATATATATATATATATATATATATATATATATATATATATATATATATATATATATATATATATATATATATATAATTTTTCTTTTTACGGTCTTAAGAAAAATTAAGTCAATTTCTCCATCATATATGGATGGATTTTGAAAATTTTTTCTACTAAAAAATGTTCCCACTTGCAGCAACGTGCAATAGTATCAGAAGGAAGACTACTTCTCGTCCAAAGTAATACTAAGCAATGGTATCACTGAGCGTATACTTATATAATATAATTTGGCTGCATTTAACATTTATGGTGTAAATATATAGAGAATTAGTTGCCAACAAGCCGTGGAGCGATACACACCTCAAGAAAAAACTTTTTACGAAGGCGGAGCTCGTATTTCAATTTATAACAAAACTCCAACCAGTTCTAATTAAGATATTACTTTTGCATAATGATGAGTTACTTTGCAGCCCCTAACTAGAGAGGAAAGAGAGTAATTTCTAAACAATGTTAGAATTTTGCTGAATTTGTGTGTTTTACTTAAAACAATATGCTTTCTCCAGCATGAAATTTCCTGAATATAAGCGAACGAAGGAGCACGTCTAAAGCAAAATTTATGCAATTAAAAAAAAGGTAAAAATAAACACACAACAATAGTTTATAAAAAAATTAACAAATAACAACTAAAAGGACTCCCAAAATATCCCTTGAGAAGTTTAAAGTGACGAAACAATTAACGTTAAATACTGACATCTTTGAAGACGGTGTCTTAGAAAAT
This sequence comes from Germaria angustata, assembly GCA_963681545.1. NCBI lineage: Eukaryota > Metazoa > Arthropoda > Insecta > Diptera > Tachinidae > Germaria > Germaria angustata. The sequence goes on along the minus strand of OY812998.1, from coordinate 135,851,410 downwards.
ATATAATTGCAACTTTTGATTTATATTTTACATTTATCTTGACACAGTCTTCAAGAATATCAGCAGGTACTACTTTCCCCTGCCACACTTTTGGAACGGCACTATTATGTGGAAAATATAATAAAAGGATCAAGGAAGTAATTGTATTGTATTTTGTGTTTCAAATAATATCGGATCCATTTCTACTTTTTTATTTGATCTTAGACGATATAAGACTTGAAATCTTGCTTATAATAATTTTAGCAAATTGCTACTTCCATCTTAAAAAAATGACACTGGTAAAATTTCTTTCTTGGCTTCCAAACCGACACTTTTTGTAATAACTTCGGCCAAGATTCAGATATAAATATGTAATTCCAAATTTTTTTTCTCCGATAAAAAGAATATTGAAGGACACTGTTCCCTTAGTAACTTGAAATTTCAGATTTGTGAAAATAACAATTCACTGAATTACTTTTGTTTATATGTTTATAAATATATTCATGCTGTCGGTAAAGTTATGGCAACAACACAATAAAAACAATAAATCAATTGAATTGGCAGTGGCAGTGGCAATAGACAACAACAGAGACATATAAAATGTCTGCAGCAGCAGCAATATCATACAAATATCGTGTGTCGCACCCCATTAACCTGAATATGAAAAGTAGAGAAAAGTTTGTATGTGAAGCAATGACAGCTTTCTTCAGCCCTTTGTGTAAAAATTGATTATTATTTGAAATGACAATATATTTGAGTACAAAAAGATTAAGAATGACATTTAACAAGGCCAAAGAGAAAGGTGTTTGTTAACGGTTTTATTATTGTTATTATTATTATTATTATTATTATTATTATTATTATTATTATTTTTATTTTGTTTTTTATTTATATATGTATGTATGTTTTGGCGATTGTGCCCAAGGACGCAACCACAATCACACACTTGCACATATGTGAATATTTTTTTTTTTTTTTTTTTTTTGAAGCGATACGGTATTAATGGATTCCTTAAAAGAAGGCCAAAGGTGTTCCATAATCCCACATACACATACATAAACAGACTCATACAAACAAACATACATACACATGCTCACATGTATATGGAATGTGAATGAAAGAACGTTTACAAAAATTAAACTGAATTTCATTCCTTTGCCACCTACTGATCCTGAACGTTTCAATTATTTTTGTCAAAAGACATTTTTGTTGCACTTTTGAATTCCGTATGAAGTATACGTGAGAAAGTGTTAAGAAATTAAACTCCAATTTTTGTTAATGATCTCCATTTATAGCCATATTTATTCAATTTGATCTTATTCTCAGTTTGTACATTTAGCAATTTTTTTTTTATAAATGTATGTAAATCTAATTCATAATCCCCAAAATGTGATGGCGAAACGGCAATATTTTTCTTCACAGGAAAAATATATAAAAATTATTTCAATCAAACTATTTAATATTGTAGAAAAAACAAAAATTTAATACAAAAACTTAAGTGATTAATATCGCTTGGTTGGCTGAAATGTAAATGCAGCTGACGAATATTGGCCGACTCCAGCCATATCATTGACGGTGGCTTGATTAATGACAATGAATTCGGCGGCGGTAACAAATTGTTTTTAAGTCATACAAAATTTTATCGCTGCCCTACATTTCTATAGAATAATGCATGCAACACAGACATACAATTAAACAAATATTTATTATACCTGATAAACGACATGCAAGATATTTTCTAAAGCAATAATTTATATATTTACAGTATTGACTGCTTCGGATTCTGTGACAAGTGTTCATACAATTCTTAATGCCTGTATTTTATTTCCTTTCAGAACATTCATTAATTAAATTGAAGACATGTTCCTTAAACATTAAGTTATACACATACGCCCATGGCAGAGGGAACGTTTGCCTTTAACGTGTTCATTTTCTTTTGTGATTAATTGTAGGCAATTACCTAAAACTTTTATTCATTAAATTTCTGCTTTTCTTTTACCTTTTCGAAATTTTCATTTGTTTTTACATATTTGTTGTCTTACGATGACTGAAAGTTAAAACGGTTCAGTCAGGAGTAAAAAACAAGAACACAAAAGAAAATAATTCAAATGAAATAAATTAGCAAATGTTGAGCAATAAATACTTTAAATAAATAAATAAAGTCCTGTATGACATTTGAATATTCATTTTATTTACTTTCTGGCAAAAGTAACAACTGAATAAGTATATAAATTCCTTTGTTGACGGAAATGAAGCATAAAAATAGACTTATGCGAAAACATCATTTATCATTAATGAAAAACATCGTACGATATCAACAAAATTTCAACAAACATATTGATTTTAATATGATTAGATATTAGCAATGGCTTCTCGCTCTTTCCGTAGTAAATTTGAAAATGAATTTAAAAATTCAGGACTCGAACCGAAAGCAGTTAACGAAATTATTTAAATTATAAAAATGGCCGAACGGCAGATGGCAGGCCCCTTATCCTAGACCTGCTACAGCAGACCAATCATCTTCTCAGCTGGAACAACAAATGATTAACGAAACTGATACAAGACAAAAATAACAATGCGAAAACAACTACAACAATCGTGTAAGATGGAAGATGCTTTGTGGAAGCCAAATGTTTTCAAGATGGATAATGGAGAAAACAAATAACATTAAAATAAATAATACTATAAATTGAGTAAATTTGTTTGAATTGAAAGAAAATGTACATTTATTTTAGAAGGTCCTTTTGTTATATTATAATTCATATTTGCTTTGCACAGGCGTGTCATAGTCTTCTTTTCAATTATAGTGTTGTATTGCTACGATAGTCGAATATATTGGAAAAGTTGAACAAGAATCGGATGAGTGTATGTAGTTTTTAAGGAGATAGAATCTGCCATTTTTTTAATTACAACTTATTTCCTTGATCACTTAATTACGTACATGAGGCTCCGTAAAGTATGATTAGCTGCAAATTTTTATTTTTGATAGGGGCAAACATCCCCACTGTTCTAGCTTCAATAGGTAAACCTTTTTTAATATCGACTGAAATAGAAATACTTTGAGACCAATATTTATTTTGTATAGGGATGGCATTGACGATTTTGTTGAAAGTAATTCTTTGTAATTCGCTTTTGTTCATTAAGGATACAGCTCTTCATATAACGATATTTCGTAAGTGATTTTGCAGCGTTTTTGTAAGCATTTAAATTCTTTTGTTTATATAAAAAAAACAACTACATATATAAGCTCTTATTGTGAGTTGCATTCGATATTCGATCTTCCCCAGGTATCGAACATCGAACATCGACTATCGAATGTCGCATGCGTATTAAGAGCTGGCAATTTTTCTTTCGAAACTTATCAAAAATTTTAACATTTGTACGTTTTCTTTATAAATAACAGTTGTAAATTATTTTATTTTAATTTCATACAGTTCAAAGGTTATATAAAAAAAACGATTGAAACAAAACCATTAGCTGTCGAAAGGAATCTATAAATCTTTAAACAAAGTTTCTAAATGATACCATCGTATACTAATATAATGCAATCCAATTCCAAAATATTGGCTGCATCTCTCAACCTCTTTCTGCTTCGGGGCAGTTCCAATAAATATTCATCTTTATTGCATGAGTCATCTTACAATAATTCCGTAGGCGAAAAGTGCAAGACATTGCCCTAACGGAACTCCTATTTTGATAAAAAAAAAAATAACTTCATCATTTGCGCGTGTTGTTGGACCCTATAACCGTCCATGGTGATTGGGCAAACTACATCATTGATTGTCTAAGTTTGAAAGTTCCTATTGGAAGACCCTTTATGTGTATGAATATGTCAATATATTTGTTTCATTGTAAAATATTTATTTGAGTTTTTTTATTTTTTTAAACAACTTGAGATTTCGGCGGAAATACATGTGCGTAAGTGTGTATGAGTGTTTGATTTCGCTTAAATACTTTGATATCCCATGTCTCTTTAGCTGACATTTGCTTGAATTTACATACGTACAAATATATGTATTAGAAATTTGTTTATATAAACAAGTTTGATTTGTAGATTATATTTGTAAATTTCACTAGAAGCCAGCCTGCTTTTGAAATAAAAATAATGATATTTTTATTTCATGCCCATAGAATTTGCTTCAAGCTTGGCATATCTTCTCCAGTGATAAGAAATGTTTTCTACACCTACACTTCCGGGAAACAGATGTAAATACAATTAAGATGAAAAATGTTCATTTAATTTAGACGTATTTAATTTCGCTTCATTTGAATTATATTTCATACCAGCTATTTCTAGGAATTTAAGGATATCTTCATCAGCTATTGAAAATATTTCTGACATTGGAGAACTTAATTCAATCTATTTTGTTAAATATTTGTACTGTTCATTGTGTATATTATCAATCATATGGTAATAATTAATTTTAAAAATTTGTTCAACAAATATTTTTGCAATAAAAAAAACAATTGAAAGCTTGTAGGTCCCCCAATTGTGTTTAACTAATATTGGAGAAAAGTTCAAAAATATGTTTCCTGAATTTAAGTTTCCTTTAAGGCTGAAAAACTATATTTATTTGAACAAATAAACACATTTCACTTTAAAATTGGGGTCTATGTAAATAAAGTTCATAATTTCATAAATTCTATACATGCAGCTTAAGAAACTTAATGTGTCTACACAACACCAGAGGCACTGCAACTTTGCATTAAAAAATAATAAAATTCGCAATAGAAGAGTTGCTAAAAAAGTTTAAGCTCCCTCCACCGAATTCACCACCTGTTCATTCTACATACCCAATCCCTGGGGGCATGGCCTATACATCCTCTCTTGGTGGCTTGGTGTTGTGCTTCCTGGTTTCCAGACCTAAGCCTTAAAATCTTGTATGTTGCTACCCAATACCTAAAATAACAGGGTAGCGGGCGGACAATTAAAGACGAAAGTAGGTTCGCTCGCTTGTCCGGATAGATAATATGGTCTTTCAAGACCAGTTAGCCATCAAAATTAATATGTTACTACCCAATTCTTGAAATAACAGGATAAGAGTATTTAAGGAAGTAGGATTGCTTGAGCTTATCTGGGTAGAACTGCTACCAATGTCCCGGGTTTGCGCAAGACCTGAAATCGCAAGTGTTTGTAACACAAGATCGACAAGAGAATCTATCTGGTACCACGGGAACCAGTAGCCCATAGGAATTGTCCTAAACTGGTTTTTGTTGAGGCCCCTTCGGGAATCACGCGGTTGTTATGGTTAAAACTCAAAAATATGCGGGAAGAGTTATGGGTCGGATGAGTATATCTCCAATATGGTGCTAATGATCCTATTGTAGATGCTCTCTTTAGGCTATATATCTCTAAGTGCTACCCTGGAGGTTGCGGTTGGTGAGTAATAGGGAGACGTTGGAGTGGTAGGAGGTCCAGCATTCTAGCAAGGTGTCGGAACATGGTTCTGTAGCCTGCACAGAATTTTCTATTTGGTGATGCTTATGCACGTATGTGATTTATTTTTATGTCCATAAACATGTTCGTATGTAATTTATATTAGAAATACACTTTTACAATTTTGTTGGAACAAAAAGAGAAATTTTTCTATACATTCATGCCATAACAATTTTGTCATTAGCCTAAGAAAAAAATATAATCCTATTTTTATTTTCCATGCGGGATAAATAAAATAAAGAAAAAGGATATATTAAAAAAAAGTAAAAAGAAAAAAATTCCGAAAGAAAGTCCACAGAAAATTTAAGTTAATAAGTTAACAAGGACTCCCCACACGTTTGTTGCCTGCCGAGCAATTGTTTGGCTATTTTGTCCTAAAAACAGCATGTTTATCACCCATGCAAAGGGATTTGTATACAAGTCATTCGGTCACTCAATTTCTCACTCTCCATTCGTTTTGTTGTTTAAGCCAGTATTCCTGGAAACAAACGCAAGGACCAACACAATATCCTTTTTATGTGTTTAGTTTTATTTACATCCCTCTATGAATGTATATTTGTGTATATGTTTGTTCATATGTCTGGTGGTCGTCTTATTTTGTTTTATTATGAGACTAATGCGGCAGCTCGCACTAAGTATCGTTTACTCATTGATGATATTGTTTTCCCAGTTTAAATCGATTTGTCGTCGGACATATGTTGAGGTTAGGAGTTTGGGCATATAAATTCTACACTTGACAGTAAATTTATAAAAGAACTTTGTAAACATCATCATGTGTATATTGACTGTGTTCCTGGCACCGTCTCTTGGACCCTCTTAGGAACAATAATATTCTAAGGCTGGACAAATTAATCCTGAAGTGAATTTGGCCATCTTAAAACATTGAAAGACCTAAAGGCTTTCACGAAGAACGATTTATTGAAACAGTGGAACTGACGTACAGGTAGTGATTATTTAATTACGAGAAATCTGTCGTAAGTTGGATCAATCGTCATACAGATTTCTCATTCTAGACTGAGTATTGAATTGACGCACAATAAAAATTTTAACAACCTGTTAAAAATTTCAGCATTATATGTATGTAAAGTAAAGCACCTAAATAAAAAAAAAAATACTAAAAACAAAGGAAATCATTTGCAAAAATAAAAGTCCTCCATGTTCATGCGTAGAAAACACTAACCACTAAATGCCAAATAGACAAAATAGGAATGATCAAATATATAAATAAACATAAATTTGCACTTAAATTAAGAAATAGACACAGACACAAAAAGTAATAGAAACCAAAATAGGCATGACATTGACAGATATAAAGATACGGCAACAAGTAACTGATACAATTTTGTAGGTATACGATTATATAAATAATATTTAAAATGGACATACAATTCAACGACAGAATAATAGATAAAATCACTGGCCACATATAATTGTATTTGACCATGAACATGAAAATGGACATAAGGACATAATGATAGAAACATAAGACACTTACTTGGCAGCCATCAACGAGTTTATATACATGCATGCCTCGTGTTGTGGACATGGATGTAAAATTTTACTTTATAGTTGGTATGAGCGTGGGGCATGAAAATTGAATTTTTAATACAATATTATACATAAGGACAAAAACATATCCTTATGGCTTTTGTTATGGACATAGATATACAATTGACTTTCAAGAGGTCATGAATATCAATATGGACAAGGTCATACACATATTAAAATATATGTATAAATATTTATATTGCCATAACCATAGTTATGGGGATGGATATAGAAATCGACACCACATATACAAAAGAGCATGAGATGGTTACATGGATGCGGCCATGGTAATTAGTATATACATGAAAATTAGTCTTAATATGGGCATGATGATCGATTAACTAGGAATATATTTACGGATATTAGCAAAGACAAGATCATACATATGGATAAGGACTTTACGGCTTTTCAGTGCTCATGGCAATTTTTATACATATAGACATGAATTTTACAAATTGATGACATTAATCGTCCCGTCTCTTGATTAACTAATTTAATTATTCAATATCAAGTTAGAGATCTTTTTATAAAAATAATAATAAAATATCCGTTTTAACAAAGTTCCCTTTCTAATAAACTGAACTGGTGGATCTGGTGAGGATATTGTAATCCGAATAAAAAGACCACACAATCTTTTGGCCCAATCAGTAAAGTACGGAAATTGTCCTCAATATCGCGCCGTGTTATAAGCCCACAATAATCTGTGGGCTAAAACACGTCAAATAGCGTTGTGTGTAGAAATAAAAAACAGAAAGTAAAACTATATAAGCCATTGTACGATCTTGCTACGAGTGGTATCGAATGTAACCCGCAGGAGAGTTGCAGAAGAGGCCGACCGGCGTAGGCAAAATGATAGCGAGGCTAGAAAAATGCATAAAAGCTGGGGTGAAGTAAAAACTATTCCGACGAACAGATCTGATCGGAAAAAGTTCGGTAAGGTGCTAAAGAGGGGAATATACATTAACACCCTATGGGTGTTTTCTTCAAGAAATTATTTAATAAGTTAGGTATGATATAGACTGCAAAAGGAGCATAATCGACAGCATAGATCTGACAAATGGACAAGGAGTTACACCTTTCCATGCTTATGCCATAGGTATGAACCTGACTTTGTAATTCGTATAAACATTAATATAAATAAAGTGATGCACATTGTTCCTCTTACTCCTCTGAAGAGCGCACGGCTGCAGCAAGTTCCTTCCAATGAGCTCGACCATCAGCTCATTGGAATGACTACGTTCCACTGCAGATGTAGTTTGGATAGTTCTATTGTGATTTAGCGTTTCCAGGTGTGTGATGGTCGCCTGCTTCCCTGGGGGTTCCAGTCTATGGCTTTCTTAATGATAACGTTTAATGGCTTGCGGAAAGTGTGTCCAAACCAACCCCATTTGTGCCTTCTTATTTCCATCTCAATTGTTTGCTGGTTTGTGTCTGACCTGAGTTGGGCACTGGATATTATTGCGCAGACATTTATTAACAAACACCTATACTTGGTATCTCGTGGTGCCATATTCCACATTTCGCAACCGTACAATAATGTGGATTTAATGTTGGAACTGAAGATTTTAATTTTGGTGTATCTCGATATGTTAGGCGATTTCCAAATATGTTGCGTGCCTCATTAATGCGACTGGCAAGATCTGCTGACATGATGATAATCACATAATATTTAATAACATCAAGAACAATAATATATTATGGACAAAGACATAAAATCGACTTAATAATTAAGAAAGACAAGGTTGTACACATTAAAAGGATATAAAAATGTATATCATTGTGGCCATTGTTATGGACATACATGAGTATGATTATCAACTTAACGAAGATCGCACACATAAATCAGGACACAGACTTCTATACACACGATTTCCAACACAGTTATTGAAATTGACATTAATACAGGCGCTAGTACGAGGACGTGTATGACCAATTATATTATTTCCAAGTACGAGGACGTATATGACCAATTGTGAACGTAGTAATTCACCGCATATTGAGCTTGGCCAATATTAATTTCAGCCAACATACAATAAATATGTATTGGTTTCTGGGAAAAGTTTTCGATAATCTCGTGAGACGAAGAAATTTTAATCAAATTCACTAACGAAAAAAATTACAAGGAAAGTGCAGTTTTATTCCTTAATCTAAATTAGTGGCAGCTTCTTTTTTTCTTCGGCATATTCTCTTATTATCAAAATTTTCTTGCGGTGTAGCTTTATGCCAGTATATTTTTATGGTTAAAATATTGTTTGTTTTGTTGTTTGTTTCTTGGCTTCTGGCGAAAGTTCCCTTTTATTTATATAATTTTCCATTTTGAACAAGCACGTAGTTGAAGGTTATTTTTGGTGGTTCTTACTTGTATTTTTTAATTTATTTATTATTTTCTCTGTTGTTTTTGTTTCTTTTATTTACTATTTAATATTTCACTTAACTCAGCAGTTTGTTTTAATACAAATATAAATTTGTTTGATCAATTCCTGGCTTTTTATTGAAATGTAACCGACAACTGTGTTGTGCTTTAAGCTGCTGGCTTTGATTTTCCTTTTTTTAGCAATTGGAGCATTAATTTCACAGCTGGCCTGTAGTGAAAGGATGTTGTTTTCGTAACCTCTGCAGCTACATAAAAGCACACTTCCATAAACAATTAAAGTTTCAGAGAAAACTCTTGAATGTTTAATGGAAAATAAAGTAGTGCTTTAATTTCTCGATTATTTTATACTTCAAGCGATAGCATTTCGTAAAACTTCAGGAAAATTGTCGTAAAATTTCACCAAAATACACATATAACTTTTTTGGAAATTTTTGGAATCAGGAAAAGTCCTTAAAAGATTTTTGTGCACTTGTTAGCAAATCTCTTGCCATAACAAGGACTTTTGACTTTCATATTTATTAATATATACATAAACATACATATAAGTATGTATGTGTATGTGTTGAGCTTCATTTTAGCTCCTCTGAACGCTTTACGTTACACGGATATTATTTGCTTTTGAATTTTACTCAAATGGAATTTGATTTACACATTTTTTATTTGCCTATGAAAGGCGAAAAATAAATTTTTGCTTTATCCTTTGAATCGAAATACAATGATTTAAATATGAAGGACGATACTAAGAGAATTTTGATTCGATTTCCAGGTAAAAGCTGCAATAAAGCAAGTCTCAAAATCCTTCAATTTACCTTCGTGTTACCATAATTTGAATTATCTTTAAAGACTTAAGTTACTGAATTGCTTTCAATACAAAAATGTTCAAGTCACTGGCGAATAATATTTTTATAGTAAGTTGTGGCACTCGTACATACTAGTACATACTCGAACAAGACTATGGGCCTGGATAACAAACCAAAACATAAAATATTATGCGAATATAATACATTTTTAATAACATTTCGTGCAAATATATTACGTTTATGTAAATTCATATACTGAATTATTTATGTGGAAGGAGAAATGTGCCATATCATATTTCAGGTGGTTTTTTTTTGTGATTTGTTTCATCCATGTTATCTGGGCTTTAATAGTATTTTTATTTGCCACAAGCAATACGGCATGGAGGAATTTAGGTCCTTTTTACATTTCCTTTTTGCAACACGTGCACATACACACAAAATAAAATCCTATTACGTTGTGTAAAAAGAAATGTAATTGTTTTAAATTTTAACAAAATAAAATGATGAGACAAAATAAATAAAAATATATTTAAAAAATGTGTTGCAATTATCATATGACCAGCTAAAGAAAATTCAATTGGACAACTGATTTAGATTTACATATTTTTGGTATATTTAATAACTTAACTTATTTTTGTTATACAAAGATCGACCAATTTTTGTATGACTAATTGATTAAAAGTTTTCTAATTACTTTGTCCGAAAATGGAATACAACTCTCATATACACGCCGGCACTTAAGAGTCTATTTTGAAGCCACCTGGCCGAGTACAGAAAAGGACAACAAAGCTCCTCGCTGGCAGTAGTGTAACCAATTCTATCTACTGACTTAAGAATTGTCGAAATGTGGAGTGTCTTTCGTTTTTTATTTTTAATTCAATGGAGTTTGGTTTAATGAGGTTATATACAGCATACAGACCATCACGTCTCTTTTGGTTGCGCACTGTGTAAAATTGCAGAGATCATAATATGATTGGTGCGACCATGCATTTTTGAAGTATATTGTATTACAGAAATTATATTTTGGTTGCCATAAACATGCAAATACCATCACTCTTTTCTCCATACATTGTGTTGCAGAGATATGATTAATTCTGTCATATCATCACCATCTCCTTTTTTTGTTGCAATCATAACAACAGGCTATAAACTTTTGCAACATATATTTTTTTGCAGCAGAGATAAAAGTAAAGTTGCCACTGCCATGCCACCATATGTACATATATTATGTGTCAGATATAATAATTTAGTCAATACAGCCATGTGACTACCATGTTTTTATTTCTACCAGCATTGTGTTTAAGAGATCAAACCATAGTTACCGCAATCACACTTGAAAGTGTATCATCATTTATATAATGAGAGTTGTAGATTTTATTTTTAGATCTTAATTTAATATTTTTTTAACGGTACATAATATCCTTATATATTTAGTTGGTGCCTTAATTTTTTTCCATTACCCCTCTTGGGAGCATATGGCTTCCATAAAACATCTCCATCTTTTACGACTTGTTGCAGTTGTTTTCGCTTCTTCCCATGTAACACGGAACTGTCCTAGTTCTTGAAGTATGATGTGTCTTCATGTATTCTTTTGCCGACCACGGCTTATTGAGCCTTGAGTGTTCCTTTGTTATTTCCCTTAAATTAAACGAGAAACAAATTTATGTGCTGCGACTTTACAATCATGCATTATCGTGGAACAGAAAAATACAGTGATAATAATAATAAACCGAGTAACTAGAGCACCCCAATTTTGAAGGAATGAAAATGCTAAAAAAATAGAATGAAATAAAATGACAAAAAAAATGTTTTTTAATTTAAACGTGTTTTATTATCCTTGAGCATATAGATTTTATTTCCTACGTCGCTCTGTTGTTACTGTATAGGAAGCAATACCTTTGTGCGTAATAAACACGTAAGTGAAAGGAAAGGATATGCTATATACACACCGATAATTTTTTAAGGTTTTTGGCAAAACCTTTGTTGGTCGTTTTCCTGTCACTTGCGTTGTAATGCAATAAAAAAATGAATTGAAAATGCTGCAGATAAGTTACTTGCAAATGATAAAATTAGGCAGTTAAGTATAATGATCCTAATGGAGGGGAAAACACAAATCAATTGCAAGCATCTTCAAAGAAAGGAAACAGCTCAAAAAAAGATTTTTATCTTAGTTGTTGGCCAGAGCTGAAGGATATGAAGAACAGTATAAAGTTTCATTCTGTTGTTAAAGTAGTGGAACCAAAAAAATATCAAGGACAGCTGCAGCATACCTGCAACATTTACTACATCAGTATTTTGCCAATAACGACAACAAAAATAAACTACAAGTTTGTGTTTTCTGGACAAAAACAAGGACACTCACTTGGAATTTTAATTAAATTTGTTAATTGTTTGTTCGAAGTTTTCCGTCATTTAAAATATTTTTGTTTTATTTTAACTACTAAAGCTTTTATTTCCACAAGCTTATTGTTTTATATATTTTGTGAAAACTTACCTACGATACAATAAACGATAAAATTTATAAAGTTTCAGAACTATAAAGATACCATTTTATGTAAAAAAATATACAGGATCTTAAAACAGGATCCAAAAAAATAAATGAAATTCAATTCTTTGAAATTCAATTCTTTGAAATTCAATTATTAAAAGGCCCTGAAAACTGCGACCCATACAATGCGTGGGCTCTAAGTTACGAAATAAGCCAATTACTTTGAGAGCATGTACATCCTTTGATATTATTAAATGTCCTGCGAAAAAATTTACCTAAAGAGATGGCAGACTTAACGTAATTTCTCCTGGAAAGCAGATTCAAATCCACTCATGTAGTTCTACTCTGGTTTCGCCCGACAGACTGTAGAGGTAGATTATAATATTAAAAATATTCTTGTGGTTCTGCTCACTCCACAATTGTTGGAGGCCTTCGCGGCATCAAAGATGTTCAAATGCAATATTATGCTGATGTTTATTCTAAAAAAATGAAACATATGGCTCTTCGCCTTTTCGAACAGAAAGCAGGAAATTTAGTGTCCTTTGATACGTTACAATTTATCAAGAAACTAACGAAAGCATTTAGCTGATCATTTCAACAGCAGTGAATTCAAATTCTTGAATCAACAAAACATAATCCTGATATTCGACCAGGGACAAAAATGTATGTTAAAAAACGTTCAATATGAGAGCAACTTTAAGCCAAATTACAGTGGAACCAACGTTAATTGAAAATTTCTCATCGTGAAAAGATTAACTTATCATCTTCAAATCGAATAGAGGCGTCAGTAATTAAAAAATTATCTTCTAATTTTTTTCAATAGTTAATGAATGAGCTTTAAACGGAGTTTTTATAAAAAGTTTGCTTTTATTTGTAATAAAATTGACCTAAAGTCCATTTTTAAATATTAAAACAAGATAAAAAAAATCTCGAGAAATTATGCAATAACTTTTGATGAAAGCATTCTTTTAAACTCCCTTTTCAATCAAAACATTGAGTAAAAAAGAAACTAAAGTAAAAAATTGGTGCTGATGATTACAAATATGTAAAAAATTATTAATTCCAAGATTAACAAAAAACAAGCGAAAAGTTTCATCCACGCAGCAGGAGTCCAGCTCACCCCCAGAAATTGTATTAAGAATGAACAACAAAGCTTGAATTCAATATCCATTAATAAATGAATATTGTATTGTAAGTATTGAACGACAATACCTTTAGATTCGTGCTGTTGTCAGAGGTGCTGTTGTTGAACAAATTAAACAAAAAATGTGTTTGAAATGAAAATATTTTTCTAACAAAAACGTCATGTAATGCCGCTGCTATTTTTAAATTAAGAAGAAACATTACTTACTCGCATTTCGAATGAAGGGAATTTCGATTTGATTTATATTTTAGAGTGTTAATTTTACGCTTGACTGCTCTATGATGGGAAAATACGAGAAATGTGATTTGAAAATTAACAAATATAATGTTGATAATGTTACAAATATATAAATTTTAAATTAAATTCAATGAAACATGGAATGTTTTTTACATGTAAAATAATGTATTGATTATATTTGCAGCAAACAAGACCAGTCCTTTAAGCAACTCAAAGCAAATCCTATTTATAATTTACAGTTTAGCCAATTAGAATGATATGGAGAAATAGCTCTTTATAAAAACAATGTTTTGTACGATTATATTTGACAGCAAATGTTTTTTTCCACCAAATTGTCAGCAAACAATACGTTAATTAAAGCATTTTAAAATAGAAAAAAATATTCTCAAAAGCCATTTAAGCAAGAAGTTTTAATTTACTTTACTACTACATTTTTCAATTATTTAATTACTTCTAATTTTACGTTTATAAAATTAAAAGGCTACAAAGAAAAAGTTTCAAATGTTTATGTATCTCCACTAATTACCAGACCAGCAAGACAAAAAACCTCCTTTCGCTTACCTATTAGCACCCTTTACAAACAAACCAAGTCCTGCGGCTGCACTGACTCATTAAAAAGGAAAGTTTCTGACTTGAAAAAAATGTAAAACAAACACAAACAAACACAAGTGCACAGCAAAAGAGCTGTTAAGTTAAATAGAAACTTTTACTTTTTTTCATTTATTGCATTTGTAATAAAAACATCAAATAATAGAACGTGTCGACAATCGGAAAACGAATCAAAGTTTTTTTTTCTGTTTTCTAGATTTTAATTAGTCTCAATATCAAACTGACTTTGATGCGATAATTGCAATGATCAGCTAAAAAATTGGTATGTTGGATGTGAATGTGTTTTAGAGCAACAACAGCAATGACAGCAATAGTATTGAAGGAAATGAAACCTACAAGGAGCACAATAAGATTGAGAGTAAAGGAAAAAATTATTTGTAAGGATATGTGAAGGATATTAAGAGCTGAAATGCTTCTGGTAACACGCTCATCAGACTTTAAACTACATGAATCCCTAACTTGTGTATATTGACCGATTTCAGCACTCAACGTCGCATTTTGAAAGGTCCTTGGGGAAAAAGTTGCAGCACCAGGAAATGTACTCTCTCGTTTTTATTTTTTGTCTCTTTCTTCTAAGAATCCTTAGCTTGTCATATGTAATAAAGTTGATTGAAGCCCAGATTCATAGTGGTCATCCACTTCATTAATTCAAACCTCCATTTTCATCTTAACAAACCTAATTTGCATACAAGGAGCAGATCTTTCAAATAGGATACTTGCGAGACAATTACTACTAATAATGACTCCCACTCTAGTTGCAAAAAGAATATTGATCAAATGACCACTGGTACCTCAGTACAGCCACTTTGTCATTCCCAACAGACAAATAATTGTCTAAGTTTGCAAGATAACCACGGATCAATCATTCGTTTCTTAAGCATTAACAGCGAGGTGAGCAGCAGATTCATTTATTTGGAAATGAATGGTCTTGTTAACTGCCCTATCTTTCCCTTCACTATATTTGATAATTTTGTCTCACAATAACAATTAAAAGAAACCACAATGTCATAATAATTAGTGTGGGTAGTTCATTCAGGAACGCATTCATGTAGAACAAAAGTCCTTTGAAGCAAACATAAGCATGTATACAAACACAATACTTCCCACAGCCAAACAAATAGAATTTGGTCTACAAACAAACAACAATAATGAGGTTTTTAGCAAAAACTGTATTGTATTGTACCGACAATACCCCAGCTACTCGTACTGGTATTCAATATATTTAGCAGGAAGAAGGCAGCATTGCTTGACACGAAACACTCATGTTTGTAATTGGCGTTAAGTTTCTATGAAAGTAACCAAACGTTATTGAAAATTACAACGTCTGTTTAAATCTAAAGGCTTCAGTGTCTCATAAGGATACCCACTAGTTCGTTGTATGGTAGAAATAGAGTTTATGAAAGTTACTGGAACATATCTTTCAAGTCGTTGAATTTATATATATGAGTCCAAGTTTTCAGGTCGTGCATTAAATGAAGTCAATATTGTCTCTTTTGGAAATCGCAAGGTGTCGTCTCCTTTATGGCCTATGTCTTTAATAATGCAATGTAAAATATAAAATTTTTAATTTCAAAAGTTTAAATTTCGATTAATTTAATTTAAAAAACGGATCTGAATAATATTTTAAGTAGATAAGGATTATACTAACCAAACAGATCCTTAAAAGACTGTTAATGTAAATTACGTGCTTAAGTTAATGTCACAATTGTACACAAATTGGTTAAAATAAAGAACATGAAGCAAATTACGGCATTCAATATCGATCGGAATTTCAAACAAAATTTCATGGAAAAGTATTTTAATTACTCGAATTTTTATTTAAATCTTAATTATTTAAGATACCATATTCTTCAAAAAATCTAGAGCATTTGCTATGTCAATGTGGCTTTTAAATATACGCCCGTAAAATTGTATCATCTAAACTGGCATCTAGTATGCGTCCCGGTTTTCTTTGAAAACTAGTCAATTAATTAATCCCCTTTGAGTTTCAAGAACTGCAGGTTAAATAAGGAATTCTTTCTTGCCTTTTAGACTTTTTAGTTTGTACAATCAAGAAGGTGTATGTATAAACATTTTTATTAGTTTAGAAATATCCCAGGGGTGTTGGAAGTAGTTACGGTCTGTTCTTGTTGTTGCTATTGGTTGCTATTTACTAATAACAGTGGTACTGGCAGTCTCCTGAATATTGTTCATAAAGATGGTGATTGGCAAGAATAAATTTATTGAAACGTTTCCGCCTTCATTTATTTATACCTCTGCTTATTATCCTTGGCCTCATGTCTAAAACTTAGAGTAATTTTAAACAATTTTTGTTTCTTTATATTTCCATTTTTTTATATAGAAATAAAAGTGTTGTTGTGTTGTGTATATACTTCAGTTTAGCATATAAAGAATATAATCTGAAATCCATATTTCCTACTAATGATTTTGGTTTTATGATACTTGTACTGAAAAGTACTTGCTACCGTGCCACCCCAGCTGTTGTTCTTATTTAATGAGTTGTAGTTGCTTGCAGATGAGTGCCCTTCATACAGTGGAAATATTTCATAAGTTTTCATAAGTTTTAAGTTTCAAAGTAGGAAAAAATGAAATAGTGAAAAACATAATATAATACAAATAAACGTTTCATTAAATAGTAGTTATTTATGTACTATGTTGAGCTAAAAGAAACGAATTTAAAGTCTTAAAAAAGGACCTTTTAAGTGACGAAAAAAATGCCAGTAGGGAATAAATTTTAGTTAAATTTTTATAAGTTGTTAAAGGCCATTTGAAAATTTCCAGATAACGAACATGAAAAAATGTTATTTTTATTAAAAAATCCATAATTTAGAACCTTTGAACCCTGACCTTCGTAGACTAGTAGGTAGTGTACTAGACTCGTAGTGCGAGGGTCCCAGGTTCGAATCCTGCCGCAGAACTCTGGCAGTTTGTGTTTGATAATTAAAGGGAGCGCACAACAAGCCTTAACTGGATTGGGTGTATGTCGTATGACATGGGCTATCACACCCCTCCAATCAACCTAACCTAACCTAACCTACGGTCTATAAAAGTCATAAAATGTAATTTTTTAGAGAATAAATTGCTCACAAAAATATTTATTGAATAAAATTTTTCTCAAAGGCATAAATTATTATTTGAATTTTAATGTTAAAAAATTTTCGTGCTATTTGTGTGGAAAATTTTAAAATGATTTTTTTTTTAATAATTTTTTTTTTATTTCAAGGTCTGGGCTTTACGGAAGCGGTGGCTGCAAATTTTCTTAAATTTATTTAAAAATTTACCCCGTCGAATTGATTCGTATTCATATAAAGTATAAATTAAGCCAAATTTTGTTGCAGTTACAGCAGCCTTAAAAAGAGAAATTTACAAACATATGAACAAACGCACACACACACAAATATATACAAAAACGTACGAAATTTATGGCATTAATACTCGAAGAAGTCTGATGAAAACTTCATTTCCGAAAATCGTTGTGAAAACCATAATTTGTTTCCTTTTTTGATGCAAGAAATTAGAGAAAATCTAGAAATCAAAGCCTTTGTCTTTATCTCCTTTTTTTTAATTTTTTTAAGTTTTATTGTTCTTCAGATCGTCTGTCTTATGTGCCTTTGGCGGCGAAATTTTCAACGTTTATGTAAATTTTCATTTTAATATCCGGGCAATGATTTTTACTGTTAAGCTGCCATTTTGTTTTTGTTCTTCCTTGTTATTTTAATAAATATATATAATTTTTTTTTTGTACACAGTTTTCATATTAGAATTTACACCATTATAACTTTTAATCGTGCAGAATACTTTGCCTAAATGGCCAGAAAATTTAAGCCAATGGTTTTTGGTCCAAAACGTTTTTTGGATCTTTTATTTTTTCTTCTGTTGCGAATGGCTTTGGCTGGGAACAAGCCCAACCAAACTAAGACCGAAACAAGCATCCTACAAGCCAATCCATACTAGTGTATCATATCAAATGCAAACATTCACACAGAAATTACTCTACTGTATGTGTCTCTGAGTGTGTGTGTGTGTGTGTATTATGTACAGTAGTTCGTTACCAAAAGCATTTAGCCACCATTCATTCCAATTCGAAAACAGGTCATAAAGGTCATTAAACAAAAACCAGCAATAACTTTACAGAAAAATAATAATTTTTGTTACTCACACATACAAATGAAAATAAATCTGCTTAAATAAATAAAAAAAGCAACAAAAAAAACGAATTTATGAATTTTATTTATTCTTGCAGCAGAAATAGTAGGTGGCACTCATGCCGTGAATATCTTGACTATAATGGCGTATATTGAGCCATATTATTTCTGTGTATGTATATGTGTGTAAGTATATTTTTACTTGTTATATAACGTGTACTCATATAAAATGTTTTTGCCTACAATCCTGCGATCATAAAAAGATACAAATTAAAGGGCTTTTGCTTTTGTTTTCCATGATGCATGATGATGGTGCTCGTATTTCGCACTTGTACTCATCGTATTGTTCTCCCCATTTCTATATAAAATAAAGCCAAAATATAACTTTCAAATACTTTGTGGTCTTTTTTCGACACTACAAAGAATAAAAAAGATGAAGTAATAATAACAACAACATCATCAACAACACAGTCAGCCTGAAAAATAGAAAGAGTTGCATATACAGTGAGTGTGATGTCTGATTTTTATTTTATATTTTATTGTATAAGTGACAGGAAAGAGTTCTGAATAGAATTTTCTTTTAGAAATAATATTAAAAAAATAATTACCTAATTTTTAATTTAACTATTTTATATGCATAACTTTTTCAATTTGTTAAATGGCTTAGACTAGACTCGAGCCTTGGAGCCGTTGATTCAAGTTAATAGTTCATTATGATCATTAAAGAAGAAATAAAGAGCAACTAATTACAGTGGCTGAGGGCCAGAGTGCTTTGTTCAGGATCTCTACACCATCATTTAATTTTTGGTGCAAATTCTTTTCACTAAGAGAAACGGGAATATAATTCAGAGTCAAGCCCATTGCTACGAACAGCTGGCCAGTTTTGAGGATTCCAAGAATATATTGGCCTTAATTTTTTTAATTAAAGTTTCTACACATAAATTGGATAAGAGTTTAAGAGAAATTGTTTTCGCCATGACCTGTGAAAGACGTTTTATATTAAAATAGTATGCAGGAAAACGAGTGTATCATAAGATAATGAAAATTATAAATATACAGAAAGCTCTTTTTGACTACTTGTTGCCTTTTAAATTCTTACATCAGGACATAGATTTATTTATTTGTTTATGTAGCATAACTCGGGATTTAAACATCATTTAGCCTCTCGTATTTAGGAATTATCTGCCACCAATAGACCAATCAACTATTTAAGGTTTTATAGCATATCGCATAGAGGGAGATCTAACTCAGCGGCAATTAGTATTCTTACGTCTGCCTACAATATACGTTTATCAAATTTTGTTAGAAAATGTCGAACATCATTCAGAAATCACCCTTAGACGGGTACAAACAAACGGCACCATTCACGGCGATCTAACAAGAGCACCGCTTTTCCTTCCCTTCTCATCTCGCTGGAGGCGCAATGATTACACTATCATGCAAATGGCTTAATGAGTCTACCTGCAACTTTAGATTTTTCCAACAGTGCCAAGAAGACACGTTTAGCTGATGCAACTGGACACTGTAGGGACTTCCTATAATTTGATTTTAAATTGAAATAAAGCTATCTAGCAAAATTAATAATAAAGATCGAAGGAAAAAAAGAATCTCCGATATATTCCACACGTACATTTGGTTGCATGTTTGGAATATATCTTTAAGGTCTGAGAGAATATGATCTGGTACAGCCGAATGGACTGCAACTTCTTTAAAATCATTCGGTTCAGGTTCCATTTTAGTATTTATTTTTTATATTAAAACCTGAAGTAATTATTCCTTCTTATAAAGGTTTATAGTCAGAACAATAAACAAACTTGTTTTCATTATTCTGTTTGCCACTGTTGATTTTTATATAAGACTATATGTTGATGCCACAACTATTATAACAAAGGTTCTTGTAAAATAGACATTGTTTAAGTTAAAACTGTTTCCAAACTTTCGCTGTTGTTGTTATTGTTGATGTGGTCACTGCTTTTCTTGTTCAAATTGTAGGTAATATTTTTTTAAGGCTCTTACATCTGGTCCAGCTCATACCAATTACATGTTTGGACTTGTCCATGCAGCCTATGCAAAAGGAAAATAAACGAAAATGAAAGGATGAAAAACAACAGTGCAACTCTAAAGTATTTTCCACAAGTGGTAAAATCTAAAATACTTTAAATATAAGTGTTGTTCTTCTTGTGCATTTGCAACTGTTTCCACTACAATAAATTACTGTTGCTGTTCAAAGGCAACAACCACTCTTCCACCCCACCATCCAGTAAATAAATACGTTTGCTGTTTCTATGAAGCAACTGTGCTGTGAAATCATCGCACCGGGTGTAAAATACAAAACTATTGCAACTTTGTTTTATATATTTTCTCATTATTGTTCAGTTTTTTTTATTTTTATTTTAATACTTTTGAGATTTATAAAAGTCCGAACCAAGCAGCAAGGAGTCAGTCCAATTTGAAGTGGTTGTGGCAAGCAATTAAAAATTTTTGGTACTACAAAAAGCGGCATTTGGTTTGCATCAATCGTTTAGCAGTAAAAACAAACATGCTAGATTTTAAATTGTTTGAAGTAGTTAAAAAGAACTGAAAATGTTCATTATTTTTTTAAGTCAAATTTTCAGAGTTCAAGTTTTATTTCGATTTGCTTTTTTTGCCACAACAAACTTTCTTTGAAAAGAAGTCTCTTTAAAATTTTATGTTGTAACAGAAACATTAATCGCTATTGTACCATTTCCATAACAATTATATTTAATTTAGTTTTATGTTTAAATTTTTATTATTAAAAGATGGTCAACCGCAAAATATAAGATTCTGTTTGAGTGTTATATTTCAAAAATGTTGGTTACCTGGGGAATCATGGGTTTCTGTAACACAGAAGTCAAAATTAACAGAAAAATTAAAAGTGGCTTTACATTTCGTTAAAAAAAAAACTAAATTGATTAACACTATTTTTCAAACTTTTTTAATATATACTCGTTTATGAAATAAGATATTTAATAAAAAAATTAATATAGAAATAAATATTTGTTCTGAAGCAATAGATATGGTCCGAAGTACTAGTTTTTCTGTGTTTATTTTTCAACAACCTACAAAGTAAATGCTCTTACTTTGATCTTAGACAAAAATCCTTAAAAGATGACAGAAAGCACGCATCACTAAGATCCTTTTTAGTGCTACAACAGTGAAACAACTCTATTAAAGACATATTTAATTAAAACACAAACACCATTTTCCGAGTGCAACTGCCAGTTAAACCGACGAAGCCTTCAATTGTAGAATTGTAAATTAAACGTTGGTGCAACACACAAGCATGAATATGTTTATAAATGTGTGCATATGTACATTTTCATATGTATATGTATACAACTGTTGTTTTACAAATCCATACAAATTCAGTACCAAATCATTTATACTTATGACGTGTTTTCAAAGGCCCTTATTTACATACCATATACATATGGTTGCGCATACATACATTTGATTTCCACTTTTTTATATACTAATGCATATAAATTCATATGTACATTAACGCATGTATACATATATAAAGGGTGATTTCTTAGCAACTTTCTTTTTAGATAACACTGTTTTTTGCTGCTCAACTGATTTCGTGTAACATGTCACTGTCAGTTTGGCCTATAATTTACACATGAATGGACTATATAAAATTTTATTATGAAATTTAATGTTCGGTCCACTTTTTTTATCGGAAAATTGTGTTCAGCTACGAAGCTCATTTCTGTTTTAATGGATACGTGAAGAAAATCAGCGTATTTGGTGTGAAGAGCAGCTAGAAGCATTGTATCCCAAAAAATGGACTGTTTGGTGTGGATTATGAGCCGATTGCATGATTGGACCATACTTTTTCAAAGACAACGAAGGCAGGAACGTTAGTGTGAATGGCGAGCACTACCATGCGATGATTACAATTTTTTTTCTTTTTTTTGCACAAAATAGAAGAGGTTGACTTGGACTGACATGTGTTTTCAAGATGGTGCAATGGCCCAATTGAAATGCAAGTTCGGTGAACAGTTCATTTCACGTTTGGGGACGGTCAATTGGCCGCCTAGATCGTGCGACTTAACGCCTGTATACTGTTTTTTATGGGTCTATGTTAAAGCTCATGTGTACAGGTACAAGACCGGAACGGTTAAAGTACTGGAAGCCAATATTGAAGAATTTATTCGTGAAATACCGGCCGATATGTTGAGGAGGGTAGTTCGAAATTGGATCCAACGTATGAACTATTTCAGGGGTAGCCGCTATCGACTCAAATAAGGATTTCATACAATTCCTTAAATTTTATGTACGTTTTTTATCAAATCCGGTAAAATCATTTTTTAAATGATAAATTTATGCATATAAATTTTATCACTTAACCCAGCTCTGCTACCACCAGCACCCAACACACCACTGCCTGCCCCACTGTGCGAGTATTACGTTGTATATTGTTGTGTTAAGCAGTCACTCGGTATTTTTCTTGTATAATTTCCTATTTTCATTTGAAATACATACTTGTGAACAAAATCCTTTATTCCTCAAAACTATATTCAACTTGTGCATGTGTGTACATGCAAAGAGCGAGTAATTAACTGCTTTTAATTGACATTTGTTACCGTCATAAGTATTTATGATGTAAATGTTGTGTAAAATAACAGTTTATTTCTTCTAAATATTTGTGTATCTCTTCTCATTTGTTTTAGAAGTTTACTTTTCTATTTTGTATTTGAGTTTTCCATAGGTTTTTCCCCTCTTTTTATGTAACTTCATAATTTGAAGTTGACCCAGTTTTCATACAAAAAGAAAATGGTTTTTGCAATTTCCCTCATACTAAACATAATCATGACAAGCAACCAACTTATAAGAAGGTATTAAATTTGATATAAACTAGCGTAAGAGGTGGGCAGACAGTGGGCTTAAGTAAAAATTACTCCTACAAATGAGATTTAAAAAAAATTAGATCCTGCAAATTAAAATATTTTTCAGCAAATACTTGAAAATATTTGAGATCAAAGATAAGGGCACCACTTTGACCATTTTTAACCTGATTTTTGTACCATAATCAAATGCATGAATGTCGAAATATATAAAAATTTCTTAACATTTATACTAAAAACTCTCATTAACTCAAATAATGAATAAATTCAAATAACAAAAAATTATCAATGATTTATAAAAATTTTTATTATCTTCATTATTTTCATAAAAATAAAAATCGTATGCCAAATGACAAAATTTTCTGAAAAATTAAATGTACTTTGGCATCAAATAAGAAAAAGTCTTCCACCTCTTTAACATTGAAAACTTTTTGACTACTGCAACACAATGTTAAAGGAAAAATTAATTTAAATTTAATGGTAATTAAATAATCTCATAAATCCGCTTAAAATAAAACCTACAACACGCATGGCTGTTGAATAGCCACCAGTCAGTTCTAAGACATGAACTAGTTAAGGTTTATTCTAGTTGGCCTAATTATGTTTTTTGAGGAGATGAATGATAGAGAAGAGTTTAAAGAAGTAGCTGCCACTGTGAGTCGTTTTTTACTCAGGTAAAACTGATCAATAGTATAGAAGGTCCTCTGGCTCCTCGTTTTGGCACCTTTTTAAGCCGGCAGAAGTCTTTAAAAGCGATCACTTACAAGTGCATGTAGCTGATGCCAAGGGATCCATTCGTAAGCAGAATATGAGTGGGAAATCTGAGTTTCACAATATGCTGAAGGATTTTTGGCGATCGGCAAACCACATGCGATTTGAAATTTAGGCGAGTGTGAAAATATGACATATACAATATTATCGTAGATATTTTTTAAATAGACCGTATATATAAGAAGGCTTGAATGCTAAATAATTAAATATGAAAGGGTCGGCAAATATAATATTTTTCTTATAAGAACTTTTAAAGAAAGTGCAACAAAAACCAAACTAATGAAAATAAACGAGCCCACAGTGGGCCCCTTAACAAATCAAAAATCCGTACTCAGACCTACTCAACCTCGTGTTATAATATAGTAAATACATTGAAAATTAGTAGTATGTGGCATTAAAAGGAAGCAGTAACAATAACAGCAAAAATATAATCATTACATTTTGTGAAAATGAAAGGAGTCGTATGTATACGTTGCATGTTGATAGTTGGTTGACTGTTTGGTTTCGTTGGGTCGGATTTTCTATTTGCAAACATTTTATTCCTCTTTGTTGTTTTTTTTTGCTGAATGCAATCTAATCATAAGAAGGAAATAACTCGACAAAATGCGAGTATACATATATAATTCCTTGCACTATGTGGCGTTTGTTGCAACTATGTATACATATACTCATGTACATGCCACGTAAATACCTACTTGTTGTTATTGCATACATTTTTTGTTTGTTGCTGTTGCTTTTTGTTGATTACTACCTTCAGTGTGCTCCAAATTGTTCACATCATACATTCGTACGTATTAGTTATATTCGTGAATGCGAGCCTAATGAGCGTAACACTCGTTGAATGTGTTGCACATACGCACCAGCAAACTAATAAACGAAATGAACGATAAGAGCGACAGGAATGTAGAAAATAAGTGCCTGTAAATGTACGGATGGATAGATGTGTGTTGATTGCATTTTTGCTTGCTACTACACACTCTTACACAAGCACAGCCTTTTCAATAAATAAAATTTTAATAAATGTTGCTGAAGAAACGGCAAAGGAAACTAATAAAGTCATTGCACGGAAAATCTAAAGTATTTCCCTATTTGCTGCACAAATGTAAGAACTTGAGCATGGCGGCAGTGGCAAAAATTATTACGGAAGTGTGGCATTCATTTGTCGTGGGCTTAGCTTGACACTGTAGGGTCCATGACTAAGCAAAAGTTGGTAAGGAATATACTAAAGGGTTCAATGATTTCTTTTAATGTTGAAAAGCGGTTAGAGAAACCAGAAATAATAAATAATATAATAATAATAAAATTAAAGTGTAAGAACTATATAGCGGAAAATATTTCATCGCGTTTTATTATTATAAAATTGAATATACTGTTTAAAAAAATATTAAAGACTGGCTTTAGACAACGAAAAGAAAATAAAAAAAAAATTACTTTGTTTTTTATAGAAAAAACAGCGCCTGAATTTCGGTACTTTTTGTATGAGAAACATTAACGAATTTTTAAAGTTTTTGGAATTTTATTTTATGGTAATTAATTTGGTTTATCTATTTTTTTTTTATTTATTAATATTTGAATGATTGGAATGTTCGCCGTAAATATGCACTAGGTGCACTAAGGCACTTTAATAAATATATATTTACAAATATTCCCAATTAAATAAGTATAAGAGATAAGAGGAAAATTCATTTAATATTTTATAAGCAATTATACACAAAAACACATCAAGTTGCATGAAAAAGCATTTAAAGCTTCGAGTTTAAAAGCGTCAACATAAATAAAAAAACTGCTTTCTACCAACATTAATTCATAAGATTACCCTGCAGTACAAGAATCTGAACATTTTTAATCGGTTGCACATACATAAATGAATTATTATCAAAACGATTTAATTATTAAAAAAATTGTATTTTTGAAGTAATTTTTTTGCTTTAATTTTGAATAGACAGGACAGTGCGTCCTATATTGTCAAGTTCTTTTCTGAGAAAATGTTCAACGACCTATGCCCTCACAAAAGGAGAAATAATTCCTGATATCCAGCATAAGTTGAAAAGAAAGTGTTGATGAACAATTGCACACCAAAAAACTGTAGCAAGATTCTGTTAGTAGAAGCTGGCCATCAACACTATTTGGTCTCAAAGACCAAATAGTAAAAACAATCCTGATCGCGTTTAAAAATTTGCGAAAACGCAAGAAGTGTTTGTTGGGGGTCTAATGGAAAAGTGAGGCGTAAGCAAATTTATAAAATTTGCTCAAATAGCAACTACTTTTTTAATGTCAACCGCAACCACTGTCTAAAAGACTGTCACCCTAAAGAGGCTCTGACGACCGACCTTGGGCGGGATAATCCTAATGTCTTGTATTGCTAAATACCTACATACTACTGCACGCCTGGTGGCGATGTTAGCAGCCCCAACTCCATATGGTCTAGTAAGCCGTATGTCTTAAATAAAAACTTATTAATGAAACCAGAACAAGAATAAAAACAAAAAAAAAACCCGATAAACCATGACCCTATGCCCTCTGCAGGAGTGAAAGGAACATATATATAAGAGCTGTTGTTCAGCCCAGAGTAGATTTTAAGGTAATACATCTACCGAACCGATTACCAAACCAGCCCTTAACCTAAAATAAGAAACATATCAACTGAAGTAAATTTCATTATAATTGATTTAAATATTCAAAAGGTATAGTTGTCAAAAAAAATATTTTAAGTATTTTTGTCAAATCAGTTTTCTGAATCCACTCAATTCTTCCCACTTTTTTACTCTTTTCTTAAAATTTTCCCCATAAAATAATTGTGGAAACTTTCAGAGTCAGAGCTTTTATTTTAATTGCTCTAAAGATTCTTCTAAACTTAAGGTACATTAATATTCTTGGCCTACAAGATCTTCTATATTTATCCACATCAGTTAATTGTATAAAATAGTCGGAACAAGTATTTTAATTTAAATTGCTTTCAGGATTCTTCTAAAATTGAGGCACATAAATATCCGTAGTAAATTCCAAATATGGCCTACAAGGTCATCTATGTTATAATTCCTTCTTAAAACATATTTAGAAAAACAAATACACCATCATCAAATAAACCAGTGGGTATATAAATATGTATTTAAAAATCTATGTGTATGTGTGTGTTTTTGTGTTTGGCTGTGTGTCTATGCGCGTGTGTGTGTCACAAATATGCAGAGTAATACATACATGCATACATACTAAATGCCAAAGTGTAGGAGTTTGACATTAAAACAAAGAACAATGATGTGCCACAGCAACAACAAGAGTAAAATATCGTTGTGATAGAACAAGTTCTGAATTGTGCTTGAAAATGTTATCAGTTTAAGAGCATCAGTAATGCTTTTATTGCAAAGAGTATTTTACATTTAAGAACTTCTCTTTTTTAGTCTTACTCTCTCTGTCAATTTTATAGATTCCAGGAGCAAAATTTCAGTATTTTGAAAAAATTCCAAAAGCAGGACTTTCTATGTGAAATAAAATAAAGCTTTTAGAGAGTCAAACAAAACAGCCAAAGATGCATTTTTTAATTTCATGCTTTAATATTCAACAGTAAAATGTCATGGCAAAATGCCATTGGAAACTGTGGGCAGGCAAGTGAATGCGAGGTAGGAGTGTGTAAATGGTGAATAGAATTACTGAAGAAAAGAAATTATTTTCACGAAAGGGAAAACAGTTGGTTCAACTTGTTGTAGGTGCTGCTATTCTAAATATATACATACCATACACGTACACACACACATAGAAACTAGGATAATAACATGTTTTAAATGTCAGTTAATACAACATACGAAACTTTTTTTCTTTCAGGTCTTTTATTTTTCCTATTTACTAACTCCATATAAGGATGCTGGTAAATGCATTTGTGTGTATATATGCATGTGTATATATAATGAAATATATGCAGACCGAATACTTTTGAATCGTTTTTCTTATAGTGAAACCTTTTTGGCATCTCTTCTCATTCATTATTGAAAATTAAAACAAATAATGCAGCATCTGAAAGAGATTCGTTACTCTGGTAATGATGTGGTGTGCGTTGCTTTGACCAAAGTGTGTTTTGTACAATAAATTGATTATGATGAACGAATATTTTGTTACTAGTTCATAATAATTATTGCTCATACGCATTTCTAGACCAAAGTCGCAAAAACCCATTTAGCCTTTTACTGCAAAGAGGGACTATTTTATCTGGCGTAAATTGCGAAAAATATGTCTGTAGTATTTTCTTATTTTTAACAGATGTCGCACAGACGAAGTCTCTTTTTAAATCCGGCCTCACTTATACCACAAATAAAAATTTAAAAGAATATTATTTCTATTAATTTAATGTATGAGGTCTGTTCAATAGAAAAGGTAAATTTTAATTTTTGATAATTATTTATTCATCAATTTCTGTCCCCTTCAAAGTATTCCCCCTTAGATATAATACCCAAAGGAGTTCTGATATTCACTTTTTGGTATGGTCTTGGGGTCTCTCAGCGATTCGATTTTTATCTGCTAAATCGTCATAAAAATCCCTTCATGGCTTTCTTCAATTTTGAGAAGAGTTAAAAGTCGCAAGGGCCAAACCTTGTGAATACGGTGGCTGAAGCATGATTACGGTATTCCATTCGCCCAAAAAATTACGAAAAAGCAATGAAGAGTGTGCAGATGCATTATCGTAATGCAGAAGCCGTGAATTGTTTCTCCACAATTACGACCATGTGGCAAGAGCTCATGATGCACTGCGCCACGGTAATCGATGGAAACAGTAAGCAAAACCTGGACGTTTGATCGAATTTGGCGTGTTCTTTTTTTTCATCTTTGCTCTTCCAATGGCATGATTAGATTTTAGTTTCAACGTCATAAGCATACACCCATGATCTCTCGCCAGTTATTATCCTTTTAAACAAATCTGGATAGTAGTTAATGTCATTCAACATTTCCTGAGCGATTCCCATGAGACGGTTTTTTTGTTCAACATTCAGCAATTTTAGAACGAGCTTCGCTGCCAGACGCTTCATGCCCAAAATTTGGAAAAAATTGTATGCCAACCGATATACCGACATCCTCTGCAACTTCTCTAATAGTGATTCGACGATTTGCCATATAAATTTTTCTCACTTTCTTAACATTTTTATCGGCCTTTGATACGATGGAGCTTCCAGGACGAGCGTCGTCATTCACATCTTCTCGATCTTCTTCGAAAAGCATGTACCATTTGTAAACATTTTAGAGTACAATCACCATATGCCACTCTCAACATTTTAAGTGCTTTTGAGCACTTGGTTCCATTTTTTACACAAAATTTTATGCAAATTCTTCGATTCATTTTTTTCCACAGAAGAAAATCGCACAAAAAAGAAATTTTGCCAACATATAAAAACAAATCGCTAATCGAATGGATGTAGCCCAAGAAATTTTAAAATTCACTTTCTCCATTGAACAGACCTCGTATTTATTTATACCAACTTGAAATTTTTTCTGAAGAGTAAAAAACCCAAATCTAATGAGCAGTTTATCTTTAAGAAATCAGGCATTTTAAAAGCTTTAGAAGTATGTGCTGTACATAAGCCTCAAATGAAAAAGAACAATCAAACATTACGCCTAAATCGAGTTTGAAATATTTAATTTAGGATTATTAATGTTAAATATAAGAACCAAGGGAAACATGCATACATTTACATTTCCTAATATTCAATTTTAAGCTACTAAGGCTGCACCAATTAATGAGATTATTAAGCTTATTATCATGCATCACATTCATATCATTGAAATTTCATAAATATTTTTAAGTCATAAATAATATTTCGATTTCACAGAACAGCATCCAATTAATAAATGTATGAAATAATTATGGACCCGAGCAAGCTTCCGGAGACCAAAATGAAATTGTTGTGATCTAGTGCGTATGATTCATATGCAAATACATAAAGTTATAATACATATTAAACTATGTCAAAGATTTACGTCAGTACCTGTCATAAGACCTAACCTGGTGCTCTTCGCACTGGGTGAATAAAGCCGTTCACCACCGTCCCCGTCGCCCCTTCCAGAGGCACACATGAGCTGAGGATCACATGTTCCCCTAATAGGGACGACATGGTAGAAAAATCCGGACAGGCTACAGAACCATGCACAGGCACCTTGCTAAAGTGCTGGAGCTATCTAACCTCCTACCACACCAATGGCCCAGCAGTAAGATGCCCCATATCTTAATAGGCACTCACCAGCCGCAACAGCAGGATCACTAGCACCATATTGTAGACACACCCATTCGACCCATAACTCTTCCCGCATATCTTTGGGTTTTAACCGCAGCCAACACGTGATACCCGAAGGGGCCTCACCAATAACCAGTCTAGGACAAGTCCTAGGGACTACTGGTTCCCGTGGTACCAGATAGGATCTCTGGTCGAACTTGTGTTAAAACACCTCCGATTTTAGGTGCCGTGAAAACCTGAGGTATCGATAGCACCTAATACGTATTATACTATGTGCAGACGAACAACGGACAACGAATTCAGCAATTTGTTGTATGAACACCATGATTCGCGGTCGTAAGAACAAATAAAATCGCCAACAGCCACAAGTTGTTTTTCCCTTTTTTTTTATAGAATTTCTAATACATGGCATATTTTTCTTCGTCAAAAGGCTATAGAACCTTCAAAAAATTAACTAATTTTCCTACTGTTATTGACCGATTTCGAAAAACCACGGCCACAAAATATTTAATAGAGTAATTAGGGAAAATTTAGAAAGCATTCCTTATATAAAGTTTTCCAAAAGAATTTTAAATATTTTTCAATAAATGTCTACTTATTTTCTTCTATTCTACAGCTAACATTCCAAAAAGAAAATACTATACAGATGGTAAAGGTTCATGACTTAGCGCTTTGATAAAGGTACACAAAATTTTATTTAATGTGTCCGGTTTAATTTAATATCTAAGGATAAACATAAACCAAATATCATTATATTAAGGAAGAAAACGTGTAAAGGAAGAACGTGTGAAGGACGAGTTTAAATAATATAAATAATGACTTTTCATAGCTCTGAATAAACATGAGACAGACCAATCATTTATTAACCTTTAGCAGGTCTTGTGCTGTCATTTTGTTGGCTTACAAAATGTACAAAGGAATAGTTTCTACGAAACAAATAAATAGTCTTTGTGTCATGGTGCATATAAATACATGTAATCTGAAATACGTTAAGAAATATGCTGCAACGTTGCTGGATGTCTTCGGTCTAGAGTATTGCTCTTGTATCTACTGACTAAAACATACATCTATTATGACTATTATATGTATGTGCTAAAGACCTGCAATCATTTGTTAAAAGAGAAGCACATGCCACACGTATGCCCACAATCATATGAATAATAATATTTTTACTTGTGTTCATATAGGAAATATTTGAAAAATCTAAAAATTTCCTTTTCACTTGCACAGTTTCAAACACGCTATGGCCTCTCAGCGCACGAGGGCCATAGTGTGTTTGTATGTTTGTATGTTTTCATATCATTTATGTACGTGTATGTTTCTAAAGCATAAATACTAACATCCATACTCACCCAAGGCATATGTTTACAAAGCAATTCTTAACTTGAATTCAATATGAAATCATGCTTTGAACGCAAGTCACTAACTATTTGTTTGAGTTGATATTAAAAAGTGAAAATTATTTGAGAAAGTGAAGCTTGAAAAGTCTAATATGACTTTTAGTTCAACAGCTGACACCCTAAACCGATAATTAAAAAAGAAAGAATTGCCAATGGAACTCACTTTAATTATGTGTAGCTGACAGGATAATAATTTCCTGAGTATTATATCGGTGTTGTCTTTGCGTTCTACAACAGTTTAACAAAATAAAAAAAAAATTATTAAATCTATATTGAAACGATAATTTTTAAAAAGGTACTTCTACAAAACCTACTTCTTAAAATACTTTTGCAAGGTACTTTGCAAAATACTCCTGTAAAAAAGGTACTTTTCAAAAAGGTTACTCGCAAGAAATACTATTTACAATATTCCTTTGAAGCGTTCCATTTTAAAAACCTTGTTTTGGAAAAGAACATCTATAATGAATACTTTTAAACAGGTACTATTTAACAAGTACTCTTTAATAGGAAAATTATATAACGAGTTTTCTAAAAAAGAATTAAAAAAACTACCTTCTACAAAGGTACTAATCCTTATAGTCAAACTGTCGATGTCAGAGTGCAAGGCTGGACCCAATATGTGGTACTAAGCCCACCTGGCAGTATTAAGAAATCCTATAGGGTTTTCTAGAGCGATTTGATGTATCGCCGAAAGGTAGTAGTTCTGATTTTATTGAATTTATTCAACCACAACGTACTCACGCGATCATCAAGGGGAAGCTTGACATAATCGTCTCCACTGCGAGAATTCTTTAAGGTCAAAATTTGTTGCTTTTAATACATTTTTGGTGTTAAAAAACTGAAGCTGCGAAGTTACTTGGCTTTTGTGTAGAAATATCTGGAGTGAGCGGCAGACTCGGACTGTTAGTCTAGTACACTAGGTACTAGTCTACGAAGGCAATCTTTAAGGATCTATTTGAAAAGTGTACTATTTAAAAAAAAGATTATATTACATTTCTCTTATTTTTCTGTCTTGTTTTTAAATTCAAGAGGCCGTCTGTTTCTGTCAATTTTTGGCACACACGATTTACTATTGACTTTTTATAGGTTTTTGCTAAACACCTTCACAAGCGGACATGCATAAATACTTCTCAAAAACTCACACAAATACGGAAAACATATTTAACAAATAAAGGAACGAAACACTGAAATATAAACGTTTAAGTACAATGTATAGAGTAAATAAATAAACGATATTTTTGACTTTCTTTATCTGAGTCCAAATACAATAAATAACTCAATCACGTAGTTGAAGTTAAAAGCTGTAACATTTTCGTAAAGTGTCTACTCTGCTGGTAAAAATAAAACTGAAAATGAAAACAAAACATTAAAAGGACATCTTTTATATCCCTGTCCGAATTATTTGTATTGCGAAAGATTTCTGCAATTCATCTTATATTTAATTTCATATATAGTGGGTCTTGCAATAAGAACAGCTGAACTTTGACAGTTGAAGGCGGCCATATCGTTGCAGCCAGATCTGCAAAAATGGCTGTTGTTAATTAAACCAAATCACCATGAACGAGTATAGCGGTTAACATTACGTAAACATGATTAAATTATTTTATGAAAATGGTTGTTCCGTTCGGGAAATGTTCCACACACTCCGCTCCATTTTACGGTCATAATTACATTCCTCCATTTCTGAATGAAGTAAATATCGAATTTAAAATGATACCAATCTACATGAGATCCCAGGGCGTTTAATGCATTCTGCAAAAGTCACTGTTTGGTGTGCATTTTGGGTTAACAGCGTCAGTGGTCCATATTTCTTTCAAAACGGCGTTGACCAGTTCATCACCATAAACGGCTAATGCTATAGGTCCATGGATACCAACTTCTTTTGGCTTCACTTGGATGATATGGATAACAACGTCATGTAGTTTCAACAGGGCGAAACTTCATCGCACACAGCTCATGCTCATGCACTAGCAATTTGGCGGCATTGTCAATTTACATAGAGTTGATATGAACTGGCCTCTAAGATCGTGCCACTTGCCTCGTTAGACTTTTTCATGTGGGAATCTCTTAAGTTGCAGGTCTAAGCGAATAGGCCACAAACCACAGCGGCCCTCAAAACCAACATAACACATAACATCGTTTAAATTCAGCCTGATTTATGCACCAGAGTCATGGAAAATTAAACATTTCAGATTTGCGCCATCGAGAAAAGTCACGGCGGATATTTGCTCTGTCTTATATTTTTTATATAATGGGATCAATAGGACTTAAAAATAAATAAAACAAATGTATCACACACACTTTGTTTTATTTAAATTGAAGGATAGGAGGTGCTTAATGAAAAACTCTTTAGTTTCATTTCTTGCTTCCTTTCTTCCTTTTTTTCTTCTTTTTCAATTACTATCACTTTTATGAAAAAATAAGAGAAATAGCAAAATTTCAGCGTACGATAAAGAATTTTTGATTCGTAAGTAATTTCACAAAAAGGCAACTTTGAGGATATTTTTAATTTTTTTCATTTTATCTTTCTCGTATTTGTTTCTTACAGCATCTCTTATATTGAAGACATGTTATGGTATTTATTTATTTTTCAATCAAAATGTACATTAAATTCATTTTATATTTTTGAGTCTTTAATGTTGTCCTTTTTTGTGTATATTTACACCTCGGGCTATTATATCAATTTATTTTAATATCATCTCAAAGAACTGTTTATGTCATTCTTTCTCGTTTATTAATTTTACTGGTTTCGGCAGGCGATAAAAATTATTGAAGTGAAAGTCGAAAGTGACAGGAGAACCAAAGGCTTACCAACTTTCACTGGGCCCAAAGACAACCTTCCTACATTCCATTAAGATTATATGCGTTGTTCTTTTCAGAATTTTTCTTAAATATATTTATTTATAATACATAAATAAATAAAATGTTCATAAGGAAACAAATGTCCTTTAATACACATATCGGAAGTTGGCAAAATGAGTTCACGATTATAGCGTCAGTTGAGGAAAGCAGCCTTCCGTATGTATCAAATGGCCAACTGGTATGAGAGGAACTAAAAAATAGATGTTAAAAAAGTAAAATTTCCTTTCAAAATTATGCCTACGAGTAGTGCAACATAAATACCCTGAAAAGGAATGGAAATGTACTTTTTTTAATAAAATACTTCTTTGAATGCGGTACACTGTTATTGCTGCCACAGTAGCTGTTAGTGCATTTTTCATTATGGTAAGATGTTGAGTTGAGAAAACCTTCATTAAACTAAAGAAAAATTATTTATTCCCTTAAATTTACATGCAGACAGTATTTTTAAATAAGTTTTTTGACTGAAATTATATCTAAAGGACACTATTTCTCGACAATTTATACCGATAATATATAAATTATTTAATGATCGAGCTTTAGGTATTTTTATAAAAAAAAAGGAAACTACTTGACTTTATTTAAAATTTCGAATCTTATTCGGGCCTCTTCTTTAGGATTTTTTTTTAATTTTTGCTGAAGGTAAAGGACAATTTCGGTAATTTAGATATAAAAATCATTGATATAAAAATCATTGAAAAAGATCCTGTGGCAGCCTGTTAACGTAACTTTTCTTTTTATTTAAGAATTTATATATTGGCCACATAGAACCTTTTTTATATATCGATTTTTTGCTTGTTAAAATCAATGGCATACGATAATGCAGGCTGAGCTTTTTTTATTGTTGTATATGTGTTTGTGTGATCAACCAACCAAATAAAACAAATTTATAAAAACAAACATTTTTATCTATTAACAACTGATTTTTTTTTTTTAATTTAAGCAATTTATGGTTTTTTTGGGCAGAGGATTTTGGTTTCTCTTGTGTTTTGCTGGAAAATATTTTCAGATTTTTTTGCTTTTGTTGATGTGTGCGTTATTAATTAATTATATTATTTTATACTGAAATTGCAATGACCAGGTATTTGATAGTGTTTGTGTTTTGACACAGCTGAGGCGTCGTTTAAAAAAAAATATAAAATAAATTTTTGCACTATGAGTTTTATGCAATAAGATGAGATAATAATTTTATAAATTTTAAAACAAAAAATTTATAATAACAGAACAAATGTTCATAAAAATTGACCAATTTTTTTTTTTTGCATAATATTCGGGTTTAAAAAATTTCACGTTTAAGAGCAGTAAGACGAAATTAAAACATGACTGTGCTCATTTTTTGTGCCATAAGGATATAAACTTTTCAAAATTGAATTAAGCTTGAACCGTAAGATCAGACAGACTACTTCTTCCATGACTAGACGATAAAACTAGAAAAATCGTCCAAAATAATAATAAGAATAAGACACGTTTAAAGAAAACAAACTTGCGCTTTTCACTATTTAATTTACTATATTGATATATCCCCGGGAGGCATGGTGTTAAAGCTTGTTTCGGCATTTTGTTTTTTATATCTTCTGGGGTACATATTTGGATTAGTCAGTCCGATTTGAGGACATTCATATACAAATTTAAAAGTAAAAGCAGCTTGGGCTTGATTGTCTAGAAATGGGATTCCACCAGTAAATCGAGCTGAATGAGTCATACTCAATTCCTCAATAAACATTGTCAAGTTAAAGGAATTATTTCTCGCCTTTGAGTGAGTCATCAGCAAAAAATGTCCGCCGCAGTCTTGAGTGCTTTTAAAAAAGTTTTGTTAATAAATATTTCCAGCAAAGCTGAGTTTCTTATCTAATTTTTATTCTATGTAAAGAAATCATTTAAGGAACATTTTCAAAGAAATTGTCTTTGTATGTTAAATCAGCTGCTGGAATTAATTTGAATAATTAAGTCTCTCTGGCTTTTCTTTGTTTTTCATTTTAGTTGTCGAGCTGCTTATTTAAAAATAAAATGAATACATGCACACAATCACACACACCCAAATGAAAGTTTGTGTGTATGTGTGTTTATTTTTCTGGTTAAAAATTAGAGAATTTTCTAGTTTGTGGAATCAAAATATAAAATATAAAAATAATAATTTTTCCAATATCTGCACTCTATATATGGTTAGAAAAATAAAATATCAAACATATAAATATAAAATCTGGCACAAATTATCAGTTCAAAGAGAAAATTTAAATAGTGTTCATTAGGAAAAATAATTAAATATTTTCGAGCAATTTGAATTGCCGGCAGTAGTAAAAAATTTTATTGAAAACCCCATTTAAAACTGAAAATTGTCACGAACCAAAAAAAAAAAAAAATAAAAACAATAATAATAAAAAATTAAAAAAATTTAAAAAATGTCTAAAACTACATGCCATTCAAAAAGACATCTATAAAAAAACTAAGAAAAATGCAATTTATAATAAAAAAATTATTTTATACAAAATTTTTTTTTAAATCAATTTAATTTTTATGCAATTTTTTGAAATAATGATATGGTATTATTTATAGTAAAATGATTAAAGGAGACAATTAATCATTTGAATAAAGTTTACATTTTATAAGCAAATACGAATGATTATATCTAATTGATTAAGCTGATCAATTCCTATTATAATATAATTCTTTCTCATTTTATTTGTTTTATTTTAATAAAATAGATATTTTTCCCACTGTAAAGTCTTATATTTAAACAATTGCAAATAAAATAAGTGGTGGTCTTAGTTGATTATGTGTCCATATTTCATTGAAGTTCACCAAATAATCAGTGTGAATGATAAATAATAAATTTCACTATTTTTTTATATTTATCAATTGAATTTATTTTTATAAACATCAGGTCTCCTTTTTTTAATTTTAGTTATTGATATTTCGGTACTCTCAGAAAACCATGAAGATTTTATAGAAAAATATCCTGACAATGATACTGAAAGAGTACCGAAATACCGATAGAAAAAATTAATTTGAAGAGTCCTTAAGCTTAAAAATTTAATTAAATTGGTAACTACTAAAATATTCTATTTGATTAAAATCTTTTTCCACACAGTCATTTTTTGAAATTCGAAAATAGCAAATAGTTGAAAGACTCTAAAACTAAAGAACATGTTGCATGGCGTGGAAGTTCGTGGCCCATTTCGTTGATCTTTTCGATAGCGATTACAGACGTGTATTGTTTTAATGGCACAGCATTTATTTCTTCGTTAGATGAGGTATTTTTTGCTTTAAACCAATATTAAATTCATCTAAAAGAAAAGTAGTATTTGCGGTTAAATGTTTTACAGTTTTTAAGGTAATCGATTTAAACGACACCGCATGCAACCCAAAAACTGTGACCATGATCTTGTTTTCCAATAGAGCCTTTTCATGTGAACGTTAACCCAAAGAAACCCACTGTTTGTATGAAATTTCATGTGCTACCACTTTTGTTATCCATTTTGCTTAAATATCCCTTCTATCAGCTGTGTATGCAACAAACTTTAGGAAAAAATTCATGACATAAATCCAGTGTAAATTTTAAATAAAATATATTATTTTTATAAATTTCAAGCAGTCAAATTATAGCAGATAGAGAAAAAATGCCCCGACTCCTAAAAGTATGCATCTGTTTAAATGAACTGACGTATATGTAGAGAATTTTATGTGAAATAAATCACTAATTAAAACTTGTTAAAGAAAATAGACTTAATTTAGGTTGAAAAAATAAGAATTTAGTTATAAAAAATATAAAATTAAAACAATATAATTATATATACTTATATACATAATCCTTTAATATATTTATTATAAAGTGCAAGACAAAATCAAACGAAATTACTGCAGTTAAAAAAAATAAGTAGACGCCGTACTGACGGCATAAATAAAAATCCTGTTTAACAAGTACACAAATATTTAAAGCAGGATATAAATAGTTTTTTGTTGCTTGTCTGCATGTTTATTTCTGTTTATATGGAAGCCATTTATCCTTAAGGTAAATAAGGTAAAAATTGTGCACATGTAATAAAAAATAATAAATATTTTATTTCGTTTTTACTGCAGTTAATCTCCATTTCTGTGAAAATTTGCATAAATTTTCCTCACGCAATATTTATAATAAAATACTCAAGAGAAAAAAGCAACACAAGCCAGCGTAATAAAATTCTCTGGATTAGAGCAATTATTTGGTTTGGCCTGGGGTAGAAGTCTACTACAAGTAAATTTTTAATTGTCAAATATTTCGTTTGTAGTTTTGACCAAAAACAAAATGAGAAACATTTTCAATTAAAACTAAAATTGCAAATGGCATGAAACTGCCTAAAGGAATATTTATGATAAAAGGAAAAGTAAAATGGTTACAATCTGTAATTAAATGACTTTAAATTAAAATAGAAAATCCATATAGTCGGCATTAGACGTGTTCAATTTTTAAACAAGATTAAATCAGAGCGTGAGCATGAGAGTGTCACCAACAAAGAGTGGATATGAGTAAAATTTACAAGTAACTGATAAAGTTCGTAAACGATCTTGCAGGAGAAGTCGCTTGCGAACCCATCACTGATTAAAGCTAAAAGGTAAAGGAATAAACTGCATTATCTGGTTTCTACTACCATCTTTTCTGTTACATTCCAAGGCTTCAATATTAACTATTATTTAAAGAGTCTGTCCGCTATAATTCCTAGCCATTCCTTGAGTAGCACTTGGATAAATATCAGATAGGAACGAAGAAATCTGTTCGTAAGAAAGTGTACATCAGCTTTATATTTAAAGGGAAAATATTTTCGCCTGCAAATCTTTCCCTATTTATCACTGTCTATTGCTCACTTACTTGCATAAAGCTTTTACACTAATTTTTTAAAGTGATGGTTGAGAGTTTCTTCTTTTATAACATTGTTAAAAAAATATTGTGTATATGTACATATTTAATTCGATGTTTACCTTAGGTTAGGTTAGGTTAGGTTGATTGGAGGGGTGTAATAGCCCATGTCATACGACATACACTTAAGCCAGTGAAGGCTTGTTGTGCGCTCCCTTTAATTATCAGACACAAACTGCCAGAGTTCTGCGGCAGGATTCGAACCTGGGACCTTCGCACTACGAGTCTAGTACACTAGCTACTAGTCTACGAAGGTCAGTGTTTACCTTAGTAGTGCAAAAATCTTAATGTTGCATTATTGTT
Organism: Germaria angustata; assembly: GCA_963681545.1. NCBI lineage: Eukaryota > Metazoa > Arthropoda > Insecta > Diptera > Tachinidae > Germaria > Germaria angustata. Next base: position 135,811,339 of record OY812998.1, on the reverse strand, counting down.
TTTTAAATAATATCGAAAGTGAAAGGCTATTGCATGATGTGATAAAAAAATTAAAAACAGATGACAATGACTTAATAAAAACTTAATATTTTAATGATTTTAAAGAAAAACTCCGATAGACTTCCTTAATTAAAATTTAAATTACTCTCTAAAGAGAACTATCAGGATATTGAAAATAAAATAAGATGCCTCAAGTGTAAATAAATTTTGAGAAAAATGTAGTTTAAGTCACAAAAATATTTAGCAATATCAACACCAATATATGTAAGTCAAGATTATTAGATTACTTATTGCATTAATTCTTTCAAATTATTTTTTTTACCAATTTAAAATAATCCTTATGTATAGTTTAATTAATAAATCTCAACAATACCAAAATTAGAAACTCATTAGAATTATTAAACTTGGTAATATATAGTTACTTATACTAATATTTCTTTCCTGATTGGCCAACTTAAAATAATGCTTAAGTATACGTACATATATGTGTATATGTGCAAGATTTGACGATTTATAATAATTCCATCAGCACTTCATGGCAGTACAATTCTTCGAGAACTCATTGATTTCCTCTCAATTATTTTTTTTTCGATCAAATGGCGTATGAGCAATATTCAGCTTAAAGATAAAAACTATTGCATACTTTTGGAGAGCAGAAGATTGATAACTAAACAATTTTAAGTTCTCGCCTTAAGAAATGGGATGTTATTAACTTCACTACGATTCTTGTAAGTGGGGTTTTAATCGCAGTTTCGAGTCCATTCTAAAAGCCACTCTGACTACTTTTGCAATGGTTTTTGTATGCCAGTCTGTATAACAAATATCATACAATATTTGATTGGTTGAGGGGAGCGGAAAAATATTTGTGCCACTCCAGAGGTTTTTATTTCAGTTAGATGTGGCAGATTTTTCGAACACAGTATTTATGAGAGAATATATTTTCCGAATCAATTTCAAGTTACCGTTAAGTATCACTTCTTGCAACATTTCAATAAAATCTATAGATCTATTGGAAAGATATCGCAGCTGAAAGTTATCAAAGGAATTTTGTCCTTCAAATTTCAAAAATTCTAGTCGATTTGAATGAATATTGCAATTTATATCAAAAAATTCGTTTGTTAGAAACTTCACTAGTGTGTCTCTCTTTAAAGCAAGAATGCAAAGAAAAGCAATAGTCTTTAAAATAGTTTAACTGCCCTCAATATTTCTATTGTACACTGTCGACTAGAGAGGCACCAACTAGGTTTATCGTGGAAAAATCATAAATTAAATTTGATATGGACTATGTACGAACCACCCTGGCGGCATTCAAAAAATTTTGAAAGGGATAATGAACTTACGATTTTTGCCATCCTGAAAGCTATTGCTGCCACAACCTTTTTTAAATCGAATATAAATTTACCATTTAATAAATTAAGTATATCTTCAGGCGTTTAAGATGAGGGTCTAAATTATCATTAAAATGTACAATTGAAACCAGTTATGAATATTATGGTTGTTACAATTTCTTAAACACATTGATCAAACGAATTTCAGACATCAATCCGTACAATATGTACCGCCGCGTCTATCACGCCATGTGGCTTTCTTACCACGTCAGAGTCATCAATTACATTACAACAGTTTTCGATAGGTCAAATAAAATATATCAAATAAAATTATTATTTCCCTCCAATTTACTTATATGAACAACATGTTGACATTTAAATTCGACAAGTTGACAAATGCTCCCTCCTCCTTTTGACATGATTTTTGCTTCTTGTCATGATTAATAACTTGTTTAAAGTACAAGGTTCACTTTACATGCATTCAAGTGTCTGACAACCTTCACAATTGTTTTCATTTTTTTTAGAACATAAAACAAACAATAAGACAAATATTTCAATATTCATGAAATAACAACAACTGTCCAAAAATATTTGTATATAAATTTTAGTTTTTTTATCCCTGTTTATTTATTTACTTGAGTAAAATGCAAGTAATCATTTCTTATATGTATTTGTTAACTTTAGTAGACAAACACCAACAACCACTTGCACCAACACACTAACACACACTCATGGTTATAGAAATTGTGAAAGCAAAGGACGTTGTAAAGTTTTGTTTTGTCTGTCAGCTTATTTTAGTTCACAAAAGCACTTTATAATATTAATTATATTTAAATATCTCGTACGTTCCATGTCACTTTTTATAACTGCATCTGTATGTGTGCTGCTGTAAATCCTTCCTGTGATTTATGGTTGTCCGAATACGTTCATACAACTGTAATCCGGTGCTGTAATTTCACGCTTTTTATCATTTTTTTTATTTTCTTTTTATTTGTTTTAAAGTGTAATAAACATTTATTCAAATCTAGACTGGGAATGGCAAAACTGGCTCGACTAAATGTTTTGTTATCATAGTCCTGCTTTACACACGTCCAGTTTTCCTGCTCAAGTTTCAATTCAGCTCGAAGAGAGAAAGGAAGAAGAATACATACTCTCCCTATCGTTTTCCCAGCAGAATTGAAATTTGAGCAAGAAAACTTGAGGTGTGTGGAACAGGACATACTTTCGCATCCTTTGTAGTGGCATAATTGGCAAATTTTCAAAATTGTCTCAAAGTTGACGTAGTAAAAGACTTCTTAAACAAACATTAATACTTAAAATAAAGTACCCTTTTGAAAAATATCTTTTATAAAAGTACCTTTAATAAAAGTACCTCTTAAAGGATAACTTTTAAAATAGGACTTTTTTAAAAGAAGTACCCCTTAAAAAAACAAAATAGTACTTTCAAGAAAAGTACTTTTAAAAATAGCAATTTTAAGAAAAGGTACCTTTTAGTAAATCATCTTTTACATATGCCACCCTTTAAAAAAGTACCTTTTTAAAAGTCCCTTTAGAAGAAGTGCTCTTTAAGGATATATAACCTCAAATTAGTACTTTTTAGAACAATATTTATTTAAGGAAGTAATTTTTGGAAAAATAGTCTTAAAAAAGGAACATTTTGCACACTTTTTAAATGAAACATATTGAAAAAATAACTCTCCCTTACGTTATCAAAAATATACCCTTTAGAAAAGTACCTGCTGAAAAGGTACACTACTTTTAAAATGTACTTTATATATTTTTATTAAGCTCTCTTTTAAGAGCGCCATATCTCTTAAATAATCACCCTCTAGAAGAAACTACTTGAAAGAAGATGGCTCGGAGATATTTTTGAATTGATACTCGGAAGAAGTACCACATACGAAAGAAGGTATAATTTAAAAATAATACCCTTTAAGAAAAATACATTTTGAAAGCTATAACTTTTCAAAAAAAGGTACCTTTTTGAAAACAGCTTTTGAGAAAATCAACTACTTTTTAGAAAAGTACCTTCGAAATGCCCCTTAAAAGTACCTTTGAAAAAAGTACCTGCTAAGAAAGTAAATTTGCAAAAGTTTGCTATTCAAACATATTATTCCATTTACCAACCATTTTTAGTACTATTTTTTAAGTTTTAATTATAAGCGCCTTATCACTTAATCACCTTTAGAAGAAAATACTACAATGAAGTTGGCTTAGAGTTGTTTTTAAATTGATCACCGGCCTTTTCTTATTATATTTGTTTTCTTACAAGAACCAAATTTAGTTTCTTATCAATTTACCCTCACTCATACGAGTAATAATGAACCAATAACTTTTTCATAGTCGTACTCATACTCGTGCTTACGTATTTTTATATTGAAATTTGAATTAAAATTTTTTTATTAATTTTGAAGAGCTGGATATTGCGTATGAGATTGAGTGCCACTCTTTCGCCTGCCTTTAGGATTTCGATTATAGTTTTGTATTGGTTTTCTTTTTTTTAATTGATAATGATGATGATAAATGATGGTGTATGATGGTGGGTACGAGGGCGTATTTCGGTGTGCATGGTACGTCTGCGTTGGAGTAAATGTTTTGATTTTATTATTTAAGGATGTCCGGCCGAAACACATAAAAAGTGTTTGTACATTTGTTCGTTTTGTTCGTTCAAACGCATACAATTTTGTATAAATTGTTATGATTTTTGTTGTTGTCTTACTTCTTGTTTTCTCGTGGTTAATGTCAGTTTCATTTTCATTTTTATTTGTATAATAATAAAATATTTTTACTATTGCTGGTATTTTTATTTATTTTTATGTCTGTCGGCAGAAGGAAAACTAATTTTGAGCAAAATAAAATCCCATATTTTAACCGAGTACGAAATATTTTTTTCTTTTTCGTTTCTCTATATTTTATTATATTTTATTTGAGGAGGCTAAATTTGCATTTTCGTTCAGATGCCACACAAAGATGGTAGTAGAAGAGTGGAAAACATTCTGGTCTTTTTTTCTTAATTCAGTTGTGTGTGAAATTGCGTCCACAACGAACTTTTATTCATTGTTTGCGTTTTTGGTTGTATATGATCCTTACACACGCATATTTGGATACTAAGTATTGCACACAAACACGCACATACACAAGCATGCAGAAGTCTGTTGTATAAATGTTGATGTAGTCGGTCTATAATGTTACACAGCAGTCTCGAAAGATTCATCGTTGTCCTTTTCATGTTTTTACTAAAAGGTTGCTGTATAAGTTGGTGTAGGTTACATGTGAGTGTAATTTTTGTATTATTTTTTTTCTTCTTGCCTTCTGATATTTTTGGTAGTTTATGGGAAAATTTCATGAGGCGTATGTATAATATGGTTATTTTAGCCATATTTCATTCCGACTTAGCTCCAGTTTGTTTGCTTGTATTACGAAAATAGAAAAGAAAAATTATATATAGATATATATGAGGAAAAATTGTTATAGATGAGTGAGATTTTGAAGTTCGGAGGGCACTACACATCAATGTAAGTTTAGGTAAATATTGGTTTTATGAAAACGTGTTGAGGCGTGCAAAAGGATTTTATTAAATTATGGGTTTCGATAGATAAATCAAACACTGGCTGCATAACATTTAGTAGAAATAATATTGTATCCTATAATTTTCGTTTTCAATTTCTAAAAACGTATTAGAAATACTACGTAATCATGTAAGGAAGTCGATAAATGTATGTTTCATAAATTGTTCAATAAAATGCTTTTCGTTTTTCAGAAAAGAATGTCTTATAATAATAAGCTTAATTCGATTTATACAATAAGTCTCCGAATAGGGACTTTCAAACTTTGACAGTTGGTAGCGGTCATATAGTTCAAGTCACATCTGCGGACGGTTACAGCGTTCAATAATATATGCAAAACGATAAAATTGTTTTATCAAAATGGATGTTCTGTTTAGAAAATATTTCGCACGCTCGGACCACTTTACGGTTGCCATAATCGTCTTCCATTTGTAGGGGAAAGAGTACGTCACAAAACGAAATTGTCGAATTTGGGGCGATACCATCTCACCTCAGATCCAAGAGTGTCCAATACCTTCCGAATGGTGTGGAATTTGGACTGGCAGTGTTATCGGTGCATTTTTCTTTGAAAACGACATTGGCCAGCCCATCGCTATATGTCGACAATTATCAATTTGGCCTGAAGTTAATGACATGACTGCCAACGGCATGTAGTTTCGACATGAAGGCGTTACATGCCACACAGTTCATACGATATTGGCACTACTGTACGAGTAATCTGATTCATAGTGATCTCACAAGGAGGTGAAAAATCGTTCGATTTGACCTCGTTAGACTTTTTCTTTTAGGAGTTTTCTTAAGTCGCAGGCCTATGCCTGCCCACGAAATCGACAAAAAATTCAGCCTGATTTGTATACAAGCCTGAGTCATGGAAAGTTGGACGTTTCGAATGAACGCCATCCAGAGAAGCAAAACTCAAATTTTATAATGGCATCAATAGGCGTTTCAAATATGTGCAATATTATATCGTATAGCTTTTGTTTAAATTTCCATTAAGGTAAATTAATTTGAATTCTATTACGGTTTCGGTTACAAGATGTAACTATTCTCTCAAATTTAATTCAATTTATAAAAACTTACGAGTACATAGATATAGTACGCGATCTTGTACAGAAGTTAAGTTTTTATACTAGAGCGATAAATATGTATATATTTCTATACATTGATCGATTGATACGAGTATATATTCAATGGAGATATGGAGAGCAGTACATCGATTGTACAATCTAAAGCTTTAACTAACGCTGTATGCCACAGTGTGCAGTTCATTTTAATATACAAAAATTTGTATTCTTTTATGGTTTATCAACCGAGAACTTCTCGCATTATTTCAGACTGACATTTTTTATATTTGAGAGAAAATAGAAAATTTTCGAAATTATCTTTAGGACAGAGCTTAATGTTAGCATCAGCTATATGTTATTAGAGGATCGGTATTTATCCATATAAAAATATAGCAAATAGGCTTTCCAGAACTGAAAGCAATAGATTCATATAGTTTTATCGTGATGGAATAGGAAATTTAAGTACCAAAAAACAAACTAACAAATTTAAACTTTTGAATACAAATTATTTTTATTTGTAAATAATTTTGAATTATATATTTGATATATATTGATATATTTATGTACATTTGCACATTTCATTTATCCGTGTATCGTTTTTTTTTTTTAATTAGAAGTTTAACTAATTAAACTAAATTTTATCTAAATAAATTTTATCTAAATAAAAAAATATATATTTTGGCGAAAGTTTATTTTAATTCGTTTTGTTTATAGCCGCTGTTGTAACTTGTCGTCATTATTTTATCAGGCTTTTACTTCTTACTCTCACATAAAAAGCCACCCATTGACTAACCTTAAAAAGTTGTTAGAGCTTTAAGAAGGAAACGAAATAGAAAATTCACTATTGCATTTTGCATGATAACTCAAACTAATATAAAATTATTTTAAGGCTGATTAAGATCTATGATTTTGTAATCAAACGCACGCACACATACAGACAGACTTTGCATTCTTTAAGGCATTAAATGAAAAGTTATTGTTGTAAGCAGGATATTTCCTTGCATTAGAATACAAAAATATTTCATTATACCCTGTAGTGTTTTAGACCGAAAAGTTTCTTCTTATAAAATTCGGATTATAAGAACAAATTATTTCTAATGTTTTAGACTCTTTAAATTATAATTTTTTTTTTTTGGTGTTGTTTCAGTCGACTCCTTTAGTTCGTTCATTCCAGCCAGGACTTTGTTTTTGCCTGAACATGTAAATATATTTGCCATTCAGTATTATTTATTGTATCGCAAAGCTTTTATCACGTTTGTTAATTCAATTAATATTAATATTTAATATAGAAAAAACAACGAACCAAATTGTGAAGTAAAATACATTTAATAGAGTTTTGGTTTCTTAAAATCTTAGCGAGAAAATAGATCCATAATAATTTACCAACAAAATTATGGAAAAATAAAAATGTAAAGCAAATATTTTCCATGAAAATGAAACAATATTTCTTTTAATATCTCCAGGATATTATGGTTGGTAAAAATGTGTTATATACTTTTTTTATACAGCTGCGTCTGCAGACAAAGCAGCGTCTGTAAGTCTGGCCAATAGTCTGATTAATATCTGTTATTTTGTTGTTATTGTTGCGTGTTAAGCAATTTTTTTAACAAAGCCATTGAGGCGTTTCTTCTGACAGGCAAATAATTTACAAGGATTTTCCTTTTGTTACCGTTTGTTTTTTTCCTTTTACATAAAGTTATACAAACATTTATGATTATTTAGAAGTCGTGTTATTTAAATCCTTTTCAGCCAGACTGTTCTCAATATGGTTTCTAACAACAAAAGAAATCATTTGGATTATTTTATTAAAGCATGTTGTCACTGCCGTCGAGTTCTGTCAATAAAGCAGCAATAGTTTGTTAGTCTTTCTCGAGGACTAATAAAGAACAGGAGTGTCAGTTTAATTCGCAGCATCTTTAAATGTACAAATTTTTAATAATAAAACTATACGAAAGTAAGTATAACTATTACTTATATAATTAAGTACACAGGACATGTGTATATTAATTAGACAAATTAATTAGACAAGTCCATTTTAGTAAGGCTAGAAAAAAACTCAATTTTATTACAAAAGCAAAGTATGAACTTTAATAGCAATTGCAATAGAGGCAGCTTTGAAAATCATTTGATATTTCGCTTTTCAAAAAATTATGTTAAACAAATTGAAGAATAACAAAAAAAGTTTTATTCCTCCATTAAGTTCCTTGCTACAAATTATCGAAGTACATAAAGAACTTTAGTTCTACTGGGTATAATAAATCACATTCAAAAAGGCCCATGACAGAACTAAAGAGCATACAATTACAAAACAATTACACACTCACACTTATAAACAGGAAAGTTTGTAAGGAGAGATATGACGACTAGTGATATATCTCTCCTTACAAACTTTCCTGTATATAAGTCCACAAGGACATTCAAAATGTCCTAAAATTCATGATTTTATCTTTACGGTAACAAAATAATAAGATTTTTATCCTTTGACAGTTGATAGCGGCCATATTGTTGAAGCCACATCTGTCTTATTCGCTGTGATTCAATCAATCTGTTTTGCAAATCACCGTTGACGGAAATAACTTTCAACATGTGCAAATGATGGAATTGTTTAATAAAAATGGTGGTTCCGCGCTCTTCATCTACATTACGATCGCCATAATCGTACTACCGAGAGGACTATTCGTAAAATGCTGGATAGATTTGAGTCCACCGGTTCAGTAAATATTAAATCAACGCAAAATCTGCCGAAAACATCGCCGCTGTTCGGGCGATTGTTCAAGAGAACCCAAAGTCAGTTCTTTAGCAAATCACAATTTGGCGCATTCATAGTAGTGTCTGTGACCTGCCACCGATTAGAATTCAACTGATGCAGAAGTTAAAAGAAGAAGAATCTTATTTCCATCACAAATCATCTTTAGCGATGAGGCCCACTACTGGATATCAATCGCTTATTATAAGCGAGACTTTGGTCATTAAGAGCACATCCATTTGTAGTCAATATTTCTCAGAAAAAAAAACATATATTTTTGCTAAACTGTAGCCTCCCCTCACTTTCAACTTGGAAAAAGTTCAGTTCATAATTCCGCAATCACTACTTTCTCTATTATCCTTCATTAGGATGGGTTTCTCAAATTCCAGTAAATCGTATTCCACAAATAATACTCAACCTTTCACTGCACTGAGTGCAGTTTACCTTCTTCGTTTTCACAAAAACGACAAAATCAAATCAATCAAATTAATATTAATATTTTTCATACTTGTCACTACTATAGACCTAAACAACAAAAAGCACAAGTAAGGACTCAGTTTATCCTTCGCTTTGTTATTTTTAAGCTTAAGGATTTCCACAAAAAGAATAAATTTTGAAAGTCAGCAACCAACGAACACTCCGTTGAAATCCTGTTCAACAACACCCAATATTCGCATAATCCTGCCAATCTTAAACAGTTCAACATATAATAAATATTTATCAGCTCTATTTACTTAGTCTGCCAGACATTTCTGGTACATTGTGCTTTATTTTCCTCAAAAGGTTTCTTTTCTTAATGATCCTTTAATGCGAAGTGCTTAATTTTAAAGTCACTGTGGAAAATAAACGCTGTTGCAATCATCCAGTTAATAATGGATTACACGTGGATGTTGGTGAAACGTTTTTCTTTGTGGGTTGTTATTGTAGTTGTATAGAATGTCGGGCTCTAGTTATGTGAATTAAGAATGTGTCGTCCTCTACCCATTTATGAAAGAGAGATGTTACAGTTTTACCGTTTTTATTTAGTAATTTTGTCCTTTTTGTTATTTTCTATGAATAAGTGAAAGAATGTTTGTTTTGCGAGAGCGTGTGTGTACGAGTATTCACATTTGCTTTGTTTTTTTTTCTTTTGTCTGTTTTAAATATATTTTGCTTTGTTGGTATAGGAAAGATGTAGTCGGTTTATTTGGTTCTATTGTTGTTGTTGTTGTTGTTGTCACATTTATACCTTTGTTCCTACTCTATCCTAGTTTAATCCGATAAAAGCTCGTATTGCAAATACAAAGGATAATAAATTTCCATGTGACAAGGACAAAAAACAAAAACTGAACAGTTGCAATTGTTTACATGTTTGTTTACATGTGTATAAGTAAATGTATTAATTTACCCAATGTGTGTAAATGTGTGTGTGTGGTCTTTTGCTTGTTTGCCTGTGCGCTCATGTATTTAAGAGTATTAGTTATAGTATCGTGTTCATTTTTGTTTGTTTTATTTACTTGTGTCCTTTATAAAAATTCAGTGAGATTCATTTATTAAATTTATTATATTTTTTTTTTTATTTTTATAATTTTTACTATATTTTATCTGTTGGAATATCTATACACATACAAATTTTGATATTTTTTGTACATGAAATTCAATTTTATTTTCGATTTGTGTATGTGTGTATGTGAAAGTATGCGAGTGTGTGTGTTTTTATCTATTAGTTTTTAATATTCTAGTTGTTATTTATCAACTGTATATGTAAATGTATTAGTTTTAGAATTAGTTTTATTTTTATGTAAATTAACGTTAGATTTACTTGTCATCTGAAATAAGAATATCGTTAATAATGAAATATGAATGAATATATTTATTTGATAAAGACTAATGTTCATTTCTCCTTCTTCATGCATTTCTATTTGAATTTTGATTGACCCTATTTTAAGCTGATTTTACTTATAACGTAATTAAAGATTGTATTTAAAGATTAACATTATAAGGGAGCAAATTAATATAAAAAAGGCGAAAGAGGGGGAAAAGCGGATAGAATTAAGGAGCGGAAATTAGTAATTGACTTTTTTTTACAAAAAAAAAATCGGTATTTAAACAAGCAGGGGCAAAATAGCTCAGAGCCATTTTATCCTCCATTAGACAACCAATTTTAATTTTGTTTGTCTTTAGTGGCTTTTAATGATATTTTTGGAAAAAAAAATTAGTTTTTATGATAAGCAATACTCGTAAATAACATTATTAAATCAATAATTTTTTTGGAAGCTGGTAAAAATGAATTACTGCATTCCCCTTATAGGCATACCGACCTTTATCCAATAAAAATAACAATTTGATTATAATAATAATTATAATCATAATAATAACAATAATAGTACTGGAAAACAGGCCTGATATTGTTGTGTTTTGTAAGGAACAAAATAAAATAGAAATATATGACATGGCGATCCCTCTGAACCAGAACATCCAGAACAATATGTACAGAAATTAACAGTGTACACAGATTTGGCAAAAGAACTGCAAAAATGTACAGGGCTAACAGAGTCACGATTAATCCAATTGTTATTTCGGCAAGACAATTGTCGAAAGCCTAAAAAAGTAAAAAATGGAGCACATTTTGGAACCTATGCAAAGAGCAGTTATACTAGCGACTTGCAACATTGTGAGATGCTTTATGCAATAATTGGTATTTACATTTGTAATATTTACTTTGTGAAAACGAAGGACAACATCAGAGCCTAATCCCTTGGCACAGCACGGGATAGGTATTTTCCAACCTCATAGAGGTTAAGAAATTCAGAAAAATAATAATAATAATAATAATAACAATAATAATAATAATATAATTATAAAAACAGCAATAAAAAAACCTGTTATATCAGTACACCGTGGAGAGTTGGAAACCGTTACAGGACCACACACGGTGGAGAACATTGTGGACAATATGACATCTGATGTGACCAAGTGGCGAGCCGTCGCGAAGTATTGCGAAACAATATGAAGGTCGAAGAAACCTTTCTTAGATGTTGCAGGATGACGGATAAATACATATATGTAGACGATAGCCTAAAAGTAGGCTACATTAAGCAGGCTGGCTGATAGGCAGCCATTGGGAATCCACTTCGAAGTAATGCTAACGGGGTCCCGGAATGGGGATTATTTCCCGGAGAAAGTTCTTTTTCGTCAGTATAGCTATAAGGAGAGCCCGACATATCACAGGTCGGAAGGACCCACTGTAATGCATTTTTCCTCCTTAAAAAAATAAAACAAATAAATAAAAAAGATCTTTTATAAAAAAATAAAGATCCTATTTTCGAACTCGGTTGAAAAGATATTTGAATATTTTTAACTCGTATTTTTAAAGCTAAAAGTTTTTTCTACTTTAGTTTATTAAACTTGCCTAAAATTTTCTTTAAAATGTATTTATATTCTATTAAGTGTTTTTTAATTAATGGTTACCTTATGAATATTTTTTATTGTTTTCGAATGGTTATACAAAAATTAATACTTCTGCTCCTGAATCCGCACTGTCTATCCCAATTAATTACCATTGTATAAAATTTCACAATATTAACTGAAAATTATTTGTCTATTGCCTGAATGATCTAGTACAGAAATTTATAAAGAAAATCAATTAAAATTTTTTAGATTTACCCATGAAAAGCTTAAATTCTATCCATTACCAATGCAACAACATACAACAACAGCATCGAAATAATATTTCCACATACAAGGTGGAGCAAGAATAATGTCATAATTTGAGCTGGTTGCAGTATTGTTATAAATGATACAAAAATGTGCTCTATTTTCATTAAAAGTTTTTTTGAAAGTGCAAAATTGTTACCATTGATGGGAAAAAATTATATCGCTTAAATGGCCACCCCTGAAAGTGATGTTTAATTGCGCTCGATTTTGGGCATTTCAAGTTGTTCAAAATTGGCGATTTCATGTTAGATTTCGAGACTTGCAGGGTTCGTGGTTTGTTGTAGTATACGCGAGATTTAAAAAAGCCTCAAACGAAGAAATGTTGTGATGTCAGATGAAGCGATATGGGTGGCCTGCTCAAATCTCCAAAATGGGAGATCACTCGACCTGGAAATTGGTGTTTCAAATTTTTTTATCGTTGTCCGAGCTGTAAGAGCCGCTGCTCCAACAATGATCGAGATCCTGTGCGGCAACTTGCGGCAAGAAAAAACTCGTGCGGCGGAAGTCTGATGAGCGTGATTGTGTACAACGCCGACTTGTTGATGCTGGTGGATTCTCTCACATGTCATCGGAGGAAGCAGCAATTTTCTCGAAGGAGCCATACGAGTCCGACCACTTCTTGCAACATCTATAATGGACGCAGTTTTGTGCGAGACGCTCAGGCAAAGGCTTAATTGTTCGAGCACATGGAAGGCGATGGCGAATAAAAACGTAACAAAAATAACCGCAAAAAAAATTTGAAACCATTTTGTACTGGATACTTTCAAAATACATACTCGTATTTCATTATAAATGGAAATCCACTTCAACCGTAATCGTTGCGAACGGAGACGTTTTTAGTTAAAGGCGATAGTTTGTTATAGGCGAACTCTACTGTATATTGATCTGTTTATTCGTTTTTATTTTCATTTATTTTTGTATTACTTTTCTAATTTTTCAATTTTATTCAAAATACCACATACACTCACATTAAATTATATCACACAACTGTTAAAATATTTAATTAATTTATGTTCAAATGTGTCTATGAGTGTGTGTATGTGTATGTGTGAGTAATTATACATGCAAGTGCAGTGTAGCTTCCGTGTTTGTAGAATTTTAGTACGGTTTTAGTATGTGAGAAACAAATAACAAATAAAATATTATGTTTAAATATATAACAAAATTTTATATATTCTTTAACCAACATAAACACATGCACGTAAACGTGCACCCACATATTTTGGTATGAATGAATACAATAAATAAATACTCACGTATCAAATGACACTCCAACAAAACAGCGGTTTTACATATTAAAGTGCCATTTATTTGCGTGTGGCCATATATGGGTTTCTATTATAGTGTTTGTAAATAATTAGAATATGCTTTCCCCAATGGTTGCTCATTTTGTTCGTGTTATTTAAATATTTTTCCAATAATCCTTTATGTGTCACAAAATAACACACACTTACACACTTAAAACACTCTGCTGTAATTTTAGTATTTGTGGCCACTAAGTGTCTACTTTGCAAAATAATATTTATTTATAGCAGATATATATTAGAAAAAAAAAGCTCTAAATTTAATAATTCAGTCATTAGACAGAAGTGTATGTGTTTATTTTATAATTGAAACCCTAGACCAACAACAATTAGAATAAATTTAAACAAGTGAATTATTTTCAAATTTAATATAGAATTTTTTGAATAATTAATTGGAGAGTAACCCAAATAATTTTGATAAATCCAGTGAAAAATTCAAGTGGAGAGATACTGTGAATTAATTATTTGTAGACAAGCTCGCATAATGCTGAACAATAACGAAATGAAGTGGATATAAATATCAAGTCCTTAATTATATCAACATGATTCCTTTTTATGATACTTATTATGCCGATTTATCTATAAAAAGTCAGTTTCACATTTAAATTTAAAAAAAAACTCCTCTTTTCTAAAAAGTTTTTGCGTATTAAAGAACCATCATAAGCCACCATTAGAAACACCAAAAAATTTGTCGCACTTTTAATTGGAAAATAGAACGCCATAAAACAAAAAGAAGGAAGAACAGACTTTATGAAGCAATAAACTACAATCAAAAAAATTTTTAATTTTTTATCAAATTTCTGATACCAAAATTAAAGATTTTTGTGCCATTTTTTATTTGCAATTAGCAAAAACAGCTAACAAAACACAAAATGCCAATTGTTCTAAGGATTAGTTAGAAGCAATTCCAAAATAATGAACATCAATATTAGATATTGTTTTTGAATGCAATTTATTTAACAATGGCTTTAAATTTGTATGAATAGGCCTGGCAATGTTTACAAATACAAAGCCAATACAATGACCGTGCCCCTGGGCTGCCCTTTGTTTAGGAGTCCTTTAGAACTGACTGAATATAATTGATTGAACAAAAATATCTATTTCACCAGAACAATACAATGGTGCACGTATGTGCAGTTTTCTAAGCAAAATTCTATGAATTAAGCTACGAATTGTTCCCACATCCGCCCATGCAAATTCGACACCAAGGATGAAATCATATCGCAAACAAATACCTCTTTCGATTACCTGGGCAAATCTTATTTCTTGAAAGGGATAAATTAAAATTAAAAGAAAAGTTGGATAAAGAGCGTTGACATATAGCTCAAATGACACTATGATGAAAAGTAAAATGACTTGTTATCTAAAATCCCATATTTTATTCAAAAATTCACGGACTTATTGAGCCACCCTCGTGTATAACATAATTTAATATTTTTTAATGTGCTCCTTTAGCACTTTGAGCGAATGTATAAGTGAGTGTTTTTGAGTGTAAATACTCGTATGTGATTTATGAAAACATATGAAATCATTTAAGACACTTTTTTTTTGCATGTGACTGAATGCTTAAAAGTAAATGTGTGTATGTGTGCTTCTAATCCTTTTTGCTTTAAATAAGTTTGCTGTTATAATAACTTCCTATTTAACTTTTCAAATAGAAAAAGTTTTCGCTGTTTTCCTATATGCATATGTACCATGATGATTTGCAGCAAATTGGTTTTGTTTTGATTCCACAAAAAATAAAACATACACACAGACACACGCACACCAGCACACCCGCACACGTTTCACCTTCTCCCACACAAATGGTAATAGAAGAAAAGTTTTCATGCCCCCAAGTATTAAATCAGAGTAATTTGTAGGAAAACATATTGAATTTAAATAGCCGAAGGTTTTGATTACATTTCCTGTTATAAGTTTCTTGATTACATTTGCATTTTATTTAGTAAAACCTTGTCAAATTATTTAGTGTATTAGCATATATGATTGTAGTGGTGTGTGTTAGCCAGTCCCATTTTAGGTATTCTTGAAGGCCCATAAAGCACTTTTTTTAATCTGACTATAATTTTTTTTTATAATTATCAAATAAGATTTCGGCGTTACCTTCGAAAAGGTGCGAAACAGATTCCAACTTCCTTTCCACTCGTAGAAAAAAGTAGAGCAGTTAAACTGTTTTGTTATGTTTAATAAAAGGATAAAGATCCTTTTAAAAGAACAAAATCAAATTGGGAAAGTAGCAGAAATAGTTTGAGTTTTGAGCTGTGTGGCACTAAAAATGCTTGGAGTGAAGGCCTTTGCAAATCTTTGCCAGAAGAGTTAAGAACGGAAGGCCATTCGTCAATGTATGTAAAAATAAATATGAAGATGGAATGGAGTGTAGAAGTTACAAATTTAGAAGTTACGAGTTTAAATATATTAATAGATTATTTTTTATAGCAGTAGGGCATGTAGAATAATCAATGAATTTATAAAATTTGTTGAAATCTTTACACATCATTCTCAGTGGGTCAGCATTACCACAGTTAGCTCTAACAAATATAACCAGTAAAGGAATTACATGACATGAAGGACGTTGTGGAACACTAAAATTTAGATTGTTGATTAAAAATCCAGAGCATACATTGCCATTAATTATATTGAGAATAAACGAGATGTTCAGCACGATTCTACGGTTTTTAAGGGGTGGTAGCTTGTTTGGAACAAGCGTTGCAGAATAAGATGGTACATTTCTGGGATTAAAGTTTATGCATTCAATACAAGGAGTATAGAGGGCTTCTAAAAGGCCGCTAATAACACTGTAGATGATGCATGTCATATCATATTATGCATTTACAAGATTTGTCTATGGCATATAAAATTAAAACTTAAAGGAAATCAAGTCTTTGAAAAAAAATTTTAACTCTTTTTGCATATAGAATATTTTATCAATTTAATTTTTTTTTTTAGTTGTAGGTGTTTTTTTAAACATAATAAATTTACTCTGTTAATAATCTGTCTGCTTAGAGAAAAAAGTTTAGAAATTTAAAGTTATAAAAGTAATAACTAAAAATTACATAAAACAAAATGAGCCGCTTCTATTTCTTTCACCTGTGATATTTATTTGATTTTATCATATTTTTTTATTAAACACTGGGATGCAATTTAAATATATATATATTTTTTTTTTAAGTATCTAAAGAATATTGTTTGCCTCATACATTTGGAGCACCGCTAATAATCAAAAATAACACAGTTTTGTATCAATACAAAAAAATAATAATAATAATAAAAAATTAAGCCATAGATTATAAATTTTTATTTAGTTTTGCTTTAAACCTTAAAATCATTTCAACACAGCAGACAACTATTGCAAAATACGTCGAAATAATTCGAAACTTTCAGTTGATTAAAATGGGACTTTTGTTGCTGTTGCTGGTTTTATAAAAAGAAAATATTTTAAAATTACATCCACACAAAAGTTTTAATTTAATTTTTAGTTTTATATTTTTTGTTTACGCCTTATTACATGATCCGAGTATTGTCGTATTGTTTCTCGAATTTTTTTTTTTGCTTAAAAATAATTTAAAAATAATTTAATATTATGAAAGAGACTGCTGTGAACTGTCAAAATTAATAATGATAAAATGAAATTAGCGGCAACAAATGGACAAAAATATAAAGTAAAATTTTTTGTTTTTATTTTTTTATGATATTTTTTTTATGATATTTTATATTGTCATAACAAAATTAAAAATGTTGGGTTGTGCCTTGTTTTCATCCTCTGATGATGAAGACGAGCATACAGTGGCTGAGCTGAATAATTTGAGAATAGAAATAAGGAATTCATTAAATATATTTTCAATACCGAATTCAAAGTAAGTAGATGAATCGAAAAAAGGTTAAGAATAATTGTTTTTATATGCTTAAGCTGTTTTAGATTCAACAAATCAGCTTTTAAATATATGACTGAGCCTAAATTAAAACAATCGAAACGAACATCGGCTGCACCACATGTAGTAAAACTTGCAGCAACAACACGCATACTTGCGGAAGGAAGTTATCAGAAAGAAGCTGGTAAGTGCTTTGTTATGAAGCAGTTTTTTTTTGATTGCACTTATAGTCGGCCCACTTTCATCCACTTTCATCCATTCAGGCCCCTTACGTGAAGGTGGTCCTAAAGGGTTAAGCTTATTCGATATTTCTGCCCATTTTGCCTTTTTATCCACTTTGTGTAGGCCATTGTGGTGGGATTGCACCAATTGTGCCTTTGTTTCGAGCAACTCCAACATTTTTTCGATTTACTTCCGTGTAATTATTTCCAATTTAAACTTATTGTCATTAGATAAAAACAATTTCCATAGAGATTATTAACGAAAACACTTACTATTTTGATTAACAGAATTTTTGTTCTGTAACTTTATTATTGTTTATCTTTAAAAATATGCACGACAACAAGTGACTTTTTGTTTTTACTCATAAAAACAAAGCGTTGTTATAATAAAAATGTTATTAATTGTAAATATAGTGAACTAGTTACAGTCATATTTTTGGTACGGCATACCCAAGGTATGGTAGCTGATGATACTTTTTTACCATTTTTTTCACTGGTTGGGTTAAGTATGGATGACTTGATTTTTCTGTTGAAAATGAAAACATGGGTTTTCCTTTGGGTGTAGAATGAAGGGCAAATAGCTTTGCAAATTAAAATTGCATATAAGTAAATCGTTGCAAGAGACTTATTGAACTCACCTACACCAACCCCTCCACTTATAATATTGGAGCCTACGCCATTCAGGTGGGTGAGCCTCGATGAGGGCAATTTAGCTAATGACTTAATTATCTAAATAACATATTGATCGAACGTAGTATCTAAGACTTATTTTTCCAAACCTTGAGTCTGATATAGTGAAAATTTAAAAGAAACTTGTGCAGGAAACAATTACATCGATATGAGCTCAAAACCAATTGAGCACAAATTTTATTGCACCGACATTTATAAAATTAAAAAAAATATATGTGTATATTTGCATAATACTGGAGCTCTAGATTGCGGTTTGTTGTGTATCCAAAAGAAAGTCAAAAACATAATAAAAAAGAAACTACAATAAAACAACATTAAAGGTCACATGCAAGGCATACACTGCCTAAACTTGCATTGCAGTAAGTAAAACTAAATTTAGTAGACGGAACTTTCTTGGTAACTGCTGTTACCATCTACAATGCCACTCTTATGATGTAACCTGCTACTTGAACTGAAATTTTTGGCTAAAAGCCATAAACATAAACACACACACTGGCACATACGTACTCTCATACCTAAACCACACTTTTACCAGAGTAAATTTGGTAGCTGAGTTGGTATTTAAATTTCATTTACACTTTTTAGTTTTGTCGCTTACAGAATTTTTCACACCAAAAAGAAAAAAGAAAAAAACAATAACAACTGCACACGATATTTCTGACTACCATCATTGATTAATTGAACAACGAAATCAAAAAGGTTCATACGTAAATTGTGGACAAGATTGGTAGTGAATACTTTAAAGAAATAAAAAAAGAAAAAACAAGCAAAGATCCGAAAATTATTCAATGAAAAAAGCTTCATGACTGGATAACAATATTGACAGTTAAATGAAACATTTGTGCAACTTTTTCCAACTCTTTAGCCTCTTGTTGTGACATCTATACATTTTGAAATTTCGGTATTGTCGTTTGCATCTCGTCTGGTCATTCCTTTCAGTTCAAAATGTCAACAAAGTGTCATTCTTTTAAAACGACTAAACAAATTTTTCACTGTCACTTGTGACAGAAATTATAGGCTGCCTTAGCTAAACAAATACACACACACACACACACATACATGTAGTTTATGTATAAACACATACATAGACCAGAACTTCCAATTCCCACAAAAGCTTTTCAAGACTCTTTAAAGCGAAGAAAAATTTATTGCAAAGAGGATTATACTTCCACCTTTTCACATTTCATTCAGGTTAAATGAAAAAGAAGAAACTAAACTTCCTTCCTACTTTAAATCTACACATACAACTGCACTTTATCTTTCCCTGCAAGCATTTTCGTGTACAAAAGTCAGTAAAAATTAACACCATGAGGAATTCCTTCTCGGGGAAGGAACATCTAAGCAGGTAAAAGATATGAATGCAGGATGCAACATCCAGGTGCAATGGAGGATTCGAAAATATATCAATCAAGATACGAGAATTAGAGAGTCTAGTGGAAATTATTTTCTTTTCTAAAAAAGAGGTATAATATTTGTTGTTCTTTTAAAAAGGAAAAAAGGGAAATTGACGTATTTTACCAAACGCCATCTTATCTCAAAAGAGTGCACAACCCTGTAGGAGAGCTAAAAATTTGTATTTTTATTAAGTGATCAGCAAAAGGATGTCCTTTTTTTCTTCAGAAAAAAAGTGCTCATCTACAACAGGTGAAACCTCATACAGGACAAGTCTTCAACTTCGGGCAAATACGCTGTGCAAATTGACGGCAACAGCTTCAAATGTTCTCTCACTTTGCTGCCTAAATTTTTCGCTCAGAAAAAATTTATGAATAATATAGAAAATCTAATGTTTAAAATTGAGAGTATAAGAAATTCTGCTGCCAAAACAAAATAAATTCTGTCTCACGACTGCTTCCTGCAACAAACTTTAATGCCAAATTGTATAGAAAACGTGTGGATGTTTCATCTTGAACATTTAGTACAATTTTAATTTTTAATATGAAGACTTTTGCGAGTCCATTCATTGTGCAATGAACTAAGAGCTGTGTCTTTCTTTCAAAGAAGTTTGCTTGAATGGAAAATTGCGGAAAATCTAAAACTTGTTGTAAGACAACCCTTCCAAGTGGCTGAAGCTGGTTATAATGAGCTGCTTGACGTTACGTATAACGATAATGTATTTTACGTTTCAATTGTAGAATAAGAATTTTGCCTTCTTTAACAATAGTTAGATTGTTCAAACGATCACTAAGATATGAAAATCAAACAAACTCCTCATCTTCATCATATAACGAGCATGTCTGCAATAATTCCTCAATTACTAAATATACTTTTCCATATACTTTTATTATAACAGTCCTACTAATTTGTTAATGTGCAATCTTGTACATTTGGATGTTTTTTTTTTTACTGCTGGACGGTTTTGAATGAAATTCGCTACACCGAATAGTCTGAACTTACAAACAGGTGAAATTTTATCATAATAAAGCGCTTGGTTTGACCACATAATATCATAACTCCCATATCTGCAAATCGCGATTAGACGTATTAACGGATGATATAGTTTGCATCCTTCAGCCCATGTTTTACCCATTCCGGCCATTTTTACATCGATTTGCCTTCTCCATGTATGAGCTGGACATCCTCTTCCGTTGTTGGGCACCGCTCTAGGCCGGAATATTGTCAATATCCTGCGAAGACATTGATTAACAATGATCTTCACTTGGATCTTTTGTATATCTCTAGGGGCAGCGTTACATGTCTCGCAACCGTAGAGTAGAGTGGACTTGACATTTGTGTTAAAGACTATTAACTTTGTGCGCTGAGAGAGTGAAGTCGAATTCCAAATGAGTCTTAAACGACCGAAAGTTTGACGCGCTTTCTGTATACGGCTGGCAATGTCCTCACTTGAACCGTCATTTTTGGAAATTATTCTCCTAAGATAATAAAACTGGCAGACATCCTCTATTTGATTTTTCTTCTTGTAAATGATTCCTGATGTAGCCTTAACAGCAGAAAGACTTAATACACAGATTATCCTTAATCATTTTGAAAGAGTTCGTTCGACCACTTATTATATTCTTTGTTATATTTGGGAATCAGATATTGGTGCATAAAACGACTTGAATGAAATTTGGCACAAATGGAGTTGACAGCCCAGATTAACATATAGGACATGTTTTATCTGCAGTTTCTAGTAGAGTAGCCACACAAAGACCATTGTTAGTCCCAAGGCGAAGACCGAAACATCCTCTTGCTTAAAAAATCATCAACTTTGTGTCGGATACTCAACAGCATAAAAACTTTAAAAATTTTATATTTAAATACAAAAAATCAGAAAAAAAGTATACATTTTTTTTGTTCAATTTGTACTAAAAGATCTTTGTATTGCTCTTGTATATAAAATTTAACTTCTTTAAACATATAAATGCGATTTTTATTGTACTACTCTCATTAAAAAACACTGAATTTCCTTTTATCCTTCTGAAAGGACAAAAAAATGGCACATTGCATAGAAAAGGAAAAGTCATAGGAGAATAAATATTGACAGAAGGCTTATTGCGCTCCTAAATTAATGTTTAATTCATGTGGTGTGTACAGAATACATTGTGGTAAACGAAATGAATGCACTTAGGCAGGTCTCTATTTCACACAATAGTTAAACTGTATTTTATTCTTAATTTTATAAAATTTCTATTCAAACTTTTATTATTAATATTTCTGTATCTTGCGAAGAACAAATAATGAATTTCAATTTTGCTAACAATTATCATCTAGAAGATGGAAAAGTGAGACCTTCGTGAACAACAATCTGCATCCAACAACAATGTGTTGCAAAGAACGTCTATAGGAATATGTGCCTGCGTATGTGTATGCGGTAGTCGCTGTACAAATGAATTTTTCATTGGGCCATTAAACCGACAGGTATGTTGGCACAGAGCGCACATTGCAACATGAATTTTTTTCCAGTACGTGGCTTTTTATTTAGGGTTTGCGTTGAAGGAGTATTAATGCAGCTATGAAAGGTTTTGAACATTTGTGTGCTTCTGTGTGATTGTGTGTGTGTGGACAAGTGTACAAAATACCAAAAATATCTGGAGCGCTTGACCAGGAATGCAACTTTACGTCACACAGTTGCACTGTAGCGGTTATACGGACAAAGTTTTAAACTGGGGGAAAAAAATTTATATACAGCTCATCATGTGGTAGGATTAGTTACATATAAATTAAATCTAGTAAAGAAGTTGGAGTTTTAAAAGACATAAATAATAACCTTAGCCGGTCGTCAATTGGAGTTTCGAGTTCATTCTACAAACAAGTCAAAGATTTTTGGTTTACATATTTTTTAATAAACGTTCATCAATATATCGATAAAATTGATAGAAATACATACACTTTGGCTTTTAGTCATTGTATCATTATTTTATAGTCAATCGGGAACAGAGTGTACAATATTGTTGAGTTTTATCTACAACAGCTGATTTATAGGAACCAATGTGAATTCAAGAGCCTTGGATCCTTCTACCTAATACCCCGTAAGAAAGGTCTTTAAAACTTACGAGGCTTATACCCTTAAAATATACAAGGAACTCTGATCCAGTAGATACTAATAATTTTTCAATTGTCCTTTCAATTGGTATATATGAAATAGTTGTAGATCAGACTTCCTTTTTTAGCAATTTAATTAAAGAGAAATTATGAAACTGGAAGTAGAATAATAAAGCCCACTGTCTAAAGTTACGAGGATAGTTGTAAGCCCATACACATGCACTAAATCTACCACCGCAGCCACACTTACGCTTAATACGGGTGTATTTCTCCATCATTACTCTTACATACATACGAGTACATACACTTGTACACAACATCGAAACATGTTACTTGAAAAAGCACTGTATTCTTCATTAATATTCCTTTCTATACTAAATAAATGTATGAGGAAACGAAAGAAACGTTCAAATGCATTCGCAAATGTATGAACGAATGCATTTAGTCAGTAGTGGCATACACACATTAAAGTAAGTCGCGTTGAAGTACTAAAAGTACATAAATTACTCAGAATAAAAGATAAATTGCCTGAAGCAAGCGATGCTCCACCTTTGGCTTTTAAATTTGTACTTTCTATGCAAAACGAAAGTAGAGGAATGGTAAGAAAGAGTTGCATTAGAATCAGGGGCATATAAAATATATCATATACATAAAATTTTAATAAAGATTGGCCCTTATGCATGTGCCAAGTACAAACAAAAGATATCAAGACAGTATGAATATAAAAATAAAAATATATGTACATATAAAGGGCTGCTTCTTCTTTACTTGTTGTGGCAAAGAAATAAAGCCTTTTAACATGGTGACATTTAAAATGTTAAAAATATTAAAATAAAAAATTAGCACGAATTTGAATTTTAGAGTTGCAAATAACTTCAGATACCAATGGCGTATGATTAATTATTAATTAAATGGAAATCATCAATCATAGGCATCATCATTTTCTCTTTTTTGTAGTTGCTTTAAAATAGTTATTGCCACACTAATACCACTACATTTTACACTTGTATGAGCTTTTTGCTATGCAATCCTATCACAGCATCATCATTTTTTTATTTTTAATTTATAGAGCTGCAAAATTTAACAGAAACTGTAACTTTTATTTACAATGCAAGTTCGGCGAATTTGTTAATTTTTATACAAAACGTGTGAGTATGCACACGTGAAAATGAAAGTGAAACAGTTCCCAGTATTTGCTACATTCCTAAAGTTTCCTTTAAGGCCTCAACAAAGCCCAACTATCTATCTATGTTCTAACTCTAAACTAATTTTGTCAAGGTAATTTCCTGTCCACGTTAACGGAATACATTTAATTTATTAAAATAAACGAAAGTTAAACAAAAGCTTAGTTTAAAAAAATGACGTATTACAAAGAATTCTTAAGCTTAAGCCAAAAGTCTTTCCTCAACTTTGAAATAAATTTACATTCTTTAAAATTTAATTAAATTTTTCACTTTCTAATTTCTTCCTCTAAATGGGTGACCGAATTCTTCAATTAAAGACATTTCTGATCTACTTAGAAGATATAGAGCAATTCTAAAGTATTAATCACATCATATTTATTTTAAATAAATACATGTGCATCTCATGAAGCAAGAACGTATTTGATACTGCTAAAGTCTACAAAAGTTTTTTAGCCATATAAAGTTAGACAGCTTTGACATTTTGGGAAAAATACTAGTAAAATTAAACACTTTGTAATTATGCAACGCGTAATCAGATTTAAATAAAACTGATGTTCTTGGAAAGGATCTTTAAAAACTAAGCAGCATACCTTCTTGCTACAAGGATATTAAAAGTTACAAAATGTCCATTGTATTCGAATAGTCTGAATTCAAATATCCCTATTACGTATTAAAAAAAGCCAGTATCACATTTTATTTAATATTTAAAGTTGTAACAGATTTTTATTACTAAATAACATTTTTTCACATAAACTTCTCTTTTCAATAATTTATTTTCAAAATTTTTAACGCTCTGGTTTAGTTTCCACTTTTCCAACACTAACATTAATAATACTATTGAAATATTATTTATAGTCTAAAATCACACTACAATCAATTTTTTGTGTGGTCGCTAAGACAAATCGTCAGTGAAAACTCGTAGTTAAAGCCAAAAGTAACTACTTTGAAAGTTTCAACATTTCTTGGGTAGTTTTTTATGTTTGTTTTTTAACTTTTTAACTAAATAGAAACGAATTACATAAAGCTATCTGGTTCTCTCCTTGACAACATTCAAAACTTGCACAAAAATTGAGGCAAGTATAGTAATGGGCACTTATTTTTCAAATTGCAATGAATAGCAATGGCTTATTGCATTTTGGTAAAGATGCGACCACAAATTCGCAAAACAATGGTAAAGCAAATTTTGATGCTCATGTAGTTGCCATCAATTTCTTCACGAAAAGGTTCTAAACTTCAGCCGATATCGCGATAATGGCAGAGTATCTACTTGTAGTTAAACCTACAAAGGCCTTCTATGTAAATTATTGACGTATTGTTTTTAAAAGGATCATTCGATATGCTGTACAAGGATTGTGAAAGTCCCTTCGTATTATGATAAGACTTTTAGTCATTCATACGAATGTTGACAGCAAAATTTTGCAATATTTTCTTAACTTTATATAAAGAAATCGTGGAAAGTCAAAAGCAAAAAAAATTCTCCCAATTCCGTATGAGTGATTTTTGAAAACATAAAAATTATTACTCATACGCAGTCATTATCACTTTACCAAAAGCGATTGCGACACAAGTATTTTCTGATTTTAGCTCAACTTAAATATGATCTTTTCCTTTTTTAAATAAAATCTTAAGTATTACATCTTTTATTCGCTTGTCTTAAGCTGTCAAGGATATTTTTTGTAAATGTAAAAACCACACAATCATTTATTTGCCTTATAACGACAAAAATTTACAAAAGGTTGTTTATCACTGTTCACGGCAATAAAGCTGTAACTCCTACATTTTTCTGTACAAATTTTTCATATATAAAGTGCAGTTCCCAATTCACTTCAGCATGTTTTCGTAAGTTTTGGCAAAGGTGAGACCAAAACGCAATGCATTCTAAGTTTTTCTATGTTTTTTTCGTTTATTTTCTTCCATTCTTTGGCTTTACACAAACACTTTAACTCGCAATGGCTCATGAACGATATCAACAAAAACTTATGGCCCATGTTAAATGGTTTAATTTGTTATCAAGCAATTTCCTATGAGTTTAATTCATTTCGTAAGAAAAAAAAATTATAAAAAAGAAACTACGTTACATGTAACCAAACCTTCAGTCTTATAGTGTAAACATGCATAACTTTAAGCTCTAACAATGTTTGTTGACACTTATTTCGTTTTTTAAGGCAGGCACAGCACACTTGTATGAATATCGACACTAGTACGTGCACACGTATACAAATATTCACACTTAAATTTAAATTTTCTTCTCTAACGCCATATTTATATAGTTTTATTAGCACAAATACTACTATCATTATTACAAAAATAAAAACTAGTACACTGTACTAGTTCTTCATTTTCACGTTCAGTTCTACTTAAACACAAGATGCAGAGTCATGCTTCACACACCGTTTTAAAGGGAATAATAAATTTTTCACACACATTATGAATTCCTTTTTATCCTGTCAAGTATTTTTGTTGCTTTTGCATTAACAGCAACTTGATGCTAAATATGGCTACAACGAGAAGTTGAGATAAAATAATGCATTTAGAAAGTTTTAAAAGGTTATTTGACTAGTTTTACTGCTGGAAAAGGATATTTAAATTCATTTTGCGTTAGAACAAAATTATGTTTTAGGGGAATTTATGTCCTAGATTTATGTGTTATTAAAAAAGTTATAAAATATAAATTATATTGGTAGTAGTAGACAAATTTAGAAGTTGTAGGGTTGTCTTGCTTTTCACAGGAAATCAATTTATTTAAAAATAATAAAATATTTTAACCAACAATGATGACATAGTAACCAAAGAATTACTTTTACGTGAACCAGAGATTAATTTTGCAACTGAAAGGAATCAGTTGTATTCCAGCAAAAAATCAAGATTTTGGAAGCAGCATGTGTATAATCAGGCTCATGCTTCACAGGTCTCCCAATAAGAAGTTTAGAACTTTGACAGTTGATAGTGGCCATGTTGTTGAAGCTACATATGTTAAATTTTCTAGCATTCATTGAACTTATTTTGTGAAATTATCATGGACGTGTTCAACAACATGTGAAAATGATAAAATTATGTCATTAAAATGGTTGTTCTGTTCGGCCAATACTCCAACGCTCTTCCACCATTTGAGAGTCGTCAAAATCGTCCTCCATTTTTTAATTGATGGGTTCGTAAATAAAACAAATTGTCGCATTTAGTACAATAACAATTCACGTGAGACCCGAGAGTGATCATTTCATGTCAAAAAAGTTGGTGTTTGGTATGGATTTTGGACTGGCACTGTCAATGATCCATTTCCTTGCGATTGATATTTGCCAGTCCATCACCGTTAACGGCTAGCGGTATAGGTCGATGACTACTAACTTCCATTGGTCTCAATTGTATGATATGAACACTTAAGACATGTAGTTTCAACTGGACTCAGAGACTGGACATCTTACCCGGAGATGATGTGAACTGTGATTGTGTGATTTGACACCGTTAGTTTTTCTTTCTGGATTTTCTTAATTCGCAGGTCTATGCAAAAAATCACAAAATACAGCGGCCCTGAAAGCCAACATAAGTAATGTCATCGGTCGAATTAAGTACGCCCCAGAGTCAGAAAAATTGCATATTTCGGATGTGCAGCACCCAGCAAAGCCGCGGCAGGTATTTACGCAATACACAAATGAATAAAAATTTAAACAATATCTTACACGTACTTCGTTTTTTATTTAAATATGGGAAGCGCTTAACGGAAGACTCTATATTTTGCTTTAGTTTATGCAGTATCATATGACAAAATATGTTAATTTTTCTAAAATTTTGTAAAAAAAAAATTTGATGTGTCTATCTATATATATAAAAATAAGTCCGTATATGTACGTCGCCGAACGTAGGCAGTGGCCCTGTTGATATTGTTTTCCTCTCCGACAAAAGAATGATGTTTGGTTCTGTTATATCTGGCGGTTTGGAGGATGAGATAAAATCTTCAAAAGGGTAGATCACTCCACCTAGAAAATAGTGTCACTAAATCCCCATCGTTGCCCAATCTGTGTGAGTATTTGCTTTGTCCTATTGAAAGTAACAATAATCGAGGCATTAAAACAGAATATGGGCCAATCAATTTTTCACTGCAAATGCCACACAAAAAATAGTTACTTTGAGGGTATACAATAGCTTTTCTTGTATTTAATATGGATTTTCTCTTCCCAGAAATGCAAATTTTGTTAGTTAACGTAACCGGTTAAGTGGGAATGGGTTTCGTTGCTTCTCAAGATTTTTGATACCAATTCATCCTCTACTTGTGTGCATTACTGACTCCTTGAAATTTGTGGATTCGTTTTGACATCGTCGGCAATAGCAGCGATGTTCTTTTTCGAACGAGCAATACGCGCTCGGTTACTTCTTGCGATATCTGCGACCCAGTTTGCAGATGAGCAAAATGACGACGAAATTCACGCTGCATCAAAAGAACAGAATTTTATCCAATAAACAGTAGCAATAATTCCACTTTCTTAAGGTATGTATTATTCAAATATATCAAAATTATAAGTACAGTGACTTTTGGCACCACCGGCGAATATGGCAGCCAATTTAAAAAATGACCCTACTTTTGCGCCACCTTGTACATGCAAAAGGATTTTTTAATGAAGTCATAAAAACATATAAAAGACTTGAAAATTCGTCAGTGGAATGCGAAATTGATTATTTTTTCAACACGAATACTAAAAAAAGAAATCAACTGTCTGTAATTTAATTTAGAGCAAAATAATTTTAAAATTTTAGATGGACAAAATCTTCAAAATTCCAGCACTGATTAAGTTTCATGATACACTTTTCCACAAAACTATCAGGGTCAATTTAAGGAAAACTTATTCCGTGGACGCCTAACATTATTAAAATGTGTAAAAAATGTATCGTGTCGCAAAAGAAATTTTATCTTTAAAAAATTTAAATTTTGACGCATGTTCTTATAAAACAAAAAGAAAATTTCGTTTAAAAGTTTATATTGAAAACAAACATATTGGTATTTATTATTGTAGTTTTCCATGTAAATAATTAAAGCAAATTTTCACTTCATTTTACAAAAACAAGCCCTTGATATTTTGCGACTATAATTTTTCCTTTTAGAAAATTAATTCTTTTACGCTACACGTTGCTACATGTGTATATGAGTACAAGGGATGGCCTACATTTACATATTCATATAGATATGTAAATTACAATGTGATCAATTTTTACCGAAAGTATTTTCATTATTATTATTAAATAAAACAACATCAAAGTTTTGATTGATGTAGACAAAACAATATATTTTGTGTTCTAGGATTAAGGAATACTTAATATGACCTCTTTTAAATATTTCAATCACAATCCTGTTCTATTATTATTTCCTTTAGAGAAAAAAATTTTGTTTTCAAAACTTTACCAATTTCAATTCACAAACTCAGTTTCTTTGCATTCGTTTTGTGTGTGCAAAAGTTTTTCAATTTTGTTTTGTTCAAATACTAGAATATAACCATCTCTGGTCATGTCAAAAACTATGCTCTCATTTGCATTTAATAATTCAGCCGGAAAATATGCTTCAATTTGTTTGTAGGCCAAACACAATAACAGCACTAAGAGTTGCAAAAGGAAAAGAAGAAAATTTGGTGTTGGTAGATCAATAGAACGTATTACATTTGATAAATCTGTTGTAAATGATGTTTACAAATCTATTGTTAGAACTTGTCCTAAGTTTTACAAAATGAAATACTACACTAGTTTTAACAATAATTTGGGATATGGAGACAACTTGAACTACAGCGAGAGTGCGGAAGCTGCTTGCAAGCAATCCATCACTGCCAAGCACAATATGTAAGACCGATGAGGAAAGGACTAGAAGCGTTGAAGTATACACTTCCCAGGCAGCACAAAAGTCCTCCTGAGACTAGAATCTTTGAATACACATGATAATGAGGAGAAAGACGTTGTCTCATACAGCAAGGTGAAATGGGGCATTAATCCTTTTAAACCGTATAAATCACCAGAACCACAGAGGATAATTCTCTGGCTAATGGGAATGTTCACATGTTGTCTCAGACTAAATAATGTGCCAAAGTTATGGATGGTAACTAGGGTTGCAATTATACGGGAAACGGGTAAGGGCAACCACCTGTATTCAAAAGACTTTTAGCCCATCAGACATCCCTATTCCTGAAGAGAGTTGAAAAAATATTATCTATACATATCAGAAAATCAGATAATGAGATAAGATCGTTCGGGAGGGGCACCACGAAATATGATGTTATGCTGATAAAGTGATTGTCAAACGCTGGTATCGCTAAGGACCACTTCAAGTCTATGAGAGGTCTATGACCGTCCAGTCTAGCCTAAACTACATTAAAAACAAAAAGTGAAATCGTGATACTTATTCCAAATATTCTTGTAATTAATTACTTGAAAATAACAATTTTTTTAATAAATATTAAATCTATATTCTCCTTTTTTAAGTTCCTTTAAGGGAAAAAAGATTTAATGGCTTCCTCTGCGCTCGAAGAGACGTAAGACTTTATTGCTTTCATTACAAAAAACTCTTAACCATTTTAACCTAAAAATATAATAAGTTTGCGCTAACTAGAGTGCCTTAAATTGCCCTATTTTTCCCTCTGAAAGGGCAAAATATTTTGCAGTTCTTTAGAAAAGGACACATCATAAATATTTGTTAGTATTAAAAAATTCACTAGAGAGTAGCGTGTAATATTTCAAGTGATTAAGCCTAATTTTCTTGGCAGTTCAAAATCAAAGTGTTACATTTTTAGAAAATAACACACCCAGGAAATCAAAGGATTGCTGTATAGCTTAAGAATCTTAAACTTCTTTCAGTTTATATTTGAAACATTTATACAATTTAATGTTCAGGATATTTCCACTTAAGTGACAGAGATATGTACAGAATACTTGTACATTTTTCTTCACTTCCTTTCTCTATTATTACTATTCCTTGCTCTACACTATACCCAACATATGGTCCTGATTTTTTATAAATTAATACCTCAATCCTGCTACTTATAAATCATTGTTTATTGTTAACTTTAAGCCACTTTCAGTCGTTAAATTTGTTCCTTTTTTTAAGCCATAAAAAGGAAAAAAAACTTAGTAAAAGCACACATATTTTCCTGAAAAGGCATTACAAAAATTACAATATAAGTCAGTGTAAGGAGTTTCTCATCAGGAGGAGTTAATGTTATCATAATATACTAGCCACGTTGTTTTGGAGGATTATGACCAGTCCATTTTGTGACTGAGGAGTCACTCATACAAAATTCTTAAACAGCCAAGTAGAACATTAAAATCTTAATGGTCATTTAAATTTAAAGAAAAGTGCTTAATGTATCAACTTTCCTTTCGAATCTCGTAAGCACATCTTATGCTCCTACCATTACCACCATTGTATATTTAATATTCCTTTTAAATAATAAATAAGTTACCATAAGTATAAAATAAATTCAAAAGTGTAAATAAGCCCCCATTTCCTTTAGCTTAGAATATTCCCAATTTTCTTATGAATCTGCAATCGTTTTGAATATAAAGTAGAAATGCTAAAGACCGACCATAAGGAAATAATTTTCCATGAGGAATATATGAACCAAAAAAATTAAACAAATCAAATCCCAATGGTTGCATTTTTTTTAGATCTAATTGCTATGGACATGACATCTCATGCAAATACTATAAATGTTGCAAATAAAATTGTAAACTTCATAAGTATTATCCTTTAAAGTTGTAGCCGGTTGTTGGCTAGAAACTGAAATATTTTCTTAAACGTTTAAAACATGTACGACCACAAATAAAGAAAAATAAAAAAAATTGGAGCATCAATAGCACCAGAATTATTTTCATCATATCGTACACATTGATATTATGTGCCTTCATGAATGAGTGATTGAGGATGTGTTTGCTTGAGTGTCTGTGTGTTTGTGATTTGATATACATCAATGAACAGAAAGTCACGTTTTATTCACTTGTACTCACTCCTCTTATTCTAAGCAAAGAATATTTATATTTGAACAATGTCTGTGCATCAATATAAGTCAAGTGGTTTTGAAACGTTTTCAAAACATTTTCGCATAATTGATTGTCGAAACATGATTTGGAAAAACGAAACTAAAGCGAAAAACATTTCAAAAGAACTATATAATATAATCTATGACAGAAGCTTTAAATGTTTTGTTCATTAAGAAGGATCTTTAAATTACTAAATTGGAAGCATTTTGAATTAAGAGAACGTGTGCGGTTTGACTGACCTTTCTTGGAAGACAATACATATGTTTTTATTTAATTATTTGTTTATAAGGAAAATGATATTAATATCGACATATGTAAAGCTATTCAAAGCCATAAATTTGCAGTTAGTACAACAACGTTAATAATATTAAACAAAATTGGCATTATAATACAACAAAATTATTGAAAATAGAGATTTTATAACCCTCTAGTCTCCCAGACTTTATTGTTGGTCAATACAAAGAAGAAATATGCTTGATATAGTCGCAACTGCAATTAATATGAATGTTTGTACACATCAAATATATCATTATGTTCCTTAGATCTGCTTGAAATATTCCGAAACATATTTTGGTGTTTGACAGAATCATACCAGGTGCCGTAGGAAAAATATAACTACGTTCCTTAGAATAATAAAAATTAAATAAATTTTCTACTTTATAAATTACTTTTTTATTAAAATATAAAAATATTTTTTTCTTAAAATTGTTTTTTTTTAACAAACACAATTTTCCTGCAAATGACATTCAATGAGTATTGAAATATCGATAAAATTGTTGAACCACTGAATAAGACCTTGAGCTTAAATAATATTTTTATTGAAATTGTTGTAAAAAGGTAAAAAATTAATACATTTTTATTTAAAGTTCATTTATATACACTCATACATACATGCACATCTATAATTCAAAATATTTCAATGTATATCTGTATAATTTTTTTTTTAACTCATTAATAAATATTTCCCTTTAAGCCAAGATCCCTAGATCGCTACCCATTAAGTGAACGCATAGAATTAAAAAAAAAAAAATGCAACAATTTATGGCTAAAGTGAATAGAAGAGAAGTTTTGCCACCCGAATTCACCAGCGGACAATTATTTGTAAGGCCTTTGAGGACAGGGATTTACAGAGAGAGAGATAGATATTTTCCGAAAAAAAAAAGAAAATAAACGAAACAATAATTTAAGTTTGAGAAAAGCAAACAACAGAAAAGCTTAACGATATCAGCCAAAAATACGTAAGTAATAAAATTCCTTTTTCAGAGGAAGATCCTGTTACTTATTTGAAACCTTATTCACTCGTAAATTTTTTAATACATATTGTGTATAAAGCTTTCTTTTATAGTTGATTTATAGTAAAGCCGTACGCAAAGTTACATACATGTTTCTTACACAAACTTGCCCCCTGAAAATCAGTCTTGTGGCACAGTGTACCACCAATTTTGAATAAGTAGGAAAAGAACCCTTAAATATGTTTTGAATTTTATAATTTTATTACTTTTGGTTAAATTAAATTGTGCTTTAATACATCCGAGGACTTAAATAAAAAAATTTGTGATAAAAATTTTTGTTAAGACATTTCAGCCTATGAAATTGCTGTTTAAGAGAAGTTGTTTGTCCATTTTCACTTTCGGAATGGCACTGAAAGATCCTTAAAGTGGGAAATTTGAGGATTAGGAACTTCCACAAAAATTTTTCTCGTATTGTTAAACATGAAATTGCTGATCCCGGCCTTTAGGTAAAACGCAAGTGCTACAAGATTTCCTATACCGTCTCACTATATTATTGAACTACCTAAAGTAACAAAGCGCCTATACACTTATATATTTAATTATGTGTATATTTTTCGGTACCCTCTGGCAGAATAAGTCCTTACACCCCTGCCAGTTGCACAAAAAAAGTCTGACATTGTAGTTGTTTTTAAAATACTAATATTAAACTTTGTGTCACTTGTGCCTTTTTGGAATTAAGGGCTCAATATTTTTGTAAGAGACAGCTGAAATGAAAAATCAAGTATAAAAGATTAGAAATGAATAAATAGTGAAGCCATAATAACAGAATTGTTGTCCGGAGAAAAGAAATGCTGGGTCAACAACTGACAGAACAGAAGCAGACGTACGAATACAAAAAAATGCACGAAAACATAAATTATAGATAAGAACTACAAGGAGACCTTCGTATACTGTAATTCAAAATATATTCTTACACCAGTTGATGTCGATGTCAGTTAAACGAGTTGTCCATCTGAAATCTGTTGCATTAAAAAACATTCATTCAATAAAAAACAGAAAAGTATGATGGCTAAAATAGAAGATGGCTGACCGATTTAAAGAAAACAAAAGAAATGTGAAAATCATATTGATTTTAGCCTACAGAAATAATAGTAAATAATAATAGAAATCTTAAATGAAATTGAGTCTGTATTTGTAAAGGTATAGTTTCGCTTTCGAAGGAGCATGTAATCGTTTAGAACACGATTTGAATTATAGATTTTTTCTTATTATTTTTATTTTCACTGGTTTCCATTACATTTTAATTTCAACAATTTCACAAGTTTTTCCAGCAGCCCACAATAGAGTTTAGATATTTTGCCCAGTCTAAACGACTGCAGCAAAGATTTGGAAAAAAATAAATACATTTGCAGACACAATTATACATTCACCTCACAAATATGCAAATGAAATTTTGAAACAAACTCACAAACACACTGATACATTGCCAATTTGTTCACACATTTACACAGGAAACGGCAACCGTATAAAGGATAATGGAAGGAATAGTTGACAGAAATTCAAACAGACAGCATTTACGTGAAAATAGGAAAAGTCCAAAACCGAATACAACTAGAGAAAGAGAACCACAAACGAAGAAACTGAGCACGAATTTTTATAGAAATATAATAAATATTCCGAGTCCGAGTTCGAGTATTTTTTCTTGCCTCCTGATTGCGAAATACATGGTTTGTAAAGGGTGATTTTTTGTCAAAATTTCTTTTTGGCAGCTTAGCTGGTTTGGTGTAACATGTTACTGTTAAAGAAGTTCAGTGTGTGAAGGGTAGCCAGAAGCATTACATCCCGATAAATGCAGATTATGGCGGCATCAATTATAATTTATCAAAGACGACGAAGGCAAGATGTTAGTGTGAACAATGGCCCAATTGAGAGACGAGTTCTGGAGCAGTTGATTTTACGTCTGGGACCGGTTAATTGGCCTTTAACGCCTTTACGCTACTTTTTGTTGGGCTATGTTAAGTGTTATGTCTATAGGGACAAGCCCGCAACGGTTGACGCAATGGAAACCGATATTGAATTACTTATTCGTGAGATACCGGCCGATATGTTGGAGAGACCATGCCAAAATTGCACCTGGCGTAGCCGCGTTGAACATTTACATGAAATCATCTTTGAATATAGAATTCTATCGACTTAAATAAAGAGTTCATATATTTCTCTAAATGTTATGCGTTGTTTTTTTTTTCATCAAATCCGAAAGGCCTTAAAAAATTAACCTTTAGAAGGAATTGACGTATTTCTCCCTATATTAAATATTTGCGTACTAGTGCAAATAAAGCAATTGAAGAAGGCACTTGAAGGGTTCTTAAATATCAGTGAATAAAGTAAGAGATCTAAAGGTAAAAAAATTTATTAAATTGATTGTTTCAAACATAATGGTCAAAAAGATTGTATGTCCTTTGCTGAATTCAGTTGTGGGCCACCGCTTCAGCATCCAATATACTAGTAGTGTTAATGTCAAAATGTCTTATATATCATTTGTAATCAACAACAGCGTTACACAATAGTTTCGCCTTTTGTCTTATAAAACATAGCTGAATATTGTTCGTCCTCTTTTGTAAATAATGCCTAAAAGAAACTGTCAAAGGTTCAAAAGGTCTTACAAGTTGTTTCCGTTTTTTCTGGTATTGGTTTCTTTCTTTTTTTTCATCTATCAGCCGAGTGAAGAGAGGTAATTCTATAATAAAAATAAATCCAATAATATTTTTTCCTACACAACTAATTTTCTGTTGTTTTATTTCTTCTTTATTTGCCCTGATTATCCTATTGGGGTTTGCAACATATATACATCTGGAGCCATCCAAATATTTATATGTTCCAGTTGTTCAGAGAATTAATTCCATATTCACAACTTTTCCATCAGATTCCCTGATTCAATAAGTCGGAAAAAAATTAACGACGCTAAAATAAAATTCATAGTGTGATTGCAACCGCTCCTTGGTATGTTAAAAATTTGTGCATTCATCAAGGTCTAGACGTCCTATTTTCTCCTAAAGGGGAGATTTCGAAATGAACATCGTCCAGGATTGCACAACATTGGAATGACGTCAATGGATTATGCCACTCCAAGAAATTCCTACGCTTTTACGCTGGGAGGGCGGATCACAGGTCATTACGCCTGCAAAGCCCACCTATACAGAATGGGCTTATCTGATACGGACATCAGCAGATTTTGCGGTGAGGAGGAGGAGTCGATGGAATACTTGAAAGCAAATTGTGGGGCATTAGGCCACAGAAGACACAGGACTCTACATGCATATATGCTGAGTGAAGATGATCTGCTAATGCTTCCATTGAAGGAGCTGATCCTATTTGCGAACGTATTGGACTATTAGGGACAGGGGAAGCACAATAGATCAACAATGGTCGAAGTGCAAAAGGCTA
Source organism: Germaria angustata (assembly GCA_963681545.1). Lineage (NCBI taxonomy): Eukaryota > Metazoa > Arthropoda > Insecta > Diptera > Tachinidae > Germaria > Germaria angustata. The sequence goes on along the minus strand of OY812998.1, from coordinate 135,774,503 downwards.
TCCTGGGCCAAACCCCGATTACATTACATCTTTGATTAATATAATGGTTTCAAAAGACGTGATAACATACATAAAGAAATTAGAAAATCATCAGAACCCACTAGTCTGCAACATTCCACATTGTAAAGTCCATACTCGGCTGAGAAGAAAGGACACACTTGCTCTTAGTCGAACACGGCAGACGTAAAGGGAGCACAAAAGAAAGTCTCTTTTGTCTGTCATTGGCTGGACTTAAATAAATAATTATCTTGATTTAAGATTTAAATATATATTGCTAATTCAATAAAATTGAAGATTCAATAAATAAAAAAATTTATTAAAAAAATAAATTATAATTGGTAATAAAATCCATTTTTCACTTATAAATATGCACATGTACTAGCACCCAAATAAAAGTCAAGGATGATGCATTCAAGAATCCTTTTATTTCATCAGTCAGAGAGACAGCCAGTCACACTTTGTCATTCAACTACAGCTAAATTTGTAGCCAAATTGTTTTTTCTGCTTTTACCTTTGAATGAAACTTGCAAGCACGTCCAGCATTAATATTCTAACTAACGTTTGCATTGGTGCTCTCCTCAAAAGACATTTTATTGCTTCCTACTTTTAATTAGCATTTTAGCTAAAGATGCAGCTGAAGCACCTACCAAATGAAACACAGAAACAGATATGGACACACTACAATTTTGACACAATAGCAGGTGGAAATGTTGAAAATTAAATGAAATTTCAAGTGGGTATTTGCACGAACATGTACGAGTAGGTGTAGGTTACCCTATAAAATTTTCAATTCCAAAATTCTTCCGTTGTTCTGGATCAATTTTATTTGCCTCTGCAACTTTGTTGTAGAACATTATCTGTTCACAAGCTTTTCAGTTGAGTGAGAGTGTGTGTGTGTGTGAGAGAGAGTGTATGTGGCTGTGTAAAGGTTTTTCATATTGAGGTTGATATGTAGCCAAATAAAACTTTCCATAGATGGATGGATGGATGCAATTTGTATAGTTTTACGATATTATATTTATTGTCTAGAATTCGAAGGAAACTCTTGGTTTATCGAGTACGGTAGAGTATATTGTAACGTTAAGAGTGTTTAGAATCATACCTTAATACTCATTTACAAACACATACATACGTATAAAGGTATACCAGCTACATAGATTCAATCTTCTATGGGCAAAAGATGTGCATAAAATGCATAAATGTTTTTCTGTCTATTGGAGTAAAAGTGAAAATAATTTACAAATGAGTCATTGTTAGTTTGCCAGTAGTTTCTGGTAGCATAAGTGATGCTAGATGTTAAGAAAACATTGTAAAATTTTCAATTCATTACAAACATACACACATAGAATGTAACACACATAGAAAAATCTCTCCGTGTATGCGTGTGTGTATATTTTGTAAAATACGATGTCAGAATTTGTATAGTTTTGCAAAACATTTCACATACATAAAAGTATTTATAGACTTTCCATAGAAACGTCTACATTTTAAAATATTCCATCTTTATTATCAAACTTGGAAGTTGCAATAGAGGAAAAGTCGCATTAAGACAGTATGTAGTTTGAAATTGAAATGCATAAATATGTAACCCTCTGAAAGCACTTTAAAACCAAGTCCTTGAATAATTCCAAGTATGAAACTTTATATATAAAATATACTTTGCAAATTTTTAAAAAATTTTGATTGTTATATATATTCCTTCCACTCCCGGAGGGAGCATTGGGCTTCTACAAAGCATATCCATATTTACACGAGTTGTTATTGCAGTTGTTTTTTGCATTGTTATTATTTGTTTTTTGCCTTGTATTAGTTTCGGTAACCGGTTCTTATCCTAGCTGAGTAGATGATTGGTCTGCTGTAGCTGGTCTAGGATAGTGGGCCTGCCATTTGTTGCCTAGAAACAACGCCCCCTCTGTGTAGTGGTAAGGAACCTCGCTAATCTTTGATTCTTATCTCCTTTTTTTCCTTAGAAGGTGGTGGATCTGCCTGACCTTTGTTTGTCATGATGTTAGCCTCATTTCCTGGGAGAGGGGGTTGGGGTCAGGTGGCTCTTCATTGGATGGATTTTTAGCCACTTCATTTTTAAAACTTGAAAAACCATGGTGAACAATTTTTTTTTGTGCTCTGCCAGGGAAGGAGCGAACCTGGGGTACTCGGTTTTGTAGTCAAGCACTTTAACCACTTCTCCACGCCACCAACAATTTTGATTGTTAGATTAATATTAATATTAATTAATAAAAATTGCTCTAAGTCCTTATTCGAAACATTCAGTAATTTTTGTAAGAATATTCGTTACATATTTCCATAATTCATTTGATGGGGCATTAATGAAGAATTAACTAATCTAAAGGGAAAATCATCTTTTTCAGTTCTCCATAGTCCGCTTAAGCTGAGTACAGCACCAGGAGTGAAATAATGGCATTCGATATCGATCGAAATTTCATTACATTTAAGAATATATTGTTAGGAATTTCGATCGACATCGAGTGCCACTATTTGCCGCCTGGTGCTGTTTTCAGCTTAAGCGGACTACGGAGAACTGAAAAGGGGGATTTTTCCCTTTAGATTAGTTAATTCTTTATTAATGCCACATCAAATTCCTAGCAATATATTATTAAATGTAATGAAATTTCTATCGATATCGAGTGCCGTAATTTGCTCCCAAGTATTTGTCTTGCATTTGTTAAAAAAAAACATTCGTCAACAACAAAATTATTATTAATATTCTGTTATTTATTCGTTAGATTCCCTATTTTAGTTTTTTATCAAATTACTACAACATCAAAAACAAAAAAGTTTTAATCTAAAAGTGCCACTCTACATAAATTCTTAATTTCGTGCCTGTGTTTTATAGCAGCAACTGTTTTCCTTTCTTTCCCGTCCATAAAGGATTAATCTTTTGTTGTCTGCAAAATCTTTACCATATATTAAAATTTCTAGCACATAAGTGTAAGTCTGTGCGTGTGTGTTTGTATGATATGAAACACGAATACACTTATACCAAAATAGTTGTATGCATTTCCGGTTGAAAATCGAAGTCGATTAAGTGTGACATTTCTAACAATCTAAAATATTTATAGATAGAGAATCTAGTCTATTCAAAGATGCAGTCATCAATTTCATAAATAAAAGTACTATTACATTAAAAGATATTGTCTGCATGTTGTTTGATGAACATGGCTGCTTTTACACTCATATAGGTGCGTACGTATTTGTGTTTTATTGAAGGATAAAAATTTATTTTACTTGTGATCAAAATATATTATTAATTTCTGTTGATGATTTTTTTAATTTAATTTTATTTTATTCACACTCTCTTTGTACACATTGGCATTGTTGAACTAAAACCTTTAAAATTTACATCACTTACACGCATACCAGGATACACATACATATGGAAGCGTTAGAGTGTATGTGTGTATCGGTACGATTTGAATCCATATGCCACTTAATCAACTACACCTGCTGAGTTTTCCCAATTATTTTATTCTTCACTTTAGAAGGTGTTTAACGTTTGTCTTAGACAAATACCAGAGCGATCGTATTTTAAGTCTATATGTCTCTGTATGTGTGTAAATATAGTGAAGTATATATATATATACATGTATGGTAGTTTTGTCCCAATTACCTAACTCGCTTTTACTCGTATATTTTGTTGGAATTTAATTTCAAACAGCTCTTCATTATCAGTAATAAAATGTCATATATCAATGGGGTATTTTCTATTAACATACGCTTTTGAACTCTTTCACCTCATTTTCCATTGGGGCATAATATTATTGCAGTCTCATGTGCACTCATATACTGTGTAAAAAACGAATGTAGGACGTCTCGTTGTCACAGGCCTTATGACAAAATTAATAATAAGTAGAAAAAAAGGTACAATTCAACTCGGCTTATATATGCAGGAGACAAAGAAATTAAAATTTTAATTATGCATATGAAAAAACTTTAAGGAAAGCATTTTTTATTACGGAAATCACAGTGGCTGCTAAAATATTAAGCACAGAAATTTTTAATATTATAAAATAAATTACATGGAATATGAAGATTTAACTTGTTTTATTTAATTGGCTTCCTTTATTGAGTTCTATTTAAGACTTGTTGTTCAAATCACAATCGCAAATTTTTTACATAAAACTAATAAAATATACGAATTGCCACATGCCACATCTTTGCATATATGCAATGGCTAAAACTATGTCCTTTATTTACTCTGAGCAAGGAGCTCTTAATTACAAACCGTTAGGTGACAATACGTAAGTATAAACGGAAAAGAAAAGAGAGGAAAAATTCCAGATGACAAAGCGTATCGAAGGACACACCGCAAAGTACATAAGACACATACAGTATAATCTGGATAGTACGGAAAGTTAAAAGCATGACATTCAACAAAATACTTATAATTCCATAATAAAATACAAATTTACAAAAAATGTGATTTAAAAAAATGTAGCTTGTTTGCAAAAAAGTACTTTTAAAAAAATAACTGCAAAAGAGGGAATTTTTGGCAAAAGTTACTGTTTGCAAATATGCACTTTTAACAAAATGTACTTTTAACCTTCTTTTAAAGTATCTTGAAAAGCAAAGTACTTTTAGCGAAAAGGTAAAAGTACTTTTCACAAAAGAGTACTTTTCATAATAAGGTACTTTTTACAATTAAGGTACCTTTCACAAAATGCAATATAATCTGGATTTTAGTTCAGTTGCTTATTTATTATTATTACTATTATTTATTTATTTATTTATTTATATATTTATTTATTTATTATTATTATTATAATTTTTTTTTGTTTTGCCTGTGTACGACTACTTTTCGTACCTTTAAGACTAAAAAACATCTACATTTTTAAATTGAATATTTTAAAAAAATTTTTTTATTTCATATTGATTCCAAAAAATTCCTCCAATATCATTTCCTCTTTCTGTTTTGTAGCATCAACATTTATTTATTATTATTTTTATTAATTGCAAAAATTCATATAGTCATCCATAAATGGAATTTGCAACAACACTATGGAATTCTTTAATTAGTTTAACTGCCTCAATAATTTCTAATTTATTGCACATTAAACATTTAATGGGCCCATTAACAATTATGACTAACAAAGTGTTGAACATTGAATACTTTTGCCAATCTTCGATATCATATTCCATAAACATGTTATTTTGTACATCAGCAAACATTAGATGGCTGCGATTTATGAAATATTTACTACTGTTTATATAAAATGTGTGCATGTCGTTGTATAAGAGATTTTAACTAATTACCTCTTAAAGGAGTTGCACAAAAAACTGTGTCCTCTTACCAAAATATATCAAAAAAAATGAACTATAGACAAAAACTGACGGTACTTTAGGACCCGGAAATGCAAAATCAAAGACACTACTATCACACAGCAAAAGCAAACATTAGTAAAGTTTTAGCATCAGTGGTCGAAAGATAGCAATAAATGTGGCAGAGAAAAAATAAAATTAATGCAGAACTCAAGTCTGAAGGATATCTCTATTATGTATTAACAATTCAACAAGCTGTTGCTATACTCTAATATATAAAAAGTTACCTTTTTTAGCAAACTCTGTAGTTCAACTCGCATGACAATATAGAATCACTAACAAAATGAAATCATCATTAATAATGAATTATCAGCAATGAATACAACTAGACTGTTAATGCTGTTAAATTTGTTCTACACTAAAAGTTTCGTTTCTCATTTCTAAACAATTAATTAATTGTTTTATGTATTAGATCACAGTATTTCCGGGATGTTGTGACAAAGGACTAAACAGGACCTACGCAAGACCTTAACAGAACATTTAATTATATTTTTCCATTTTCCTAAGCAAACTTTTCCACAAAGTTGGCTGATTTGTTATTAATAAATTTCAAATGAATTCTTGCAGACGACAAACTGCCTTAATACAAAGTCATCAAATCGCTCCTCGTCAACAACATGTCTGCTACACTCTGAACTCCAATTCAGCTTGGACTGACTCAAACCAGCCTGCTTTAATTGCCAATGGGTTGGAAATATATATAAACATAGATAGAGATTTGCTTTTTCATCCTGATGTGTATTGTGAACAGATTGTAATCAAAATCATAATTTAATGAAACTTAAATGAAGTGGGAGAAGGCCACTAAAATTTTTTTTCTCATTTCCGCTCAAGTATTTACAGTTATTTATTATTTATTAGTATGAAAGTCGTTTTTTTTTTCTTTGAAATTTTTCTTAATATTTTCAATACCTTCTGGTAGCAGTTGTCGTAGAGTGCCTCAGAAAAAATAATAAATTATGTTGAATTTATGTCGTTGATATCGTTTCGTCTTCATACTTTTTATTACAGTCCTTTATGCCATTTGTTTTCTTCGCATTTACCTTCCACCTCTTCTTCGAATCGTTTAAGTTTATAAGATATAAATTCCCAATTCGATTGGCTCAATAATTTTTCCTCAATATATTTCACTGTTTTTTCTTTTCTTTTCCATTAAATTTCTTTATGGGCGATTGGCTGTTTGTGTTGAGGAAATAGTCTAAGACTTCCAAACAGCAGGACGTATGGAATTTTAAATAACAATTCATATAAAAATATTCAGAAAATGTCCTTAAAGTTTATTGTTTTAGTAAACATTGAAATTTTCGCTAAATTTTATGCGAGAATACGTGTTAGTTTGTTGTATCATAATACTAGAATTTAAAATTCGAAGCTCTTTTAAAAAACAAATTAATAATAAAAAAAATTCGTTAAGATGGAAACAGCTTTAGCGTGTAACTAAAAAATTTTTGGAATATTTTCTTTGTTGTGGCTTTAGCTGTTCATATGACGAGATTTCATTGTCGCTAAACCAAATCGTCAGTGAACTTCAAACTGCTTGAATTTGGTTTAGAGACAATTAAAAATGTCATCATATGAACAGCTAAAATCAGAACAAATAAAACATTTTGTAAAAACTCTAATAGTTTTAACAATCAGTTGGCGAGAATATCCAGAAATTATAAATTTCAATATTAAGAATTTAAGGAAAATTATTTTTCGAAACTTTACTTATTCCCTACAAAGTGCAAAAAAAAGGATATTTAATGTCCCTTACCAAACGTAAAATTTGTTAAGAGAGAGAGAGAGAGAGAGAGAGAGAGATAACACTCAATCCTCATAAGGAGTAAAGTATTTTAATTAGAACAATAAATATAACTTTTTTATGAATTGATTAAGGAATTTTTTTCACTTTTCTTAGAAAACAAAATGGCTTTTCCATTTCTAACATCACTTGAAGAATTATTTGACTTCTTTATTTTTATAAAAAATAATTCAATTATTTTTTATGTGCTTGAGGTGTTCTTTTTTTATAGAAAGCAATATATTTATTTTATATAATTTTTTTTTAAATTATGATTTTTCAATATTTCATTACCCGGACATTGAGAATACAACTATTTTAGATAAAGAAAACAATTACAAACGTCGTTTTTTTTTTTGTTACAAATATTTTATATACAGATAATTTAGCTCAAAGTTATAGGCATTTAATTTACAGAAGCAAAAATGGACACTAAAAATAAAAATATTTTATTAATTTCTGTTACTTGATAAAATATTACAATTTATTATGTACGAAATTCAAAAATGTTTATTCATTTCCTCAATTTTCAATATTTTGTATTGCAAATATTTTAACATTTTTCTTTTGATTTTGTTTCAAAAATAAAATATTTTTATTTCCCAGATGGTGTTGAAATATTAAAAAAATCATAATAAAAAAATAAAATAAATATATTGTTTTTTAATAAAAAAAATAAGACCTCAAACACATACAAAAAATAATTCAATTAGTTTATATATCACTTCTAGTTTGAAAATATATTTATGTATCCTTTAAAATAAATTGCAAATTTTATGGCTTTTGCCTTGAAAGGGTATACAGAATTCTCACGTTAACTTTTAAGATCAGAATTCAAATTATCATGGATATTTTTCGTATAGCGTAATATATCATAGGTATTGTATTCAAATGTATGTAATGGAATCGCATTCATCATGGTTGAAATTCCAAACTTTTTCCCAAAAATTCTATTGACGAATTTGTATCGTTGCTGACTTTTTCTTAATGTTACAAAATCTCTATCGGTGATGTTATTATATTCAGTAGTTTATTGAATTTTTCAACATTTTCATGTGAAAATATATTCCTCCCTTGTCACCGATAAGGGTAAATAATAAGCGATTTGAAAAGAAATAAAACGAAATATTTATATACAAAAATATTAAAACGCTACTGCTCCCACAAAATATGATAAAAAAATATCGTTTATTTTCTTTATATTGATAAAAAGAAGTTTTTAAATAAAAGAGTTTCCTTCCAAAAATATAACTAATATTGCATGCTTTTATATAAAAAATTTAAGCACGACGTAATGTATTACGCAACGCCCGCAGTCCAGCTTTATGGCATATACTAACGACTCCAGAAAACCATATTACGATCCCTGAAATTATAAATCGCCATGATAAACAAATTTTTTATATGTACGAGTTTATTAAATCCCACAATTCCCAAAAAGGATTCGAAAAATTTCCCAAAAAGGAATTTTTCGGCATTTTGTAGCATTATTTCGACATGGTGAGTGAAGGAAATGTTTCTCGCATAAAAAAATATTTACGAATGTATGGACTCTGTCTCCCGTAGTAATACAATTTCTTGAATAATTTCTTATTTAGCAAAATATAAATATCAGATTACGAAAATAAGGAAAACGAAATGTTTTCTTTCGTTTTGTTTTGTATTTTGCAGTGAGTAAAACACAAATAAAACAACACAATTAGAACGATTGTGGTCTTTGATTTTGTATTGTTTTTGCTCTTGCGTTTAAACTGTGCAATAATTTAAACATACGGACTTAGAAAAGAAAACAATGAGAGCTAAATTCTAACGTTTGCAAGAAAACATTTAGCAAATGTTTGCTGATTGTTTTGCTCCTTATTTTTTTCTTTTATTTATTCCACTTGGTACTGACTTTCGTAGACTAGTAGGTAGTGTACTAGACTCGTAGTGCGAAGGTCGCAGGTTCGAATCCTGTCGCAGAACTTTGGCAGTTTATGTCTGATAATTAAAAGGGAGCGCACGACAAGCCTTCCTTCACTGGCTTAAGTGTATGCCGTATGACATGGGCTATCACACCCCTCCAATCAACCTAACCTAACCTAACCTATTCCACTTGGTAACATAGGGCTTCCACAATCAAATCCCAACTAAATCTATCATTGCATTATAGTTTAATTTCGTCAAAGGATTTGTTTACTTGTTTAAGTTCACTTAAAATTCTTCTACGCCATGTATTTTTCGGATGGCCGCATCGCCGACTTCTTTGGATATTCCATTCTAATGCGGTTCTCGTAACGCTGTCAATAAGTTTACGGAGAATATGGCCTATTCATCTCCACTTTCTGTTTGTTATTTGACGAGCTATTACTTCTTCTTTTGTTAAACTCCAGAGCTCAGTGTTTGTGATGGTATTTGGCCAAAATATTCGACATGTTATTCGTAGACACTTGTTTATAAATACTTGGAGTCTCTGTGCTATAGTGTTTGTCATCAGCCAAGGTTTCGTTTCCATAAAGCAGTGTAGATTTTGCGCAGTATTAAATATGCGGATCTTATTAACTCGCCTTGTCGCATGTGTCTTTTCAATGTTTATTTCTAAACCTGCAGCCCTTGCTAACCTGACCAGATCGTCCACTTTGCTTTGCATGTTGTTGAATTTGTGCGAAATGAGACAGATGTCGTCTGTGAAATCCTAGTCTTCCATATGTTTGCTCCTTACAATTGACAATTATTGAACGATATTAGTATATGACTTGTTTTTGCAAAGTAAAAGTGTTCGTGCACAGCATGTCTTCATTTAGAGGACTCATTGCGGATATCACTTTCAATCAGGAACTAGATCGATCAGTCAAGGAGATGCCTAATTTTGTTAATCAATTCATCGGTGAAATTTATATGGAAAACAAAAATTTTTTTCTTAAATGTAAAAAATGTCTGTGCATTTATTTGGTGAAAATTTTTTATACAAAATATACAGTAAAATATTAAAAATTTAGTTTTCGTCCTTTTTATGAGTTTTACATGGTTACGCGATTAAAAAATTAATCTGTCAACTTTTACTTTTAAGTGGAAAGAACTTTTTTCGTTAATCAAAAAAAGATTTGTTTTTGCTATTGCACCCGATTATAATCTGTCAAATGTGTCATATTTACGAAATTATAAGAGGCCACCCATAGATGTTGCAAGTTTAAATATTTTATTAACTGGAATCTATATGTAGTAAAATTTTTTGAATCGAATTACAAAAAGGTTGGTATTATTTTAAATTTCCTACACATCTAAGATGTCCTAATTTGAATGCCCAATACATTTGTGTCCTTTGGAAGCATGATATTCAAACTTAAAGCTTGAGCTTGTCCACGCTTCTTTACTTCTTGTGCAAAATTTTTCTGAAACAAAGTAAATGTGGCTTGTTCAGATTTTATCCACTTTTCTTCGAAATTGTCCGCCTGTGCACTGTTTATTTGAGTCTATTTAAAAGGACACTTTTTTCCAGTCATTGCAACTGTTCGCCAATATTTATTTTATTATTATTTTTGTTGAGAATTTTGCATTCTTTATACCATTTTTTATATTATTATTATATATTTTATTTATCAAATTGAATTAAATCTTTTGTTGTAACATACAATTATTTATTGACCTCAATGATTTCAGCAGTTTCTCTTGTATTTGAAATAAATATCATTTTTAATAAATTTTTCCTAAATTATAGTTTCTTTGCAGAAAAATTCGATATATTCTTTGTAATTGTTGTATTTGTAAGCGCACTTATCATTTGAAATCGATGTCATCCTCGTCATAATCATCAGTGGAGCGAACCAATGATGTTTATTATGATGACAAAAGAAATGAAAAAGAAAAGAAAAAAGAGTAAATTTCACACTTCATTAATTTCTTAAAATTATATGCCTCAACAATTCCTCACAGAGCGATACAAAAACATTGCAACGAGACACTATTTTTTTCTAGTTCACCAAACATTCTTTGAGAAGATAAAGGATGCAAGGAATGTGTAAAATATGTAGATTTTTATTGGAAATTTCATGCTACTGTTTAAAATTTTACTGATTTGGCCAATATATGAGAACAAGAATAAATTAATGCAAGGTCTTTTAGGCCAATTTTTACATAAATTGAGGGTAGATTTTTTGCCATTTATCTTTTCAGTTTCGAAATTTTGTTGCAAAGATCAATGGCTTGAAGAAATCTTTCATATTTTCGTAATGGGTCTAAGTTAATAGGCATTTTTAAAATGACTAATATTGAACTCGGCTATGAGAAAAGAAGCCAATGCCATTTATTAAGTAATACATGGGATCCTTATGAAATATTACAAATCAAGTTTCTAAGTGGTAGGGATCACTTAGGAATCAACTGCTTCACTGGTTTTTTTATTGTTATCCCTTCTTCAGCATGTGTATATTATTTATACCTAAATAAAGTTTCTTAAAGATTACAGCATTTTAAGCAAATTTTCTAAAAAGTTCATATATTTATATATTATATTTTTTAAAGAAGCTTTAGATCTTTTTATAAAAAACAAATTTATTTTATTTCAATCTTTCGACGCCTCTTTGGTCATCTTCCTCAAGAAATTTTGTTTTTATTTTTTTCCAGAAAAAGACGCCCACAAAGGCGTCGATATATTGAAATAAAATAAATTTGTTTTTTATAAAAGCACCTTAAAGGACCTTAAAATAATGTTAAATAATTAAGAAAATTAGTGTTTAATAATTACACTCCTGCTCAGGAACCCCATCATAATGTAATCATTTGGTTTATTGGTAAGCAATTGTTTTAAATGTTTTGTGTTAATGTAATCATATAAAATCAATAAAATATTATCATATTGCTCCTTTTTTGTGCAAGAGGTAAATGAATTTGTTGTACCCAAAACACTGAAGTATTAAAATTCTTTTTTGTCTACACATCTGTGTAATTCTATTCAAGATATTCGCGTGTTTATTCTACTTGCAGGTGTCTTTAACTCAAGGAAATATTTTTTATACCGGCGAATTCCTTTTCACTGTCCTTATTCCATATAAAACTATTACCTCTTCAAAGAAAACAAATATGAAAGGTGTCCTTTATTCAATATAATAAATACAGCTTCCAAATCCGTGAATCGGAATCAAAAAATTAAACATCCTGCAACGACAAGTTTGTGTAAAAATCATTGGAAATTGCATAATTAGTTTTAGAAATTCTACTTATTTACCAAATAAAATTGTATGATTCTATTTCAACATTCCACCATCTAAACAGTTTAATTCTTTGATTTAAAATTTTTCTATATTTTTAAATTTTAGACGTGTTTCGTTGTTTAAACACAGAGGGACACCGATGTAGTTAAAACACATTGAAACCACGAAAACAATTGATGGTGGCTTAAACATACGGGTGAAGAAAAATGGAAGTTGTTCTCAAGGAAAGACATTTCCGTTGCTTCCAAAGGATATATTAATGAATTTTTTCGACCTATTTAAATCTGCATAAACCCATAGTGATAAAATTACTTTCACGCAATCAAAAATTGATAGTTATTATTGGCGAATTGGCACAGATTTAATCTTATTGCCCGTGGTAAATGAGGAATCCTTATTTAAAAATATATTATCAAAAGATGATTTCCAAAACGGTGAACAGGACTCGAATAAAAAATATCTTGCAATAACAAGAACTTATGGAAATCATTGGAACATATAAAGGTTTGCACTACTCCTAGATCCTAATCGCAATATTTTCATGACTTTTTCGAAAGATCTTTTTTTTAATTTTTATTAGTATTCGAGAACACTGAAGATGGCACAAAGCCGAAACCGGTCTGTTCATAAACCAAATTTGACGTGGGATGACGGAAAATCGTTCCAAAAATCTTTTTTTTAATTTCAAAGTAAAACATTTGCTAGACTCGTAGTGCGAAGGTCCCAGATTCGAATCCTGCCGCAGAACTCTGGCAGTTTGTGTCTGATAATTAAAAGGTAGCGACAACAAGCTTTCACTGGCTTAAGTGTATGTCGTATGACATAGGCTATCACACCCCTCCAATCAACCTAACCTAACCTAAAACATTTGCTTCTTCTGGGAATGAGTTTATTTATTTTAATAATATTTTCATATTTAGTGATTCAAGTCCATCGTTGGCTGCATGCAGCACTCAGATGTCTTTAGCCTGCAAAAAGTACTTATTTTTATTCATCAAATTTGCTACTATTTCACTTTTTTTATTTCGTATTCTTGTATAGTTTCTTATACAAATTCTAACACGTGTACCACCTCCACCGTCATCCTTATTTACTGGCCATAATCGTTCACTGCTGTTATTGGCATTAAATGTAACTATTTTCACAGAAACCTAAAGATAAAAACCCTAGAAATGAGCAAAAAAGAGAAAAATGCTCAAAAGAAAATAATTATACAAGAAAAATAAATTCTAAGCCGTATATCGATTTTTTTTTTCTTGATGACCTCCATGTTCGGTCTCGCTTAAATTTATGCAAAATGTAATGGAGTAAATTTTGTAACAGGATAAAAAGAACTACTTAATATAATCAAAATCTCACAAAAGGCAGTCTAATAAGGTCTTTTCTTTAATTTGTTAAAATAAAAACAGGGCAAACAAATTATTGAAGGATTTGTTTAAAGCATTTTAGCTGATCATAATTTATTGATTGGAATTTGGGTGGAAAAAAAATTTTGTTATAACGACTTCCAAATGCTTTTCAGCAATAATTGATTAAATTATTGTACATTATTTTAAAAAATTATGTATTATCCTTTCTGGAAATTATGCTGCCATTATGCAAATTTAGTTTTCAAAACTTTTTATAAATTGTAATAAAAATTAAAGGCTTAACATCCGCTTTACACTGAGCTATAAAATTCAGTTGTTTATCATTTTCCTTTCCGTTGTCGTGTGTAAGTAGTACAGCAAAAGTCACCAAGTTAAAGTATGAAAAAGGATATAGAGTGAATAATGCACTATATACGTTGGTCCGGCACTTAATCACGAACTTTGGTCTTTTTCTTATCTGAACTACTTTTATAATGACTTTTCTACAGAATCTGTTGTCCCGAATTATTAAGGAAAAGATCCTTAAAGATTATCATCGTAATTTTGTAACTTATCACAGTTCACACTGGTTATCAACATCACTTTTAAGAAAACCTTTTTTATAATATCATTTAAAATTATTTTATAATTTTTTTGTTTATTTGTAAACATTTGCAAAAAAAAGTTTATAAAAACTTAATTATGAAGTGACATATTTTTTCAGAGTTTGTCGTAGCATCTGTAACATGACTTCAGATTTAATTGACAGGGTCCAAAGGACAACACATCTTGCAATAATAAATCTGTTAAAATGCACTAATAAACCTGTTAAAATCATTGGAAAATATCAAAACATCTACTTCTTCTGTATGGCAACTAGTTCATCCAAATTGACTTCTGTTAAAGTTATTTCCTACTGAATAAATATTTTTTATGATGGAAAAAAGATTGAACAACTAATTGCAAGAAAATTAAATAGAAAAATGATAGAGGAAATAGAATAATAAGAGAGTTTTTACATTTTTGTCAAAGATTTTCATGCAAAATGCGCATTTTTCTGGTAAATTTTGGCTCTCCGTTGATATAATGGCTTTTAAAATAAAAATAAAAAAACTTGCAGCAAAATGATATTTTTTTCCGAACATATTTTTCAAATATTTATGAAATGAAGCTGACAATTTATATAGCTCAAGCTATTTTTATTATTGGGTCGCTAATGCACCAATACCGTGGCATGTAACACAACACAGCAGCAGATCCAAATGCTCGAATTATAGAGATTTTTTATTAAAAATGTTTGGTATCACAAAGACAAATTTGAAAAGAAATTTCTCTTAAACTGTAATCAAAACAAAGGACATTCCGAAAATATCTTCACTATCTGGCGAAACTCTTACAAGAGCTTAAGGTGATCCGTTCACCTGAATGCGGAATAAATCGAATTTAACGACATATGTGTTACACTACAAACACCAAATATAATGGACAAAATAGCTATCGTCCGCATTGCATATGTACGACCTGAACTATTCAAATGTCCTTTTGGAATCCTCGCTGTTAGCCAATGCCTTTAAGGTAAATATAATTGCATTCTCTTTTCTAAAAAAAATGGTTACATTTCTTGTCATTTTAAATAGACTAAAGAAAAATTTAGTGTTTTTTAAATCTTTTATATTTAAGCGACAAATATGTCAAAGATTTTACGTCAGTACCTGTCATAAACTTAACCTGACGGTGCTCTTCGCACTGGGTGAATAAAGCCGTTCACCACCGTCCCGTCGTCCCTTCCAGAGGCACATACCGGGTGAGGCAACAACAATTGCTCCTAATAGGGACGAACATGGTAGCAAATTCTGTACAGGCTGCAGAATCATATACAGACACTTTGCTGAAGTGTTGGAGCTATTTAACCTCCTACCACCCCATCAGGGCAGCTTTGTCGAATAGCAAGAACACCTAGAGATATATGGCCTGAAGAGAGCATCTACAACAGGCCTCCACAACAATATTGCAGACACACTCACCTGACCCATACCTCTTCCCGCGTATCTTTGGGTTTTAACCACAGCCACCACGTGATCCCCGAAGGGGCCTCTGCAATAACCAGTCTAGGACAAGTCGTAGGGGCTACTGGTTCCCGTGGCACCAGATAGGACTCTGGTCAGCCGCGTGTTAAAAACACCTCCGGTTTTAGGTCCCGTGCAAACCTGAGGTATCGGTAGCACCTCTTCCCAGACAAGCATAGGCAGAGCTACTTCCTTAAATTTCTTATATGCACGCCCGTTGCCCTGTTATTTCAGGGATTAGGTAGTAACATACAAGTTTTTAGGGGTTATCAGCAAAAAGGCCTAGGTCCGGAAACCTGATAACCCTATACCCCAGGAAGCACAACACCAAGCCACCATGACAAGATGTATAGACCGTGCCCCCCGGGGGGGATTTAAGCGACAATTGTATTTTTTTTTTTTTTCATAAATTGATCAACAAAATGTTAGAAATTTTTCAAAAGAAAATATAAATTTAGTCGCTGGCAAAATAAAGATTAAATGGTAATTGAAGATGTTAAAGTTGCTGAAAAAGAAAGTAACAACTTTTTCAGGACATTGTTTTATTATTTTTTTTTTGCGAGTGATAAGGATTCTTTTTGAAAATCCAGTATGTAACAACATTTGTATTTAAATAAGTTACTTTCATCTCAACACTTTCTAGGGGAACTATTAGAGTTTATTTATTTCCTAATAAATTTCTATTCATGAAGAAAGTACAATTATTCTATACAAAAAAATCTTTCTTGTCATTAGAAGCAGAGTTAATTTACTACGAGCATGCAACTACACAAAATTAAACACACAATTTATTTCTTCATAATTTTTATTTTTTATTAAGAATTCTTACAAAATAAACAACACAACTAGAGTCTTCTGTTATTTCATTGTTTCTAGTTTTATTTATTAGAAACTGTGTTCTAATAAAACCACAATATTTGTGTTTATTGGAAAGCATTATTACAGTAGTTGGTCTTATTTTCCATTCAATAAAGGACATTCAAGTGGGAGGCGAATGATTCATACTCATTTACGTTTTCATTTTCGATTCATATAAATATGAATGGGAAAGTGTAAGTGTAAGTGTAAGTGTAAGTGTATATGTACCCAAATTCAATTAAATTCCAATCAATTATACAAACATACACATATAAATGCATGTGTAAAGGACAAACGTAGATGAATTTGTAATTTATTACACAATTTGTATCTGTAGTAGCACAGGTAAATAAACCAACAATATTTCCAAACCCCTCACTCCCTCCTGTCTATTGTTCAATTCTGTTATTAGAGATCATTTTACCAACAATACCAAGAAATTTCATTTACTATCACACATGTATTGTAGCTTAAGTAAACCATTTGATAAAGTATTTTCGGTTGTATTCAAATAAGTTTAAAGGGATTATATATTTAAGAACTTGTCATCATATCAGACATCTTTTGCAAGAACATCACAACCCAATATATAAAATTTTAGAAAAATTTTGTGAGAATTATATTAAAAAAATTCAGAAAATGTTCATCTCGAGAAAAGAATATTATTTTCTATTTCCTTTAGTGGCGTTTTTCTTTATAAAAAACAAAATGTAAAATTTTTCTCCTTGTTTTTGTTCTTTAATAAACGAAAACTTTTTAGGAAAAAGTAAGAGAATTGAGCCTTTTATCTTTAAAAAGTTAAATTTTTTTAGAAAATAAATTTCCATAGATCGTGTATAAATTTAAAAATTCAACATTTTATCCTTTAAATATAAATGACTAGTGAACTGAATTAGAAACATTTATATTTGCCAGAAGATCCCTAATAAAAACTTGCAACCTCCAGTTATTCACTTTCCATCTCTAGCAACTGGGCCATTCAACTAAGGTTTAGCTTAAAGGAAGCTGTGATCACAGATGTCATCAGTATAATCTAAGAATTACAAAGACCACCTAACACAAATTCTTTGATGGAGCATGTCCTCTGGGACTGATCGGCTCTAGCAATTACAAGACTTAGACAACTAGAAGTATTAATGTTAAATTTAAATGAAACACATCCCTTCCTTACTGCAACAATGACAACATCCTTTTTACAAGTAGGAAGAAAATCATAATCATATATGTGGCGACACTGATCTATGCCGAAACAATTGTGACTAGTTTTCAGCGACAGCCAATTGAATTTAGTTGCTGACTTTTCGAAAAATAATGTTTTTTTTTTTTTAATTAGAACTTTGATTATAGTAATTTGTTTAATAAAGCAAATTTAATAAAACTATTCAACTGTGTTTGTGTACCATTTATCAGAGTTATTACACCATCCGTTGCTAAACCAAACTTGTACCACAAATAAGTTAAGCTGCTCTGATATGCAACACGGACCCAAAATTTTTTAAAAGCCCAGGAAAAAGGTTTCTCAATTAATTTTTTTTTATATGCACTTATGTAAAAAATATAAAACTTTTAATTGTTATTGAAGTTAAACCGAACTTACACTTTCTCTAAATGCAAACTAAAACCAAATCGTTATACGTATAAGTTATGATCTTATATGTATAAGAATATGATCTTTTGCCACAAAGATCCTATAATTGCAAGGATGCGTAAAATATGTCATAGTTCGTAGTGATCTTTTCGCTCTTAAATATATTTAAAAAAAGACATTTTGATGCAAATGCTAGGTAGGTAGGTAGAAGGTTGATTGGAGGGGTGTGACAGCCCATGTCATACGACATACACTTAAGCCAGTGAAGGCTTGTTGTGCGCTCCCTTTAATTATCAGACACAGACTTCCAGAGTTCTGCGGCAGGATTCGAACCTAGGACCTTCGCACTACGAGTCTAGTACTAGTCTACGAAATGCTAAGTTCATTTTATGAACTTCGCTACGATATATTTGATTAATCAAAGATAATACTGAAAGAGTAACCAACATTGAGGCACTAGAAATCAAACTGAAAAAAATCCAGATTTTTATTCTGAACCTTTTTGCTGTTATCCTGTTTCTCCCCAGAATTCTTTTCTAAAAAAAAAAGTAATGAGAATGTCTTGCCTTTACTCTTATATGTAAATATATATCATCTATTAAAATGGAAAAATATTAACAACAACTCTTACTATCTGCCACATATTTGCTACAACTCAATAGTCATAAAATTATGTTAAACAACTTTTCAAATAAATTAAATTACCTAAAAAATTTTTTTTAAACTTAACATCTAGTTAGTTCTTTCAAATAACAATTTCCATCTTGAAAATTTCTTTATCAACCTCAAAAGTCAGTTTTATATAAATTTTATTTCATGTTTAAACTATTTTATTAGTGTTGTTGCAAATATGACAATTAATAAACTTATGTTTAACAGAGCATGCAACACTTACACTAAAGGAATAACCGAAATCTTGATAAATATATAAAATAATGAGAATTATATACTCATACATTAAAACATGCATCAACACTCACGTACATATTTTGCTCGTTATGTAAATAAGAAAATTTGATACTCTGTTACATCCTTCGTAGTTTCATTACAAACAACCATAAATACAACTTGGAGCAGCTTATGTGAACCGAGATTAATTTTAACTTGATACTTGAAAATTGTTTAGTTACCAACACACACACACACACACACACAAACACAATTGCTCAAGGACACAAATGCAATATAATTATGTTTGTATGTATTGGTATTTATTAGTAAATGTAATACCTTGCTAGATATTCTTTGCAAATGACACCTCAATTAACTCTGCCTCATGCTTAATACAACATTAACTCAAACCTAAACAAATGCGGTATAATTGAATTTGCTTTGCATGTGGGATGGCAGTTGATAAATACACAAAACATAAGCAAGGAAACGAGTGGGCTAATTATCTAATGTTAGAAAAAAGGTCTTCGTAGTGGTAAAAGCTAAATTCGTATTCATTAAATATTTTACTTAATAACAGCAACTTGACCCAAAAAATTTATTAATAAAAAATAATAATTATAATTTTTTGCGTGCGAGTGAAGGCAATAAAATCCATAACACATGACTAAAGAAACAGGGAAGAAGTTTTACTTGTAAATTATTCCAAGCGTAAAGTCATTTTAATAATATTATAAAATTATTTTCATTTCATTAAGACAAGGTTGCAGCATAATTTAATTGTAATTTTTTCTGTTGAATATTTATGCCTTTAATATAATTTAAACAGCATTAATTAAGATGCATAACACATACATTTTTTTATAATAATTTATTTCACTTGAGCAACATTCATATGCTGATGTTTTTCTTTTTTTAATTTTGCATATTGAACTAATGTTTCTATGCATGTATAGAAATGTGTATTTTAGGTATTAGAAAATGTATAAACTTGGTTTTATTTTTATTTTTATAAATTTTTTTTATCACACACAACTTGCAATCAGTGTGATTTGTTTATCATATCAGCTGATGCAAATTTTGCTAACAAAAATCATTGATTGCAAATTTAAATTGTGCAAAAATTCATTTTAAAATTTTCAAGCCAAAATAATTGTTTATTTTCAAGTAATTAGAAATAAACGAGGGATGGAAGACAATTTAGGTAAATTATATGCTTAGATGTCGATTAATACATCAACAAAAGTCACATGTAAAATTTGAAAAACACTATCAAAATTAAAAAAAAATATGAAAAAATATTAATTAATTATTGGGTTGTTTTATAGGAACTTCCTCTCTTTTATATTACAGGAGTTCAAAAAATATATTTTTGTAAAGAAGTTTTAAAACTATAAACTATTAATTTAATAGCATTAAGATTAGATTATGCAAATTGTTTAGCAAAATTATGAAAGAAACATTAACATAAAAGTTAATTAATACATATTTTAGGTTTAAGATTTCTCTTTATTTATGAACATTTTTCTTGTTTGTAATCTTTTTATTTTAAATTTAAATAGGCTACTTAGTTCAATCGTATTTTATAAGCCAAATTACATGTGATAGTTATCAAAGAACAAATTACACCAAAGACACACGTGTAAATCATTCTGACAAACACTATTATTTTTAATTAATACTATTTTTATCACAATAGTGTTTGCTCCTGGCACTTGCCTAAGAATAATAAATTAATTATTAAAGAAAAATTTCATTGACAAAATTTACTAAAAAAAAATTAATAAGGGAGAAGAAACAAGAACCCCATCTTAATATGAGACTTTAACTGGAACTGCACTTAATAAAATTTCGTTAATAAATATGAATCAAACAAAAATCGCGAAATGAATTAAAAAATTATTGTATTTTCAACACACGTATTTTTTTTTTGCTGTTGGAATAAAGATTTTTCCTCCATCGAGAGCTAAATAGTGCCAAGACCCCTCTAATGTAGTTTTAGAGATAGAAAAATTGAAAACGAAACCAACTTTAAAGTGTTTAGAGTTAAAGAATACCGAGTGAATAAAATGTAACATAAAAATTAAGGAGCCTTCTCGACTAAAAACTTTTTCCAGTTTTGAGGTTGAACTTCGCAACACCGTTTTTTGAAAATTTCACACTTCAAAATCAGTCACGCAAATCTGCCTCACGTTACAAATGACTTTTAAAAGCCAATTATCTATACTTCTCAATAAGTACTGCATGTGCTGACGATCTCTTACATATTGATGTGTAATTTCTACCTCTTACCATTTACGATTCCTCAAATATCTTTCCGCTTGCGATACCGCCTAATATAGTTTATAACACTTATATAAGGTTCCACTTTTTTTTGCTTAATGGAGACTCTAATACAATTTTTTTCCTTTGAGCCCTATCATTTCTTTGCCAACTATAGAACTTACCGCAGTTGAACCACTTACGTGGTCTGTTCAATAGAGAAGGTGAATTTAAAGTTTTCTCAAAAAATATTTATTTATTCACCAATTTCTATTTTGTCCCCTTCAAAGTATCTGCTCTAGATATAATATATTTATGTCAGCGTTTTTTCCAATCCTCGGTTCGGCATTTATCTCCTCAATCATCATGGGTCTCTTTAATTTCGGGAACAGGTACAAGACAAAGGGGACCTAATCTGCTGAATGCGGCGGCTGAGGCATGATTATGGTATTCTTTTCGGGCAAAAAATTACGATGAAGCGGTGATGAGTGAGGAATTGCATTATCCTCATGCAAAAACCATGAATTGTTTTTCCACAATTCTGTATGGCATGAGCCAACCGATATGCCGACATCCTCTAAAACTTCTCTAATAATGAATCGACGATTATCCACAACAATTCTCTTCACTTTCTTAACATATCCTTCGGTTTTTGGTGTGATGGAATTTCCAGGACTAGCGTCGTCATTAACATCTTCTCGAAATTCTTTGAAAAGCTTGTACCACTTGTAAACATTTTTCTGACTCATAATACAATCACCGTATGCCACTCTCACTACTTCAAGTGCTTTTGAGCACTTAATTTGTTGCAAATTCTTTAATCCATTTTTTCCACAGCAGAAAATCGCCGAACAACCAAAACACGTCTAACTGTTATGCCTCTCACAAACATCCTAAACTAAACCCAAACAAGATCAACTAAGAACATTCATATGTTTGAGACAAGTGTGCCAACATACATAAAAACAATCGCTAATCGAATGCAAATTTTAAAATTCACCTTTCCTATTGAACAGACCACGTATCTCGTGTTAGAATCCATTAGGGAGTCATTACTTCTACTACGTTTGATCGCTTTTTTTTCTTCTTAGCAACACCTGCAATTGGATTCATGCACACTTTTGACTTATAAATTGTTTTGGTTGTGTTCTTGGACACAAGTACTAAATATTTAAGAAGACGTAGTACAACTCAGGAGTATCATATCGAGTCCTCTTTAATAACTAATCGTAACATTGTATATGACATGATTTTTTTAAGGATATCACAAATACAAAAACAAATTTAAAATCATATGATATATTTGGAGTAAATGAAATTGTTAATGAAGAAATAAAAGTGTTTTCCAGCAAAACATTCAATATGTGTCTTGGTGCAGTTTTCTCACCCGCCAACAGAAATGTATAAAATTTGAAATGTCAAAGAAAATCCAAATTCAGTGAAATAAAGAAAAAATTAGATTAAGTTATAAATGATCGTCTTTAAAATTTTTAATTAAAATGGTATTCGTCTTTAACAGACTTTAAATTTTTAGTTGTATCCCTTTTTTATTACATTCCTAAACAATGTGATAATTTTTCATTAAAAACCTTGAAAGGATAAATCAAAAGTCCTGTCCAATGAGTATTTTAGGTGAATATTAAGTTTATATCGATTCATCATAAAAAATCGTAGAATCACTAGAGAAATTTACTTAAGCTGTGGTAATTTTATTTGCAATAGTAATTCTCACTATTTTCAAAAGTTTAAAATATTAACCTCTTTATTAAGTAAACATTTATTTATAGAAGTTAAATTCCTTTGATATTATCAAATGAGTGGACTCTCACTTTACTTTTCGATAAAAAAAAAAATGTGCGATAATGTTAACATTTCCATCGCTGGTTGCTATTGCATTTGTATGCAAAAAGTGCATGTTATAATTTTTAGTTATTTGTTTGTACAATTGTAAACAATTTTAATTTGTATAAATAATAATATGTATGCATACATATATTTTTGTTATCACACAACAGTTAAACTAGGCCTACCAAACGTGCAAGGTTTGCAAGAGGCTTGTACAACTAAGTCTGATTACCCCTAATATTCAAAATAGATCCAACTTTTTTACTGTTTTTTTATTTTTTTCATTTAACACTATTAACTATTTTTATCCTTGTGGATGAGGAAGACTATGGGATATCAAAATTTGGCAATAAGAGTTTTGTTAATTTATTTTCATGCAAATTTCTAACTTATACGATCCTTTTCTACACTGACAAAGTATATATAAAAGTCAAAGAGACATTAAATACTTTTAAAAATTAATTTAAAAAAATCTTGTTGTTGATTATCTACTGGCTGCTCCATAAATAACTTTCAAATTTAAATTATTTACTCAAGTATAGACATACAGAGAAGTATTCAAAAACGATATTTAACGTGATAACTTTCATTTATTTTATTAAAACTATAAATAATCAAAATACTTTTGCCTACATTTTGCTGCATGAAATCTATTCCATAATTCTAAACACATGTGGATATAATATAATAAATATAAAATATTAATATGATAATGGCTTTAGGCTTCGGTTCCTTATTAGCAATTAGGAACATGAATCATTTTAATAAATTATTACCAGGACAAAGACAACAACACAACAATTTAAAATTTAAATAAATTATTTCCTAGAATTTCTAAACTTATTATTCAATTTGTCTTAAAGAAAAGATTGTTACTTAAATTACAAGGGTAAGAACAGAAACGAAGAAAAATGCAAAATAGAAAGAACTGCATCACAAAATGTAACGCGCATTTCTGTAATTATTCAAATCAATCTGTATTCTTACACTCGTTTACTAATTTGATCCTTTTAAAAAGCAAAATGACAAAATCGATAATTTTGAAATTTTGTACTCCTTTCACTGACGGGCTGTGGGAAAGGTAGCCCACATTAAAAATAATTTTTAATTATACAAGCCAACGATATGGATCTTTCAAAAAAAATATCTGGTCCTTTTGTATTTTGGTCTGTTACTTTTATAAATATCCTTGGCTATTTTCTAGCATTTTTAGTTTTAATAAACTGATAATATTAGTCCACCTTTCTATTTTTATAAATTAGTTGAAGAAGACACCCACAGGGTGTTGAAATATTGAAAAATTATAAAAAAAAATAAATATATTGTTTTTTATAAAAAGAGAAGACCTCAAACTCAATTCAATTAATTTATAGTACATAGTTTTAAAATCTTGACTAAATATTTCATGAACGGTACTCCAAATAATCTAATATAATCAAGACTTAAAAGTCTGTTTAAAAATCACTTTCGTTTGAGTATAGTCATGTTGGTGCATGTTTCAGAATATCTTACCCATATTAAAAGGACGTTTTCGCATTTTATTTAGTCCTTGAAACACTAAAAATTTCCAAAAATCATTTTTTGTATTTTAAGGGTATACAAAAGCCACAAGACATTTAAATGAGATACTCATTGTAAAAAAATATTGAATGATCATGAAAAGGACCTAAAATATCTAAGAAATTCATATCAATTAATTATAATTTGCTGATTATTAAATTATTTAATATTATTAATGATTTTCAACTATGGCTTGGCTAAAGAGTACTGATGGTTTGGTTACCGCTAATGATATGCAGGCATATTCGTATGGTCAGCTTAAGCAACAACAAACAGTAAATTATTAAAAAATTATATATATTTTAATAAAATCCAGGAAGTCGGCCTTAATTTTGAATAATTCAAAAAGTTGATAAAAGAAAAGATCGAATTTGTTTTTTTAAATTTTTAAGCTTAAGGTCTTTTATTTCTTAAACAATTTAATTAAAAAATAACAATCAGTATTTCGAAACTCATTGAGTATCATCTTCAGGACGATGATACTCAATGAGTATCATCTGATTGTTATTTTTTAATTAAATTGTTTAAAAAATAAAAGACCTTAAGCTTAAAAATTAAAAAAAAAACAAATTATTATAAAAAAGGTCAAAAAATATAGATACATTATTGAAAACATCTAATAATATCTATGATTTAATATTTGTTTAATTCTTTTAACGAGATATTCTCCAAAATAATTGTTTTAAAAATTTAATATTATATACCTGCACTTTATTGGAACTAGCCAAATCATCGGTACTCTTCAGCCGAATCATGTTTGCATGATTCACTCATATATTTATACAAAAATCAATGAACATCATATGGGAATTCGATAGAATTAAATCAAATTTCAAAAAAAAATCAAAACTGACTTTCGTAGACTAGTAGGTAGTGTACTAGACTCGTAGTGCGAAGGTCCCAGGTTCGAATCCTGCCGCAGAACTCTGGCAGTTTGTGTTTGATAATTAAAGGGAGCGCACAACGAGCCTTCACTGGCTTAAGTGTATGTCGTATGACATTTCAAATCAAATTTCAATCAAATCTTTATACATGTGATTTACAAAATATATAAGAAATGCAGGCTTATACTCAGTTTAGCCAGCAACAAACAATAAACTATTTAAATTTTCATTTTAATTTTCTGCAAATCTGATTGCCAGATTTACAATAAATTGATGAATTATATATAATAGTTCACCGACTGTACTTTACTTTTAATGATGAGATGTCAATCAAATATAAAAATTACAAAGTACCATATTTTATTACGTTTAGAATGGTTGCCCGACAAACAATTTGCAATTGATAAGAATCATTTTCAAAAGTTTGTGTGCAATAGGTATAGTTTGTTTTTATAAAAACGGAAATTATTAGTTTTATAAAGAAAATAAAATAAATTTTTAATTATGAGTCCCTCGCTAAAGTGAACAAAATATTTACGAAACCTCGCGAAATATGAAATAAAAAACTTTGAATTTTTAATGTCATAAAAACACCTTAGACCAAATTAGCTAAATTAAATAAATAACAATAGATAATTAAGAATCGGATTTATTTTTCATACAAACTGTAGGCATTTAGACACCTTTTGGATGCCAATTTTTGTATTTATCAGTAAAAACGAATAAAAATTTTAGAGTTGAGATTTATTCCCACAGGGTATGCCCAAAAAAATTAACAAGTGATTGTATTTGAAAAATCGAACATTTAAAAAGGCACATCAATCATTTAATAAAACAACGTCATATCTTAAAAAATCTAAATTTTTGGTTACTGAGAAAAACATGTGTTCCTCCATATGCGCTTTATATGAAAAATATTATCAGAAATTTACTGCAGCCGAAGTTATAAAAAATATTCCACATTAGAAATATTTTAATAAAAACTTTAATGGAATTTTTCTCATGTTAGATTCTTTATGGTTAGAATTTTGTTGTATTAACGGAGAGAAATGCGTTTAAGAAAATCTAGTCTTCAAAAAACAAAGTGCTACACCCAGTTCACCTGGTATTTATAGAGTATTTTGTTTGAAGACAAATAATATTTTCAGCTGCTGATAATTTTAATTGCAATCATACTAACAAGAAACACACAATAAAAACCAAACACAAATTTATTAATATTCAAAGAATTAACAAAGAAAATTAAAAAATAATAATTTACTTTGAAACAATTTAATCATTACGAGTTCGCAAATACAAATTGTCTCTCGATAAAGCAAGTTTTCAACACACACGCCGATGTGCCTGCAAACATATTTTTACAAATGATTGATTTTCCCAAGTGATAAATTGGTGGAAAACAGATACAGATGTACGCATAACTACACACATAAGCACACATACCTACAGAGACATCTATCACATACATGATTACATGCAAGACGAGTATTTTATGCGTAATGAATAAATTTTTTTATTCCTATGAATTTCTATTTTAGTGTTTAAATTACATATTCATTAAAATAAATTAAAGGAATTTAAAGATGTGTGCGTGTTTGATATTTATTTATAAATTGTTATTGTCATTATTATCATTATTATTATTTCATTTTTTGTAAATATGTGCATATAAAACATTATTTAAATACTACAATCAGTAGTCATGCCCATTGCTACACCCATTAAAAAATTTTAAGGACAAATTCATTTACAAAAAATATATTAACATTAATACATGCACACATTTACATTTACGACATGTGTATTATTTGGTACATTCGCACAAGTATGTGTGTGTTTGTTCTTTTGGAGAAAAACAATTGCATGCGCACGTATGCCTGCAGTTAAAAATAACAGCACATCAATATTCAATTAAAGCCATGACCAATAAACCATTAAAATGCATGGTTTTTCTGGTCATGCTCCCAAGCCCAAGTACATTGGAGGACAGTGAGTTACAAAAGAGCCATCAAGCAGCCAAAATTCAAATTTTATTTTACAATTCCATAAAGGGTTTTATATGAAATTTTATAAATTGCCTTGTAATTAAAATGAAGATTTGTAAATTGTGCACAAGCAGACGGACAAACGGACGAACGGAGAAACGGAAGGACGGCGGACAGACAACGTGAGCAGATAATTAATATGTGGTTCAACTCTCTTAACAATTCATATGTAAAGTAACCAATTTTTTTTACGATTTTTATATACTTTTCTGAAACGAGTTGACCGATTGGATAAAGCAAAACATAAGAAATATTCAATGTCCATCTGTTTGTCTGTCTGTCTGCCTGTCCGTCTATCTGTCAGTGTATTACATATACGAGTATACGAATCTTCTAAAGATTATACGATTTTTTTTTCTTTGTTAAATCGGGATGAAATATCAATAATTAAAAATACAACTTTTTAAACGTTTAATAAGACCTTGTGTTTAAATACTTTAACTGGAGTTATTAAAAAAAAATGTTTTCCATGTTTTAGACAAAAAGCAATACAAATATTTTTTGGAATTTTCTACGAGCAGGTGGTCCGGAGATTTTGTAGAGAATTCAACCATCGAAATATTTACTCTTCGCATACTCTTAACGAAAGGCCTTTGCTACAAAATATTGAATTTCCCAATTAGTCCGTAATACGATTAGACCATTACCCTGTCTTATTGAAAGAATCTTAACTCTGCAGCTAAATTATAAATACCCATTCGCTTGGCTAAAACTTATATTATGCTATTTACGAGTAGTCTAAGAACTATTGGTCAAGGAGTGATAGACTTATTTCATGATAAGGAAGATATAATGGTCCATGTTGCACATCAGTATTTTCTTCTAGACTAAAGAAAGGTATTGTATAAGAATTGTAAAAATTTTAAACAAAAACCACCATTTGCAATAAGGCTGAACTTGTCTTAAAAAGTTACTAACAACAAATTCAAAATAACTTTCGGGAGTGATGTTGTTCGAAAATTCCAATTAAAAAATCTTCGCGAATAATTATTACATATATTTGGGGTATTTAAAGGACCCAATTTTAAGCTGTTAAAAACAATATTAGACCCTTTAAGTCTCTAGATTCAATACTTCTACAAAAAAAATTCTACTGAATTCTATTGAATTAAATTTAAAAAAGTCCGTTGAAAACATGAAAACAAAAGGCAATGAAAACTAAACACAGTCTGTTTGAAAATTTTTGGTACACTCGTAGTTTTTTTTATTAAAACGCGCATGTGTGTGTATATGTAGGATTGTGTGTGTTTGAGTATGAAGTCTGTATTATTTCAGTTATTTTTTTCTTCCTTGATTGTTACATTCAATTACTGCTCCGATTATGGCTTACAACAGTTGTTACTTTAATGTTGTATTTTTAAAAATTCGATTATGGTTTACAACTGTTGTCAGTATGTCTTGTTCGCACTGTCAAAAATCTACAAGAGCTCATTAGGCGTTGTTTTATTAACACTACAAGTTGAAAATCGAAAATAGATTGAAAAAAATTAAAGTTCGCATATAAAATTTGTTTTGCAAAACATACAGAACCGCAAAAAATAAAAATAAAATAAATAATTATAAAATAAGAATTTCTGCGCAAAATTACAAAATAAAAAACAAATGACAAAGCTGCTTGAGCTGCTGAAAATTAAAACCAGATATTGGCCGAGGCAAGCTGCCATTTGGATATAACAAAATACAACTCAAGGACAAATGGGATCATTTTACTGAACAATTAAATGGCTTGGGACAACCAATTAAAAATATTAAAGAATGGCAGAGAGTGAGTTTTTAGAAAAGTGTTCGGTTTTTGTATCAAAAACAAGAAACCATCTTTTTTATGCGGAAAATTTTTTGTCGTTCTTTTATTTCTAACAAAATATACGATTCTTTAAAATTTTTAAACAGTTTTTGGCTTGCAGGTATGTATTTTTACGAAAAAATGTACTACAAATAAAATGCAACACTGTGTCATAAACAACACCTAGATGTTGTAAACCATAATCAAAAAATAAATTAATGTTGTGTTGTAGCCGAAACATTTAAGTCTACTACTACTAATACTACTGATAGAAAATGTTTGCTGCGTATTTGTGAATATTTATTATTATGCGCATTTGTTGGCATGAATTTACAAACATGCATCTCGATGCACCTTTTAATATGAGAGTATGAACAATATTAGTTTGTAATAAACGAATTATTGGCTTAATCGAGTATAATGAAATCTTAATTTTAAAGAAATTAGGGGAATGGTGTACTACTTCAGTTTATGTGTGTAACCTTTAAAATATCATGTCGAAAATATTTCATTAATGCAACGAAACATTCTTTTATGTTTGCGTAACAACAAGTATAAAAAAGGAGCCGTTCAAATCGCTCACTTGATGATAAAATTTAGCAGATTCAAGCCAATCTACTCGTAGTAAAAATACAATAAAAAAAACTGTCTTTAAATTAATTAAAATTTGCTTGTCAAATTGTAGAATCTGATAAACATCTCCCACCATCTGAATAACTTGAGTAAGAAAGATAATCACCCCTATCGTGAACGGTTTTTTCCCTCGAAATATTTTCCCTTTCCCCCAAATTGCAATCGTAAATAATTTTTCCCTTCAAATGTGCGAAATGTAATTCAGTGGGGAATAACATGCATAAAATTATTCACATTAAAAAAAATTCGCCATATCGTGAACGACTCTTTCAAATTTATTTTTCCCCTTTTTTGTGTTAGTTTGTTCACTTTGTTTTCTCTAGGGAACTGGATAAAAATGTAAGTAATTTTTATTTTCTTTCGAATATTCTGATTATATAAAATTATTTTTTAGGTCGAAATCAACAAATAAAGTGCAAACAACATCCTACTCAATAGAAAGCAAAACAACCAACCCATTGCTAGTGGTTTTGTAAGTTTCCAAGATGTGATGGGCGAATTCTGGAGTTCTCTTGTAGAGGATCTAAATAGTGCTTGTCCTCCTCTGAAAAGAATCCGTGAGTGGAAGAAGGTAGTCTTATTTTATATATTGTACATTTTTATACATACGTACATATGTATATAACTTGTATTAGGTGTGGATAGACCAAAAAAGGTATGTCCGGTCAAAGGCTGCCGCTAATTTGAAAAGCCAATGGGAAAAAAGGAGGTGGACAAAACAATACCAAAAGTTTGTCAGCGAGCAGTGCATATATGAACTAATAGGAATGAAAGAGACGGTAGAGGGCTTAGAAAATTCCTTCAATTTTGGTTTGCCAGAAGACTTTTATGGAGGAGAAAACTTGAATTGTTAATTTAATTACTTATTGATTTTAAATAAATACTTTTCAATTTAATTTGTGACATAAATATTTGTATTTATTTACCTTTCTAAAACAAAATGCTTTTTTAAATGTATATGTATGTACATACATACAATTTGAAATTATATTCTTATTCCCTGTTTATACATTCTTCTCATTTTACATTTACTACATATTGATAGCGGGAACAAACATTCCCATAAAATTCACGATAGCAAATTTCCCTTCATGGGGAATGAAAATTTCATGGGAACAAAAATTTCACATTTTATTGGCGATAGGGGCGAATATTTAAAAAAATTGTTTCATGAATTATTGCTTACCTTGAGAGTTTGAGTGGTTAAATGATAATTTCTTTCCAGAAATCTACAATTGAAAAGAAAGAGGAAAATTATTAAATATTAATAGAGGAAAATTAATTTTGCTTCTTCTAATTGTTTCTTCTAATTATTTCATACAAAGTTTTGGGAATAGATTTCTTTTGCAAAAGATAAATGCAAACAGAAATTTAAATATTTTCCAATAAAAAAAAGGCTTAATATAGAAAGAAGAAAAAACTTAGTTTGTTTACTAAAGAATTATTTTATGTAGAAAATGAAACAATATTCATCTGCCCATAGGATGTTCACATAATAGAACCGAGTCGGACAATTCATTGTGACTCTTCTACACTAATCTGGCTGAACTTGGGCCACAGTCTACAAAGGTGAGTCAATGTCGCCATTAAGGCTTTTAGACTTAAGCCAAAATTCACTAATGCATATCGATTGCTTAACTAAACCAGTGATATTAGGTAGAATTAACTGAAAGCAGTGCCTGGCAAGCGCATACTATTTCATTTGATACCAGTATTGGTTGTTTAGTTTTGATGAAAATCAAGCTGACAAAATTTTGATTCAACATAAATCTATAAAACTCAAACTGAAAATACTTATTTCTTTAGATCTCTTGGCGTCGACAAGACAACACCGAAAATGCCGATGACAAAAATAAGGCAATTAGAGACAACATCAATCAACATCAATTTTGCTTCCAGAATACCAAACATGTGTTAAAAGTTATTGATAAATGGCAATATTGCCAACTGGAATACCGATTTGCAACAAAAAATTAAAAAACGGTGTTATCGTCTATTGCCGTCGCCATTTTTCTTCAATCAAAAAATAATCAAATTTATTTCGCATAAGAACAAACAAATCGTGGCTTATGCCTAATTCTAATTTCTAAAGAGTGATAAATAAGCAAAACTGAATTTAATATTATAAAAAATTATTGTATTTTCTTTAGAAAAAAAGTTCACTATTCTGAGCATAAAAAAGGCAGCTTATAAATCGGTAAAGAGAAACCAAAAGTATTTACATGTTGCAATGGCCAGTCCGTATTAAAATTATTTGAAATAATCAGAAATCGCCCTACTTCCGGCACATAATCTCAGCATAATCAAGAGTTTTTTCAAAAGCGCTTTTTGTAACTAGATACTACAAGGACTACCTATAATGTTCTTAAGCTTAAAATCAATGAAAAGCCTTTCAAATTCTTAACCCTTTTCTGCCCGCTGTTGCCTATAAGCAGCATTAAAAAACAAGTGGTTAAAAGTGCTTTGGTTTTTTTTTTTTTTTTTTATATTGATACTTTTACATAAGAAAGTATTGCAGACCTTCCTTATAGAGCTGATCGAAGTCGCTTTAGCATCAGTCTTGGGAAATTTTTCGAAGTCTGTTTTTGGCGATAGTTTTTCTCTATTGAAGAAGAATCTGGCGGATTTGCCACAGCAGGATTAATTAAAAAAATTAACGAGTTTAATTAAGACTACTCTGATGTTGAGAACAACGAGGAGCAGGAGGAAATTATAACAAATTTATAAAATGTTATTGAAGCTACGCTTCAAAGTATTACAAAAACGGAAGAAGGTATTGAGGTGGAATAATTGTCAAAAATTATTACTGAAGTCAATGGAAACGATTCTCAAGCTGATGCGGAGATGATGCAGGACTTTGAAGCAGTAAATTTATACATTTTTAAGATGGTTGAGAAAATCGATTGGTTTGCAATATACCTATTGCATAACTAAAATTAGTTGTGATATTTATATGCGATAGAGAATTCTCATATTGTGTTTTAATATTTTGGCATAAGCATATGAGGTTGAATGTTTTCAAACTACTTAAAGTTCATTAACAATTTTGTTTAGCGACCAATGAAATATCGAGATATGAGCAGCTTAAGCCACAATATATAACAAATTTTTTAAAATTGTAATAATTTTACCATAATATTTCTTATTTGAAAAATCAAAAAAAAAAATTAAATAAAGTACTAGAAATGCAGCACTGAGTGAATTTTAATCGTAAGACCGTAAAATCCATGATATTTTATATAGTGCTAGGAGCGCACATAATTGTTTGGAGGATCATGTGCCCTTCCCATTTCTATTTTGTAGCTTAATGTACCAGCGGTAATCAAAGTTGACCGATTTTCTGGTTCTATACGATTACAGAAATTTCTTTTTTCATTATGTACTCGTACTATTAGAGGACACATAGCCTTCACACATGAATTGCAAAAGATTTATTTACTAAATTTTCTTTAATTGCAATAAATCATACGCACATGCGTATAAGTATGTTGTGAATATGAAGACCTCCTTATGGACTATTAATTAAAACTTTTTTATCATCTCTTAAAAAGTAAAAACAAAATACAATTGCAAACAATGATACACATGTTAAGCAAAAGTTAATTTTTATTTTTTTCTCCTTTAGACTCCTGCATCTAAATTGCGCACCAATCAATTAAAGAGACACTAAAATAATCTAAAGAACTTTTCCTTTTTCCCTTAAATAGTTTAATTTTTTTCTGGGCATAGATTTCAACTACTTTGGTATTATAAGGGTAGAACTTAGTTTTAATTGTGTGCTGTTAACAGTTTTTAATGATTTCTTAAACAATCGTTAATCAACTTTGAACTAATTTGCCTAATTGCCAATACTCTGTCCATCCTCTTTCACCCTTCATTTTAGCCACAATTGGTAAACCGAAGACCAGACAAAAATAAAATGAACTAAAAGTATTCGATGTGCTGTGCCAACAATTTTTGTGTGAGAAATCTCATTTTGCTGAAATTCTTTCATTGTCCTGCCACTTGCGACTACCAATATTCGCTTGTGTCCTTCTTCGCTTCCTCTAACCCGCTCTCTGGCTGTCTCTCTGTAGCTGATTATAGCAAAATATGTTAACAATTTACATCTAAATTAACTAATTGATGTTAAAAGCAGAGCGTGAATGTGCTTGTGTACATAATTTTAGACTGTTCTACTTCATTTGTAATGAACAATACTTAACACTCAACATCAGCTGTGTATTGATTAGTTTTATTTGATTGTTTGATGGTCTTTGTGCAACTTTGTATCCTTTGTTTTGCGTTATCGCAACCAATAGGCCTTATGTACCAGGACCCATGGGATTTTTCTTTAAATGACCATTAAATTCACCGGTTTACTGGATATATAAGGCCAAGTTAATTTGTTTAGGGGGATATTAGTTACAACTATCATAGTCCATAGACCTTCTAGCAAAAATTATGTTTCAAGGACTTGTCATTTAGTAGTACGCAGAATCTATATCGCATGCATGTCCGTTTCTATCCTACTGGTAAAAAAGTGGAAGTAATTTTTAAAACATCATATCAATGATTAACGCATTTTCTTGACCTGTTGGGAAGTTAGATTGACACTACTCAGATTAAAAATTTTAATTATTTTTTCAAAACTATGTCTTCTTTTTATACGAAGATCAAAAAGCCAAGTTTGTGACAGTTTAGATTTAAGTTCAAACCATCAACTAGTGAAAATTGGTAAACAAAAAGGACAAATCACAAATAATCTCTGATCGCAAATCCAAAAACTCGCCCTCAAAATGGGTAAAATGAACAAAAAATTATCGGAATGATTAAACTCAGCCTTAGTATTACTTTGCTTGTAATTTAAAACTATTTTTATTTTTTTCATTTTGGCCTTTTCAAATAATACTTGATAAAGCTTCATAATTTTAAAGACTCATATATGTATGTAGGGTTAAGCTGGTCTGTGTAGTTGACATTTTGTTAAGGGCCATGTCAGCTCATCATTGTAATTTTAAAAGTTTGAATAGTGGTATGTTTGTGCAAATGTTTCTAATAAGTAATTAAGAACTTAATGAGAATTGAGATTTTCGAAAAACTCAAAAATTATTCTTTAGTTGCATTCATTTGCCTCTTAATAAACAACAGGCTGAAGGTTATGCCATGGTGAAGGATTCACCCGGGAGGGATACTGCCAAGTGCAAAATTCATATTCGAATATGACTCAGTAGGTTTTTAAGCTTTAGTAAGCTTTTTAATTCGATAGTTTGATGTTTATGAAACAAATTGTGACTTGCTACAAAAATTTCTGACCCATAATATATATTTCCCTTTTTTCTATTTATCTAAATGACGAAAAACTATTAATCACTAAATTATCAAATGTATTTTCTAAATTTGTTCCTACAGCTATAAAGTTTAAAATTAAGTCCTTATAGTAATATACATAAATACCTGAAGGCCTTTTTAAACCAGCGGCCTTGTCATTTTGCCAAATAATCGTAAACATCGTACTGCCATTTCCTAACAAACAATCAAGATAATAAAATTGGAACAACAGCTATAAAAGCATACAGCCATGTAGCAATAGAAAAAGGATTTTGTTTTTTGTTTTGGTACTTTAATTTCAAACTTTTTTACAATCACGAAGGGCAAAATGAAAAGTATAAAGCGAAAATTGTTTGATACATTATTGCTGCTCTAGTCGTAACTAATCGAAAATAATAAGCTCGAAATATGCCAAATTAGCATTTTAAAGAGTTGTAAATGTTTTATTAGGTAATCAGCCATCAAGGTAACACAGTCCTATTGGGGGTTGGGGTTCTAACGTCTGTTTAAACTAACAAAAATGTGTGTGAAAGCCTATTGGCCTATTGGCATTAACATAAGAGAGAAAGGGTTGAGGTGGTGTTCATGTGGTTATAAAAATGAATCGATTTGAACGGATAACAATCAGTTTTGCAATAGTTTCATGAACGTATAGTTATTTTCATGTGCATAAATACGTTTGAGAATGTGCGAAGGAGGACACGCATACATATGTATATAAAAAAATACTTATTATAAAAATATTTAACCTTAGCAACCTAACGCGAGCTCAGGAAGTTATGTGGGGTTGATTAGAAAAATTTTAAATTAAAAACTAATAAGCAAACAATATTTGATCCTTCAGCTCATTGCTGGTAGTTCCTGATAAAGATTTGCCATAATATTACCAAACTTAAATAGAGTTTCCATATTATCATATGATTCATGCATAGTACAATAAATTCCTAATAGTCCTTAGGTAATCAGTTATCAAGTAATCAGTTCCTCGATTTTCAAAAAACTTACCATGAAAAGTTCAACGTTTTGGAAAAATCTTGGCAACGGAATCTTGTAAATTAATCCGTTTTAATGAAATTGGTTTTGCAGTTGCCGGTTTATAGGTTAAGGACCTAAATTATGAGTTCGAGCAAAGCAGAAGCTAGAAAGCATCGAGATCCCTTCAGTAATTTATACCATAACATCCATATCGAAAAGAATGGAGGAGAGGGTGAAATATTATATCATCTTTGTCTCCTTTCACCACACAGATTCAGCAATGATTCTTGTGACTGGGGCCCATCATCCTTTTACTCTAATGCATTTCTTTAGGTACAACGAACTACTAATAACTTTTATACAAGAAACTGCTATTGAAAGAGCATTAAACTGGTCAATGGAAGTGTTTAATATTTAAAAATTTAATCGTATGAATTAGAAGACTTCACAAAACATCAAATTGAATTTATTCTAGTATCCCACTATTAATTCCATTTCATTTGCCGATAGAGAGACGCAAACAGAAAGTACGATAAATTGTGCACAAAAACATAAATATTAATGCGCTGGTAATGTGATCCTTTTATCATTTTAATAATTTTCCAAAGTGTAGATGTAAATTTACTGGAAAAGAGCATGCAATACTTTACTTGGTTATTACTCTCTACACGAGAACATTAAACTGATTTACTTGGCAACTGAAAATTGTTTTAATTGTATTGTTTTCCGAAATGCTAGAAAGCATGTTTTTAAACCGAAGATTTTCGTTCCAACGATATTATATAGGCGTCTTCCTACTCCCCGACCTTCGTTGGAAGAGTGTTACAGATTTCGGACTAATTGAAAATCAAAGGCTCAAAAGATCCTTTTGGCATCGCAGTACTGGTCACAGGACCACATCTCATTCTTTTCACTTCAAATATCAAAGAGCCAAGTCTTTAAAATCTCTGACTATTTATCCTCCTTAAATCACTTGACAAATATTGAATGCTTTCTAATTTTTTTTGTTTTTTTAGTTTTTTATGAAACATAAATAGACACGTGCCAGTTTAACTGGAAATGCATCTGTCTATGTGTAGGAATAGATAATATAATTTCATAGAATAAAATATTATCGCATTTACTGCTGACACATTGACACCCAAACATACATAGAATACGACACACATACTCCCAATTGTGAGTTTGTATGTGTGTGCCGTTTCGCAATAACGTAAATTATACGCTGAGTACTCATTGCAAGGCTGCCTCTTCAAACACATTGTTAATGGTGTTGGTGGGCACACATATCTATGTATGTATGTGTGTACCTCATTCAAATAAAAATGCACTATTTTCTAAGAATGAATATGTGATGGTTTTCATTATTGAAATTAAATTGCATAAAGAAGTCAAGGTCTTATGAGTTGGAAATATATGCCAGCTTGTGCAACTTGGGTTCGTAAAACAATGTAATACATGGTTAAAGGCAGTTTTATTCTTCTTATTAATGTCAAGTTGGTAACAGTGGCAAAATGAAAAAAAAACTAAAAACTTTTCAACAAATGATAAAAAAAACAAAAGTAATTCCTTAATGCAGCCCTCTGGTGTTTTTGTGTCTGTTTGTGTGCGAAAATACATT
Source organism: Germaria angustata (assembly GCA_963681545.1). Classification (NCBI taxonomy): domain Eukaryota; kingdom Metazoa; phylum Arthropoda; class Insecta; order Diptera; family Tachinidae; genus Germaria; species Germaria angustata. Next base: position 135,736,524 of record OY812998.1, on the reverse strand, counting down.
AAAATAACAATCATTATAATGCAATTTATACATATTAGCAACTAGGAGACGCTGTGCCATCAAAGAGAATTAAAAGTTGTACCTTAAAAAATCTCACAAAATTTAAATTGTTTTAAGGAGAATACATTCATTAATTCAGGGCATGAATTAATGAGCTTGAGTTTTGTTATTTCTATTTATTAAATTATGAATATTATTATATGTATGTGACTCCTTTGTGAGGCATCATAAGGATTATATGATTATCGCGATGCTTTAATCTAGTAAATTTTAAAAATTTGAATCTTAAGCTCAAATATTTACGAGTAAATATTAAATAAAAATCATAAATTTTGAAGAACTGCCAATATTTCATACACAATTTTAAGTCGAACTCCTTCCCATTCTAGTCAATAAAAACAATATTTTAAGAGGCAGTGGTTTGGTTTTTGCAATAACTTGGTTTGCATCTTGTTATATTTCATTCTTTTAAGATTCTATCGTCTTGGCTTGTTCATCTTAAAAAGTGTCGAAGGACATTTTCAGCAATAAGCAGCAAACAACGCGATGTAAATGGCAACAGTGTCAAGTTTTGAAAACAGTAAACAATACAATTTGGACAAGAAAAAACAAACAAACAAACAGACATACAGACAGACAGACAACTAGTTCACTAGGCAGACAGACAGTAACTACTTAAGAGAAACAAAAATAATAAAAATATATAAATAAAAAGCAAAAGATTGGAAAACGAAATGAAAGGACCAAAGTCTCATGCAGCGACAACAAAAAAGAAAAAGTAAAAGTAAAGAAAATTTATTGTAAATAAACACAAGTATGGAATTAAAGCAAAAGATAAAATAAGAAAAATGAAACGGAGAGAAAAAAATATATTTAAAGATTAATTTGTCAAATTTAAATTTAAATAATTTTTTTCAATTAAGGGGCATTTAGTTTTCTGGACCTTCGGGCTAGTCCTTGTCACTTATTTAATTCCAAATGTAAATGAAAAAAATATTAAAAAAATTTTTTTTTGCACCCAACGATTCATCTGTCTTTTTTCAAACTTCTTTCTTTTTTTAATCTAATAACAGCAATTAATAGTCAGTAAAAGCTTCTAGTTGACCGTCTCCGATTTGCATAAGCATAGCGTATAAGCAGCTGATTTCAAATCATTAAAAAGTTGAGTGAGAATATGCAGACTCATGACAGTGCTGACGGACTACTAGATGATAAGACGGATGCGCTATGAGGCTTAAAATCCCTTATAATGTTTTATACCACATTTGTGGTAGGGCAGATAGGGACAATACGGTTGTGCATATTCTATGCGAATGCCAGGCACGGTGTTCTTCTAAACATAACTTTTTGAATGACCTCACGGTGATGTCAGAGACCTTACCTATGTGATCTATGTGATTTCGTAATAGTACAGTGCAGATCTAGTACCGATCGCGGGACTTGGCCTTGGATTCAAATATTTACCGGAATCTTTCGAATCTATTTGATTGCTCTTCTGTAGGGGCAGCCAACGTAAACCATTTAAGCAACCTTCAAGTATCTTCAGGCACGCCTTCATTTCATATGCGGTATATCCTCGTAGTCGATTTTTTTCACCAGTTTATACAAATGAAAAAATATTTTTTTTTTTAAATTACTATTGTTTTTTATTGTGAACTAAAGTGTCTCTATATGTCTGATATTTTGTTGTTAATAACCAATTTCCCACTAGATTTCAAACATTCTGTGAACTATTTTCCTTCTTCCATCAAGAACCTTTTTATTTCGCATAGCAAATTGTTGCAAAACGAGCCTGAAGCTATTTGAAATTAATCAGTAAAAATTTCTATTTAATTTAAAAAAGCTCCATACAAATTAATATTAATCTCTTTACGGTCCACAATTGCTTGGAAAAACCTTAAACATTTTTCTTTTTGGATTTAAAGTATTTACAAAATAATTCATTCACCTATTTAGTCTTTTGTTAAGAAATCTATTTGTTCCACTTCAACATAAAAACGTAATTATTTTTTTGGAAAATTTTTTTATTTCTTTTTTATTTTTGTAACGCAATATTTGTTACACAACCACCGCTATCCTTGACGACAGTCTAGCAATGGTTATTATTGTTATTTTTACCTGCCAGAGTCTGTTTAGTTTTACTGAATTTCAATTAACTAAAACAACAATCCAATTGATTTATTGAGAATAATCAATAGTGCTTGTTCCATAAGCTGAAATAATAATTATAATTTTAGCAAAGAACAACATCATGATGGTTGAAATAAAAAAGTTTTTTAAAATATATAAATGAATACTAATGAGAAGCTTTTCATTAGCGAAAATAATTTAAAACTAAATTATTCATTTTTGTTCATTTGAGGACATCTAATTATTTGAAAAATGTCCAACTGGCATAATTGTATCAATGAAATAATCAGACAGGAAAAAAAGGATTTAGTTAATTTGACGTATACCAAGTGTCATAATTCATTTCCTTAGTTCAGTAGGACAATGAACACATTTCTTTTTGCTAATTAATTTACTAGATGAAAAATTAATTAAAATTTGCAAATAATATGAAAATAAATTAAAACTCATTTCTAAGAATTTTTGAATGTAAAAGTGAAGGCCTCGTCCTGCCTAAAATGAGTCAGTATGTGCACAATAATCAAGCCTTTGAATTTGTTCTCCAAGTTGCTATTGAAATATATTTTCTTCATTATTCTTTTCTTTTTAAAGCTGCTTGAGCACTCTCGAATTAAATATGATTTATGTAACAAAAAAATGATTTAGTTAAAATTAATATAATGTAAATTTTCTACAATTCTCCTGTTATAATTAATATTCACAGGACTATTGGCCAAATATGCCAACAATATAAAATTTCTTATACTTCTCTACATAAAGTATTTTCCTTCATAGACTACACCATCATTTTATTATATAAAATTATTATTGTCTACAGATATAAGTCCCAAATTAAATCAGAATATGATATCACAATGGTAGATGTGGCTGAACTTGTGGTTTTATACGTCGGAAATCAGATTTTTCAATATCGACGTATGCTTGTTTAAGGTGTCCCTAAATTGATGCTAAAAAACTAACCCCAATGATCTAAAAATAAAAAAGTTTTTTTTTAAGGATATCACAAAAGTTTAGTTTAACAGGCAGCCTCACTGGGTCAGCCAGTATGGTCCTTTCATGAGTCCTGCAAGTAAGTAAGTAAGTAATGAAATGGGGTTTGGCCCAGGATAGCCTTTTGCACTGCGACCATTGCTGATCTATTGTGCTTCCCCTGTCCTTAACAGTTTAATACGTTCGCAAATAGGATCAGCTCCTTCAGTGGGAGCATTAGCAGATCCTCTTCACTCAGCGTATATGCATGTAGAGTCCTGTGTCTCCTGTGGCACAATGCCCCACAATTTGTTATCAAGTGTTCCATCGACTCCTCATCTTCACCGCAAAATCTGCAGATGTCCGTGTCAGATAAGCCCATTCTGTATAGGTGGGCTTTGCAGGTGTAGTGGCCTGTGAGCGCCCCTACCAGCGTCCGTAGGCTTTTTCTGTCCAGTCTTAGAGCCAGATCCGCCCTCCCAGCGTCAAAGCGTAGGAATTTCTTGGAGTGACATAATCCATTGATGTCATTCCAATGTTGTGCAATCCTGGACGATGTCCATTTCGAAATCTCCCCTTTAAGGAGACTTTTGTTGAAACCAAAAGAAGGGGTGGGTCCAATGAAGTTCCCCTCAGCCCCTCTTCTCGCACAGATGTCCGCCATCTCATTCCCGGCATGCCCCTGATGCCCTGGTACCCATATCAGAGTAATCTGATTATGAGTCGCCAGGTCATTGAGCCTGTTTTGACATTCCAGTAATAATCTGGACATGTACGTACAGCCTCTCAGGGCCTTAAGAACCGATTGGCTGTCCGAGAATATCTTAACCCGTATTCCCCTGTGTCCTCTCTCGGATAGGATCTCCACAGTTTCCAGTATCGCGTAAAGTTCCGCTTGGAAAATTGTCGTATCCTTGCTCAATGTTATAGACCTGTGTGCTCTAGGCCCCACTATTCCCGCCCCAACTCCTTGGAGCGTTTTTGAGCCGTCCGTGTACCACATTTGCGATCCATCTCTTAGCCATCCTGGGTTTGCGCACCATTCTTCTCTTGTGGGGAAGAGGACCCTGTATTTCCTGTCGAAACAGAATACCGGGTCCATATGGTCGCCCGCCTGAGACATATCAAGTATGTCCCCGATTCCCCTGAGGATAGCCAGATGATCAGTTAGGTTTCCCGCCCTAAGGTTCTCTTTTCCGTAGATAGAGATTGCCCTTATAGCTGCCTCCTCTTGTATAGCCAGATGGAGCGGTGCAAGGTTCAGAAGAGCTTCCATACCCAACGTTGGGGTTGTTTTCATGGCCCCTGTGACGCATAGGCATGCAAGTCTTTGTAACCTGCACAGTCTCGATATAGTTGTCCGTTGCTCAGTCTTCCTCCACCATACCAGAGCCCCGTACAGTATGGTTGGTCTCACCATCTGGATATATATCCAGAAGGTCATTTTGGGGCTCAGACCCCAGGATCTGCCAAGTAGTTGCCTCGCTGTCCAAAGGCTCCTCGTGGCCTTTCCCAGTACTGACTCGAGGTGCGGTTCCCAAGTGAGTTTCATATCCAAGACGAGACCCAGATATTTTACCCTCTCCTTGGGAACTATCTCGATGCCACCCATCCAGAGACTGGGTAAATTAATCACCCTTTTCCTGGTAAATGGTACAATGATCGTCTTCGCTGGGTTAACAGATAGCCCTTCCGAAGTGCACCATTCATGCATCTTGTCTAGGGCGTCTTGCATTTGGTCCGTAATCGTCCCTGCATGGTTCCCCCTGATTATTACGGAGATATCGTCCGCATAGCCGATGGTTCTGTGTCCCCTCCGGTTAAGTAGCCCGATCAGGTCATCCACTAATACAGACCATAGAAGGGGAGATAATACTCCGCCCTGTGGGCATCCCTTAACCGCGGTGACTGTGAGATCCGTGGATCCAAGTGAGGCCCTAATCGACCTTTGGTTCAGCATGCAGCTGACCCATCGTACTATCACAGGATCAGCTCCTCTAGTAATGAGTGCTGTTTCCATTGCGTGGAAGTTCGCATTGTCGAAGGCACCCTCAATGTCCATGAATGCACACAGGGCTATTTCCTTCGATTCCATGGCCTTTTCAATATCCCGAACAATATTGTGCAGTGCCGTGGTAGTTGATTTGCCCTTCTGGTAGGCAAATTGGAGCCTATGCAGAGGTCTCATGGAAAGTACCTCCGTCCTGAGGTATTGGTCCAATAGTTTTTCAATCGTCTTCAACATAAAAGATGATAGACTAATTGGTCTGTAGGACTTGGGAGATTCTGGGGGTCTGTTTCCACCCTTGGGTATGAATATAACCCCTACCGCTCTCCAAGTCCTTGGGACATGTCCTATTGTTAAACTGGATCGAAATATGTTAACCATCTTCCGATAGAGGATGGTACCACCTCTTGACAACAGGGCCGGAAAGATACCATCCGGCCCCGGTGATTTGTAAGGTCTGAAAGAATTTACAGCCCATTTTATCCTCTCAAAGGTCACTATTTTCCTGATGACCTGGTTCGTCGCCCTTCGCTGAGCATGCGGCCATGCCGCTGGAGTTTCAGCGTCCGAAGCTCCAAACCTGCAATCAGGAAAGTGAGTTCTAAGTAGAAGCTCTAGTGTCCCTTTGAAAGTATCTGTATAGGTGCCGTCTGGCCCCTTCAGTGTGCTTATCGGGTTCGTGCCCCCCTTCGAAAGTGCTTTGTGCAGCCTGGCTGTGGCCGGGACGTCCTTAAGATCTTCACAGAAAAGTTTCCATGATTTTCTCTTGGACTTCCTTAGCTCCTTGTTGTAAGTGGTTAGGGCCTCTCTGTACTCTTCCCAATTTCCAGTTTGTTTGGCTCTGTTAAATTCCAGTCTTGCCTTTCTTCGCAGTTTCCCAAGATTTCTGTTCCACCAAGGTACCCTCTTCGTGGAGGATTTTATCCTGACAGGACAGTTGTCTTGAAATGAGGATATGATTGCATCAGTTAGTCTCTCGACTGATGCATCCAGTTCCTCAGGTGATGTAATGGAAAAATGTGTTTCCAGTGATCCTGGACTGCAGATCCTGCGAGTATTTTATCCAATCTGTTGCCCTGGGGTTTCTGTAGAGCGATTGACTCTTCACCAATCCCCTAACTTCAAAAAGGATGTGTTTATGATCCGACATGGAGTCCTCTTCAGAGACCTTCCAATCCCTGATCATATCAAGTGATTTGTTAGTTATAAGTGTCAGATCGAGAACCTCTTCTCTGATGGCGTTGCAAAACGTTGGGCTATTCCCCCTATTTGCAATCCCCATGTTAGTAAGTAATAAGTATTCTAAGAGTGACTCACCTCTTTTATTTGTATCAGTGCTTCCCCATACTGTATTGTGGGCATTCGCATCACAGCCAATGATGAGGGTTTTCCTATGGCATTTACAGTAATCCATTAGTCCCTTTATTTTCAGAGGTGGTGCTTCGTCTGTGTCCCCCGGGAAGTAGGCTGAGGCAATAACAACCTCTATCCTGTTTCCATTGGAGTCCAACTCGACTAGCGCCACTGCACTGTCGCCATCCATAAATTCTGTAAGAGGCAAGTAATTAATATTGGTGTTTATGATAAGCGCAGCCCTTGGTTTGACTGCGCGCGTGTCATAAATTACCTGAGTGTTTTGTATATTGAGGCCTCGTATGCGGCCTCTTGATATCCAGGGCTCTTGTATAAGCCCTATGTTGATGGTGCCAGCAGCAAATCTTCTGCTAATTTCAGCTGATGCAGCCTTAGCATGATGAAGATTTGCCTGGATGCACCTCATTTTGTAGTTTCTGATGTGGAAGGAGGGCTTTCGTCCTCTTCTTCCAACTCCACTGCCTCCATCTGTTGAACAAGCGCATCCGCATTTATGTTCTCAGCCTTAAGCCTGAGTACAACTTGGCCAAACCGGAAGTTTAGCTTCCCTTTTGACTTCGTCACACTAGCTGCTGATTTTTGGTCCACGGAAAGAACCAACGTGACCAGAGAGCCTTTTTCAGCTCTTTTTAATAAACGCCACGTTTCGACGAGGAGACCCTGATTCTGTCCCTGTAACAGATCCAAGATCTTGCTCGTCTCCAGCGTAGTCGAGTTTGGGAAGTATCCCACTGCAATGCGAGATTGAGGAATCTTATGTTCCTCTATGGCATTCAGTGAGATTCCCTCCCATGGTGATGTGTCGGTGATATTTGTTTTCACCCACTCAGCTGACATGCTGTCCTTACAGTGCAAGACTAGGTATCCTGCCTTGTAAGTACAGCCAAGAAAAGCAGGTTTTATGGCCTGATCTTTGCCAGCTACAATTTTTTCCAGAATCATATCCTGGATGGAGTCCATTTGCTGGGTTGTGAGGGACGTATTTGGATAGTCCCTTGCTAGAACCGCAGTCTTGACTCCCATTGTTATGTCCTTATATGAGGCAGTGGGCCGCCTCTGTATGGACACCGATGGGTTGTCTGACTGCTTTGATTTAGCAGCTTGCGAGGTGGATGGTTTTTTATCATCCTTTATCCTCTTTTTCAGTGAGGATTCAGGTGGCGTCTCCTCTTCAGACCTTTGCCTTTTTGGGCCATGTTTAATGCCCCCAGGTTTCTGGTCTACGGCCATAGGTTGCAAGGCCTTGGCGTATGCCTCCTCCTTGCTAAGGCCCTTCTTGATTAGATATGCCAGCCTTTTCTTCCCTGCACCACTGAGTCTCTTTGGCCTCTCTTCATTTTTTTTCTTTACTGGGAGTTACTCCCGCCCCAGTTTCATTTGAGGGCTTTTCTGCCTCTTTATTTTTTTGAGGTATGTGTGCCTCTGCGTTATTTTTTGTTTTATTTTTTTTGTGTACATTCATTTTTGTTCCCACGAGTAAAGGGGAAAAAACGGTCAACTACGCCAGAGCCCCGGTAACGCAGTAAGGCATTTATTGAAATGGGACCTCGCCTGTGCATCCCAAGTCCGCATATTAGGAACTAGTTAACCCACTAGCCATTCATCCCTCGAGATATGCTGTTCCCTCTTGGATTGGGGTTTATTTAGAGTTTTCTCTCTTAGCCCGACTATATTTGCCAGGTACCCAGCAGAGACATGACCGTACTGGGTCCCTGTTACCGGTGGCCACCACGAGGAGGTTATAGCCGCACTTCTGCACAGCCTAGCAGTTACGGCACAGTGAAAAACACTGCGTTATTCCCCCTACATAAGCTGGCAGCTAGACCACCATGAGTCCTGCAAGCATGGAAAAGAAAAAAAGGGGTGATCTAGAGAATAATACAAAAACCAAGTGGGGTTAGCAAAAAAGAGAACAAAAATTAATATTGCAGAGTTATGGCAATCTGGTTCCTCAAGGTTGATGTCTGGAACCATCCACTGCCTCTGGCGAAACTGAACACACAAACGATAATTTTTTGACTTATTGTGCATTAGTGCCGGAATAAAAGTCAACAGGGCTAGCATATGCATCCACACTAACACCGCTGCTAAAGGATATTATCACCAACAAATGCTTGTTTGAGACTTATTTACAAACGATCTGCAAGCTTCCCATCCATCTCGCCAAAAATAAGGATTCCAAGAATATTCTTGGCCACAACAACGCCAATCAATATGATTTGGCTACCTTAAGTGGACATTAATGGCATTGGAACGGCCGCATTTTATCCTAATGTTGACCCAACTATCATTGACTGAATACATCCGGGTATGAAATGAAGAAATATTCCCTATTTTGTACATGAAAGTGACAATTTGAAAGTGAATTAAGACATACGTTATCTACTAAAGATGTGCATAATTAGCTTTAACTGGGTTCGAAGGTTGCATTGAACATGTGTAAACTAAACGATCATACTCACACCCGTCCCTACAATTTTATGAAATTACATTAGGAAATTAAAAGTTAACCACCGATTTGTCAATCGAAATTTCTTAGTATTAATTAGAAAAGTCCTGTATGAAATCAGACGGTTAAAAGATCACCCTTTAGAATAGTTCATATAATTACGGTTCCTTTTTTTTTTTTTGAATATTAGACTTTGACTTGTATGAACATAAAAGCGATATAATTTTATAATACACAACGAACAAAAACTAAAACGCATCATACGAGTAATTCCTCGCCCACAGCGTATGATTAATATGAATCCATCAGTCATCAAGTGAAATATTCCACATACGTCCTACGCCCAAGTTTTAAAATATATTGAGAGGAAGTACAAGAGCATTTAGAAAAGTTTTGCAATATTTTATGGATTTGAAATGAAGAAACATGTGTCCATTTTTCTAGTGGTGCAAGCACCTGCATGTGTGCCAATTTGTAATTTTGTGATTTATTCAACAAATTTATACATCATTATTGCACAACCACATGCTGCCGCATTGACAAACGACTTGTACTTGTATGGTTGTAGTAGAAGCAATGAATTTCGCTCGACGTATTCATTAACTGTAAAAACGCATGTCCGTGTTCTAGCCATAAAACTCTTTGAAAATTCGCTTTTGGTTTCAGTGGTTTCAGCTTTTTTACTTCTGTTTCGTGGTGCAAGGAAGGATTTAAAGGTCATAATATACATTTTCGCTGAAAATACGAATTTTAATATTTAGAGGCCAGAAACGTCTGTTGCAAACGTTAGATGCACTTTGTGGTTTTAAGGTTATAGTTACGAATTGGTTTTGCTTTCATTGGCCGCTTGGAGATGTAATACAATTTTAAAATGTTCATTCTTTTGTACATAAATTGCAAAAGCAGAATATTTGTGTTGAACGAATACGTCATTGTTGCTGACACACAGTTCTTGTTATGCAACCACTGCTATTGCTAATATTGTATGAAAATTAATTATGGAATGCAGCGCATGATAAGACCAATTCAAGCTTAAGTATTTTTTTAATGGCAGTTTGAGTTTGTCTCTCCTCTCCTTTCAATTTTGCCCATTAAAGATGGGCTTTACTTAATCATAATGGAGGAGCAAATAAGAAACTTGCAAAAAGATTGAAGAAATCATCTCATCCACAATATTAAAACAATAGAGCAGTGGGCTATCTGTAGCAAGCAAAGAGTAAATTACACGCAAATAATTTAAGCCAAGATGTGAAGCAAATCTTACCATAGACCTCTTCAGGCTAATAGATTTCATATTCTAAAATTTACCAGCTGCAAAATTTATTTTCCATTGTCGCCAAAACTTAAATATGTATTCCACTTCAATTGTATAAATGGCTCTGCAGAAGGACATGCATGGCAGCAGAAATTTGAAAGGAGTCGAAGAAAAGTAGTTTTCAAAAATTCTCATATCGATAAAAACTAAATTCAAATATTTATTTTAAATTAACTGTATGGCAGAAGTTTTGCTCTTAAGAAAAAACTGCTGAGAAAATAAATACACTTAAGCCAGATCTGCATGCTTGACTTGCAAACGAAATATACTAATGGCTAAAATATGTTTGTAAGCATGTGTCATGAGTAAACTTTGCAGTTCTTCCTTTTCTCTTATTTCTTAACTTTTAAGACGGAAATTTGCATAAGACAAACATGCAAAAGTAAGAAATACTTTTGAAACAAAAATTAAACTCGTGATTCACAGACATACACTAGAGGAAACAAATGCCAGAGCATTCAAACTACCCCACAGTTCAAATAGTGGCCATGAAACCAATATTCACATGAATTATTGTTAGTCCTACAGAAGCTGCAAAAGATATCTGAGATAAAAGTGTATGAAAATAAAATAAAAAACATGAAGATTGATCTCGAGACATGATAGTGAAAACCTCTCTGGAAATATAGAACATGCAATCCAACTTTAAAAATCGAAAAATGCAAAAAAAAAAATATTGCATAAAATTATTTCATAAAACCTATTAATAAGCAAATTTTTGCAAAAAAAAAAAAATTATCGATAGTAGAAGCTTTCATCAATAATGGATAAACTAATTTTACATAAAAAATTATTTAGCCAAAGTTTTCTACAAAAATTCAACGAAATTAAAAAACTTAAAAAATTATATTTAACAAATTTGATAAGTTCAAATATTTTATAGCGACAGTCTCCATAAATATCAATAAAAAAATCGCTAAAAAATTTTGTTTCTTATAGAAATTTTTTAATATAAAATTTAACCACAAAAATCTTTTAAAGAAAATTTAGGGACTGTAAAATTTCTGTCAAAAACTCTTCGATAATCATAATTTTCTGCACAAAAACATAAATAAGAAATAGATTTTTTTAATAGTATTTATTGAAAAATTATTGATGGAAACATTGTAATAAAATATTTATCGATAACAACAATTATGTTTGGAAATTGTATATAGAAAACTTATAGGCCGCAAAAGTTTTCGTTAAAGAAATTTATAGACAGAGAAATTCTGCTACAAAAAATTTATGGACAGGATGAATTTTCTGCAGAAAACATTTATAAAAAAATCTTTCATAGGAGAAGATTTAGACTATAGAAATTTATCAACAATAAAATTTTTCCATAGAAAACTTACAGCCAATAATATTTTGTTTAGAAAATTATTATCAGGCAAATATTTTCTAAAGCAAATATTTAATATTTGTAAAATTATTGATATCGAAAAGGTTCTACAGAAGATATATAGAAAAATGTTATGTGTGTAAAGATTTTCTATAGAAAAGTTATCGATAATAAAAAAAAAATTCTGAAAAAATATTTATAATCTTTTTAAAATATTATAGTTTAAAAAGGTTTCTTAACAATAATCCATTAGGAGAAGAAAATTAATGAAGAAAACTTCAAAATTATTTTTTAGAAATAGTTTTACTGTATTTCATATCTCTATGCAGAAACTTCATATTCTTCAAATATTTCAACTTCCGAACTGTATGTTCACACAAAAAGTGATCAACTTATTATTCATATGATATAGTATGATTTTTTATAGTCTAAAGTTGAATCATAAATATAAAATCAGCAAAATCGTTGCCTCCGTGGTAAGTCACACCTCACTAGCTGAGTCTCTCCTGTTTCTCTAACGTATTCTCAACTAATTTTGCTTAGAACTGCCGGTAAATTGTGCCTGTATTTCTTATTCACGTTTCAGAACAAACTCAAATATTTTTTTCCTTTTATGCAACAAAAAAAAACATAAATAAATACAAAAAATATAAAACTGAATCTGTTACGAAAGTTGAAAAACATTAAAACAAAAAGAAATGAGTTTAAAAAATTTGAATGAATATTCTTAAAGTTTTTGGGTTTGTCATGCAGCATGGAACCCAAAGAACTAACTCTTTTCTTAAACGCGATAAAAAGTGAAAAATATACAAGAAAATTCTTCAAAATTACTTTGCAGTTGAATTATTCCTTTTTGAATTTTTGTATAAGAGTTTGCCAAATGCAAATGTCTGTTTAATACGTATGCACGTCCATTATATTAAAGGGAAAACGGCAAAGTTTTTATTTAGAAACCAAATATTTGCGGTAGTCCTTGCTGGCAAATACCAAATGAGTTCAAGTGAAAGAAGTCTTCCAACCAACCAGCCTTTTTGACAATGCCACAGCAGCCGCACTGTGAAGTAAAGCAGAGAATTGAAATAACGCCAAAACAACACAGCAGGCAGGCACACAACACAATTTTCTATACATTTAATAAGTACACATACAAACAAACACAACTACTTTAAGGCACACACACACACACACATCTTGAGACCACAACAAAGGTCAAACAAACGAAAACAATACACACAGCCATAGAAATAAAAGTCCCAAGAAAATTTAAAATATATATAGAGTTTTCCTAAATATTGAATTACAAAAATAGTTTGCAAATTAGGATAAAGATAATTTCTTGGCAAGAGAAGAACAGAACATGCACGTGGCATAAGCAAGTAAACGAATAGAAAAAAAAACTAAGAAAAACGGAAGCACGTCGACGTTATTAACCACATTTGTGGTACCAATTTTATAAAAAGCCAGTGCAGTATATGATTCAAAAGATTTCTCGACCATTTAATGTAAAAACGACATATCTCAAAAATTTTACTGATGGAAACTATGCTGAAAACTGGTACTGATGACACCGATCCTTTTTCTATGTAGGAAAAAAGCTGAATCATATTTAAAGCTAAGCCGAGTTTATGTAAAAAAGCATTGATACAGTCTTTAAATTATGCCGATCTCAAAAGCTCAAAATATTGAAATTACTAGGGAAAAATAATCCTGGGTATTCTCTTAATATATAAAAAAAGTTATATTTGATGCAAAAACTTTAATGCATTTTGCCAAGGGTTTATCTTTAGATGTGTGTCTATGTTACATTAAAGGAGCCATATTTAGTGTTGTAAGTGTAGCAGAAAGTGAAATTTGCTTATTGTAGATAAAAGTTATCAAGTCACGATTTTCCAAAAAAAAAAATGATAAATGCAAAGGATAATAAATTGCCACAGCCTGCAGGTTGGCTTGTGGATGAACCCAAAGAGTTGCTCATAATATTGTTTATAACGTCCATAAGCATTTCCCTATTGGTGGTAGCATATACCACATATCTCGGTTTTGCTTCTCATCTCGCTCATTCTAGGAAAGGTCGAGTTTACGCCAGTGAGTGTTATGCTAAAATATTCAACAAAGCATAAACTCAATCTCTTTTAAGGAGCATTTAATTAGACCAACAGTTCTATAAGAGGCGAAAGCTGCCCCATTTCAATTTTAGCGCTACACTTATGAAACCTTGACGCGAAAAATATTTAACGAAAGTTGCTCAAACTTTCTTCCTTCCTCTAACTTCCGAGCCTAAAATTTTTATTTCATCAAATATGAAAATAGTTCAAACAAAGATGCTTATAATTAGGATTTGTCTTATGCAAATGAAGAACTTGCAACAAAAAAAGTATTAAAAGTAAAAGCAAAATCCACAACAATAAATTTATTATCTTAAGACAATTAAAAAATGTATATTTATAAGCATGCAACTGAGTCAAATACACACACCGTAGTCTTATTTATATTAATAAAAATATTCTCTCCAGTGCTGCACTTTCTTGCAGCAGAAAAGTAAAAATAAACTTAACAAAACTAAAGTCAGTTTGCAAGAAAAACTTATTTATCTTTGCTTCACTTTAAATGAAAAATTATATGAATAACAACCACGATGAACAATTTTCTGAAGCATTTTTCCGTAACCCGGAAACAGAAATCGGTCCTAGTGTTAGCTGTTTCATATTCAAAAACTTCTCCAAAGTAAAAAGAGCACCACTCGAACTAAACTAATACTTCTAACTCATACAATGCCATAGTCCTTGTATACAACATGGAAAGATGTTAGAAACTTTTTGGTGCTACTTCTACTGATTCTCTTCTTGTTTATTGTAGTGGTTTTGGTGTCTTCATATTATTTTGTTTTCTTTAAGTTTCCATAAGAAAAATCTAAGCAAAAACTATAGATTCGAATTTCATTTATTTTATGGCACTGGGTAAACAACAGGAAAAATATGTTTAACATTAACATAGCAAAGAAATATTACCAAGATATATTAAAACAACAATAACTACAATGAAAACTTAACAATGAACTACCAAAAAGTGAGAAGTATATTGAGGAAGTAAAAAAAAACTTAAAACAACAAATAAGGTTCAACTTGTAGGTTTCTGTGTGAAAGTTAAAACAAGTGACCTCTTAAGGGGACCATAAATATAAATATGTTGCATGTACCAGAGGGTGTTTTAATTGTAATAAGATTTTTTGATTCAACACAAAACTTTGCTATTTCCAACTTCACTTTTTCTAATTGCTGATGCAAAATTTGCAGCTTATGCGATAAGTTATCTAAACATTGAAGGAACTCATACATACTCTTGGGGTAAGTTTTTTTCCAAGACTTTAAGAAGATGCCATCTACTTGAACTAAATAAAACATACGAATTTGGTTTTGGATTATTATTCTTGAATTCTTAAAAATCTTTAAAAAAAATTTGTAACATCTTTTCAAAATGTTATCCAACCCAAAAGAAAATCATAATTCTGTTATTATGTTTGTTTTATATTAAGGAAATGACTTTAATATGATGCAACCTTAAGAAAAATGTTTAAAAATGCTTTTAGGAAATTATAAAGGGGCAAATATAACCTAATACGGTAACGTGCCTTTAAAAAACTTCTAATAAATATTATGTGGTTACAAATGTTATAACACATAAGTACATACCATCACATTCAGTGTAGCGAACAACATATTGGTTGGTAAAATCGCATACAGTTCAGAACTCTCATTTAGTTGATAAACTAATGGACATAAAGCATTAAGTTGTGTACTGTATATAAGAGCAATCAATGATACTGTACAAACGATAGTTGCAAGTAGGCCACTTGTAGGCCGAGAGCTTTGACGATTCCTTTTCCTTTGCATGTGGCTAGTAGTAGCCGTACTCCGGGGCCTCTGAAACAAGTGCACCCGATTACACTCTTGCACTCCTGCTAATCGTAGTTAGTATTGGGCGATTTCACGGACTTTCGAATACCTCTTAAGCGTGGTTCTTTAGTTTTGCCGGTTGCAAGAGCTCCTAATAACACTCTTACACTAGTAGTAATCGTTGTAAATAGTAACTGACCTAAATGGCCCCCGTGTATCTCTTGTGTTTGTAGTAGTCAAGCAGACTTTTATAAGCAGCGTAAGAGTTTTTTCAATAAGGCTTTATTCCATATATTTTTAGAACGTGAGAAAAACATGTATTTGATTTCAAAGAAAGTAGACATTTCATATGAACTTGCAGAGTTTAAGTCATACCACGGCTGGCACATTAAACTATTATTTTTTTATAAAGAGAACTAACACTCAGGCCTGCTACTCTAAGTGTTACTTCATTGTGAAGAGGATAGTATTGAAAGAACAGGATGAAAGAGCTTAAATCATTGAACAACTTTACTATTGCGCATTTTATTAGTTTCAATCCCAAAGTTTTATCTTGTTTTCAATAGGCGCACTAAGATTTTTAAACTGTACATATACCAAATTAATTAATTGCATTACTTTGACAACGATTCCGCTAACATTTGAGAGGAAGGTTAAACATTAACATAGAAAATTATCAATCGCTGAAGGACTATTCAGTGCCTACATCACTTAAACAATAACACAATGCCACACTCATTTGTATAACAGAAAAAAGTCATATCGATGACTTGACGTAGACATGTAGGCGACAGCACCCTAAACATTAAAAAAAATTATTTTTTTTTTTTGTTAGAAAAAATAATTTAGAGCTTAAATAATTTTCTCATAAGCATTTAAGGCTTTTCTACTTCTACATTTGTCACAGTATATATACCCATAACATTCTTTTTTTAATATTTTCTATTTGAAGGAAAAAAATGGGCTCTTGTCTTCACAAAGTTTGCATTTACTGTAGCGTATACTTGATTAATATTTATTACGACAATATTAATCAAACGTCCCATATTTGTCCATGCTCTAGTAGTGACTTTGTCATAGCCACAACTTGAATTTGTACTCATTACTTCATATATCTTTTTTTTAATAATTCCATTTACTTCAATGCTTCCATTTCTAAAGAATTTCCTCCCATTGTAGCGCCTACTTAATAAATATTAATTAGATCAATATTATAAGAACTGCATTTGCAGTCACTGTTTCCAAATAATTCTGCTTTACTTAAATAGATATATTAATTTAATTATTTTTTTTAGTTTGAGGTCTTCTTTTTTTATAAAAAACAATATGTATATTAATTTTCTTGATTTTTACATATTTCAACACCCTGTGGGTGTCTTCTTCAGGAAATTAAAAATATTTTATAAAATTTGAAAAAAAAAATTAAAAGAAAAAAGTTTAAATATTTTCAATATAAAATATTGACAATTGAGGAAATGAGTAAATATTTTTAAATTTCATGCATAATAAATTATAATATTTTATTAAGTAACAGAAATTAATAAAGTATTTTTCTTTTTAGTGCCCGTTTTTGCTTTTGTAAATTAAATGCCTGTAACTTTGAGCTGCATCTGTTCTAAAATTCATTGTCTGTGTTAATTGAATATTAATTATTTCTAATAAAAACGACGTTTGTAATTGTTTTCTTTATCTAAAATAGTTGTATTCTCAAAGACCGGGTAATGACTTTTATTAAGACAATGATTTAACAAAGCCGTTTTTTGCGAAGAAATATTATTTATATGTTTCTGGACCGATCTGTGTCCTGCTAATCTTGTCTTTAGTTTATTTTTAGTAGACCTATATATACTTCTGAACATTGGTCATTGTTATTTCCTTTACATGGAATTTTGTATATCACATTTGCCACAGGGTGTTGAAATGTTGAAAAATCAAAAAAATTAATATATTGCTTTAAAAAAAAAAGACTTAAAACTCAAAAAAAATAATTCAATTAATTCAAAATAAAAGGTCGAATATTATCATCAATTTAAATAAATATATTTAATTAAATGCATTAGAAGCTTTTAATTCACTTAAGTTTTTATCAAAGCCTTATAAAACTGTATTATTAATTTTTTTTGCATATTTTTATTTGATATTTTAGCAATTATTTCAAACTTGAGAAAGAATTGCCATTCACTGTAGCGCACATGTATCAATATTAATCATACGTTCTATATATCTCATTACTATAATAAGTTTGTCATAAACACAGCTTGCAATTACACAAATTGCGTCCATTTATATGTATATGCTGTACTTATCTTTGTTATGTTATATTCTATGTTAACAAACTTGTATAAAAAAAGTTATTACTATACATTCGTCATAGCTTTATCTATCTGTATTATTGGTTTTTCATATGCTTTATTATTCTACTATAACAAAAATTGTTTTAACGCATTTGGTCCAAGAAAAAATTTATTCATTGTAGCGCATACTTAATAAATATTTATTAACTATATGCCAATATTAATCATACGTCCCTTAATGACATTTCTGTGGCAGTGATTTTGTCATAGACACAGCTTGCACATACTGTTTTGCTCCACATAAAGTAAATATTAATACAATAACAATAATACTAATATATTAATATAATAAATAAATATTCAAATGTCGTTTAAGTATAAATCTTTTTTCTAATGCATACAGTTCCCTTGACACTTTCAGCTTCACATTTGTTGCTTTTTTTTAATTTTCGTTTACCTTATTTTACTATTGGCTTGCTGCCTTGTCACCACAACCATGATATGTTTGCCGCACATAAGCAGTAAATTTTAGAAATTATTCGATAATAATCATTAAATTTAGTTGCTGCTAAGATATTTAATCTTTCTGTAGATAATACTAACAATTTTCCGAAACGCATGTCAATTACTTTAATTATGCATCTGGGCTAAATTTCTTACAACACGAACATTAAGCAGATATGCCTTCTGATAGAATTGAAGACGCAGAGAAGAGATGAAGCCGAAGAAAATGAACTCATGTTGCAACAGTATCATTCATTAAACTGATACAAGTGGTAGGGAGGCATATTAACCAATAATTATGCCAGCAGCTGTTCTTCTCCAAAAACATATGTATATGTGTGTTTATGTACTGCAACTATATTCTATCAAGGTTGGTGATTCATACAGATGCTGTAGAAGACATTTTAGGTTTTACATTTAGGAGATGTTTTCATGTATGTGATTGAGGTCACGTGTGTGCATGTCGATGATGTATCAATAAGATCATCCGAAGCAACCATGCAATTATTAAGTGCTATGATTTTACAAAAAATGTTAAACTTTCTAACCTCAAATATCAAAAAACTTAACATTGAAATTTCTCAGATTGGTTCTAAAAAAATTGAACTTTACAATTGAATAAACAGCTAAAGCCACAGCCAATAAATTTGTAAAACATAAAAAATTACATAATACCGCAATTATTTTGTTTTAAATTTTTATTTCAAACGCTTATAAGGCTCCTAACTAATTTCCCGATGGACAGTACACCGTGAAGAGTTGGAAGCCGTTACAGGACCACTCATGGTGGAGAACATTGTGGACAATATGATATCTGATGCGACCAAATGGCGAGCAGTTGCGAAGTACTGCGAAGCGATATTAAGGTCGAAGAAACCCTTCTTAGACTCTGCAGGATGACTGAAAAATGCATCTATGTAGACGACAGCCTAAAAGTAGGCTACATTAAGCAGGGTGGCTGATAGCCAGCCATTGGGAAATCACTTCGAAGTAATGCTAACGCGGTCCCGGAGTGGGGATTATTTCCCGGAGAAAGGAGGTTTTTTAGTCGGTATACCTATAAGGGGAGCCCGACATATTACAGATGGGAACAACCCACTGTGAATGCAGTAATGCACTTTTACCTCCTTGGAAAAAAAACTAATTTGGTACAATACCAGAAAATTCTTCCTGTTTATTAATACAACATTAATTTTATTCATCCCAGTCCACTGCTATTCAACACTTCGCTTAAAAGCAATAGAAACAACAGCATTATTAATAAAATTATCACCAGCATCAAAAAGATAGAATAAAAATAGAGCAAATTCAAGAATACTAAGCCTGAGTGTATAATTTAGGATATTGGCAAGTGCACCTTAAGCTTTTATAGCTGATAATAATTACTGGGAAGATGAGGCCATAAAACTTAAATGTGTTCAATTTAAAATACTTATTTAAAACTGTCTATTCCTGTAGTTCCTAAGACTGTACTCGAGAGATTTTTTGTAGAAATATTTCAAATATATGCGATAAGTAATTATTTATATTTATAAGGGAGTAATACGGGAACTGTTCGAAAAACTTTGATCATTTTGATTATGGACAAATAAAATATTTTATGGTATGGATATGGATAGTCAAATACGAAAATTTATTTGTAACAAAAAAATGTTTTGGACACAAATTAAACTTATTTTTGCAAATTTTTCTTATCTTCAATGTAAAAAATATTATAATAAACAGGACATTATATTAGCACACGTTATATATATGCTGCAATCAAAAGGGTATATGTATTTTTTTCCCAGTTAACCACAGTAAATTAATTGAACAGACATAAGCATTTTAACGAATTATATCGAGTCACTGACATATCGACCAAAAGTCTTTGCAGATTTTGAAGAAAATCTCCCACTAGAACACATTCCAATTTAGTAACGATAAAACAGTAAAAGACACTTAACTATCCATTGATACTTTAAAGAGTCTGTACTACTGTCATCGATGACTCTCCCCTTATTTCCTCTAGTATCATAATTTCTAGTCAAAAGAAAATTTAAAATAACTTTCGAATAAATTTCATTACTTACATCTAATATAAAGAAAATAATGTGAACAGAAACAAATTTCCTTAAAAAACTTATCGATAACAAAAACGTCATGGGAAAATCTAATGAATAATAAAAATTAGCCATAAAAAAATGTTCTACAATTTAATTTGACAAGAACGAACTTTTTGTTTTGAAATGTATGGGCATTCGAAATAAAACTCATACTCCAAATATTGTGTGCAAAACTTTTTTAAAAAAGTTAAAATATAATATCAGTCAGAAAAAAAATCGTCATCATTTTCTTTCACTTGTACCTACTTTGCGTAAAATACTAAATATTCATATCAGAAAAGCATATTAAAAAGCTTCTTTTAGAAGAATGTGAAATCCTATTAAAAGTACAAGGGACTAATAGCTGTATTATATTGTTCAAGGCGAATAAAAAATGGATTTTATCATACGAACTAATTTCCTCCTCTATATTGTTATGAAAAACTTTCTCCTCAACACACCACTTTTTTCTTCTCAAGAAAATAGTTCGGAAATGAAAAATTGTGAGTGACTCTTTGTACTACAAGAAAGAAGACATACAATTGCTTACTGAGTGGGACAAGATTTTAAATCGAAATTAAGTTATTGCAACAGGTAATAAGATTATTTGACAATTAAATAGTGATAAACTTTGTTAATAATAGCCATAACAAAGGCACTAAAGAAACCATCCCACATTTGGCCACCATGGCCCGTTAATTGATGTAGCAACCACCACATCCTTGGTCACGCCACTATCTGTACTTCTGTTACCCGAACTACGAGGTCTTCTAAGAGTCTTAATAATGTTTTCAATATTTTACCGTAGCCTTGATGAATAATTTGATGTTTCAAATTAAGTTTAAAACTTTCAATAATTTTTATTTCTCACATTCCACTTCACATAAATTTCGCCAAATAAAATTATATTCAAAGTATATATATATATATATATATATATATATATATATATATATATATATATATATATATATATATATATATATATACTCTGTTGTGTTGTTAATGCGATTTAATTTGTTGTTGTTGATTAAGTTGTTTTTTATTTTATTTTCTCTACTACAACGTTATTAGGAAATGTGTAAGGGAAATATGAAAAAAGTCGAGGAAAGTTTATTAATAAAACTTCCAAATGAAGTACTTACTTTTAAGTAGGCTTTCATTGTGAAAATTTAATTTTGTAATTTATATATAAAAATTTAAAACTGGCACTTGAAAGGAATAATTTAGCACACATTTGAATATAAAAATTTTAGTTCATCCATTAGTCTCTAATCTATTTTATAATGAAGCTAGGAATTATGCTTTGCAGCCATTATTAATTTTCGCCGGGTTTTGTAAATAATATTTCTATCTTCCCGTTGCAAGAGCTGATATGGAAGCCACCAACTGGCATTTTAGACCCAAGTTTTTACTTTTGTGACATTTAAAAATTCGAAGTTCAGATGCCATCCCGAATCGGGCCATAAAGGCGTTAACCATGTAAACTGTATATATACGGTGGATGTTAGTCTTCATACTTCTGCGCGAAAAACCAGAATATTTTACTAAGACAAGATTATAAACCATATTTGGGTTTATCTCTATGATGACATTCGTTAACTATCCGCTGCAGTGACCATATTTTTTTTACCCCGAAGAAATTTAATAACGAATCTGCCCAGAAAAATTTTATTACCTGAATTTTTGTATAGATCTCTTGAAAGGAGTAATTTTAAATATTTAAATTGTAACAAGACTCCTTAGATATCATTTCATTGTACTTGATAAATCTTAATTTTTCTCTACAGAAATTTCAAAGTATTTTGAATATTTTACTTTTAAATGATTATATACAATTAAATTTTTGCATTATATTTTTAATTATTTAAAAACAAGAGTTCTTTCCCCTTCTTATTCGTTTGTCATCAAAACTGTATTGAAGTCACTGTTTTCTATGTTTTCAATGTTATAAGCCAATTTAACGATTATGTTTAAGATTTTTTTCTTTTTTATATTTAAATGGATTTCAAAAGTTGTTAAATTATCCTTTCAATGGCACAAGAAGTATAAACGGGAGCAAGAAAAATATTTTACTTGCAAATATATTTTATTAAAACAAAATAAAATTTATGTTTATTTTTATTCAGGTTCTAGGTAATATATTAATTTAAGTAAAACTGCTTTGTTTTACTAAAATTTTATTCTTCATTTTTTAGTTTTTATTCGGTTTTTAGTTTTTATTTCGGTTTCGGTTTTCTTCATCAGGAATTTGAGTAAAGCCTTCTTTTACTGTTAAAATCACAGAGCTTACTTACTATTAAAAGAAAAAGACGGCTCTGCTCAAATTCCTGATGAAGAAAACCGATGGTAATCGAAATATTGAATAAAAAATAAAAAAATGAAGAATAAAATTTAATAAAACAAAGGAGTTTTACTTAAATTAATATACGACCTAGAGCCTGAATAAAAATAAATATAAATTACATACCATAAGGTCTATGAAATTAATAAATATATATTTAACAAAATAAAATTTTAGGGTTAGGTTAGGTTAGGTTGATTGGAGGGGTGTGATAGCCCATGTCATACGACATACACTTAACCCAGTGAAGGCTTGTTGTGCGCTCCCTTTATTTATCAAACACAAACTTCCAGAGCTCTGCGGCAGGATTCGAACCTGGGACCTTCGCACTACGAGTCTAGTACAAATAAAATTTTAAGTTAAATTTAAACATCTTCACTTTGATGAGATTGAGAGAGAGAGAGAGAGAGTGTTATGTGGTGCGTATGATTAATAAATATCACCAAATTAATCATACGTCACATACTGCTTGGTCTAGAAAACTCGTATCAATATTTTTTGTATAAAAAAATTACTTAATTTGTTGTTGATATTCTTGGTGTTTTTTATGTTTAACAAAAACAATATGCATTACAATTTCTTTGATATCAAGTTCAGTAGTGAAAGATATAAACACAGGACATTCCAAATACACACACACAAGCACATGCACGTGCACAGCAAGTTGTTAGTCGTTTTAATGCCACCAAAACAGCCACTATATCTCACAATTTTAATCAATATAAAACATTAATGCAAAGAAAACAATGGCAATAACATTTTATAAATTTGTTTATTTATTGTGCAGGGGATAAATCATAAGTAGTATTTAGCTAATATGTTTGAAAAGCATTCAAAACTAAAATAATTATGAAAATCTTGATATACAAAATGGGAATAAAATCATGTAAGAAAACTACAAAACCGATAACCATAGTATTTTTTGAATAAAACAAACAATTATAATCGACTTAGATGGGCAATTCAAAAAGCAGCTTTTGCTCACTTGAGTCTATTTTGTTATCGTTGTGATATCTTTGATGGATGGAGAATCAAAAAATTTTGAAGAAAAGCAGACAGAAAGCAGAAACACACTATTATACGAGAGGTGCCGAACCTTTGACCCACTAGCCACTATTCTACGAGAGCAGCCTATACTCGATTAGCCTTCGGGTGACAATTTGTATTTTTTGGGCAAGAGTCTTTCATCTCACAAAGATTAATATGAATGCAGTCGATATGAAAGATTTTTTTCAAAATAAATTTCTTGAAAAAAGTAATTCTCAGTTTTCCTCTCCGATGGAATTCAAAAGGCTGAAAAGCTTTCGGCCTTAAAAAAACACAATAATTTTTTATCTGTTCTATACGATTCCAGTCGAAATTCTGACGAAATATTGGAAAAATTATATTGTCAGTGTTGGCCTTATATTGTTGTGTTGTGGGAATAATATATTTTAAAGTGTAGAGTAATGCTAATGTTGTTCCAGCATCTTTTAAAAATATTTTTAATTTCCTGAGGAATACAACCTCAGGGTGTTGAAAAAGCAAAAAAATAACTATTTTGTTTTTTATAAAAAAAGAAGACTTCAAACTCAAAAAAAATTCAATTAATTTAAAATAAAAGGTCGAATAATATCTTCAATTTATTAGAAAATATTTTACGAGCATTTTTTTAACATTGAGGGTTGCCTCAAAATTTACTTAAATCAAGAGACAAGAAAAATTTCCTCTCATATCGATTTTATAGATTTAGTATTTTTGTTTTAACTTGGAAAATTGTCTCGTTTATAGCAAATTTAAAAAAAAAATCCGATGAGTTCTGTCGAGGGATATCGTTTATCGAAACATTTTCAACATAATACTAATTTTGAATAATACGCGAAATTGTTATCAAATCCGTTTCCTAGATCCTTTAACTATAATGGTTTTATATATTTCGAAATTTGTAATATAGAATAGTTTTGAAGATTGTCGGCTTCGAATATGATTGTCAAATCGATTTTATAGATTCGGTAATTTTTCCCGAAACCTGGAGGAATATTCTGAATGAATTAATGGGCGACTGTGGTTCAAGAGATGTCATTTTCTCTATTTTTCAAAAAAATATTATTGTGAAATTGACTCCAAAAATTCTGGACAAAGAGATTTTCTAAATTCTGTCATTTTTGTGTATTGTTGGTTCGAAAAATATTGCTCTTGAAAAAAATTTTAAAACAAAATTTTTATTATTATTTCGAGAATTCATCATAAATCAAGATTGTTATTATTACGATCAACCATTTTATTTTATTTGAAGAACTTAAATATATTTTATATGAGTTTAAAAATTTCGAATACATGTTACCCCAAAATGTGTTACTATATTTTATTTACAGCAATTTAAAATATTCAATTAAAATTAAATGCATCCCAGTCATTAAACTCATTTATATTGTCAGTATTGGCCTTATTTTGTTGTGTTGTGGCATCAATATCTTTTATATGTAAGTAAGTATTTTCGGACTCAAACTCAGTTGTCTGTATTTAATCTATTCATATTAAGGCCTGACCATACAATATGACAGAGAGCTTCAAAGTGCTTTGATATCCCTTTGCTTCCTACTCTTCTTTCCTTCTGCTGCATGTCGATGTGCACGTGTCAGACATATTTATCTATTCCTGTTATGCCAAAAATACCACAATCTAATGTTTAACAAATACTCTTACAAATATGTATAAAAATATATACTTGTGCTGCTCATATCACCATATTGATTTTACAGCATTCACTATTAATATTGTGGAATTTATGTTGTAAATTCAGTAGATCAATGATTTAAATTTTTGCACTTTGCTATTGTAATTTTAATTTAATTTTTTTTTTTTTTATTTGAGTTGCATATTAATTTTGTGTTCATCTATGTTTCAACCCGTATCAAATCATTAAAATTTGTCTGCATAAATATTCTTATATTAAACGTGTGGTAATAACATTTGTTGCACTATTTATAATCTTGTCACATTTTAGATTTTAAACAATACACTGGTCAACAAAAGTACAGTTT
The DNA here is from genome assembly GCA_963681545.1 of Germaria angustata. Classification (NCBI taxonomy): domain Eukaryota; kingdom Metazoa; phylum Arthropoda; class Insecta; order Diptera; family Tachinidae; genus Germaria; species Germaria angustata. The sequence goes on along the minus strand of OY812998.1, from coordinate 135,710,813 downwards.
GAACAAAGAAACTGTTAACTTATTACACATATTCAGAACAGGACTGAAGATCATAGAATTGATATATTTCATATACGAATAATTCACTATAAGGTCTTTTAATATGACAATTCAGAGCTTGATCGATGATTTACTATGAAATTCATAAAAGACTACCAAAGAAATATTTTCACATGAAAAAAAAATTAAATTTATCAATCATTAATTTCTTGATTTGAAAACCTCGAAATCGCCCTTTTTAATTTTCACTTGGATTATTTTTCTTTTTAGTATAAGAGCAGATTACCATTGTGATTAGTGACAAGTTTTTTTATGAAGTAGTAACAACAAAGCATTTTCAGGTTATACTAAAGGACTATTTTTATTTGATATTTTTGTCCTGGTGTGAAATCGGGACAAACTTTTTTAAAGTTATGATTTTGTTCCTCTTATTATATTTACATATAAAACGAATAAATTTTGTATATCCGAGTTGTACTTGTAAAAAGAATGGCAATATCTTTTGAATCTCTTAAAAGTTTTTATTCATATTTTTTTCATATATTGAATTTTATCAAAAATAAATTTAAAAAAAGTAAAGTCTTTATCCCGATTCCGAAAGTTCAAGATTGCTGCGAAATTCATTCATTTAATCGAAATCTTTTGAGAGAGTTAAAGTAGTTCCTTCAAAGTCAGGATCTATAGCAACTTTATCTATCTTAACTTTATCTGAAATATAGTAGACCCATCAAGATATTCAGTCTATTTTGGCATAGGAAGTTCCCCAATATGACAAATCGGCTTTTTAGCAGACAATAGTTCAGGATACCTTTTCTAAGTTTTTGTTGTAATGCCAGTAAGAAAAATATAACAATTTTAAAAATGATTTGTAGGTTCTGACTGAATTATAGCAGTTGCTAATGGAAATATTTTTGATATTTTTGGCCATTTAGACAGAAGTCATATACACGTAAAACTCCAAATATGAGAAAAATATTTCATCTATTTTCCGACAGGAGAGCCAAAATAAATTTGACACAATACTTTTGTAACTACCAAATCCCCTTAGTAAATTTACCAGAGTAATAAAGTTGGAATAATTTTAACACCTTCTTTCCATAATTTTGGAATTGAAACATCAAGATAAAGCGTAAAAACTTAACTTCACGGACAGGCGATCACAACTAAAAAAAATAGACCTGATTTCCATATATCAAGAATTCTCATATTGTTTTTGATTATTTCATTTTAAACATGTGATGTTTAATCTTTTCAAACTGTTTAAAGTTCACTGAAGATTTAATTTGTCTGCTAAAGCCACAACACTAAAGTAATTATATTTTAATGAATATAATATTAATAATAAAATTTAAATTTAATAAATTTGCAAGATAAGAGACGAAGTACTAAAACTTTTAATAAATAAACCCATGGACTATTATCTTTGATCTGTTTTATAAAATCATACATTTTTCAAATTACGCCCTAATAAAACTTATCTAATTTTTTTTTCTTTTATTACACGGCTTGCAAATAACACGGTACTTGCCCACAAATACATCCACTTAACGCTGTTGCTATCACATAAAGTATAAAAACTTATTTTATATATATTTTAACATATACAGTCACACATTTATTACAGACCAACCTCATTGTAGAGTGGCAGGCAGCATCATTGTCGTATTTAAGTATGTCATATATTCGTATGTAAGCACTTTTCATTCACGTAACGTGTGTAATCAGTGCGAAATATGAATTTGTTTAACACACATTTTATTTTCTGCATGAATCTGGACTTTTGTTTTAATTATATTTCATACGTTTAAGTATTTATTTAAGATCATGTATTTGTGTGTATTGGTTCGTAGAAAATGAATAGAGTACCCATACGCATAACAAATACACATATTCGCATTAAATCTAACATCCGTGCCGTCGTTACATTTTTATTTTTACTACACTCTGTTAAAATGGTACAAATATTTAATGCTGGTATCCTGCTACAACATCAGACTCCTGCATTTAAATTGCAATTCAGCAATAATAAAAAAATATTCAAATGAAATTAAATCAGGTCACATCATATACACTCCAATACCACTTCAGTTCTTCTATTCAAACTTATTTCTTTTTTCACTTAACTGACCTTAACGGCTCTCAAGCTAAAAATATTAAAAAAACGATTTACTAAATAATAAAAAAAATAGCAACAGCGATAAAAACTTAAAAATACAAAAACGACATAAACAACATGGCAAACTCTAACATCCGGAAGGTCTCACTTGCCGTAATAAAATACAAACGTTAGTAGACAGAAATTGGACTACAGCGTTGATAGAATCATACAAACATGCGGGCAGCTTACGCTCGATAGGCAGCTTTCGCATATTTGGGTTCATAATTGAATATCTCTATGATACCCGCAAATAGTAGATAAAGAAAGGCTAATTGGAAACGGAAATGAAAATAAGACAGAAAGTAGAAAATATCCAGAGATCGAACGTGCGATCCCCTGACAACCAACCAAATACACTAGCCATTAGTCTAAGGGGGAACCAAATATGTGACATGCTTTTAAGGCACGTCCAAAATTCGGAGTAAAGCACAAAAAAGTTCATATTGCTTTTCCCTAAATCAAAAGCTTTTTTGAACCGTTTTATGAAATGGAAATTGGACTTTTAAAAAATTTTCATATCTGGGCACAATGTTTATTCAATAAAAGTTGTAAAATGTTTAGTTCAATAAAAGTCGACACATGTACAAATAACATAAACCAGCACTTCTTCAACTACAAATTTGCTTAAAAAAATATTTATGAAACAATTTTTTCAAAATATAGATACAGTGTTTAAAATATTTACACAAATATTATATGGCTACAATCCTAGAATAAATTGCCCACATAATGTCCTTGGCTTAGTTTACAAACATACATATTTGTATGAAACGGAATTAAGCAGCAAATGGTTGGAGACCTGAATCACATAAGTATAGGCGTACAGAGAGTCAAGCTTCCCTATTCCTGGTGGCTAACTCAACTACAAATTTATATTATTAGCCAAGCCCACTGTTTCGCTTGCACTATAAAAATGTTATTTCATATTTGCTCACCGGGGGGCATTTTTTTATTATTTAGTATTCAATTTCCTTTTCCGCTCTCCAAGCTCAACCAAGCAAAACACAACACCAAACGGCATTACAGTAGTTATAACAACAATTACAACAAAAAAAAGAAAAGAACGACAACAGCTTCAAAGCCAATATAAAAGCAACAACGATAAGAAGGAAAAATAGATTGGATACATTGGAAATATGACAGCATTTACTTATAGTTTGAACTTTGAAAATTTCTCTCCTTTTCGCATACAAGACTCCAGCAAAAGGCTAAAAGTAAAAACTTACAATTTCATTTCAAATAAAATAAACAAATAGTAGAAGATTAAAAAATGAAAAAAAAACTTAAATGAAGATTAATTTGTACAATTTATCTCAATATCTCTTCTATCCGACACACTGCAAGTGTTCCTGATGTTGCTCCTGCTGTTGTTATTATTGTTTACACATTTTCCCTGCGAACATGCAACATTTTGGGACTATACTGAACTAATGAATGGTTATTTAACTAAGACACAAACGAAGCATCAGCATTACAATAACAATAACAACAGGATCAATAGAATAGAAGTAAGAACAAAGAACTACAAACAAGACAAAATGTATTTCCAATCTTTAGCATCAATATTGGCAAATAAGTGCCAGAATTGGGGATTATGAATTGAAAAGTTCTCCAAGAAAAAAGCAAAACAAAAAGTGAATAAATAAATAAAAGGGTATGTGTCTTTAGAAGAAGATCATAAAGAAATAATTTTCATTTATAATTTTTTTTTTGTATTATTGAAAGAGAAATGAAGAGGAATTTTAAAAGGAAATGAGAAAAGGATATTTTCGTGGACATTTGCAAAGTATTAATTAAAGTAATTTTTTTAATAATGTCTACATTAAAAATTCATTTTATTTGTTTTAAGCTTTAAAACTCGGTTTTATTTCCTCAAGATATTGGATAAGGATGGCAGTCAGAATTCCATCAGACTCTTTTAGATATTCCAAATAATTAAAAAGAAACATTTGCTCCATATTTCTTTCTTCCTTCTTTTGGAAAATTATTAGAGTTTATTAGCATGCGGTTTCTAAGTAATTGAACATTAAATGCTTAATTAAAATTCTATGAACGCGTGTTTGTTTACCAAAAAAAAACACAATTTCTAAATTAATGTTTCTCCAGTTTATGAATTAATCACTAAATTTAACAATCCTGTTCATAAAGAGAGGAACACAGAGATAGAGAGGAGAAAAAGAAAATATTTTTAAACCACCATTAAAAGGCTTCATGTGGTCAAGCAGAAAATATACATTTTTGTACAACCCATAAACAGTTTTTTCTCAATTTTTTTTTTCTCCATTTTTTTGTTGCTTCTTGGTTTTGGCTTTTGTGGTGGAACAAATAAAAATTAGCAGAATATTACAGAGTTTGTCCATTAATGTCCCCACATTTTTCGTTTAATCTATTATTTGTAAAATTTTTTTCGTCTCTCCAAATTTTGTGGCCAGTCCAGTTTTTATTAGAAGGAATAAAAAATGGAAATATGTTTAATTAAAAAATAGCAGGCGTTCAAATTAATTGTCTCACACACATTGGCAACCATTTGCATTTTTTTGTTTGATTTTCAATTACCAAAATAAAACAAAAAAATTATACAAAAATTATTAAGACAATTACGTTTTAACAAATACTACAATATTGCACAGTATTTGTTGTAAAATAAAAACAACAATAAAAAATGTGTATTTATAATAGAGTGTGCAATACCACAGATTGCTGTACTAGGCGAAGCAGCAATATATTTACAACAAATATTTCTTTCAAATGTGAATACAATTGCAAGCAATAAATCAAGAGCAGCCGGCAACAGCATTTAAGCGACACAGACGTGCAACCATGTCTGCATACCCACGGATACGAAGTTGCGAGTTGTTATGCATGAGTTGGATGGAAAGGGCAGGTATGTGAGACTGTATTATTCATCCATTTTATTTTTCATTTTTCGGTCTTCTTGTATGAGTCCTATTTTGTAAACTTGTATGGGAAATGCTGCAAATGTTTTCATATTGTATTCAAACGCGCACACACACATGTATACTCATTTCTCTAATATCCAGATGTAATACATACAGTCGAATTCTGATAAATTAAAATGGAAATTTTCAGCCATGGAAGCTCTTCATGTGTGCAGCCTTGCATTGTCCTGGTGGAAACGAATTTTATTTTTGCCAAAAGCGGTAATTTTTTTCAAATCCTTATTAAATCGACCCAATGAGCGGGAATAACATTCGCTATTGATTGTTTTACCCTTTTGAAGATTGTCAGTGTGGATTATACAGCGTGCATCTCAAAAAAAAGGTTGGCTAACAAACATACCTTCGCCTTCTTTGGCGTCGAGTCTTCCCGATAAATCCGCTGTTTTAAACTTTGTTTGGTCTCTTCTGTGTTGTGGTGGATTCGCTTTTCATACAAGATAACAAAATGGTGTCAAGACTTGTCCATATTGCGGTTGAACAACACTAAACCGTCATGTGAACTTGTCATGCGTTTGTGGCCTATTGTATGTAAACGCGAAACCCATCTTGCGGAAAACTTTCTCATACACAAGTGATCATTCAAATTTGAAACTGCTGAGCCTTCTTTCAGTATTCTCTTGGCCAGCACCATATCGTGAGTTTGTTCAATTATTTCTCGTTTAGAGAGACCACAACTGGGCGGTTAGAACGTTCGGGATCTTCCATTTTTGTACGGCCACAACGAAATTTTATAAACCGCTTTTTTACCATTGAAATTGATGGTGCAGAGATTCCATACAAAATAATGGCTAATTAGCACACGAACTTCATTCTCTTCTATTTTACCCTCAAATCACGGGGTAGTCTGCTACCCATGACCATCAAACAGAAACTGAATGAAGCAGCTTAATCGAATTTTTATAGGAGTCAACTGACAGATGCAGGAGCACTGTTACCCTCTCAGTTAAGAGGTGGAAAATATACAACATCACGGAATTATTACAAAAATTAATTTTGTCTTTAGCCCTTTCGCGGCACCATCTTCAAAGATCTCAATGGGTAACCCCAATACTCATTTATTCAAACTCTTTAGAGCCTCATGTTGGAATCGATTATGTTTTTTAGTAAAAAGTTTATATTTTGTACTTATTCCAAGACTTTTTCATTTATGATAAATTGCTGACATCATTTGGTTTTCTGATTTTGCCACTTTTGAATAACAAAAAAATAACCGACGAACAAAACAAAATGTTTTTTATTCCTTCAAACATTTATTAAAAGGATCAACAAAATTGAAGAGTGAATAAGTATTTCCGTACTCTGATAAATATAGGGTAATTTTTAAGAGCTTTCGGATTTGATTTAAAAGAAAACATCAAATTTAGAGAAATGTATGAAAACTTTATTTGAATCGACTAAACGATCTATATAATTCAATGTTTAAAGACGATTTCACGTAAAAGTTGACAGCGGCTTCAAATGGTTCATACGCTGGGTCCAATTTTGACATACTCTTTCCAACATATCGGCCGGTATCTCACGAATAAATTTTTCAATATTGGCTACCAGAGCGTCAACCGTTGCGGTCTTGTTCCTATAGACATGAGCCTTAACACAGGGCGTTAAATCGCACGATCTAGGCGGCCAATTGACTGGCCCGAAACGAAAAATAAACTGTTCACCGAACCCGCCACTCAATTGGGCCAATGTTTTGCATACTGTGTGACATGTGGCACCATCTTGTTGATTATTTTGTTCATTTAATATTTACGATTTACCGATGAAGACGAGGAAATAAGTGCCTTGAATAACAAAAGAAATTGTGCGTGAGAGAAGAAAATTTTCTTGCCACTTATAATTAATAATGAGTGGAAGAAAAGAAAAATTAAATTGAACGAAAATACAAAATACTCTCACACAAGCACATGTACAAAAATGCATACAAATACACACCAAGAAAGAAAAAAATTCTGGAAAGTTTTCTTATAAAACGCCATTTTCAAAGGGTTTTCGAAGAATGTTTCCTATTTTTTCATCTTCAACTTTATCATCTTCTCGATTTCAGGTAAACTTTTAAAATTGTTAATTAAAATAAAACTATTTCCCACCGAGAACTATTTTTTAAGGCTTAAAAAGAAAACAAAAAAATTTAAGCTACAAGTTTGAAAAAGTATATACTCTTGTATTCCAAATTAAATAGGAATTGAAATCTGTCTGTAAATACTTAAAGACTAAAATTTAAAGTTTTTACAATATTCAAACAATATTTTGCAGAAGAGTATACCAGAGTGAACATTTAAATTAAAAACTCTAAAAAAAATGTTTTTGTTTCAATTCTAAAAATTTTAATGCCTGAATTTCCAAACGATTAATCACGAAGAAATTTAATTAAGACACACAAACCATTATGCGCTTAATCTAATTTTATGGTTTTCTTCTAATTTGAAATCCTTTCTTTAATCCTTAATAATTCCTCTTCCATTAACTCCAGGAATTAGTGTTCTTCTACTCAACAACCAACATCTTAAAAATATTGCACTTCACTCGTAGATAAAAATAATTATATTATAAATATTTAATTCAACCGCAAAAGAGTCATAAGTTTTTTAAAAGATTTTTAATTAAGAAACTCAAATTGACCGCAAAATAAATATCATAAGAAGAAAGTTTTATTTCTTGCAACAAATGAAGTGAACAGAAGAAACCAGACAAGAGTGCCACAATTAACAAGTGCTACATACAAATGGATATGAAACCACAAATTATAAGGAAATATAGCAAAAATCAAAGAAACGATAACAATAAAGCAAAATAATAAAAACTAGTGAGAAAAACTTTATAATATAAAGAAAGTAAAGGCAAGCATGTACACATACTTAGACTCAAATTTAAATACACACACGTAGACATCTCATATGAAAATGTTTTAATCATTTATGTAGTTTTAATCATTTATGTAGCCCCATTAACTCCATCATGGCTTTGCTGGGTAGCGCACATTCAAATTTAAATTCAAATTTTGTTCAGATTCTAGTGTATAGAACATGCACCATGTCATGGCTTACGTTGGCTCTGAGGAGTTCTGTGATTTCCGACTTATTTGCATAGACCTGCTACTTGAGAAAACCCCATAAGCAAAAGTCTCGCACGATCTCAGTGGCCTGTTCTTATCACCTCCAGGTGAGATGATCATGCATTCAAATTGCCCCTGCATAATGTCCAATGTGGCATGTAGCGCCATCCTGCTGAAACCAAATGTCGATGGTATTCATATATTCCAATATTGGTCAAAAGAAGTTTGGTAATCATCGACCTATAGTACTCAACGTTGACAGTGATGGCCTGGCCAACGTCGTTCTAAAATAAAAATGGGCTGATGACACCGCCTGCTCAAGGTTTACGCCAAACAGTGACTTTTTCAGGATGCATTGAGGTGGGTATTGTAATTTGTAATTGTAATGTAATGGGGCTTTGGCCCAGGATGGCCCTTTGCACTGCGACCATTGTTGATCTATTATGCTTCCCCTGTCCCTAGCAGTATAATACGTTCGCAAATAGGATCAGCTCCTTATGTGGGAGCATTATCAGATCCTCTTCATGCCCCACAATATGCTACCAAGTGTTCCATCGACTCCTCATCTTCACCGCAAAATCTGCAGATGTCCGTGTCAGATAAGCCCATTCTGTATAGGTGGGCTTTGCAGGTGTAATGGCCTGTGAGCGCCCCTACCAGGGTCCGTAGGCTTTTCCTGTCCAGTCTTAGAGCCAGATCCGCCCTCCCAGCGCCAAAGCGTAGGAATTTCTTGGAGTGACATAATCCATTGATGTCATTCCAATGTTGTGCAATCCTGGATGATGTCCATTTCGAAATCTCCCCCTTAAGGAGACTTTTGTTGAACCCAAAAGAAGGGATGGGTCCAATGAAGTTCCCCTCAGCCCCTCTTCTCGCACAGATGTCCGCCATCTCATTCCCGGCATGCCCCTGATGCCCTGGTACCCATATCAGAGTAATCTGATTATGAGCAGCCAGGTCATTGAGAGTGTTGTGACATTCCAGTAATAATCTGGACATGTACGTACAGCCTCTCAGGGCCTTAAGAACCGATTGGCTGTCCGAGAATATCTTAACCCGTATGTGGGTGGATATAGTCCACATAATAATTTTCTGTGTTAACGTTCACTTTCATCCAGAAATTGATAACGATTATAGCGACTGTCAAAAAGGCGAAGTATGAGAAAAGTTGCCCGAACAGAAGACCCATTTTGGTAAAATAGTTTTATCATTGGTACGTGTTGCTGAACGCTTCATCCATCCACAATATTTTGGCAAAACAGACTGAATAAATGAAAATAAATTTGACAGAAGTAGCTTCAGCAATATGGCCAATATCAAATGTCAAGGCTTAAAAGCTTATAAAGATATTTTTTCATTAATAACTTAAAAATTTTGACTTTTGATATTGCTCGTTGTTACATTAAAGAGCATTAAGTTTCACCATTATTATTTTTTTTTTTTTTTTCAAATCAAGGAGTTCATGTTCAAGAAATTGATCTCACTTAAAATCTATTCTTTGCTATATATAGATTTTGGTTTTTTTTTATTAATTTCCATTTTAATAATTCATAATCCCAACAATACTTTGTGATAACGAAGTTCAAGAAGCATCTTAGTTTTATACCAGGCATGGCCAAATTGCGTCTCGCGAGCCGCATGCGGCTCATTGAATGAATGAATGCGGCTTGAAGAATTGGACTTTGAAATTCATTCTCAAGATATAACATTTTACTGCCTAGTGCGATGGTTATCCAACCATAATGTTCTAAACCGATTTGTTGATTTAATGGAAAGAAAAAGAAAAAACTGCCCGGAATTATAGGATGATGAGTGGATTAATGACTGTATGTTCTTGATTGATATAATGGAGCATCTGCAATCCCTCAACCTAGCACTGCAAGGCCAGGATAAAGCTATTACTGATCTTTTTAAAACTGTTCTAAGTTTTTTAAACGCGATTTTAATACAAAAATGTTCAATCACTTTTCTCGTCTGAAAATAAGACTCTCCAAAATTGATGGAAAAAAACCGAGTGAATGCGACATTAGAAGAATTATTAAAAGAATTTCACTTCCGATTTGATGATTTGAATAATTTAAAGATTTCTCTGAACTTTCTTCTAAATCCATTCGAGATTGACGTAGTCAACGATGGATTATCAATTCCTCATTATATTTTGAATGGAAGTGCCACAGGAGAAACTTAATTATTAGAACATCAAGAGGATCACAGTCTTAAAATTCATCACAAATCAATACAACCTATAAATGAGTTTTGGAAACTAGTATCACCACCCAAGTACCCTAATTTGAGGAAAACTCCTAGCAGATTACAGGCCATATTTGGCACAACATATTGTTGTGCCGAATGAAGTTTATAAAATCAAAGCACCTTCCACAAACCACAAATGAGCATTTAACGAAATTAATTCGTACCGCGCTTACTAACTATTAACCCAATTTCAAAAAATGGTCGGGTAAGTTACAATCACACATGTCATCTAACAGCAAACAATAGCTTAATTTAAATATATGTACGTATATGTTTGAAGACGTTTTGAGAAAAAATTTAAAATCTATACCAACTGATATTTTTGATAGTTTATTTTTATGTTGGCTCTCGTCACGACAAATTGATTATTGGAATTCTGCTCTGCTTGGAGTGAAGCTTGGCCACCCCTGTTTTATACTGAAATATATCAAATAATGTTAATATGAAAATTTTATTAGCCAGGACATTTTAATTAACATTTTAATTTCAGTTTCGCTAATTTGTATAATAGAAATCAAAACATTTCCAGCTGATTAATTTAAAAAAATTAAGGCAATTCTAACACAAGATTTTATGGCAACGACATCTACTTTTCAAAGTAATTACTAATCTGTATAATTCTATTTGAGCTTTTTATTAAGTTAAAGGAAATAAATTGAAAAGCAGAAAGCACACAACAAAACACAAACAGGAGTAACTTTTCACAGGAAGTATGAAGTACAAACCGTAGAAAATGAACACAACATTTAGAATCAAACTTGTGTAGACATTTCAGATTTGAACAGCACTGACAGAAAAATGAAATATGAAGAAATATAAAATACATTAAGCGGCTTAAAGTATTTGCATAAGTACACGCACACATACACACAACAATTGCTTAACACGTATTTATACATGTATTTTTTATATAATAATTTTCTTTTGTTAATACAATGAAAAAACATGTTATTTATACTGAAAATATACACAAAGGAAATGAAAACTTTTTCCCAACATACAAAAATTAAAACAAAATAATTCCCGCTCTGTAAATAAATAAAAAAAGGTAAAATAAACAACGAAAAAAATCAAAATAATTCAAACACCACACCTACACGCAGTTACTAAGTACGAGTAGAACAACAAATAGTCACAGTGTTTAATAAGTTTTAAACAAATATTTATGTACATGTATTCAACTATGCACTCGAAAAAAATTACACACTGAATGCAAGTAAGAAAATTTCCTAAAATTTAGTTCCAAAACTTCCTTAAATTAAATAAAAATTTACTTTAAATTTAAAGTGATAGGAAGGACTTCTGCATCTAGGGAGTTTTTTCGACATAAAAATTGTTCAGCTAATGAACGAATTTTCTATGTAATGCGAAGTGGAATTCACAGACACATCGTACAAAAGTGTATGCTTTTTTGATTGAAACGAGTTGTGTGTATGAAAGAGCGGAGTTGGAGAAGAAGTTCCTTAGGGAACACCGTCGAAGCAACGGCCATTTCTGGGACATGCCACTGAAATCAAGTTAAGAATAATTTGAGAATAATTTTTTAAATAATTAAGAAAATAAAAATCAGTAACGACATGTCTTGAACTACCTGGCCAATTGAGATAAAATTTGCAACTTCCAAATCAGTTTTATAGGTCCAGAATAGGGAGTTAATTTTTATAGCAGATTCAAGAAAACATTTCGAAGTTGTTAAAAAGTGCAGTTATTAGAAAATTACCGACAATGATCACTCTTAAACATATAAAGTAATTTTGATAAAATTTAGCAGTAGGCGACATTTTTCGAAGTTTTAAAAAATAAACATTTCCTACAGTATTTCTCAAAATAAATCAAGCAACTTGCATTATATATACGAGTTTGTTGTTCAAAGCGGTTTTCAATACCTGCTCAAGACTTTTCAAAGTTAACTAAAGAAGTTAGACTATCAAGGACAATTGTATATCTCGAAAGGATAGACAAATTTTAATAAAGTTATGGGTATTCAAAAAAATGTTATGGCGAAACTATATTTTTCAAACAAATTTGTTTAAAAAAAATAATTCTACAAGACCAGTTCAGCAATAAAAAATATATGAGAAATTTACACACACATACATACAAACAGTCATATGGATATCACGGCAGGAAATAAGCATACGAGTAGATTTTAGGATCTCATAACATTGAGAGCAGAAAAAAAACGATTTTCAAATATCGAAGAGAAATCAGACTTGATGTCTCGGGACGTTATAAAACAATGAAACGAAACAATATAAACGAAACCATAAATTTACCGGGATCCGCGTCACCCTGAAGTTTTAAGGACATTTGAATTTAAATTTTAATTTGATTACCTTTAACATAATTTTTGTATTTTATATGGTTTTCCAATTTATAATAGTTTTATATTAGAAAACCACAAAAAAATGCAATGCTTTTTTCATTAAAGCAATTTATATAAAATTTTTATAGTTTTATTAAATAATTTAATTTATCTGTATATTGCTGTGCAAATAACTTTAAAAAAAATTATGTATATTAATTATACTTTTTTATTGGCCTTCGTAGACTAGCGGGTAGTGTACTAGACTCGTAGTGCGAAGGTCGCAGGCTCGAATCCTGCCGCAGAACTCTGGCAGTTTGTGTTGGATAAAGGGGGAGCGCACAGCAAGCCTTCACTGGCTGAAGTGTATGTCGTATGACATGGGCTATCACACCCCTCCAATCAACCTTAACCTTAACCTTAATTACACTTTTTTCTAAACAATATACAGAAATTAATTATTTTTATTAGCTGCGGATTAAGCGGTCTTGCCTTGATTTTTAAAGCAGATTTCAATATCATCACTGTTTGGTTATATAGTTAAAATAAATAAATAACTAACCATTTATTTAGTCGTTAATATAAAATTTAATAAACAAATTCCAAGTTTATCACTCCTTATCAAAAACATCCTAAACAAACTAATAATCATTTTGGTATTAATTTTTATATCTCAATCAAAAAAAAAAATAACAATCCTTCCCAATTTTGAAAACCATAACACACGCCTGATTTTTATGAACTTATAATGTGTTATAAAATATAAAAAGAACTTATTTATTTAAAATAATAAATAAAATTGCCTCAATAAACTTTATTGTATTCAATTCGTTACGTACACCTACCATGTGTTCTCAACTAATAAAACTTTAGTTTATTACGAAGAACATTATTTAGTTGTAATAACCAAACCTCTATCCATTCTGTTCTCTTTATGTAATTGAGCTTTGAATATAAAATATTTCAATCATTAAGATTAAATTGTTTGTCACAATAATAATGATACAGAAATTTATTCTACTGCAAATGTTATAGGAAAATGCCATAATCATTGATTTAGTTCAATAGATTGAATGGAAATAGTTGAGTTAAACGACACAGTGTAACGTTCAAATTACTGCTATCTATGATTTCTATTGTAGAAAATAGAGGGACAATTATTTGTTTTTTATTCATCACTTCTAATCACATTCACGTCTTTGTGTGGGTTTATTCAATAGCGCTGCGGTCAAAAGTTTAACAATATATTAAATACAAAATATCATAGTGACGTTACCATGACTTTAATTCGACAATATCAGGAAATTGAACAATTTGTTTATGTCTTCTTACAAAAATTGGGTATTTTGTTTGAAATTATAACAATAATATGCCGGAAAATTATTAATAGATATGGCGTGAGTAAAATTATGTTGTTTAGACCTTATAACAATTTTGTTATTGAGATTAAGGTCCTGTGACCTGCTCCCTTATATGTACGAGAAAGTTTAATGCCAATATGGGCTCATTATTTTAAGTCCCAGATGGCAGAAAGATATTTTGCTACCCATAAAAAAATTACATACACAAAACATATAAACACAAACACACTTTACTTTAATAAATCCATAAGAAATTCCTAAATTTCTAAGCCGACGACCAACGTTCTCCGACTAGAAAATTTCCAAAACAACAGCAATTATTTTTAAGAGAGGAAAAACTTAAATTTAACATTAAAGAGAGAGAACTTTTGGGGAAAAAATCATACTTTATATAAATCAAACAACTGGTAAGAAATCCTTTAACATAAAAAGCTTTATTTACCTTTAACACTCTTCTCAATTTGCAGTCATATAATTTTCTCTTTGATTCATGTAAAATCTCTCTCTCTTTCTTTCTCTTTTGTCTTTTTTATATTTGGAATCAACACCGAAACAATTTTAAGAGCATTAAAGGTCGTCACATTTTATTCATAGACCTTATGGAGCTTTGTGTTCTATATAAAAGAAATTTGTGTTTATAGAATTAGTGGCAATTGAAGTCCTTATAACATATTTAAGGTATAAGGACTTTTCAGTAGTTTTATGTAAAACAATACGAGAAATCTTTTAACCCTCTAACTCTACATTTTAGTCTTTTAAATCTTTAATGTATGTTCTCGTTTAAAGAGAAGGGCAAAATAAAAAATATTATTCTTAAGAAGCGATGTGGCGGCTTAAAATGCTCTAAAAAGAATATTTTTCATAAAATTTTACTATAAGACGTCGAATACATAAAAGTTAAAAATTTTAATTGAACATCAGAAATAAATCAAAGCTGAAATTTGCTGCTTAAATATCTGCCAAATTAAATTTTAGAGAAAAAGTTTGGAAAAGAAAAATATTTTAAATAAAATTTTTCTATAATTTGCAACTGAATAAAGAATAAGAGGTTAATTTTAATAATTAAAATTTAATATTCACCTGGGGTATTTAGGAAAGTATTAATTTATTATATTTATTTCAGCTCAAGCAAGGTCCAGCACATTCCCTGCCTTTATAGAGACCTTTAATAGATGTGCACGTCTAATGTAAATGTTCACAAAATTCATCGAATTTTTTCTAATTCTAATTATTTTTTTCATCTATGTGAAAATTTAAAAAAATACACTTTTGACCTTTAACCCTGTATATCCTTGAAACTATAAAATTGTGTTTGAGAAGAGTGTACCAATACAATCCATTAGCAACACATTTTGCACAAACATTTGTTTGTTTTCATTTAAAACAAACAACAAAATAATGGAGATAAAAACACTTGATCATTGATGTTGATGATGTATCGACCGCGGAAGACAGCATATTCTTCTTCCGGTCTATTCCATTTATCATCATGATTAAACATTTTATTTTAATAAAATAATTATGACTTTTTCAGAAAATTTCTTTTTCACTAAATAATTGAAGCCTTAAATGAGTAAAAAAAATTTCGTATTTAATTTAATTAAGCGAAAATATTATAAAAATATGTGTATAAAGGCATCTAAACATAAGGCCGAAAATTCGAATTTTCCTTGCAAACTTCGTTTGAAAATTGATTAAATTTAAAAATTTTTTTTGTCCAGCTAAATCATTGATTCAGAGATTTTTTAGCTCCAATTTTTTATTAACAAACTCAAACCGCTTTTCTGCGGAAACAATTGGAGTCAGCGGCAGGAGTTGAACCTGAGACCTTCGGCCTACTAGTCTAGTACACCAGCTACTAGTCTACGAAGGCTAGAGATCATATTAACCTGTCCAATTTCGCACGTCAAATAATATTAGTTTGTGAAAAAAAATGTAATTCTAAAGCTTTTGAAACAGAAATAGTTTATATGTTTATTTATATAAATAAAATATGATTGTAATTAAAATTCACTCTAATAATTGACATTTTCATGTTGTCAGATTCGTTTCAAACCACACAAATGCAAACAAAACTGACGGACAGACATCTAAACATGAATTTACAATATTGGTATTAGTTTAAAGCGAAACAAACAAAAAATAATAAAATTTTATAAAAACAAAGTTGATGCTGTCATTTACAATGATAAAAACTCTCAATACAAAGACGCACAAAACAATACACATACACATAGACCTACAGTTACACATATACATGTACACAATCATCAGATGCTTTAGTTCTTTAAAAAAACTCTCTATCAAACGGACTTGAGTGGGAGGATGAATTAGTCGAGTATTTGCTTGCTACTTTAAAAATGAAAAAGTCCATGACAACAAGAACTACAAGTTGTGATAAGTGGGCAATACGTTTCCAATTCTCCGGCAGCAGTAGCATCCGTGACAACAGCCACAGCAACAATTGTAAAAACCAATACAAGCTAAAAACGATAGAAGTGCAGCCAATAAAAAGAATTAAATTGAAAGTTCAAAGAAAATTTCTCAAGTTAAAAAATGCTATTTTGGAAAGAGAGGAGGGGCAGACAGGGTCAGCATGAGAAACAGATTTTTGAAAAAAAGGAAATATAGCAGAGCAATGGCAGCAAATAAATCGCAAGCAATAGTGTCAGCTAAAATTGTCGAAGCAAATTGTACAAATATCATTTTAAATTGTACACACAGTTAGTTTGCACAATGGGCTAAAAGCGAATAAAAGCAGATAGAAAACTGCTTTGTCAATAAATTTTTTATGCCTAAATTAAAAGTTTTATATTAAAATTTAAATGGTATAATAAAGCATTCAGTGTTTTAGAATATCTTGATCGGAATGAAAAAAGATTTCCCTTCATGTTTGTCAATATCAAGCGCTGTAACACCACTTAAAGAAGTAGAGAGCTTCTTGCAACCAGACTCTTAAAGCTGCTATTTAAGCAAAAAAAAAAAAAAAAAAAAAAAAAAAAAAAAAAAAAAAAAAAAAACAGGAAGAGGAAGAGGAAGAGGAAAAGGAAAATGAAAAAAAGAAGGAAAAATAAAATATTATGAGATATCCCTAATTTTGTAAATGTTGCCTTAAAAATGGGGAACGTGCATTTCATGTTGCACTTGCATTTACCATTTTTAATATCAAAATTAAACGGAAATGCTTGTATTTTTAGCGTTTCATATCTTTTTTATATAAAAATAAATCTGGGTGTGTATATTTATATCTCTATATGTTCATTTGTTTGGTCCTCATTAGAAGCCTACGTCTTGCAGATCATCGAGAAATTAAAATAGGCTTATTTATATTTGAAAGAGATTAGGGGAAAGGGTAATCCCATACATAGTTATTAATGATTACATAGTTTGAATTGGCCGTCATTTTGTTATGTTTTCATAAAAACTATATTTTTTTAAAGGAGGTAAAAATGCATTACTGCATTCACAGTAGGTCGTTCCCATCTGTGATATGTCGGGCTCCCCTTATGGGAACAAAGGAACAAGTCTATCTGATGAATCTGCTGCTCAGCTTCAAATGCATAAGATATTGCAAAATATAAGCAAGAGTCATTTTACTTATGCAGAGAGAGAGAGAGAGAGAGGCAGTTTTTGGCATAAGAAATAGTTACAGGAATAATATATTTATTGAATTCTGATATTAGAAGGAATTATATTATGATACTTAAACCACAATCGCCCTTAATAATTACAATATTAAAGTTGCGCAATATGTGCTGTATGCGATTTTATAGAGAGCATATCTCACACCTGGTGCCCTTCGAGCATCTCCCCTTTTTATCTATTGTCATGCCGTTTTTCGTTCCTTGAGCATTCCAATTTTAAAACTTATTTTTTATATGGCAGGTGATTCCACTTTGATCAGTTTGTAAAAGGAGCATCTTAAAACAAAACTTGATTCACACCTTTAGCCATCTTAATATCGGCCATAAAGTTCTCAATAGGAAACGCATATAATAATATTTCATTTATTTCAAATCTTTTAGAGTACATTTTATAACAAAAAGTAACTTTAATAAAAAAAATTAATTAAAAATTTTACCGCCATTAAATTCGTCCTCTTAAAAGTTTGAAATAAATGAAATACTATTTACATACAGATTCCAGCCGATTGCAAAAATTTTATCATTATTTAAGATCAAGTTATTTTCCTATCTGGAAAATGTAGTACTGCTTTGTAACAGGGAAGCACACTTCCTCTGCCATACCGATACAAATCAAATGATGATATACGAGCCATACTTAAAATATTTTTGGAAACCAAAACAGCTTGAATTATGAGATATGTGGTTTTCAGGCTCTGCATTCAGAGATTTTTCATGAAGGGTTCTTCCTAAATGATTAGATCTGCACAACGAGCGACCCGAGCTTTCTTTTCCTTATCCATAGACCAGGAGTTGTTTATTTCAATGCAACTACCGCATGTGTCTGTGATGAAAATATTTCATAAGCTGGCGAACTTTGACTTAATTAATGCCCCGATTATGGTTTACAACAGTTGATAATTTAATGTTGTATTTTTTAAAAATGCGATAATGGTTTACAACTGTCGAAAATAGATTTTAAAAAATTAAAGTTTGCATATAAAATTTGTTTTGCAAAATATACAGAACTGCAAAAAATAAAAATAAAATAAATAAATATAAAATAAATATTTCTTAGCAAAATTACAAATAAAAAATAAATGGCAAAAGCTGGTTGAGCTGATGAAAATTAATCCAGATATTGGCCGAGGCAAGCTGCCATTTGGATATAACAAAATACAGCTCAAGGACAAATGGGATCATTTTACTGAACAATTAAATGGCTTGGGACAGCCAATTAAAAATATTAAAGAATGGCAAAGTTAGTTTTTAGAAAAGTGCTCGATTTTTGTACCAAAAACAAGAATCCATCCTTGTTTATGCGGAAAATTTTTATAAAAGTATTAACTATGTTATTGTAATTAAGATATTGTAATAACTTTTGGTTTTATAAAAATCATACATATTTATTCTATATATGGTAGTTCCATAACAAAATATACGCTTCTTTAATCTTTCTTTAACATTTTTTGGAATGCAGGTATGTATTTTTACGGAAAAATTGACTACAAATAAAATGCAACTCTGTGACATAAACAACACCTAGATGTTGTAAACCATAATCAAAAAATAAATTAATTTTGTGTTGTAGCCGAAACAATACAACATTTAAGTATTTTATACGATAATCGGGGCATAAATAAATTACTTTTTTATCAGGTGAAGCAAATGTCCTACTTGGACTCTCAATTTTAAATCTCATCAGACTCCACTAGAGAGTAATGTAAAGTCAATTTGACTACTATTTGGGGAAAGAATATGCACACGTTTTAGGTTCTGCCACACGCCTCACCAGCACCGGAGTCTACCAATTGGGCAGGTTTTGTTCATTATTACTGTTCCAACTAAGATTTACAGAAAGGAGAATACGAAAAATTATTAATATAAAAATATTAATTAGCGTACAATTTCCACTGTAACCAATAACTACCTCTATATTTGAACTTTACCTTTATAAAGTTTTCCAATTGAGCATCTTAGGCTATTTATGCCACAAAATAAATTTCGAGTCGAAAGGAAATATCTTAACTATTTACTTGCAAAAGAATTATAATGAAAAAATGAGCCAAGTGTCAACAGTACCAATACAAAACACTCAAAAGAAAGGAAACTAAGAGGACAACCATAAAAGAGAAAAACCTAAACACGTAAAACACTTCAAACAACAAACTAAATATTAAATTGAGCAAAAGGAGAAGAGGAAATTTTCAAGTGTTATATTTCTGCGGGACACAATAAAACTTATTGTATTTAACAAAGAGATGACCAAATAAAAGTTTTTCACAATAAAAAATTTCTTGAAATGTAAATAGAAACGAAAAAGTAATATTTTAAATATAAATAAAAATTTAGAAAAATTCAAGTAAAAAATACACCAAACATATAATTACAATCCCATATACGAGCACACATACTGCCACATCAGCCAACAAACAAACTGATAGGAAAAGGAAACTTTGAAAACGGACGTTTGCCATAAATACAACAAGAGCAGCAGCATTTTCGCAATTTTATTCACTCAAAATACAATATGATTATAAATGCTCAATACTGACTCACTTACCCACAATCTTTGAATGGATATCATCCCCCTTGGCTGTTGACATTTCTAAACTTGCACTAACGGAAACTGTAAATAAAACAGGATCCTTCACAAAAAAACATAAACATAAACACACACACAATGAAATGTTATGCTGCTACATTTTCAATTCAATTTTCATCGTACTCCCTCTTTCGCACTGTTTGAGTATGTGAGTGTGTATGGTGAGAGTCTTGTGCGTGCGTGTGTCATGAGCAGGAATAAGTGTTGTTTGTATTGTATTTTAAAAGTTTTTAAGTGTAAGTAAGCAATAAGTAGGAATTATAAATAAGTAATTTGATTTTTTTTTTTTCAAATATTTCTAAGGATTTTTGAACTATAATGAGTAACACGCATCAAGTTACAATTTCTAAACTTGAGAAATTTTAAGTCCTTGATTGAAAAATATTTTTCAAAGAATTTTCAAAATAGAAATACTGCGCAGTAATTGGGATTTATTATGTTGCAGTGACTATGGAAATTTAATAGATATATTTACTTTAGTAACACTACGTGGAAACCTCTAGGATATTATTAGAGGCGGGCAGTTTTGCTTTTATTTAATTTTTATCATGAAAATCCAGCAAAAACTTAGAAATAATTGTTATTAATGGATTTGTCCAACGGCCGTAATATACAAATTTAATGATTGTGACTAACGAAAATTTCTAAATATTCCAAAACTGTTTCCAAACAAGCCCATTTAGGTTAGATCTTTGACTTCTAACACTTTATCGAAATAGTTGAAACTATTAATACTAAATATTCACAACCTTTTTACGTACAGCTTTCAAACTCAAAAGAATTCCTGCCATGTCATCAGTTTTAAATAAGTAACCTTTTTAGGCAGGGAGTTACCAAAAAAAGAGACATCTTTCTGATGGTCTTAGTCTGGCAAACTATTCCTTTTACAATTATTGCCTCTACCTGCCTGGAGGCTGCATGCGAATACTTGTACTTAATGTGAAATTAAAATCAATTTATTTTTTAGTTTGTTAAAATGTTTTAAATAATAACTACTAAACATAATATTTAATTTAACTCTTTGTTGAAGTAATATTCCTTGTTATAACCAAATCTTGTCGGTTAATATTTTAGAATCTATGGCCATTTAAGAATCTATGGCCATCATCAGATGAAAAGACCTTTTTTTCTCCACAAGGCGAATTTGGATCGGAGTAAATATAGAAAGGAACTATGATACAATGACTGATAGAAGCGACTTTTTTAAGAGAATAAAATCAAATTAAAAATAAATTTATAGCTTCTGAAAACTTTCTCGAACTGATTATAAGTTTCTGAAGATTTAGAACAAATTGCGGCCGATATTTTTAAATGAAAGAGGTCAAAGTAATGTGGAAGCAAACAAAAGGAGCTAAAATAAACGCAATACTTTCAAAGGCAACAGACATTTCCAATTATAAATCCAATCGACTTAATCTAGTCCTTTAGTTTTAAGCAAAACTGAATCAGATTTACAGCCAGGCATAAAAAGGTAAATGAGCGAGAGCAATGTAAAGTGAAGGCTAGTAAAACCATTGGCAAACAAAGAAAGGAATCCTCACAAAAAAAATAATTGAAAGCAACTAACTTTATAAATCATTCTTTGTTAATGCTACAATGTTCTAGAAGAAGTCCAACGCACAGCTGCACTCAGGATCGCCTCAGCCTACCGTACAGTTTCAGGCGCGACGGTTTTCGTGATAAGTGGAGAGATTCCAGTTGATCTCCTGGCGCGCGAACGGAAAGAGGCATGGGACTCTCGGGGGACGGAAATTAATATTAATGCTGCAGATCGGAGATCTGGAACCATCCGGCGATGGCAAAACAGATAGAACGCAGAAACGTCAGGTAGATCGACGAAGAGGCTCATTCCTAACATAGAAAAGTGGACTCAAAGGAAATTTGGGGAGATTAACTACTTCCTGACCCGATGCAGCACACACTTTTTCCAACTGCATCAGATGGAATACTGAGCGAATCGCATTAAGAGAGCAGATTGGCGTTTTCACCCCTGCCAACATAGTTGACAGAATGCTCGAATGCGAAAATAAATGGAATGCTGTGAGTAACTACATCGAGTATGTCTTAAGAAGAAAGAAAAGAGACCTCGATGCACGGCAAAATGAGTCCCCATCAACGGAGACTCAGCAAGAATGAGCCAGCAGCATGAAAATGACGGACCCAGACGTGGGTGTTACGAGCAAAGTCCTTCTTAGGAGGATGAAGTTTCTGGGCCTTCTTGAAGTAATGTAGAAAACAGTCCCGGGAAGGCATCCTACCAGAAACGGAGGAGGGAGTTTTTTAATGGAAAACACCACACAACGCAGTTGACGACGGTCACTGTAAGTGCGAAAGCATTTTCAACCCTACCTCGCCCGTCGAAAAAAAAATGCTACAATGTAAAATTTTAATTCTGAAATCACATATCCTGTTTGCAAAATATATGTTCGTTTTTTTAAATGTAAGTAAGCCGCCTAAAGGATTATGTGTATTTTCTGAATTTCCTCATTTCACTTTTAAAGGGAAAAAAGAACCCATTTATTTAAGAAAAAATTAAATAATTTGTTTAAATTATGAAGTGGTTTTCATATCTCTGCCAAAAAAAAAAACAAAATATCTAAATCTTATTTTTAAGTTATGAAATTTTTGTGTTTACAAAAATTAAAAAAATATGTGCTGTTTGACGGCTTATATTTAATTTTTTTTTAGTACTTCAAATCCTTAAGGAATGCCACTCACTTGTTTTAAGCAGTGTTTACAAAAACAGTTACATAAATACAAAAGAATATATTAAGTAAAATATTATAAAAAGGACAATAAATTTTAAGGAACAAAAAACACACAATTACAACCAGCAATTGAACTGTTAATTTTACAAGTTAATTCCTTCAGTCATTCAGTCAGTGAATCGTTTTTATTGTGTCACTTCCTTTAAGAAACTGCAGCTTAAAGTTCTTACAAAAATAAAAGAAAAAATTATTTTTTGGAGTATTTTATCTCAATTACTTACATGCAGTGTTCCATGCTTTTTTTTATCATAGTTTTTCTTATTTTAGGAAGTGTTAATATGCCTTTTTGGCTGCCTTAAGCTATATCCGTTTCCTAGTTTTCTTTTTGGACGATCAAAAAAGGATTTTTAAAAAATTAAAATTGATTGGAAAACATCTTCGAATTACATGAATTCTAAAACAGTAAACGGTTGTAAAAAAAAGGATTTTTGGCGAAAGATGATTTATTGTTTTCGTTTTTTTTTTTCATTTTTTGTTGTCAAAAAGTTTTTCTTGTTTGGGAATTTTTCGTGTCTTGATGCTTGTTTCTTCTATTTAAAAAAAAATTATCTTCTAATTTGTAAAGGTGGTCTATTTTCCATTTTCATTACTTTTTCTGCCGTCAAATTTTATTTCTGTTTTTCTTCGATTTTCTTCTTGTTGGCCACAAGTAGAAGCAAATTTTTGGGCTGCTTAAATTTAGTTTTTTCATGATCTTTCCCTCTATAAAAGAATTATTTGTGTTTGCCTCCGTTCATCAGGGGTTTTAAGGGTCTTCTTTTTTATCATTGTTTTCTTAAGTAAAGGATTTACAAAACAAAATTAACAATAAACATTTAAAAGAAACCGTGGTGGTTGTGTTAGTTAAGTTTTTTGTTGTGAGGAGCTTAACCTTGTCAATTTATCACATTTTCCACATTTTCTTTTTTCATGTGTCTTTCAAATCAGATTTGATATGGCATATCAATTTAATTTGGATATGTATTATTAATTGATTAGAGAGATTTTTTCACCATCGTGATAATGGTTTGCATTTGCTCCAAGTGCTTTCAATACAAAACAATTATCATTCTACGATAACTTTGTTATATGCTTCTACATGAAGAATGTTTGTTGTGGTTTTGGTGGCGGAATGGTTTCCATTATTAAAAAATAATGAAAATTAATAGATATGAATTTATTTTAACTTAAAAAAAAAAAAAAAAAACAAGAAAATTCTAACAAAAAAGTTATTTCATGGGAAACTTCAATAGCAACTTAAAAACTTTCTAGGAAGAAATATTAACGATATCCAAGATCCACCCAAACTAAACCATTTTTTTTATCAATAAAGGACTTTATGTTGCATTGAAAACAAGCAAGATTTTGGAGGAAATTATTGCCTATATCAAGCTGGTACCTTGAGACGAAATCAAAATAGTTTTGGAAAATAATTCTTCATACATACACACTATGAATTACAAAATATTTTTGGAAAAATGGGAACCGCCATTGGATTCCTTGGATGACATTCTATATGAATGTACTTTTATCTCAATAAAAAAATAAACAAAAAAACAAAAAAAAATTAAGCACTTTTTGCAAATAATTAACAGACTTAAAAAGGGACAATACTCAGCAAAATATATTAAAGCGTTTTGTGTCCTTTACTTACAATTTTGCTAACAATAAAATAAGGTTCCTAAAATCAATACTCACATATGAGAAGGAGCAATAGTGTACATAAATCAATAACTCTTGTGTGCAAATAAGGAAGAATATTCCACATATGAATTATTCGGTTAAAGAAGGAATTCTATTTGAAACGCATAATCCGATTCACTGGCACATCGACCACGAATGGATAGGCTTTCCATGAAGAAAGTGTAGTTCGTAAAACGGAGCGGGTTTTGGGAATCAGTTCCTTAATTTCAAGAAAGCACACTGCACACATTATTCCACGGTAAACCTCACTGAAAGAAATACAATTTGCTTAGAATCTATCAGTCTTTCGTATGCAGAGGAGAAGACGAAAATTTTATCTTATTGAACCCACTGCTCGTTATATGCGATAGACAAAAAGCCTGGCAGAAAACTAAACATCTATATACAAAAAAATCTGAAGAAATAAGGGCACAACTGCAATAAAACTTTATTTAAACATTTTCCCAGATTTTCTGCAACTGCTAATAATGACTATTTTTTGTAATTTATTTTTTGCTGCAAGTTGTAATAATTCAGTGTGCAAAGAGAAAAATTACGTTTTAGACCCATAAGCGGCAAAAACAAGCCATATATATTTAATTTTTATAACTTTCAGTTATAAAACATCATGAAAATTACAGCACTGTAATGGATTGAGAGAGGGATGCATTGACAGACGGATGGATAGACAGACAGACGAACAGGCTTAACGCGAATTTTTCTTCGTTAAAAGATGGAGTGCAGATGAATACAATAGTTGTCAAAAAAAGTTTACTAAATTTATGTCCTGCCATGTATAAATTTTATCCCGTTGGCTTTATTTTATCATAACAGCGAGGTTGCATGCAACAAATTTCATGACTGCATTATAATAATCAAAAAGGCGAAAGTGGAATAATCATTGTGAAAATTTATATGATACAGAACTGTGGCAGGTCCCTATAGACAATAGTAACACATTCTTCAAACTTGTCGTGCGCTCCATTTAATTATCAGACACAAACTGCCAAAGTTCTGCGGCAGGATTCGAACCTGGGACCTTCGCACTACGAGTCTAGTACACTACCTACTAGTCTACGAAGGTCAGTAAGATCTCAATTTGGTAAGAAAATATTTTTAACAAAATAAATTTTTTTTTTACAAGACAAAATCATTTTTGAGATGTTCTTTGACTCTAGTCGGTCACAGCTCGTAGGGTCTCTTTTCATCATTCTTTCTCATTTATTATTATTATTGAATCTTCAATATACATCGACCGGCAATAAGTTTTCACAAAAAATTTCTAAAATCTTAAATCTAAAATGGTCCATTGTTTAAGTCCTAGTCTCAGACTAAAATAGACCAATTTATATAGCTTCTCCTGGTCTCCGACACAAAAATTATTTTGATTATTGAAGAAAGAGGTCAGTTTCTTTTAAAAGAAAATATAAGATTTATAGGCTTAAAAAGTGGAAATAAATACCTTTGTGTTGGTTGTCAAGCCTAATATCTGTTTTTGAGAAGAGGAAAATATGAAATGTTCACGATCTAGACGTTCTATTGGCTAAACCTGTTGCTTCGAAACATGTCACCAAATATATGAAGAAACTTAAATACAATTAAATCCCACTAGCCTGCAGTATTCTAAATTTTAAAGCCACTTTTAGCTAAGAAGGAAGGATATTTTTGCTCTTAGTCGACCAAGAAATCGACAACTACAGCAAAAACTTAATATTTATTTATTTGTATTGAAGATTCCAGAAATAACAATAAATGTTTAAAAAAATATATTAAATGCCGCTGATTAAATAGTTCTATAATCACCCTCGTAGAAAAGATTTCGTAGAGCACAACACAAACAAAACTTAAACTCAATCTATAAGTGTTAAGGAAACCAAACTTTTCAAATTACGAAAGATGAAAAATAAACTTCCATAAAATTTGTTAACAAACACAATCGTTGCCTTTTTCCTTTTGACTTGGTTGGTGGTGAGCAGTTGATATAAAAAACAGAAAACACAAAAATTTCATCCAATAAATTATGTCTCTAATAAAACGAAAGCGAAAGACACCCAAAACCAACAGCTAAAAAAAAATTTATTTATCATTTGTCGTAAATACAAATTATATTCCATATTGGCAACAAAACATTTGATATGTCAACATAAAGTAGAAAATTAATAAAATAAACGACTAAAATAAGAAATTTCAAATAAAAATGAAACAAAGTCTGATAAAAGTTAATAGAGTCGGAAGCAGGAAATAAAAAATTAAAGCTGCTTTAAGGATACAAAAACGAAGTATTTGAAGAAATCTGTTTCGATTTCCAGAAACGCCCAGTTGTCGTGGATGTCTTTCTCTGACTATGAGAGTAAAAGTTTTGGAAAAATATTCAATTGTTTTCATGAGTATCAAACATGTAGGAGTCAGGAACTTGAAAGGGAACTACCAACTTTAATATACTATGAAGCTTAAACTGGCGGAACAGGAAACTCACATGCAAACAAAAACACTCATAACATTTATTATCTATAAACCAAAGGAAAAAGAATTCTTTATTTCATTCACAACTTTTTTATTTTCAAATAAAAAAATACAAGTTCCATTTTGCAAAAAAAAAAAAAAAAAAAAAAACTATTCAACTTGCGGCATCAGAAATTTACTTTCTCACAAAAATAAAAATATTTTTTAATCAAAG
The DNA here is from genome assembly GCA_963681545.1 of Germaria angustata. Taxonomy (NCBI): domain Eukaryota; kingdom Metazoa; phylum Arthropoda; class Insecta; order Diptera; family Tachinidae; genus Germaria; species Germaria angustata. The sequence continues at coordinate 135,683,389 of OY812998.1, read as the reverse complement.
AAAGTATTGAGTTTTCTTTTCCTTTATATTATGATTTATTTATTTTAATTTAGATTTGAAGCTGCAAAAATCAGTGCCTTTGTCAAATGTAAATACATAATTTGTTATGTATGTAAATTTTGTAAATACGAGGGTGGCTTCATAAGTCTGTGATTTTTGGATTTCTCTCCTGTCAACCAGCACCTGCCAATTGACTTCTTCTGTCAAAGTTTTAACAGGTTGCGTCATTTAGTTTGCGATTGACAGCCGTTGATAACAGACTTCCGCCTGAAGTGAGTAGAAAATGGAAATAAATTTCACGTGTTCATTTAAGCACTATTTTTTGCGGAAAAGCAGTTTATTGAACCAAGGTTAAGCTTGATAAATTCTATGGGAATTGTGCAGCATCGATATCAATGGTAAGAAATTGGTTTACAGAGTTTTATTATGGCCCTACAACCACAGTTGAGATCTCTATACCCGAAGCAATTGAAAAAATTCATGATATAATGTTGGCCGATCGGAGATTGAAAGTGCACGAGATTGTGGAGGCCATAGGCATATAACATGACTCGGTGCTTACAATTTTGAATGATCACTTGTGTGTAAAAGAACTTTCCGCAAAACGGGTGTCGTATTTGTTCTCAATTATTGTCGTATTATGTATCTTAACCATGGTCGAAACGTAGACCCCAACATACCAGAGACCAAACACTACTCAAAAAAATTGGGTTCCCCAGAGGGAATCGGCGCCACAGAAGGCGAGAAGGTGGTTTTAGCGACAGTTTTTTCGGGATACACGCGCTATAATCCACATTGACTACCTTGAAAAGGGTAAAACAATCAATGGTGATTATTATGCCCACTTATTGGGTCGATCTATTGGAAATTTGAAAAACAAATTGCCGCATTTTGCCACTAGGACAATGCAAGGGTGTACACATGTGCAGTTTCTAAGCCGAAGTTCCATGAAGCAGGCTACGAATTCATTGCTCATACCCAAGTGACTATTTATTGCTTCCATTATATCCTTCCAAAAATGAAATCATCTCACAAGCAAATACCAATTGTGATGACCTCGACATATTCGTATCTTATTTTTTTTGGAAGGGATAACAAAAAATTGGAGAAAGTGTATGGAGCTCAAAGGGGGCAATGTTGAAATGAGTTTTTTTTCCAAAACTTGTGTTTAAAAACTCACGGACTTTTTGAGCCACACAGATTCATGTTGCACTTTAAAATAAAGATTGAGGTTATTATTTCTTTTGTATGGAAGAATATGTCATTAAATTATACTCTAAATAAAAATGCATTATAAATTTCATAGAAAATAGTACAGAAAATATATAAATATAGTGCTAGTGATGTATATACTAGTCATATGACGAATATTCGTATTCGTAATCTCGAATAATCGCTTATTTCATGACATTCGCACAAAGTGCAACGAAATGTTGGAATAAAAACCATTTATATTTAAAAACCACACTTAGTGCTTCAAAATTAAACAACTTAATTAACCACAAGAAAAGTTTGAAGAAGAAAAAACAATGATTTTATGAAAAAAGAATAATTTGTAACAATAAATCGCATAAAATTTTTTAATGTAATTTTTACATTTCTTCACTTTCTCTCATGAATTCTAAAACATTCGTACGCGTCCATCCCCATACATCTATACACTTTTCAACTTCCCTTATGGAGTTTGTTCTAGTTAAGAAAGTACACAAAATATGTAAAGAATGAAATGTACAAAATTTTTGTTCTCTGATAAAGTTCGAAAGACCTGCATTTTGATTAAAACGAATGTAGAAAAGTTGGCGAAACAAATGTTTTTGCAAAACAATAGTCAATTTAACTGAAAGTATGTGGGAGTGTGAGTGTATGTGTGTGTGCATATGTGAATTTATGTATATGAGTGTGTGCCATGTCACATTTTTTATGTTATTTTTAAATCCTGAACCGCCCAGAAGGTCCCACTGCTCTTTTATCATACAACTTATACTCTATATTTATTTTATAAAAGATGAATAAATTCCGATTTTCTAAGTATTACGCATTAAACACATTCGAGACAGCAGGCCACCGAGTACAACCTGTCAAAAATGGAATACATGTCTGTATATGAAAATGACTATTTTCACAACTGCACGGCTACACGACTGCAGGTTGTTGTCCAGGCTACTATTGTCGTGCAGTCAAATTAAACTGATTATTATTTTTGTTGGCTACAAAACAAAAACAGTGTTGATAATATAACAAAATATGTAAAGCAAATTACCGATTAGAAATATAACAAAATATGTAAAGCAAATTAGCGATTAGAAATATTTTTTATTGTAAAATAAAAAAGAAAATTTCAAAACTTATATGTTATAATATATATGCATCAAGAATTTTTAAATAAGTAAATTTATTTGTTTTATTGTTATATATCATATTGATTTGTGCCAAAAATACCAACGTTGTTGAAGATTTAAGAAAAATCACAGGGTAATAGCCCTTTTTAACATAAAAATTTTAGTGCAATTTCTTTTGGTGCTCTCTCTTGATTCCAGAGTTACGGCTTTCAAAACTTTAACATATTGCTGATCATAAATCCTACAATATAGAACGAATAGGCCTCTTAGACTCTTTTTTGAGATATTTTATTTTATGATTATTTTTTTTTTTTTTTGAGAGTTGGACGGCACTTGTACCGTGAAAAAAACGGAACTTTAAAAAATTAAAGGGCTACATATGCACCACTGTAATATACATAAATGAATTTTTGCAACAAATGTTTACTATGTAGCTGTCGTTTTCAAAATAATTAAGTAGCTGGCTATGGGGCGACATTTGTAGCCAGCGACATTTGTAGTCGTGTAGCTTGCTGTCTCAAATGTGTTTAAAGCATTATGCCACAACTTTTCAGTTTCAAAAATTTAGATGTTCTCAACCCAGGAACATCATCAGTAAGAGACACAACGATAGAGAAGAAAGAGAGAAAATAGAAATGAAAACAAATTGCATAAAAGTACAAACAGATCAAAATGTAAAACTTTACAACTTTTTATTTAATGTAAAAACCCACAAAAATCCATGTACAAAGTAAGATAAGTAAGTGAAAGAAGTAGAAAAAGAAATACAGCATCAGAGGAAATAAAAAAAAACCTGAATTTATTTTACATTTTAATATGGCTGCGAGGGGCACTCTAAAGTTCTATGTCCGTTTGAAAAAAGGACAAACGAAATGAACATATATAAAACAAATAAATATTTACGAAATATTCAAAAACTCTGTTCTATGAAACTATGAAATGCCTAAAATTGTGAATTGAGTTGGAAAACTTTAAAGTCTGGCTTTGGCGTAAAACCGCACTGCTCAATAGTTGCAGATTAGGCAACATGTGATGTGAGATTTGTTTAGACTGTTAATATTAACAATTTGATTTGTTCTTTCTAAGATGCTTCAAGATCAACAATTTAGACATTCGAGCGGGTGTAATTTTTGAACTACCCTCGTAATTGTATATTAATGTATCTTAATACATGAATTTCTGAATAGTTGTTTGTCAAATACTTGCAAATTGTATTGACTGCACGACAGTCAAGGCTTATTTATTTTCTTTTCTTTTAACATTCGCCAAAGTACAAGGGAAATGGTTTTTTTGCATTCTTTTCTTTGGTTTTATGCACCTTTCTTCATAATAATGTCGAACTTTTTATTTAAATTTTTCTTTTTTGAACTTTTTCGTTGCAATTTATTGTTTTAGACATTTTCTATTCTTCCTTGAACTTTTTTATAATAAATTTCATTCTGCTGTTTTGCATGTACTTTACCAGGAAAAAAAATAAAACAAAATCATGCTTTTAACTTTTCATTTCATTTCATTTTTTGAAATTTTGTTTTTATTGTGTGCATTTGTACAACTTTAGACTCTAGAGGCAATTTGTTACAGATTGAAAATTGCATCAGAGAAAAACATGAAATTTGATTTATGCTTGAACGTTGCCACTCGAACCTGTAGATACCCGTATAAGATACGAAGCAGATCTCGTGGAGAAACGTCTACAAGCGATGGGTGAATGGGACAGATCATCGGGACATATGGGAAGCTCTAAACTGATATGCGCTGGCATCGAGTATGTCTGAGCTAATGCTTGAAAGTAGAGTTGGAAATAACTGATACCGGAAAAACACTCGCGGATCAAGTGGAACTTAGGGCAGGCACATGTGGGGACATTGTTACAAGGATGTTTCTAAACTGGAGAAAGGACTGGCCTAAGATTATTTATAGAAAAACCAGAGACTAAAATCATCTTCCGTCTAACTGAACACATCGCGGCCTTTCAGGCAGAGGTCTGTGCGATTACGGAGTGCGTGAGATGGCTTGGCGTGAACACTAGTCCATTGGAAGTGAATATCTTTATGGACAGCCAACCGGCAATTAGGACAGGTGGGTCTCGGAGAGCTATCTTGTATTACAAAAACATGAACAACGATTACAGGGTACGTGGCACGATGCGTCATTTTGGGTTCCGTCGTACCATTGCCGTAATACAAAATGAGCGTGCTACTAGCCTGACGATCAAATTCAGAACATTGGGGACACTGACTTTGGTTAATGCGAAGCCCTCTGGAGCTGCGAGGACCCAGTTGCGAGGACACTGTGGAATATTGAATCTGTAGTTAATATGACCAAAGTCCTAATGGGCGACCCAAACGAACATAAAATGTGGGCCGGTTAAGGATGGTTGGCGTCTTGACGGGATACTCTGATTCACGAGCACAGCATATGCTGGAACGGAGTTGCGGATAGGGGCGAATGCAGCACAAGTAGGGGGCACATTTCGACAGTGGAATATTACCAGCTTTTGTGCAGGCGAGATCATGATTTTTTACGAATAACCTTTACAAACAATACTTACCTCACGGGCATTGACTGGAGAGAATTGGGGAACTACCTTCATGGCAGAGTGTTCCTACAGGGTACAGGCTTTTGTTTTTTCCATGTGGGAGCGAATAAAAAGGGCTTTTGTTATATATTTTTTATGAAATGAAAAGAGGAAAACTCTTTTGAACCTAACTTAACTTACCACTCGGTAAATTTTGAAAATTTCTTAATAAGGATTTACTACAAACGCTGTTTTAAAAGTCTATAAATACTCCATAGATGGCAAGTAATATATACTTGATATGAGATTGATTCAGAGACGGGGAATCCTATCAAACTTTCGTTTTTTTATATTTAATTCAGAAACACATACTTACTTTTGCGTTCATGAATTTTTGACATTCTATGAACAAAAATTTAGGTGTCTTGTAATTACTTTTTTTTATATTCTTCTTGTGTGTTGCATGATTTTTAAAAACTTAAAATT